>CAJQZJ010001750.1:5304567-5331818 GCA_907164525.1 Lophiomys imhausi | reverse complement strand
CACACACACACACACACACACACACACACACACACACACACACACACGTGTACACACACTATAAATCTTTTGATTGATATGAGTTTGGGAGTTTAGAAGGTGTGTATGTTGGACTCCATAACAACATAGTACAGCTAGACTAGCTTCACACAATCAAATATCCCGGTGACAAAACATATAAAGTCGGATACATAGAAGTGAAAGGTTATCCCAGCAGCCCACAATAGGGTTTTGCTGCTCAGTGAGTTTGCTCAAAATCTTTCCCTACTTCTAACAAACAAATGAAAAATGTATCTGCTTCTGGTTTTAAAAAAAATTAATTTTGGAACTGCAAATAAGGATCTTAGACCTACTCAACCAATCTCAAAGTAATCCAGGGCAGTATGAGAAAAGAAAATTCAGTCCAAATTCAACTGTGAATCTATTGGCAGAAATACTAAAATAAACACTAGAAAAGAGAATCTGGCAGCGTATAAAGTCAATACATTCTGGGGCAGGGGAGATGGCTCGGTTGGTAAAGTGTGTGCCAGGCAAGTGTGAGGACCTGAGTCTGATTCTTAGCACTCATGTGAAAACCTGGTGCAGTGGCTCTGTGCACCATAACGCTGATGGAGGTGGAGACAGGAGGATTGGTGACGCTCACTGGACAGGAGCCCAGTGGAGTGGGCCAGCTCCATGCCCAGTGAGAGACCTGCCGTCAACCTCGGGCTTCCACATGCATGTGTACACATGTGCATTTACACCCACACACGGACGCATAAATCATGTAGACACAGACAAATGCACAAATACTCTCATCACAAATTCTCTCTTTCTCTCTCTCTCTCTCTCTCTCTCTCTCTCTCTCTCTCTCTCTCTCTCTCTCTCTCTCTCTCTGGTCATTGGGACAGATGCATGCACCACAGTGTGATTATGGCTTCAAGCTGACTGCAGGCCCTAGGAGACACAGGAGATGACACGTCTTCATCTCACCGAGTCCCCCAGCAGTCATCCAACACCCGAGGCTTGCTGTCACTCATCCACGGGGAACATAACATGCAGCTGCCGTGGAGGGAAAGCATGGGGGGATCACTGTGGCTCACAGGGTTAGCCTCATGTCTCACTGATGTTTCCTACGGTTTTAGTTGTGTGAGCAGATGGCCTGCACGCCCACCGGCAACACCTCCAAACCCACACAACAAAAGCTGTGTACACAATACCCCATTTATCTTCACTCTGCAGTTTCCAAGGAAACAGGAGAGTTGACCACCAAGGTCAATGCTGTTGCATAGGCTGCAGAATGATATTAGCTTTCTCTTTATTCACAAACAGACTATTCAATGTTTGGAAATCAGAGATCTGTCACTCTGGATGCCAGTTAAATGATAAAGGAGGAAAATGACATGGGCTTTTCAAAGATACAGAAATAGCACTAAAAAGTTAAACATGGTTTCTATTTGTTTGTTTGCTTATTTGTTTATCTATCTATCTATCTATCTATTTATTTATTTATTTAAATTGTCAGCAAGGGCTGGAGAGATGGCTCCACACCTAAGAGCATTTGCTACTCTTGCAGAGGACCTGGGTTTGGTTCACAGCACTAGTATGATAGTTCAGTCACCTGCACTCTAGGTTTGCTGCCCCCTTCTGGTTTCCATGGGCACTGCATGCACACTGTGCTCTTACATACGCTCAGGTGAACACACTTATACTCATAAAATATACATAAATATTTTTTTAATTGACAGCAAATTAAAAATGGAAGGGAGGGGCCAGTCATGGTGGCACATCCTTTAATCCCAGCACTCAGGAGGCAGAAGCTGGGGGACCTCTGTGAGTTCAAAGCAAGCCTGGTCTACAAAGTTAGTTCCAACACAGCCAAGGCTAGATAGTGAGACCCTGTCTCAAAACAAAACAAAACAAGAGTGAGGATGAGGCAGCACCATCTCTATATGCAGATGATACAATTATTAATTCAGAAAAAATCCAGAGAGAAACTATTTGAACTAGTAAGCGAGTTCAGCAGAATTGTTAAATATGGGATCAGTAACAACAGCCAAACCCAGTATATTAGTATTTAAAAAAAACTAGAAAGTGTGATGGATGAAAGGATTCTGGACCAGAATTCACCAAGCAGGCTAGGCTGGCTGGAGGTCCAAGGAGCTCCAGGGATCCACTTCACTCTACCTTCCCTGTGCTGGGATTGCAGGGTGCACCACACTTGTGATATCCTCACAGGGGTCACATGCTTATGTGACAAGCACTTTTTTACTTAGAGAATGTCCCTCAGGAGTTGGTTCTCTCCTTCCACCATGTGGGTTTCAGGGATCATCAAACTCAGGTTGTCAGGCTTGAAGGTAATTGTCTTTATCCACTGAGTTGTCCTGCCATCCTGACTTTGTGTGTGTGTGTAAAATTTATAATTTAGTTTTTATGATGCTAAACTATCAGTCTTACATGTTTTGTATTCCAGGCTTCCCATCCAGCTGCCTGCAACAGAGATACATGATAGCCGCTTTTCCAGATCTTCACTTAAATGGTAGTTGTTGAACACAGAGCAGACTGATTTACCTTAAAAAGAGACAGCAAGGTAGTTAAAATGTAGCAATTTTGCTCTTCTATACCTCCATTGTTTTTGGTTTTGTTTGCTTTTCGAGACAGGGCTTCTCTGTGTAGTCCCGGCTGTCCTGGAACTCAGAAAACCACCTGCCTCTGCCTCTTGAGTGCTGGCATTAAAGGCGTAGACCACCACCACCCAACCACACCTGTATTTCTTAACATCTCCTTTTAATTGTTGTTATTACTATATGTGTTATATCTATATATTTGAGAAACAAAATAGAAAACTTTATTGTGTGTGGTGCTAGGAACAAGGGCTTTCCACGTGCTGGGTAAATATACTCTTACCCAGACGCTTTTTCAATTATGGTAAAACATATCTAATATAAATTTTGCCATCTTAACCATTTTAAAATGTGTGATTCAGGGGCTGGAGAGATTGGCTCAGGGGTTAAGGCCACTGGTTGCTCTTACACAGGACCTTGGTTCAATTCCTAGCATCTGCAAGGCTGTACACAACCTTCTTTAACTTCAGTCCCAGGGACTCTGATGCCATCTTCTTGCCTCCAAGGGAACATGTGGTACACAGATATACAAGCAAGGCAAACACCTATACACACACTAATAATAATAAAACCTAAAGTGGCATTTTGTGAACATTTTTATATTAGGCACATTCACAGCGTCATGGAAACACCATCACTACATAGCTTCAGAAGGCCTTCATGTCTTTAAAAGAAAATGCTGTATTCAGGCAGCAGTCAAGCCCCATCTTCTCCAACCCAGGCCCGGCGACCACTACACTACTTTCTCACTATAGACTTGCCCATCCGGGATGTTTCCTACGATATAGGATTATACAGTGTGTGGTGTTTGGTATTTGTCTTCCTCTGTGTCATATGATATTGTCAAGATTCATCTTGTGTTATTTTTTTAAAGATTTATTTATTTTATGTGTACCACATGCATACCCAGTACCCTTGGAGGTCAGAAGACAGCATTGGACCCCCTGGAAGTTGAATTAAAGATGGCGAGCCGCCATGTAGGTGCTGTGGACTGAACCCAGGTCCTCTAGAAGAAAAGCCGGTGCTCTTAACCACTGAGCCATGTCTCTATCCCAGGTCCACTATGTTGTAATATGCATGAGTGCTTTTCTCCTTTGGGGACAGGCTGATATTTCACTATCTGGACACACAACATTTAAAAATGCATGTATCTGTTTCTACCTTTAGCTATCATGAATAGGAAGGAGTACTAGTCATGAACACTTGTGAATGAATAGCTGAGACTTTTTTGTTTTATAAGAACCCAGAGTGAAAATTCTTGGGCATTCTATGCTTAATTTTTTTTTTAAAAAAGAGCCAAATTATCGAAACTCACCACTTCAAATTCCTACTAGCAATGTACAAGTGTTCCACCTTCTTCACACCCTTGCCAATGGCCACTGCTTAGTACTTACTGTCCATTGTCAAAGGGTAGCCATCATAAAAGTTATCAAGTGGTTTTATTTATATATTTATTATTAGTATTATTATTTGGATTTATGAGACAAGGTCTTACTCTGTAGCCTCGGTTGGCCTGGAGCTCACTATGTAAGTCAGGCTGGCTTCGAACTTACAGAGATCTGCATGCCTCCATCTCCACGTGCTGGGATTAAAGGGGTGCACCACCACACCTGAGTGTGATTTTCATTTATATTTCCCTAGTGACTAATGTGGATCTGACATGCGCTTGTGGACTATTTGGCTCTCATCTTCAGAGAAATGTCTATTTAAGCATTTTACCCATTTATAGATTAGGTTGTTTATCTTTTTGTCAGTGAGCTTTAAGAGTAGCTCAAAGAGTAGCTTCCGGATAGTAGACTTTCATTGGATATTACTTACCACTGTTTTTTGTCATTCAGTAGGTTGTCTCTTGATAGGGTCCATTGGTGTATAATGGTTTTTAATCTTGACTAAGTCTAATTTGTCTTTTTTTGTTGCTGCTATTTCTTGTACTTTGATATTTTAGCAAGGAAATCATTGCCAAATCTCCAAAATCTTAAATTACATTTTATTGCTCAAGTGATTACTCAGTGTATGAGTGTGGGTGGGGGGGGGGATACATGGCATGCCACAGCATAAATATGGAGATCAGAGACGACTTCTAGGGGTTGGTTCTCTCCTTCTACCATGTGGGTCCCAAGGACTGAACTTAGGTCATCAGGCTCAGAGGCAGGGTACCTTTTACCTGTGGAGTCCTCCATGGGCATTTTAGGAAGTTGTTAATTTATTTTTATTCATGTGTATGTACCTGATTGTATATCTGCAGAAGAGGGTGTTGGATCCTCTGGAAATGGAGTTACAGGCAGTTGTTGGTCACCCAGTATGAGTGTTGGGAACAGAAACCTGGCTTTCTATAAAGGCTTCAAGTACTCTGAACCTCTGAGCCATTTCTCCAGGTCTTCTAGGGGCATTTTTAAAAGTTTAGTATCTTATACACTGGACCTGCAGCCCAGTAGGGGCACAGGCCTAGTGGGAATGAGGCAGCAGTGGTGTGAATGTGAACGGCTTCCATAGGCTCATATTTGAATACTTGGTCCCTAGGAGGTATGGCCTTGTTGGAGGAGGTGTGTCACTGGAGGTGGGCTTTGAGGTTTCAAAAGCCTAATTCTGTTCCCAGTGTGTTTTCTACCTCCTACTTGTGGATCAAGATGTGCATTCTCAGTTATTCTTGCTGCCACACTGTTGGGGAAGGCCTAATAACATTGCTTCTGATAGGCTGATTTCAATGCTGAGATCTGGTTACTGCCCCTTCTGAGGCATTCTCTTGAATGGTTAATAAAAGTCGCTGGTAGCCAATTAACTGGGCAGAAAGAGTATAGGAAGGTGGGACTTCCTGAGATTAAAACAGGAACTCTGCGTTTTACACAGAGGATTAGCTCATTCCTCCAGGAGACATGGAAGCAGACAGACGTGTTTGAGAACTCTGGAAAGTAATAACAGGCACATGGCGGTTTGGGATTAGGTAGGTAGTCTGGGTTAATTTAGATTAGGTAATTGAGAGTCTGCCCAGCTAAGGGCTAAGCATTGAAACTTAAAAGGTCTTGGTGTATTTAATTATTGGGGAAAGGACTGCAGCAGCTTAGAGGCTGTCAGTCCAAGCAATCCAGGGCCATCAGCCTCCTACTGAGCTCCAACAAATCTCCAGCCAAGCCGCCAGCAATTCTACCAGCCTAATATAACAGCTTATATTAGTCAAAAGAGTTTAGGTTACAGGTGGTGTAGTCCACTCTTGGTCCAGGGCTTTTTCCCCACGAAAAATCAAGCCACCAGTTGAGCTGGGCCAGGCCTATCGGCTGATATACTCCCAGGCCGCCCACTGTTCTTTCAAGCTGCAGGCTGCTCTGCCAGCCTAATCTTACAGTTTATACTTACTAATAAATACAATTGATAATTAAATTGCAGTTTCACCACACGTTTGCTCTGCCATCATGAACTCCAATCCTCTGAAATAGTAAGCCCAATTAAGTGCTTTCTTTTATAAGTTGACTTGGTCATAATGTTTTGTCACAGCAATAGAAAGTAACTAAGACAGAGGCTCTGGGTTCAACCCTCAGCACTGATAAAATAAAATGAAATAAAAGAAATATTAAAGGGTCTGGAGAGATGTGTCATGGTTAAGAGCACTTGATACTCTTCTAGAGGACCTAGACCCAACTCCCAGCATCTACATCATGCCAACCAACCACTTGTAACTCTGATTAAAATAAATTTAAGAATTTAAAGATAATAAGATTATCTATAAACATCTCCTTACTTAAAAATATTTATTTTTAGCCGGGTGGTGGTGGCGCGCGCCTTTAATCCCAGCACTCGGGAGGCAGAGGCAGGCGGATCTCTGTGAGTTCGAGGCCAGCCTGGTCTACAAAGTGAGTCCAGGACAGCCAGGGATACACACAGAAACCCTGTCTCGAAAAACCAAAAAAAAAAAAATTTATTTTTATTGTATGTTTATAAGTGTTTTGCCTGAATGTGTGTATGTGCACCATGTGTGTGGTTGGTGCCAATGGAGGTCAAAAAAGAGTTTGGATCCCCTGGAACTGGAGTTACAGATGGTTGTGGGCTGCCATATTGGTGCTGGGAAATGAACGCAGGCCTTCTGCAAGAGCAACAAGAGCTCTTAATAGCTGATCCATCTTTCCATTCCCTTGTTTTCTACATCCAGAATGAACTCTATTTCTATCGCCATTCTCTTCGTATTTCATCACTTTTCTTTGGGGAATCTATGTCTCTGAGAGTGATCCCCAAACCCACAGCTTGTGTATCACCTGGGGCCTTGTTAGAAATGAACCTTCTTGGTTTTATCCAAGATCTACCCTGGGAGTGGAGATCAGGAATCTGAACAAACCGTGTTACAGTTCCCATGCATGCTCAGGTATTAGCACTGCTGTCTAGGGTATGGGACCTTCCATATATTGAGATAGAAGCCTGGAGTATCGGTGAACCTTGTGCAGTGAGATGGCTGGGTAAAGCAGGTTTACACACAAGATGGCAGACTTGAACACTACTTCCTCCTGCCAACACAGTAATGTGTTCCTGGCTCAGAGATAGGCTGTTTTAGCTTCTAGTCCCTCAAATAGTCTTCATACTATAAACACTGATTCAGCTAAGAGTCAAAGGACTCCTGGATGTGGTTGCCAAGAGCTATTGGCCTCCATTTTGTTTGTTCTTTCTTTTTTCTCTTCCAGTGCTGACGATGGAACCCATGGCCTTGCATATGGCAGGCAAGTGCCCTACAACTGAGATACATGTTCGTTCTTTTCTTTAGGCACCTGCTGCAGTGTGGCTCTTAGCACCTGGCCCACCACATTCATGTTTGCTGCTCCTGCTAGGGCTGTTGATCCACATAAAAACCACCTCCTATGATGGCAACCCACAGCCTGTGAGTCAGCCTCTGTGGGAGAGGCTCAGACACCCAATGTGCTAAGAATAGGATTTTCCATTTCAACTTTATTTAAAAGACACTTTTTCTCGCCTTCATTCATCAGATATTAAAACTCTACTAAATGCCAAAGAGCTGTGCAGTGGACTGAGGATACTGCAGTAAACAGCCTGACACGGTCCTTACACTCAGAGTGAGGAGAGAGGAGGATGTAGAGAAGGAACACAACACAACGTGTGTCAGGTGTCACTGTGATACGTGATCTCCCTCTGTAAAATACAGAAAAGAATGCCTCTCACTCTCCTGCTCACTTCCCCTGGCCCAGAGTACTGTGAAAATGGGTAATTCTAAAATCCATTCCCACACGAAAAGATGAGTCACATCTACTGTCAGAGCTTGAGTTTGTCACTGACTTCCTAGGCTAATGTTTCCAGAGTATTTAATGAGAGAGACAGGTATGGCTTTTCACAACTTCTACTGTTCTGGCCCAGTTACTTATGGGACTCCTTCTAAAGGGAATAACATGGTCTGTCTTAGTGAGGGTTTCTATTGCTGCCATGAAACACCATGACCAATGAGCAACTTGGGGAAGGAAAGGGTATATGGAAAGGGTATATGGAAAGGGTATATTTGGCTTACGCTTCCACATCACAGTTCATCATCAAAGGCAGCAAAGACAGGAGCTCAAGCAGAGTAGAAACCCGGAGGCAGGCACTGATGCAGAGGCCGTGAAGGGTCTCTGCTCACTGGCTTGCTCCTCATAGTTTGCTCAGCCTGCTTTCTCACAGAACCCAGGACCACCAGCACAGGGATGGCACTGCCCAAAATGGGCTGGGCCTTCCTCCATTGATCACTAATTAAGAAAATGCTTTTCAGGCAGATCTTATGAAGGCGTTTTCTCAACTGAGGCTCACACCTCTCTGATGACTCTAGTTTGTGTCAGGTTGACATAAGCTAGCTAGCACTTGGTCTTTAGCAAAAAGAAAGAAAAGAAAGAACTGTGCTATTAAAGATGGTTATTATGCCATTGCATGTTCTATAAACAAACTGGTTATTTTGCTAATGCGAGTAAATTGGTTGAGCTCACTGGATGGCTAGGCAAAATGGGATGATAATCTCTACCTCAAAAATCGTGTGCGTAGGGGTCCTGGCATAGTGGCTCATGCCTTTGCCCAGCACTTAGGAAAGAGAGGCAGGCAGATCTGTGAGCTTGAGGTCAGCCTGGTTTACATAGGTTGTTATAGGCCAGCCAGGGCTAAATAGTGAGGCTCTGACTGAAAACAAAAGCTTCTATGGGGAAGGTAGCTCAGTCTGTACACTGCTTGTTGAGCAAGCATGACAGAGGACCTGAGTTCAACTCCTAGAACTTGGGTAGAAAAGCCAAGGATGGTGGTGCATTCCTCTGGAACTTGAAGTTCCATTACTGGGGAGGTGAGAACCTCCCCATTTATACTGTGGTGTGCATGAACACTCACACCACACATAAACACACATTACCACCCCTCCCCACCCCCACACACTGAATAAAAAAAAATTTAAGTTTATGTGGCACCGGGTATAGAGGTACACTCCAGTAGATGCAGCAATAGTCCTTACTGAGCTGCTGCTTAGACTCCTAGACTTCAGCTCTCTGTTCAAAAGGATAAGGATATGTCCTTGTACATCCAGGTGTAGCAAAGAAAAGAGTGATCTTTGTGACTCACCTGTCATTTTCATGTGAAGTTAGTAGAGAGAAATGAGATGTATTGTGAGTTAAAAGGGAAGAAACAGTTTCCCACTATGTGGTTTTTTGTCTAAGACAGAGCCTCCTGTAGCACAGCCTTGTCTTAAACATAGGCTGGCCTTGAACTCTTAACCCTCCTGCCTCTACCTCCCAATGCTGCAATTACAGATGTGTGCTACCATACCCTGAAAAGGTGTATCCCAAAATGGCTTTGAACTTGAAACCTTCCCACCTCAACCTCTTCAGTATGGCTAACTGTGGCTTTTTTTTTTTTCTAATGCAGTTCAATTCTACAATCCACTGACACCAAGTGGATGTACTAGATCCAATTCAACTCAATTCTGAGCTAACACATACAACACAGGTTAAGGATTCAGCCTCATCAGACTGCCCCCACTTTCGACACCAACCAAAATACAGTCCCTTTGCTACCTGTACCTCTGTCCAGCTGACTACAGATGTGGGAGCTCCCCTCACCCCACCCTCCTCAGATCCAATAGTTCTCTAAAACACAGAACTCAAGAAAAGAATGCATTATGATAGCAGTTTATTATAAAAGGTACAACTGAGGAAGGGCCTAATAGAAGATGAACGGAGCAAGAAGCTGTCATGGACTCGCTTTGTAGACCAGGCTGGCCTCTGACTCACAGAGATCCACCTGCCTTTGCCTCTCCAAGTGCTGGGATTAAAAGCACATGGCATCATACCCAGCCTTACGTATGTATTTTTAATACACGATACTCATACCAAAGATGCCTGAGTAAATTCCTCCGAGTGACTGTATTGTTCTGGAATAGTGTTGGATACACTAAAGAATTCTCCTAACCAGACCTTAAAGTCTTATTCCCATAGGCATCATGCCTTAGAATGGCATGAGACTGGTGAAGTCAGCTGTGTGCTGATTAGCTGCCTAGCTCTAGGAGCACAATGGGTACAGCCCCTGGTGTGAAGAGAGACACAGTTATTCACTACACTGACAGGAGGCTGCCAGTTAACTCCTGGACTTGTAGGCCATGGCCTCAGTAGTGTTACAGATGAATACAGTATAAATAGGACCCCTGACAAGAGCCAATGTGTGCCTCCACAGATAAAGAAGAGAGAACCCAATAAAGTCAGAGATGAGGAAAATAGGCTTGTGGTAAGGAGATAAAGGGCTGCTGTAGAGGTCAGACTTAACTTGGAGTAGGTACAGCTCCCTGATTTGTTGTCAGTATCAGTGATGTAAACAGGGAACATGGGATGGTTTAGGTTTATTTTGAAGGAAGACCACTCCAGGAAAAAAAAAATGCCACTACTACCAGCTCCTCCCTAGGCTGCTACGTTACCATCTTGTCCTCCCGGGCCACACTCAATCCATTCTAGACACATGGTCAGGTTATTGTCTTAAAATGTAAATTCAGGGGGTGGGAGGAGGGTGCTTCGACTGGAGAGATGTCTCAGTGGTCAAGAGCACTTGTTTCTTTTGTGAAGGACCCAATTTCCAGCACCCAGATGGTGGCTCACAACCATCATAACTCCAGTTACAGGGGATTTGACACTCTCTTCTCTGTGGGCACCAGGTATGTACATCGTGCATATACATGAATGCCAGAAAAACATTCATGCATGTAAAATAAATAAATAAATAAATCTTTAAAAATTAATATATACACACATAAGTGTAGTCTTCACCCCGCATCAAGGAAACTCCTATTTGCAATAGATGGAGACCACTACAGAAAACCACAACCGATCAATATGCAGAGTTGGGAGCCTAGTCCCAATGGATACAACTGCAAAATACTCCCACATCTATGACTCAGAGCATTGTAGAAGGGGTGGGGGGAGGCAGAAATACTGTGAGAGCCATAGGATCAGGGTCTTTGCTCTAGATTGTGTCTCTGTGTAACATCAGAAGCTAGACCCATAAAGTCTCAACAGCTTGACCTCCCAAATGTGAGCTGAACAAGGAGGACACCAATGAACACACCAAACAGCCCAGGAAAAGGCCCACAAGATCTCAACCCTACACAAACAGTACATGCAACTGAGTACAGCTGGGAGCATGAGAGGAGGTCCTCTTCAGGGGAAAGTACACTAATTGTATCCCCAGTGCTAAAAGGTCAGTCCTAAAAACATACAAACAAGTAACATTATATGGACTCATCAAGTTGTATTTAGGAATACATATGCATATACAAGTACATATAAGCAAGCAGTAACAATTGACGAAAAGAAGAAGCCAAAAATTTGAGAGAGAGAGAGAGAGAGAGAGAGAAGGGGCTTATGGGAGGGCTTGTAGGGAGGAAAGGAAAAGGAAAAAATGTAATTAAAATACAACATCAATACACAGAGAAACCCTGTCTCGGAAAACCAAAATAAATAAATAAATAAATAAATAGATAGATAGATAGATAGATAGATAGATAGATAAATAAATAAATGATGGAAAAAGATTAATGCAAATGTGACCATGTAACTAAATAAATAAACAAACAAACAAACAAACAAATAAATAAATAAATAAATAAATAATGGAAAAAGATTAATGCAAATGTGACCATGTAACTTTCCTGTTATAACCTGTTAGTGTAAATTTATAAGGCTGTGTTTGTTTCACAGTTTCTATCTTAACCTGGCTAGCACCCAAATAATTGAGACTGGATTATACTGTTTGGTTAATAAGTTTTATAGCACAACACTGAGCAGTTTTAATCTATTCTTAACCCTCTATGTTAGTCTGACTCCCTCTTTGCCAAAATCACAGAGATACTTGCGGTTTAGGGCTTTCTCTGCTCCAGCTGCTCCTTCCTCTGTCTCCTGGACCTCTCCCATGACTGAATCCTCTTTCTCCTCCTCTGACTCCTCCCTCCTGGGAGGGCAGGAGGTCCAGTCCTATTCGTTCCCTTGCTCAGGAGTTTGCTTTAAACTGCTTTTTTGGCATATCAGGGGACAATTGGGAAGAAGTGTTTACATAACATTGAGACAGGAGATTCTCAGAACAAGGTTTGCAATCAGATATGGAGGGGTACAGAAATCAGCATTTGAATTACACAATAAATTTAAGCCTACAATAATCCCATGGTAGCTTCTCAAAGCCTCCAAGTTTTCCACAAAGCTTGCAGGCCCTGGCATGGAGTGGCTTCTATTCACCTTTCCTGCCTGCTTTCATGTGTTCCATTTCTCGCTGCCGACTATGCTCCTGCCTCTCAATTCAGGTTTCCCCTTAAAAGTCTCCTCAAGAGGCTGTGAGATGGATCGGATGGTAAAGACACTTGCCTTGCAAACCTGGAGACCTGAGTTGGTGGAAGAAGAAAAATCAACTGCATCAAATTGTCCTCTGGCTTCTACATGTATGTGTGTGCTGCCCTATGCACACATACACATGCGCGCACACACACAATTTGAAAAATAAAGTTGTTAAAAGTTACTTCAGAAAAGTCTAAATACTCTATCTAAAATAGGCAAGGATAAGACCAGTGGTAGAACATTTTCCTAGCAATGGGCTATGGCTCTGGGTTTGATCTCCAGTATCTTGGCTGAAGGGACCTGCACATATAGGGGGGCTCCCTTTTGGACCCCAGATTAGGTACAAACCACACCCAAAACGCCTCTTCTCACAGAGAGATCCTTTATTAAGCAGAGAAGAAAGGTGGCTACTTTCTGACTCAGACGGAAAACAGCAGCAAATGACTTTGCAGGTGTGATTCTTTTAAGAGAAAAAATGAGGTCTGTGTTAGAATGGGCTAGGATGTGGTGGTATGTTTTGGTTGGGTATGTTAATTAGGGTAGCCAAAAAAGGGGCTTCTGGTTGCTGAGCTTCAATATTTTGATAGTTGGACGTTGGTAACCTCCCTCAGGAGGAGGAAGTGGCCAGATAAGGGAATAGACCTTGGTGGGTAGCTTTAGGAATGTAAACTAAGGGCTTTTAGTAAGACAGAGGGAATGGGGAAAAGGCAAGGCCTATAGGAGCAATGTTTGCTATGCTTGGGGCTGCTAGAGCCCTTCAGCAATAAATAAAGTTTTGTGTGGTGATGCATGCCTTTAGTCCCAGCGCTTGGGAGGCAGAGGCAGGCACATCTCTGTGAGTTCAAGGCCACCCTGGTCTACGTAGTGAGTTCCAGGACAGCCAGGGCTACATAGAAAGATCCAGTCTCAAAATGAATAAATGAAACTTGTTAAATTTCTGTTTGAGGTAGCTTGGTGGAACATGACCAAATCTTAGTGCTGGGGAGGCTGAGGCCTGGACTGAATAGTGACATACTTTAACAAGCAAACAAACATGGTGTTAGTCTTTTCTATTGTTAATGAGAACCTATAACTTAAATACTAGTTTAAGACAAGAGTATAGCAAACACTTTGCCCAGAGCGCCAGATGGTAAAATATCGTAGGCTTTGGGAAGAATAGGTCTCTTCCCCTTGTAACATGAAAGCAGTCAGACAATAGAAAAGGAACGAATGTGGTTGTACTCTAACAAAACTTAGTGATATTGAAATTTTAATTTTATACAATTTTAATCTGTCATGAAATATTGTCTTGATCCGTCCGCCTGACTCCGCTTCAAAATGTTAAAACCATTCTTAGTTTCCAAATTGGTTAAAAACAGGTGGCTGGAAAGACCGCACGGTAGTGTGTCGGTAGTGGGTCAATTGCCGTTAACATCCGAGTTGATTAGACCAAGGTTTGTTTCCTCCAACCTCGCTAGCACTAGGAGCGTGAGACCCAAGTCGATTGATTCCCTTCTAACCGCGCACTTCCAGTGTTGCCGGATGCTGCGGGACAGTTGGAAAGGGGCGGAGCCTGCAGCCGCCGAGCTGGGAGAGACCAACCGAAACCTGGGGCGGAGGGGCGACGAGGAAGGGGGCGGTCCGAGCGCGGACTTCCGGCGGAAACGGGCGCGAGCAAGATGGCTGCCGCCAAGCGAGTGCTGTACGTTGGTGAGCAGTCGCGGGAGCTAGACGGTGTTTGGGTGCAACCGGGTCTGTGGAGAGCTTGCTGGGCCTGAGTGTGTGAGCCTGAGATGGAAGGACCTTTCAGGCGACCTCCCTGGTCTGTTAAGCGCACAGGAGCCCCGACTAGTGACAGGAATTATAGGGCTTCCAAATCCCTCCGGCCCATTCGTTTTACATTCAGTCCGGGAAGAAGTGGATCTCTGCCCTAAAGGAGAGTTACCAGACTATCCAGAAGAAAGTGGGAATGCTCTAAAACCACAATTTAATAAGCGCTGTAATAGGGACGAACAATGATGACAGGAACTTGGGTGAGGGCAAACTTTGTGTTGCCGGGACGCAGAAGTTGAGCAGGAATTAGACCACGGGGTCATAGTAGAGGCAAAGCTGCTCGCTGCACAGGAGCCGAAGCCCAAAGGTGTGAAGTAGCCTGACGCCTGGGGGCAACTAGATCATTTTTCGAGAAAACCATGAAAATTGGGGAAAACAAAGTGGAAGATGCAAAAGAGATTAGCAAGGTTCAGGTGATAACCCTGTGTACATTACTAAGGAGCTCTCGCTTTATCTTAAGGACGGTGACGTTTAATACTTTAAAGTCTAAAAGAGCTGATGGATTCATTTCTACTTGCTCAAAATACTCGCATTGGTTTTTTGGGGTGTGTGTGTGTGATACAGTGAATGGAGGCAGGGAGGTCAGTTATGAAGTTATTGCAAGAATCTTGTAGATAGATTCGGTTCTTTTGAAAAAAAAAAAAAAAGGTTGGAGAAAGGGACGTTATGTGGGTAGGCAGTAGAGAGAAGTGTTTGCGATGACAAAAGATAGGATGGAGCGATCCCTCCCTTTACCTGCCATGCCAGTGGGCTGCAGGGACTTTTGAGTGTGGAGGACAGCGGCTCAGAAGTTCCTTCGCTTATTTTCAGGTGGGCTGGCAGAAGAGGTGGACGACAAGGTTCTTCATGCTGCTTTTATTCCTTTTGGAGATATCACAGATATTCAGATCCCTCTGGATTATGAAACAGGTAGGTCCTTTGGGTGTCTCTAATGTTCATCAACCCTCTGAAGGAAAAGAATTTGTAAAAATTAAAGTAACATTCCAGTTCTAAATTTGCATTCTTAGACTGGGGGCATATCTCAGTAGTAGAATTCTTGCCTGACATGTGAGGTCATGAGTTCAGTTCTCAGCACTAATCACACAGTGGGGGGAAGGGAGGGCAAGATCTTTAAATTCTCTGAGCCTAGGGAATTTATTTATTTATTTATTTATTTATTTATTTATTTATTTATTTATTTTTGCCAAAAACAGTACAGTAGTTGTTGGGCATGGTGGCACATGCCTGTAATCTCAGCAATTCAGAGGCTGAGGCAGGAGGATAGAGTTTAAGGTCAATCTGGGCTGCATGAGGAGACACTATAAGCAAAAATACATATAAATTGACTTTCTAATGGACTGTATAATCAAGTCGACACTGTTGTGTGTGGGCTTCCTACTTAGATCGGAATATGTCTGGGAGTAAAGACTAAATATCCTTACCAGATTTTAGGATTTATGTGTAGTTGATGATCAATTTATATATTTGGTTGGTGGCTTTTTATATTTCAAAACTAACTGTGTTGTGTAGGCTAACCTCTTAACTTAGCTTCCCAAGTAATTGGCCTTATGGATGCATAGTATGGTACCTGGATTCAAATTGTATATTTGGATAAATAGTTGATAAGCTAAATGACTTACTTACCTTGCTAGTTGCTCTGCATGAAAGGTTGAAATTTATGTTTGAGTTTCATAGATGAATAGAATGCTTTTTTTTTTTTTTTTTGGTTTTTCGAGACAGGGTTTCTCTGTGTAAGAACTCACTTTGTAGACCAGGCTGGCTTTGAACTCAGTGATCCACTTGCTTCTGCCTCCCAAATGCTGGGATTAAAGGCATCACCATGCCCAGCTTAGAATGCTCTTTTAAAACTTTTTTTGTTTTGTTTTTTGATTTCTTATTTCTGTGTGGTATGGCAGTCAGAAGATAGTTTGCAGGAATTGGTTTTTCCGCCACGTGGGTTCTGAGATTGAACTCAGGTTGTCAGGCTTGATGGCAACCTCCATTACCAACTGAGTCGCCTTACCAGCCCTCAATGCTCATTTTAAAGATTCAAATACAGTTCAGGGCTAGAAGGATGGCTTAGTGGTAAGAGCACTGGCTATTCTTCCAGAGGACCCAGATTCGAGTTTAAATTCCCAGCACTCACATAGTGACTCCTCACCATCTTAACTCCAGTCCAGGATCCAGTGTCCTCTTCTGGCCTCCTCAAGTACTACACACATGTGATCTACAGACATGCACACAGGTAAAACATCCATATACATGAAAATAAATTTCAAAAACTTTATTAAAGTTCATTATTTAGCTTTGTCCATAGACATGTTTATTATTACTTCAAATGGTATTTAAAAGGAATCAAAGAATGAGATTCCTTCCCTTCCAAATAGAGCGTGGGTAGAATTTCTGGTGTCTGCGCATGGCATGACTGACTTCTTTGTGATCATTCTCTTTTCTTCCATTGCCTCACATGGTAATTACTTATACCTTTGTTGTTTTTTCTTTTTGCAGAAAAACACCGAGGATTTGCTTTTGTTGAATTTGAGTTGGCAGAGGTGAGACTTATGTACTACCTTTGCTTAGTCTTTGGTTCCTATAGAGCAGCAGTTCTGAGCCTGTGGGTCACAACCTCTTTGGGGGTTGTATATCAGATATCCTGCATATCATATATTTACATTATGATTCATAACAGTAACAAAATTACAGTTATGAGGTAGAAAAGAAATAATTGTATGGTTGGGGGTCACCACAGCATGGGGAACCGTATTAAAGGGTGGCAGCATTAGGAAGGTTGAGAACCGCTGCTCTAGAGGAAGGTGTTTCCCATTTATCTAGGTTCTGGGTCTTAGGGCTATGCTTTCAGATGTCCAGGAGTGCTATGTGAAGGAAAGCTTCCTGTCAGACTCTGATCTGTCAGTAACAGCTCAGACCGACTATCAGGGCCCGCCTGTCTTGCTCTGAGGGCTCTCACAGCTCTGCTTATTTGGAATATTCTTGCCTGGCAGTGCTGGAGATTTTCTCTTATGCTTCTTCTATAAGCAGATTTCGGTGCTGTGAGCTTGAAAATTGCCCAAGAAGTGCTGTTACTCACACGTCCAACCTAGGCAGGAAGTACAGAGGAGACTTTATCCTGTTTATTTTACTCTCAAGTGTGCATTTAGACGCACAAGAAGCATTCTGCGACAAGCCTAAACTTACACCTTGCATTTCCTTGGCAGGATGCTGCAGCAGCTATTGACAACATGGTATGCTGGGAACCCTCATTCTGACTGGTGCAGAGGCCCTTGTTCAAAGATTGGTATTCTGAATCTCCGAAGTGTCAGGGTGGGATGGGAAAGTCAAAGTTGCCATCAAGTGAAAACATCCCCTCTGAACTGATCACTGGTAAAATTAGTTCCTGCTTGTCCTTCTTAGCTTGTCTCTCATTGGCCGCCCCACATGATGGCAAATGGCAAACACAGTGTCAACTTATTGCTCACCTGAAACTGCATATTTACAAAAAGGGAAGGGTTTCTCATGAAATGTTAGACTAGTTAACAACCGAGAAGAAAAATTCAGTAAGAGTAACCAAAGGCTGTGCTACTGATACAGATGATGGGAACATCTGTGGAAATGATGTTACTCGTAAAGATTTGTGGCCTGCTTAAGATGCTTATGTGTCATCATGTCAGATGTGAATTGCACAAGTATTATATTCTGTTGCTAGAATTTTGCTAGAAAAAAATAATCATCTCTGGTTACTTGTTTCCATTATAAATCAGCGCATAATTGATTCTGATACTAAGAAATTTACACTTTCATTTTTTTCTGATATCATCATAGAATTTTAATAAAAGACTTTTTTTTTAAGTTTTGCCATGAAGTTTTCTGTACTGCCTTATGGTTCACATTAAGTGACCTTTCCCAATGCTGATATCTTTGTGAAGTTCTTCATTAATTTTCTCTACTACCCATTCTCCATTTATACTGTCTCAAAGCTGATCTTGCTATTGAAGGTGAACTCAGGGTCTACCTGCATTTATCCTTGTCACTTGAGACCCTTGAGCTCAGAATTACTCTCAGTAGTTGAGGTCTTTGCTGGTATTAAAGGTTTGCAGCAGCTCGGAGGAGGAAGTGCCCTGTAATTTCCTTCCTTGATACTGTTTGTAGGGAGGACATAGTTTTTGTTGCTAGGGGATCCAGGATTAAAGAGACTGATCGGGTCTCAGAAGTAAATGAAAAGCTGCCAGAGTTTTTTAAGCTGACAGTTTAAGCAGCTAGTTTTACGATCTTTTCAGAATGAATCTGAGCTCTTTGGACGGACGATTCGTGTCAATTTGGCCAAACCAATGAGAATTAAAGAGGGATCTTCCAGGCCAGGTGGGTAGGCACCTCGCTGAGCGCTCGTCGAGTCCTCTTCTTTGTCCTTCTTTATGTGTGTGCTTCACACTGGTGACCTTTATGAGTGAACAGCCGCGAAGGAATCGTTCCTCTTATGAGAACCCTGCCTGGTCTCCTCCCAGTTTTCTTAGCGCTCATTCCTGGGGAAGGGCTGAGGCCAGCAAATGCCTATCTTTGCCTTTAGATAGCTTTTTCCTTTAGTCCTACTGAGAGCTGGACCTCTGGGAAGTCCCAGTGGACACTTGGTCTTGAGGATTCTGCAGTGGGCCTTCTCAGGAACCACAGAGATGACCAAAGCAGCTGCCAGCAGTTGAGGGATAGTCTGAATTTCTTAACGTGTGTGTGTGTGTGTGTGTGTGTGTGTGTGTGTGATCTTTTCCTTCCAGTTTGGTCCGATGATGACTGGTTAAAGAAGTTTTCTGGGAAGACTCTTGAAGAGAATAAAGAAGAAGAAGGACCTGAGCCTCCCAAAGCAGAAACCCAAGAGGTAAGAGGGAAAGTGGCGTTTCCCTCCAGAAGACAGGCTGTGCTTTCCAGTGTTGTCATGGGGACTTATGGGTAACTGTGTTTATAGAAGTGCAGAGGGTAGATGGTGAACTTAGAACTTGGTGAGGGCAGTGCAGGGGGTGGAAGGGTTGTGTTTGTACTCCTCCACTCCCCACTAGGTGGCCCTCCTGCGCTGAGATCTTTGGCTCCTTGTTCTGTCTTGTACTTGGCCTCATGCAGAGGTGACAGGACGTGTAGTGTTACTTCCCTTTAGCTTGTGTGTGGTTTCTGGGTTTGCCTAAGGCAGGTCTCCTCTGGCACATTTTCTGGTTCTCAGCACAGCCCCCTGACCATTGCGGCTTCCTCTGTACCCTGTGAGATTGATATTCTTCAATGCTTTGTTCATGGCAAGTCTCTTTTCATCTTCAGCTGAAATAGTAGCAGTCTCTCTTGGCTGTTTACAGCCTTCCTGTTCTGCACTGTTAGCTTTGGTGGTCTCTGTCTCTAACACTGGACTTCAGTTCTTTCCGGCTGCAAGTCTCATAGGGGCTTATATTGCTTGGAATGGACGCTGTCCTTTATCTTGTCCTGCTGTGCTCCTAGTCTTGGTTAATATCGAACCACACATTTACCAGAGATCTGTATGCAAAGTAGACACTTAAAGAAGTACTCACAGTGGAGCCCCCCAGGTCATCCTAGTCCCTTCTTTACGGTGGAGCCAGTACATCGTCACTCTCAGGTGCTTCTCTGAATCCTCCCTTGACAGCCTTCCTCTGTACTGCCATCCCTGTCTACGCAGTGTCTTTGGAAAGTTTCATTTGTTTCTGGCTACAGTCTTGCTCTCTTCCAGTGCTTTCCTAGGGGTGCTAGAATAATCTTCTGGCTCACAGATCCACTCATTCACTGTCACACTCAGAACTTTTCGCTCACTGTCATTGTCTCAGGGCACATAGCCTAGCAGGGCTTCCAGGTCTCTGTCTTGCCCATCTTGCAGGAGTCATTTTTTGTTTCTCTGTAGTACAGTCCCACTTGACACCTAGATGTTGTTTCACTTTGCTTTTGCACAGGCTGCTCCTGTACTGATTGCCCTTTTCTGGGGTGGCATACTGTGACTAAGAGCATGGCTTGAGGGGAGAAGGTGGCTCATTTTTCAGTTCCTACTCATCACTTACTACCTTGTGACCTGCGGCAAGTCTGTATACAGAGAGTACCGTGTTGCTGCTGCTGTGGTATTGCTGGTACAACATGAACAGCAGTAGCCAGAGCCTCTGCGTCCGCATGATGCCGTGGCATGTGCTTGGTCAGCTGAACCAAAATAAATGTGGCGTTTGTCCTCCATGTCTGCTTTCCTGTGCTCTAGTCTTCCCTAGTTAAGTATATAGCAAGCCTCAGCATCTTGTCCTTCGAGCATTTGGACCCCATCAGAAGGGCTCCCCCGAGCTTCCAGGGTGTGCCGGTGACAGTGATGACTGGGCACAGAGAAGAGAATGGCTGGCCTGTGAGTGTGTCCCCTAGCTGTAGGAGGGATGTGACTTGATCGAGGCAGTGAATATGAGGAGGGTTGAGTGCTCTCACCCAGCTAGTTGCAGATAAGGAGAGGTGAGCAGGCACGCCTGAGGGTGAGCATGGGCATACGCCTACGGTTGGGGTACTGCTTTGGCTGAGTGATGTTTTCTGACACTGGGTGTCCAGTTGGGTACTGTGGCCACAGTTTCTGCCTCCTACAGCCTTATCCGGGCCCACGACCTTCCCTGTCAGCACCTGTCAGGCCGTTTGACGGTGCTGTGTTCTGGTGTTATGATCAAAAGGTCACTTGTGCACCTGTTTATGGACTTAGAGGTCCTCTAACTAGTGTTTTCTCCACAACTAGGGAGAGCCCACTGCCAAAAGAGCCCGGTCAAATCCTCAGGTGTACATGGACATCAAGATTGGGAACAAGCCAGCTGGCCGCATCCAAATGCTTCTACGGTCTGATGTTGTGCCCATGACAGCAGGTAAGCTGACCCCTATGCTCAGATTGGCAGTTCTCACTGCCTCAGCTCTTAGACCCTTGGCATTATTTCTGACCTCAATTAATTTATGGCATCTAAGAACTTAGGATCTAGTAAGATATAGGTCAGAGTGGACATTGAATCTGATTAATTGCTAGTTTACTATTTTATTTTTTAATAATAGAGGTTTTTTTAATAACACAAGTAATATTATATTATGAATACATTGTGAATAATATATTCATCATTTAAAAGAATCTATCACATACATATATCCCAACAATATTACATCTAACTCTATGCTTCAGGAGTAACTAGTCCTAATTCCTAGTTCATTAAAATATTAACTTATTCTTTAATGTAAATTATTTATACATATAATTTAAGTAGTTATCACAAAATGTGTTTTATAAAATCATTAGTCCCTGTAATAATAGGGACCAATAAACCTCATTTCCTGCCCTGCTGTCAGCACCATTTGCTGTTCTGCAGAGGCAGCCAGTTTCATTTCTTAGGTTATCATTTTGGTTTTAACTTCCATATTGGAAGATAATAGCTTTATATTTATCCCCTCCTTTTTTAACTAAATAGATTCTTTAATTTTTATTTTCAGTTTAGGCATTGTCTTTTGATTGACTGCTTCAGAAAAGGAATTAGATTTTTTTCCCCCCTTCCACATCCCCTTACCTTTCTTGGTGGTCACCTTAATTTTGATTAGACAACTCACAAGTACCTGTAAGTTTAACTTCAAGGAATCTGATACCCTCTTCTGGCACCCACTGTCACATGTATATACTCGCATATACAAATACCACATGAACATAATTTTTAAAAAAATATTGCTGGGCGTGGTGGCACACGCCTTTAATTGTAGCACTTGGGAGGCAGAGGAAGGCAGATCTCTGTGAGTTCAAGGCCAGCTTGGCCTATAGAGTGAGTTCCAGGACAGCCAGGGCTACACGAAGAAACCCTGTCTCAAAACAAACACAAAGAAACCCTGTCTCAAAACAAACAAACAAACAAATAAAAAATATTTTAAAAAATTACTGTGGCCAGATGTGGTAGTACATATGACAGGCAGAGGCAGACAGATCTCTTGAGTTCTAGGCCAACCTGATCTACATAGAGTTCCAGAACAGCCAGAGCTACATAGTGAGATCCTATGTCAAAAACAAAGTATTATGTATGTGTGTGTGCATGCCACGACACATATGAAGGTTAGAGGACAACTTATAGAGTCCCAGGAAAGACATGAACAAATGTCTACTCAGTCTAGATAAGGAATTGATGGACATAACAGAAAACACCACCATAAAGCTCAACTTGGTGAGCCAGTGAGTTTATTGTAGAGGAGTATGGGTGGGTAGTTACTTACAGGAGCAGAAATTGACTCAAAGTCAGCTGTATCACCAAAGGCCCATAATGACTGATGAAAGCTAGAAACCTGGTGCTCACTGCACAACTTCAGACAATTTGATAAGTTAGAAAGTGTTTTTTCTAGGCAGCTCAGTTGGTCTGAGACAGCTCCATTTGTCTGAAAGTATCTCTCAGCAATCCTTCCTGCTTAGGGAAGAGAGGATCCTATTGAATCTGCTCAATTTCAGGAACTTCCTGATGCTTTTGGGTTATTTACTTTCTGAGTTGATAAGGAGCTTCCTTCCCTGCAGGATAGACTGTTTCACCTCCTTTTAGAACATCCTGATCCCTGATCAAGATTCCCTCCAAGATGAAAAAATTTCATCTTAGAGAAAAGTACCACTCAGTAGTCAATTGTGTCCTTCAGTGTTCACATCACTTCACCACCACTTTAGTGGGGTTTGGGCATGGAACAGAGATAGAATGCATATATTCTGTCCTATTTAACCAGAGTGCCATGTGGTTATTTACTAAGTCAGTATCATCACAGTTTATAAGGAACATACAGTGAGAATATGATCAGCCCTCTCCATCCATGGATCCACATCTTGTCAGTTCAACTACATAGCAGAAATATGTGATAGGACAGTCAGATGGCTCAGCATGTAAAAGTACCTGCTGCCAAACCTGACAACCTGAGTTCAAACCCAGGGTCCACCTGATAGAACGAGAGAACCAAGTCTTGTAAGTTGTCCTTAGAGCTGTACACACATGCATATATACACAATAAATAAATGTAATAAATTTTTAAAGAATATTTGCACCAAAGAGAAGAGGAACATAGACTTTGTTTCCTGTCAATGAGACACTTTGCCCTAGTGGGGCTGCCTTGTAGGCCCCAGTGTATGAGGAGGCTCTTGGCCCTCATATGACCTCTGAACTGGGGCGGGGGACTGATATGTAGGGACCCTCCACTCCAGAGAGTGGGATGGAAGGGATAGGGGGTAGAGGGTGGGAGGGGTGGAAAGAGGGCACGGTGATGAGATGTGACCTGAAGCAATGAATAAACAAAGAATTGGAGGGATATTGCATCTCTAGTAAGGATGCTTGTGTTGCTCCCCTGGTCATTATGTCCAGATAATATAGAATAACAACCATTGACAGAGCATTGATGTTGTGTTCATAGATAATATAGAGATGGTAGAAAAAATATCATAGATAATATAGATATGGTAGAAAAAATAGATAATATAGATATAGTATCATAGTATCATAGATATAGATAATATAGATATAGTATCATAGATAATATAGAGATGGTAGAAAAAATACAGGATCTTGGTAAACAAGTAAAACATGTTTTATGTTTCTCTCTTTCATGCCTCTTGGTGTAACTTTATATAATTGTGTTAGTTTCACTGTTTACCTCTTACTTAACACGACTATCATCCAAATAATTGAGACTCTATCATATTATTTGTTAAACAGGCTTCACACCACAAAAACTGAGCAGTTATTACTCTGTTCTTAACCCACTAGACTAATCTGGCTTCCCCACAGCATAAATCTCAGAGATACTTGCACTTTGTGGCTTTCCTGCTTCAGCTGAGTATCTCTTGTCTCTTCTGCCTCTGCCTCTTGCGGAATCCCCCTCCTTCCTCTCCTTAACTCCTCCTACCCTGGAGGACAGGAGGTCCAGCCCTATTCTCTCTCCTGCTCAATGATTGGCTTTAAGCTGCTTTATTGTCATATCAGGGGACAATTGGGAGAAGTGTTTACATAACATTGAGACATGAGCTGTTCCAAACAAGGACTGGAACCAGATGAGAAGGTACAGAAATCAACATTTGAATTACACAATAACCTTACACCTACACATGCCCCTCATCTTTCCTAGTGGTTACCTTAATTTTGCTTAGGAAGCTAAGTTGTCTTTAATCTCAGAACCTTCTCCTTTCTCAACACCAGAGAACTTCCGTTGCCTGTGCACCCATGAAAAGGGCTTTGGCTTCAAGGGTAGCAGCTTCCATCGCATCATCCCCCAGTTCATGTGCCAGGGTGGTGATTTCACAAACCACAACGGCACAGGGGGCAAATCCATCTACGGAAAGAAGTTCGATGATGAAAACTTCATCCTCAAACATACAGGACCAGGTAAGTGCTAATTCTGGGTGAGTAAACACATGCTGGGGTGAGCTGGTTGCCTCCAGTCTTGTATTCTTCACTCCACAAGTTGATGTTCCCTGCTAGGCTAGAGTTTGTGGCTATCCTTGCAAGCTCTCTTGTGCTCTCAACCTCTCTGTGTCACCTCTCCGCTCTCCATCCCAATCAAAGATCAAAGTCCTAGCCGGGCAGTGGTGGCGCACGCCTTTAATCCCAGCACTTGGGAGGCAGAGGTAGGCGGATCTTTGCGAGTTCGAGGCCAGCCTGGTCTACAAAGCGAGTCCAGGACAGCCAGAGCTGTTAAACAGAGAAACCCTGTCTCGAAAAACCAAAAAAAAAAAAAAAAGATCACAGTCCTGTGCCTGTTTTCCTTCTGAGATCCTACCTCCTCCTAGCACAGAGTCATGCTCTGTTTCCCTGTTAGAGGCCATCCCTTCCTTATGAACTGGAGTCTGTCCCTGTGGCCCACTTAGGAACTTGGCGTCTTCTGCTGGCTTCCTTTGACCTATATAATGTGTTTCCTCTGCTTGGCCAGTTTGCTCCAACTGTGTCCAGGCATGCATTCTCAATCTTAAAAAAAAAAAAATCATCTTTGGACTCTTGTTCCTCCCACTGGCTGTCATCTTGACTCTAGTCTACTTTTAGCAAAACTTTTAGAAACAATGTATATACTTACTGCCTTTATTCTAAGCCCTTCTTTCTAGACTTTTAGCCCCAGCCAACCATTTAGACTTTTCTTGCAAAAGATGCCAACCATCTTTCTTGCCAGGAGCCAGTTTCCTGCCTCACCTTATTCTGCCCTGGGAGCACCCTGTGCTCCTTGTCCCTTCACTTTGCCCTGGTGGTCGGCTCCTCCATCTTCCAGTTGCTCCACCTGCTTTGCTACTTTCTTCCCTCAATTCCTAAGCACGGCGGTGGCTCAGAGGTCAGCTGATTTCTCCATAGAAACTTGTTTACTGCGCCTTTGCTTTCTTCTTGCAAATTTGTGCTAGACTGAAGTATGGGGACAAGTTCTTCCTACCTATGTGATCTTAAAAGTAAAAATGTCCTGATAGGTATAGTTACACCAGAAGACACAAGAGTTACCCGGACCTGTGCCACGCTCAGATGCAGCAGTTACAAATAAAAGAGATGTGTCCACTGGCAATTTGGATACCACAGACAATATTCCTGGTGCTGACACGATTTTGTAAAGTGGTGAATGAGATTCCATTGATCTACGTTGTAGTTGTAATTCCTGGGTTATTTCTTTGTTTTGTTTTGGTCTTGATTTTGTTTTGTTTTTGAGACAGAATCTCACACTATGTAGCCCTGGCTGACCTGGAACTTGCCATGTAGACCAGGTTGGCTTGGGAATCACAGATCCACCTGCTTCAGGCTCTCAAGTTCTGGGGTTAAAGGCATACACCTCCATACCTGGTTTGATTTTTATTTTTTGAGACAGGGTCTTAGTATATAGCTCAAGCTAGCACTGAACTCTTGATCCTCCTGGGTACTCTGCTTCCTGAGTGATTTCCATCATATACTGCCACATCCAGCTTCCTAGAAGATTCCATTACTGGGGAAAGCCCTTAAAACTTGTAGTTTGGGCTGGAGAGATGGCTCAGTGGTTAAGAGCACTGGCTGCTCTTCCAAAGAACCCCGGTCAAATCCCAGCACCCACTTGGCAGTTCACAGCTGTCTGTAATTGCCAGTTGTGGTGGTGCACGCCTTTAACCCCAGCACTCCCAGGAGGCAGAGGCAGGTGGATCTCTGAGGTCAAGGCTATCCTTGTCTTCAAAGTGAGTCCAGGACAGCCAAGGATACACAGAGAAACCCTGTCTCCAAAAACAAAAGCAAACAAAATAAACCACTTGTGGTTTATGTAAATGTAATAGACTTAGGTCCTAGGGGACTGGACAGATAGTTCAGTGGTCAAGAGCACTTGCTGCTAGAGGACCTCAGACTTCACAAGGTTAAATAGTTCTTCACTAACTTCCTTCACGTCTCCCTGTTTTAGCAGAGGGTGCACTGTCCACTTGCGCCTGACCAAGAGTTAGGGCTCATCTTGGATCTGCCTCCCCGTCACCTGTAGCTATTGCCTGTCTCCAGCTCACATCCTGGCCCGCTTCTCTCCTCCCATGTGACTGCCTTAAGCTTCTCTTCCTAGTACAAATGTCCCTGTATCTTAGTTGTCATAGCACAATATTCTTTAAAGTAGATGAATCTATCATGTGTTTGGGTTCGTGTATACTATACATGTGTTTGAGTGTGGGTCCATGCAGCATAAGTTTGTATGTGGAGATCAAAGGGTGACTTTCAGGAGACAGCTTTCCTTTACTGTAGGGTCTTGAGATGAAATGCAGATTGTCAGGCTTCTGCAGCAAGCACCTTTATCTTCAGACTCACCTCCGAGCCCAAACAATTACACTTTAAATGAATGTTTGGCTCATCAGTGTTCCAGGACTTAATGGGCCTGGTTACAAAGTAGACAGTAAGTCATTGTTATATATGAAAGACAAATGAATGTGAAAAAACCTGAAATGGCCCACTCATCCTTTTCCCTAGTGAGGGAAAGACAGGGTGCTGGGGGTCCCTGTGGAGGTCTGAGCCAGTATGCAGAAGCACTGTCAGCAGTCGGCGAAGGCGTGCTTCATGGGCTGGAACACTGGAGGGAGCTGACATGCTTCATGGGC
>CAJQZJ010001750.1:5229879-5304557 GCA_907164525.1 Lophiomys imhausi | reverse complement strand
TGGGCTGGAACACTGGAGGGAGCTGACATGCTTCGTGGGCTGGAACACTGGTGGGAGCTGACATGCTTCATGGGCTGGAACACTGGAGGGAGCTGACAGATTTATTTTCTCTCAGGCCTCCTCTCCATGGCCAATTCTGGCCCAAACACCAATGGCTCACAGTTCTTCCTGACCTGTGATAAGACAGATTGGCTGGATGGCAAGCATGTGGTATTTGGGGAGATCACGGAAGGCCTGGATGTCTTGCGGCAGATTGAGGTGGGTGGTTGGAAGTGGCTTCCTTGGGTGGGCACCACAGTGGGAAAGCTGGAGGGGATTTTCTATGACCATGGAAGGAGGCATTTCGAACAGGTCCCTATTCAGGGAGAGGATGATCCTTTAAGCAGGTCTAACCCTCTGCTTCTCTCCTGATTTCTCTTCTGCCCACAAAGGCTCAGGGCAGCAAGGATGGGAAGCCAAAGCAGAAGGTGATCATCTCTGACTGCGGGGAGTACATGTGATGGCGCGCTCTGCTCCCGCCTCTGTGAGACGAGGAAGGATGCCTGGCCTTGGCCGGTGCTGAGTGGGTCCTGTGAAGCAAGTGTGTGAGGCCCAAGCCTTTCCTCAGTGTCAGCTGACTTAGCAGCAGCTCGTCTGCAGTGCCCAGGCTTTGCTCAGATGTGGCCGGGCCTGAAAGCCAGCGCAGGCAGAGTGTGCTGCCGTTGTCTGTGCTGCGCTGTCTGCGGCTGCCGGGAGGCTGGCTTGCTAAAATAAACTATTTTTTTATACTGTTGCCTCCAGCAAGTTTCTCAGAGTTGTCTGTTACAGATCACATCAAGGATAAACTGTCCCCTGGACGGGATGGCAAGTTTGGGAAGGTGTAATACCTTCCTCATGGCTTTTGTTTTCTTCCTGGGACTAATTCCCTTACATTCCAAATAATGTATCTTTATGCCACATGTCCTTGTCAGATCATGTCAGGACAGTGGGAATCAGAGCTGCCTGTCTCTGCTGCCTGTCTGGTGGCATCGTCCTCCATGGCTCCCGTGTCTAACGTTCACATTGCTTTCTTCAGGTTTTTAAAGTGGTGTATCATGACTCAGAGATCCAACTCTGCCAGGTTCTAGGCTTCTTCAAGTATAATGCACCATCCATTATACCACAGAGCTTTTGGGCTTCTTGTCAGGAGACCCAGAGGTTGGCATACTACCTGGGCTTCCAGCAGCCTGCTGCCTGTTCTGTGAATTAGGTTTTATTGAGACACAGCCATATCCATTTATGTTCTAGTGCTGCCTGTGGCTTCTTTCTCATTACAGCACTAGAAGCAGCTGGGAGTGATGGTGCACACCTTTAATCCCAGTACTCGGGAGGCAGAGGCAGGCGGATCTCTGTGAGTTCGAGGCCAGCCTGGTCTACAGAGTGAGTCCAGGACAGCCAGGGCTGTTACACAGAGAAACTGTCCTGAAAAATCAAAACAAACTAAAACCACAGCACTAGAGGCAAATAGTTGGTGACTGACCATGTATTTATCTATTTTCAGAGAGCGAGAAGAGAGAGAATATGTGTGTGCGCGCTGACATAGGTACTGACTTGGGAATTGGCTGATGTTTGTGGGAGTAGCAGGTCATCTCTGTATGGCAGGTAGCAGGCTGGAGATGCATGAGAAAATCAAGGCTGAAGTTTCAAGCTTTGGGTAGCCCGAAGGCAGAATTCTTGGCTGACCTTAGTGTTTTTCCTCTCAAGGCTCTAACCTGATTCAGTGAGTCCCACTTACCTTCTACTGTACTCCACTGAATTAAATACTTACTTACCTAAAACATACCTGCACAGGGACATCTAGACTGGCCCGAGCAGATTGAGCCTTCTGTGTTCACTATACACAGAGGTCAGCCTTGATGAGCAGGAACCAGTTTTAGGACAGGCATTTGAAGTGAAGGACCACAGTACTTAGGGCTTGTTTAAGAACCAGGAGAGGAGGGTCTGGAGAGATGTCTCAGAGTTAAGAGCATAGGGATTTGGCATCTCAGGTGAAAGGTATGAGCATAGGGATTTTGGAAGTTTGGTGTCTCAAGTGAAAGGTATGGGTAGATCTAAGTACCAATTACATCCGGGTGTGATTATCGTTGAAGGGCGTGTCCTTGAAAGCCCACCAAGAGCAGATCATGGGACCAGATGACACACTGTTGTGAGGGCATGCCCTGGAAAAGCCCCCAGGAATCATGGCAACAAGAGGCCAGAATCCACACTGAGACTCATTACAACACAAAGGATTTAAATCAAGAGTGCACTGCAGCCCCAGAGAGCCCTCATCCTCATCTTCCTTTGTCAACACACGCTGAGAGTCCCCACGAGGCTAAGTGCATCTCCTTGTCGCAATATATCACCATTTTGTACTGACCTGAAGAGAATCCACACTGGTGGAGAAAGCAAATGGAACAGAGAAACCTTTCCCTCTGAAGGACCATGAGCACCTGGAGGGCAATGCCTCTTTCCTGGGAACTGCTTGGCTTCTGTTCTGAAGTCACCTTGTCCATGGTGACTTGTCCACCTTGACTTTTGCTCCAGCACCAAGGGCACAGCTTTGATTTTTTTGGCTAATGCCAAGTTGTTTGCCTGCCTGTGTTAGCTGCACCGAGGCAGAACTTGGGACTGTGGACCAGGAAACTGCTGGCATTTCCTTTAGTTACAGCAGCTGAATCCAGATGTCAAATCCACAACAGATTTCTCCTAGCTGGCATCCTGTGGCCGAAGGTTTAGTGACAGATCCATAATATACCAGGCTTTTATTTATTTGTTTTGTTTTTGTTTTTGAAGGAATATCTTGATATATATCGCAGGCTGGCCTTGAACTCAAGATAATCCTGCTTCAGCTTCCCAAGTGCTAAGATTACAAGTGTGCATCACTAGACCTGGCTTTTCCATGTTTTTTAAAACTCTTATCCAGAAATCCTGTTTTGCCACCTCCAAGGGACAGGCTATGGAGTGATGGAGAGAGTTGGTTTTGTCTGCACACACCTAAGCCTTCTGATGGATACTGAAGAGTTCCAGATTTAAGTCAGGCTGGGCCAGTAATCATGAATAGGTTGGTAAACTGGACTTCTGTGCCAATCCCAAAGGACATTCAATAGATGCCCCTGGGGGAGGGGCAGAGATGGGCTGCTGCTTGGGGCTCACGTCACCAGGGTTGTAACCAAGACCATCTTCCCACCATTGGGCAGAGGAAGGGAACAAAGGGGCCAGGAGAGGGCCAAGCCTGTGAAAGAAGGCAGAATGTAGATATGAGTTGAAAACCCCATCTTCTGCCTTGGCCCTGGGTCTGATAAGGTCTATTGGTTTCCTGCCTCAAGAGACGGGCCTGGCCAGATAAATGGCTCAACGGCAGCAGGCTGTTACAGGTCAGGGACTCAGTGGCAGCCACAGGCCTGGACTACCATATTGCGTTCCCTGCGCAGGATGACATTATTGTTTGTGTCATAGTAGAGCAGTGAAGTGGCACTCAGCTCCGTGGGCACACAGCACACCTTGGGGATGATGTCTGGCTTCATCAGGTGTACCTAGTAGGGAGGGGGTGCAGGTAGGGACATGAGTTTGCTGGTCCCAGTTTCCACCCACTACCCTTCCAGAAGATCTTAGCCCCTTTGATCAGCCCAAGGTCGTTCTCTACTTGTAGCTGGGATAGGTCCTTCCCTGTACATTTGCCCTGCCCATGGCCCTCAAGACACAGCCCAGGCACCTGACTTGGAGGGCCTGATACACAGGCCCCTTGGTACTCTCAGCCTCTGGCCCACTGTCACATCCACCTCTGTGGAGACTCAGATAAGCTTGCCCGTCCCCAGCACTGGGTGCAATGGGTCACCCTCACTGCCCCACACTGCTCTGTGCTTCCCTACATCCCCCCCAGATAGGTGTAAGCTGTGGAAGGGGTAGTCTCTTCTGCAGAATGAACTAGAAATGTTCACAGAACAAATGCATAAATTCAAGAACTCTGCCCCACTTCGATGTGACTCAACCTCAGCTTCAAAAGCAAGGCTGTCTTTGCAGCTGATAAACAGGCTCCATGGGGTCCCCATGGCTATCTGACAGTGTCACTGAGCTTGAAACAGGTGTTGATCTTTCTACCCATATTTAAAGCATTCATTTTCTGCCAGGAGGCTGAGCGTCTCCCAGGACAGTGGCTCCAAGCGTTCGGCAAACACCAGTGCCCTTTGTGAAAGGGCACCTTCATAATGCCTCAAAGTACCTCTTGGTAAGTCATGCTCACTCTAGAACAGCAGCTCTCGACCTTCCTAATGCAGTGACCCTTTAATACAGCTCCTCATGCTGTGCTGGCCCCCAACCAAAAAATTATTTCATTGCTACTTCCTAACTATGATTTTGCTACTGTTATAAATGATAATGTAAATATCTGATATGCAGGATATCTGATATGTGACTCCTCCCAAAAGGAGTTGCAACCCACAGCTTGAGAACCGCTGAGCTAGAGCATCATTTGGCACAAACTACCTGCTAGGTAAACACAAGACTAATTTAGGTCACTGGGTGCCAGGATTCCATACAGAACATTCCAGAAGGAAGTCTCAACACCACATCTACAAAAACAAATATATGCCAATAGGTGCTTGCAGCTGCCCTCCTGCTAGCAACTGCTTCCATCACTGAGACTGGCATATCAGCACTCATCAGCACTACAACCTGAGAGACCAGACAGCCAGGAAAAGAAGTGGGAGACAGGCCCTGGAGGAGCCAAGGCTCCAAACAGCTTTGGGTTTGAGGATTCACGAGTCGCCCAGCCAGACATGACGGGTGAGCACGTGTGAACGTCAGGGAGGCCAGGCCTACCAGGATACACAGGGTACATGTTGGGTCATGCAGGCCCCCAGTAGACCCCCTCTGTTTCGTGCATACCTCAGTCTGACTACAGGGCTGTACTATGTAAGTCTGGGCCCCACACAAGTCACACGTGTGCTCAGGTGTCTGTCCAGACACGAGGGCAACAACATGTACTGAGGGACAGAAACCCAACTTCATGGCTGAGTCTGCAGAGAAGGTTTTTCCCTTCCCTTTTGCCCTTGTTCTTTCTACCCTCTTGCTGTCCATTCCCTCAGGTCCCAAGAAAGCCATTGTGATACTGACCAGGGCCTGCATGGCGGCATGGTTGGTGGCGTTCACACAGGAGTTCAGAGGGTAGTTGCACTCCCCGGCACAGTAATAGGCTGAGTAGCCCTGGGGGGCAATGACCCAGTCCTGTGGGTGGGAAAGGGGAAGTTACATCCATGGGTCCTTCCAAGACCATTGGCACGGCTCCTGTCACAGGGTGACCTGAGGCTGTGTACTCACATCTCCTCAGTGATCAAGGCTGCACCCCAGCTCTGCCCTTCACACCTCACCCTCCTCTGCCGTCTCCCCCACAGCTGCCCCATACCCCATGCAGCAGCTGTAGCTGGAAGAGCTCAGAGGCCCTGCCCACCCAGCCTCAGTTTCCCTGCTGGGTGCTGACAGTTTACTGGGCAGAGGGCTCAGGCTGCCTCCAGTTCCATGACTTCTAGACATAATTAAAGGCACAGCAGCTCCACCTCCATCTTGGAGACACCGGCTCTGTGGCTGCATTCAGAGGAGAGATAGAAATTACCAGCCAGCCCAGGTCCCGGAAGCTGACGTAGAGCTCATGCCTATGGCACACCTCTCTGCCTCGGGAACCGTGGTCATCATCTGCAGAGACAGGAAGGTGCACAGTCTATTCAGGGATCCTGCCCTAGAGTTGCCATGGGCACTCCCAGTGTGAGGGTGATGTGACGGGCACATTTACAATGACGGGCAATAGGAAACTAAGCCACTGGCATCCCAAGTTCCACTCTGGATCCCTGCTCACATCATGACCCAGCTCAACAGTCCTCAGTGGCTCCTCATCACCACCGGGGATGGCTGTGTTCAGCAGGATCTCTCACCTTGCTGCCTGGGGGCCTCCAAGCATTCCAGTGAACACCCCAACAGGACCCTAGGGCACACCCGACTTCTGCTTTCCTTTGCAGACTGCAGCCCACCCTCCCAGCTGGGCACACCCCGGATGTCAAAGGGCTCCCATCAGACCTAGCTGATGGACTGGAAGGAATCCAGTCTGTAAAGGAGGCCTCAGATTCCAGCCTGGCTCTCACCAAAGATTCCTAGGTGTTTGTTGGAGTGTGGCAGCTGGTTGATTTTATTTAGCTCCCTCTTCCTCTTCAGTGACCTCACTGCCCGGGGGGTCCGCACAGGACTTTGGCTGGCCCTGAAGAAGGTGACCATGAAAGGCTGTCTGGAGCGTGGTGCTTGTTGTCCCAGCAGACCAGCCAGGCCAGGATCCATGCTGTGCCCTGGGAGACAGAGACAGAGATGAAAGAGAAGGGATGGGGCCACCTGACTTGTGGGTGGTGGCATGGCACCTATGAATCTCAGTTTCCTCATCTGGAGATCAACCCAAGCACTCTGGCCAATAATCTGAGGTGGCAGAGACCACGATCTCAGTGGCCACAGGCATCCCAGCTGGTGATAACCTCGCAAAGACTTGGGAAACATTTGACAGGGGTCAAGATTTGCCCATTAGCTTCTTCCTCACAGTAACCCAAGGCCCATCCACTTAGAGATGACCGGTGTTCACTGCCAGTGATGTTCTTGGTCCAAAAACCCAAAACCCAGGTCCTGTCCACCTGCACTTTCTGGGGAATAGAACCTATGGTTTATGGCACATTAGCTCATAGCAGCCCCTGCAAGGATAGACCTGGGGCTTATTCTCCCAGCATGGTAAGCTTGCTCATCCAAGGGCAGGGCATTCACTGCCCTTCTGATGCCCAAACCAAGGCCCCAGGCTGAACAGGGACAGCAGTCAGAACAGTCACCCAGTTGAGGGTTCAGGTCACATCAGGCTTATTTCAGTGCCAAGTGTGTGTTCACCAGGCCAGCCAAGGGCTTCAAAGAAAGGAGGGGGCTTCAGGGAGACCAGCCAGAGCCTTGTCCACAAGAAGAGAGGACCCTCTAAAGGGATTTCACCCCAGATCCACTAAGGACGGCAGATGCCTCCACAGCACCGTCAACCCAGGAGGACAAAGCCCCCACCCCAGCTCTGGCTTTGCTGGTGGCCTGCCAATGTCCCTGTCCTTTCTAATTTCAGGAGCAGTGTATTAAGCTGGTGTGGTGGCCCCGCCTGTAAACACTCAAGAAGACAGAGGCAGGAAAATGGAGGATTCAAGGTCATCTTCTGTTACACACTGAGCTGGACCCAGCGTGGTCTGCATGAAAGCCTGTTTGGTAAAAAAGCAAACACCAGACAGAACTGGCTTCTGATAGGTTCCCTGCATTCCATGGCCCCACATCCATGTGTAAACGGGCAGACTGCACTTGGGCTACTAACAACAAAAAAGGCCATGAAGTTGGGAAGCAGGCAGCGAGGCACTAGAGGAATTACAAGTAGGTAGTGGTGGGTGGGTGTGATCAAAATACATTGTGTACATGCATGGAATTTTCAAAGAATAAATAAAAAGTATCATAGAAAACTCAAACAGTATAATAACCACAGAATCGGGCTCCAGAATACCCACTCGAATTTGGGAGCTCGCTTCAGGTGGGCTCACCTCCCATCGGCAGGCAATTTCCTTTGTGGTCTCAGAACCATTTCCCTTTGTGCCCATATGAGATTCCTTACACCAAATATGGACAATGCTCACTTTACATATCATTAAACCCAGTTGAATTGCTACAAGCACCAAAGTACACGCACATGCATGTACATGCATGCATAAACTCTCAGACACTAATATGGCTCAGGGGAAGAGGTTTTGCTTAGCACGCTCCAGGCCCTGGGCTCCATCCACGATGATGGAAGGAATGTAAAGGAATCCAAAGGGCTGAGGCCACAGCTCAGTAGTAGAGCATCCGCCTTGTAAGTACGAAGCCTTAGGTACAATACCCAACACAAACCATAACGGAACAAGACACACTCATATGCGCACGCACGCTCAGGCTCGGATCTGGTTGATCCTTGTACACTACCAGGCTCTTCATAACACACTGAGGTCAGGGCCACTGTCTGCCTGTGGTGGATAGTCCACTCAAAGGTTCCACACAGCCACTTGAAAGAAAATCTCATCAATCCAACCTTTGGCCTATGACTTCACCTGCCACCAACAAACGTGGAGGCCTGAGACTCCAACCCAGGAAGGAGGCTGAGAGCTGTGGGTGAGGGTTGGGGCTGCAGGTGCACCCATAGGAAGAGACTCAGAAGAGTCAGTCAGGAAGGATGGAGGGAGGGAGGGAGGGAGGGAGCGGCTAAAGAGCTGGGGGGAAGGGTGGGCTCCAGGGCCACACACTGGGAGAACTGGAGCAGGAAGGGTGGTGAAACCCACAATGTCAGACCCTACAGATGACACAAGGGGCAGACTTGGGCCCAGGGCTGTGAAGTCCCAGTGCCCTGGCTGCTGAGGGACACAGGCCATCAGAGCTCCAGGGTCAGCCCTATTTGTTTCCCTTTTATGTAACTGATCTTCCAGGCCCTGCTGGGAACACGTAGAGCAGCCACAGAGCAGCCCCTGGCTGAACTCCTCAAAGCTAGGCTGTGTAGGCACTGGGGACCACTGGAGGCTCTCTAGGCAAGGTGACCTGTTGAGACCCCATGGGTGTAGCTGAGCCAAGGTTCCCATTTTACAGGCTCACAAAGTAAGACCCAGAGAGAGCATCAACTGTTCAAGACCTGGAGCAAGCAGCTGCAGAGACTGCAGGGACTCTTCTCCTGCCCAATACAAGGCGGAGGCTTGAGTGAGGTGGGGCAGAACCCCATAGGGACTGAGGCTTCTCTTTTCAGAGTTCTGTATCTAAGAGGCCTGGAGAAGCTGCTCCTTGCCCAGTTGGAGTGCACCTTCTCTACCAGTTCTGTTCCTTGTCCCCCATCACTAGATTGGAGACTAACTAGTAGGGGACACCAGGCTTCCCAGCTTTGGATAGAAAAGCATGGGAGGCATGCTTTCTCAGGGCCACACACACTTGTGTACACACAGGGACACACAGGTATGCTCATGCCCACACATGCAGGCACACATCCATGCACAAACACGAGCACACGCACCCACACACACCTCTATAACTTTTTTCACTTCAGTTGTGAGATCACAGATTAGGACTGATAGACCCCAGAGCTGCCACATTGGGGTCAGGAAGGGACGCCACTGGACTTCTGGAACAGAATGTCAGTGTTGTATGGGCAACAGGGACACTGTATTTTACCATGTAAGAATTCACAAATGTTACTGATTAGATTCTAGATTCCCCCTGGGCTAAGCCCCCGCCTCTTCCAACACATAGTGGGACTGTTTATCCACAGGGGGTCTTCCAGGTGGAGTACCAACAAAACCACCTTCCTTCAGTCTCATCCCCAGAAAACAGACCTGTCTTCCTTCTAGGGACCTCCATGCAGCTCGCAGGAGGAAGTGCAGGCAGGATTGGGGAAACAAAATTAGGAACAGAAACCAGGGCCCAGGATAGAATCCAGAAGAGGAAATGGATCCTTCTGCTCACAGAGCAACAGTTCTCTACTTCATGGCAGCAGGTGACCTCTGGAGGATGTCTTCCTGCTCTCATGCCTTTCTCTACATTTCGCGATTCAGTTATGAGGGGCAGCACTGGCTTGAGACCTGCCAGGGGACCCTCTGGATCCTTGTAGGTGAATGTCACAGAAAGTGGGAGAGGGGGGCCATTGTCCTCAATGGTTTAGGCAGAGGGCTTTAGTTAGGCACAGGACACACAGGCTCAGTTTACGGTTTTAATTAGAATCACAATGCTCTTGAGAAGATACCAGCTAGCAGCAGGAAGCCCGAGGAGTCAGTGGTGCGATGTCCCACTGACATCGTGGTCACTAACTCTGTCACAACCCAGCCCTGGAGGGAGGGGCCAGAGCTCCTCAGGCGTCAGGTTTGATCTGCTGCATGGGCTTAAGTTTGGGGCTCACGGTGAACACGCAGGCTGTGGTGGCCTTGATGTCTTCCACCGAGGAACCCTCCCACATCTCCGTCAGCGTCAGCCCCTTCTTCGGGTCCACGTCAAACACGGCCTTCTCGGTGATGATGAGGTCCACGCAGCGCTTGCCGGTCAGCGGCATGGTGCATTTCTCCAAGATTTTGGGCTCCTTGGTCTTGGTGCAGTGCTCCATGGTGACCACTACTTTGGTCTTTTCACCTGACACCAAGTCCATGGCCCCGCCCATGCCCTTTACCTTCTTGCCTGGCACCATCCAGTTGGCCAGGTCGCCGTATCTGGAGACCTGCATGGCCCCGAGCATGGTCAGCTGGATGTGTCCCCCGCGGATCATGGCAAAAGAGTCATCGCTGCCGAAGAAACAACCCCCGGGAACCACGGTCACCGTCTGTTTGCCCGCGTTGATGATGTCGGGATCCACCTCCTCTTTCAAAGGGAACGGGCCCAAGCCCAGGATCCCGTTTTCACTGTGCAGGTAGACCGTCATTTTGGGGCTGATGTAGTTGCTGGCCAAGAGAGGGATCCCGATGCCCAGATTGGCATACATGCCGTCCTCGAACTCAAGGGCCGCGCGCTTGATGATGCGCGTCCTGGAGGCCTCCTGCTGTTTGCTCTTGGGCTCGGGCTTGCTGTCCCGTGTTGTCAGGCGCTCGATGCGCTTCTCGTACTTCGGCCCCTTGATCACGCGGTCCACGAAGATGTTGGGGATGTGGATGTCCTCCGGGCGGAAAGTGCCCACGTCCACGATCTCCTCCACCTCTACCACCGTGATGTCCGCAGCCTTGCACATGGGCACGTTGAAGTTGAACGCGCTGCCCCGGAAGACTACGTTGCCCGAGCGGTCGGCCTTCCAGCCCTTGATCATGGCGAAGTCCGCGCGGATGGCGTGCTCCAGCAGGTAGTGGCGGCCCCTGAACTCGCGCACCTCTCGCGGCTGGCTCAGGGTGACCAGGTTGCCATCGGGCGAGTACCGGATCGGGGCGCCCCCTTCCTGCACCAGAGTGCCGTAGCCCGTGGGTGTGTAGAAGGCGGGCACTCCGGCGCCACCCGCGCGGATGCGCTCTGCCAGGGTTCCCTGCGGCGTCATCTCCAGGTCCAGCTCCCCTTTCAGGTACAACTGCTCGCATAGCGCGTTCTCTCCCAAGTACGAGCACACCACGCGCCTGACCTGCTTGGAGGCCAGCAAGATGCCCAGGCCGAAGTCGTCCACGCCCACGTTGCTGCTGACTATTTTCAGGTCCTTCACGCCGATCGTCTTCAGCGCGCCAATCAGGTTCTCGGGGATGCCACAGAGCCCGAAGCCCCCGAGCATGACGGTCGCCCCGTCCTTGATGCCCTCCACGGCCTTCACCGGGTCCTTGTAGAAGTGGACGCTGCCGCAGCGGTCGCTAGCAAAACGGCGGACAAGGCGGGTGGGCAGCGCGGGCGGTGGATGTCGATTAGAGACCCGACGCTTGAGCGCCCACGCCAGAAGCCTCAGCGCCATCGTGCATGGGTCACGGGGCTACCGGGTTGGGGACAGAGAGGGAAAAGCCGGGAGCACCCCGCGTGCGCGCCCCATGCCGCCCGTGCGCTGCGTCATAGAGCTGGGAGGATATTGCCAGAGATTGCCATGGGTCTCACTCCGCCTGAGGACACCCTTGGCTGGCCTGCCTCTCAAGAGCCTTGGACAAGATATTCCAAACCCTTGGTTAATGCTGCTGGCAACTGGCAGTGAGTGCCGGGGGTCCCACAGCACCCAGGAGAGCTCACCCTGGAGGAGGGGTTAGTATCCCCCTCCTTGAGGGGCTAATCCTCCTCCTTAGCAGGGTAAGCTAGCATAAAGGAAATGTCCCAGGAAACCCCTGTAAGTGAACTAAAGGCTTAGGTTCTGAGTTATAACACTGCAGAACTGTGACAGCCCAGGCCTCTGCACCTGGGGTGCAGATCCCCCACTCCTCCTCCCTAGAAAAGAACCTCTCAGAGTGAAGGCCCACAGAGAAGGGCCTTCTTCTTGGAGAGGGTCTCAGAGCTGGCTCTCAGGAGGTCAGTTGCTATGTATGATGGGCAGGAAGAGATCCCTGGGTGGGGCCTCCCTCTGTCTAAGGCCTTACCACTCTGCAAGAAAGACCAAGCATGGTCCTCCCATCCCCCACTGTGAGAGGGCTCTGTGTACTAGGCTGGTAGCCTCTTGGGAACCACCTCCCTGCTAAGTCCTGGAGCCTCACCATCCTCAGTTTCCACATAGAGGCGGAGTCCCAAGTCCTTGCTATGGTTCAGCGACCAGCGGTCACTGGCTGTTGTGATGTCCAGCACCAGCCAGCCCTCGTCCCCGGATCGGAGCGTCTGAAGATCCAAAAAGAACAGGTCAGACTCCCTGTGGACGTGAGAGAACAATTAACCAGGGGCTGAGGTCAGCATGGCTGCTTGTATCCCATACTTGCCCTGAGGACCATTTTCAGAACTTCTTCCCTGCTTGCCTCTGGGCTAGCCCCCTTTGGTACCACATTTCACTGATAACCAACCCCTGGCATTTTACTGTGTCCATGTGCTGATGGGGACACTGGCTCAGTGGCTCAGTGCTGTGGCCTTGAGGGTCCCACAGACACAGTAACAGGGCAGGGAGCTCCTTTGTCATGTTTGAGGCTCCTCTTCCAGGAGACTCCCCTCTCCCTTCTTGGAAATCTGGACAGGAACCCAACCACAGCCAGACCATGAGGTGGGTGGGCACCTGGGCAAAGGGAAGGTACCTGTTGGAGTGCTCCTGGAGCACCTCGAACATACTGACATGGAGGGTTTTGTTGAGTGGGTGGGTGCTGGGCTCTTTATATATCCGGAACTCAGCAGCTGTGACAACCTCCCCAGCAGGGATCTGGGTTAGGTCAAAGCGGAATTCCTTCCAGTGTGGCTCCTGGTAGCCCAGGGTCCGGTCACGCTCCACTGGAACACAAAATGGAAGTGGGTAGTCGTCAGGAGCCAGGATGGCTTGTGCTCACAGTAGGACCCCAGGCAGCCTGGGTGGGGCCAGCTCCTGCTCCACACATAGGCTTGTCCTCGGCCCTGGGTGCTCAGCGAGGCCCCTGGACCCACGGATGAATCACAGCACCTCCTCTCAGAGCTTAGGCCAGCAGCAAGATGGACATCGATCCTAGGGAGGAAATCACCACCGTTCCAGGGGGAAAACCGTATGGACAAGGACGTAATTGACTGGACTTCAAAGGGACAAAGGATTCCCAGAGCCTGCCCTTGATCTGACAGCTGAGCTGGGCTATTCGGTTGTGCTTGAATTTCCCTCAGTGTACTGAGAGAGGCTGCGCAGAGTGCAGGCCACATCACAAGGTCAGGAGCAGAAGAACATTAGGGATGGGAGGGACATCCAGTGCCAGCAACCAGAGGACACAGGACCCACATTTTTTCTAGGAGACAGGAAGAAAGGGGAAGAACTGAAGTAGAAAAGAATAAAAATCAATATAGAATGACAAGTTCCTGGACAGGCCATCAAGTGGTGGAGAAGTCTGACTCATGGGGTTTTGGGATCTAAGCAGGTTTCTTGGAGGAGGTGAGCTCTAAACAGGCCTTGGTGTATGGGGGTGTCTTAGCAGATGGTAATGGGTACTCTAAGCAGAGGAGGGATGGTGCCCACTGGTGAGGCGGATGCTACCCTCATACCCTTATTGTGGGGTGTAGCAGTGAGCTAAGCATTGCATGCCTACAGTGAGCTGGAGCTCAGAGCTAGGAACAGTGCTGTGCTCTGATCAGTGGGGAGCAGCTTAGTCTGAGAACCCAACTACAAGACTCTAAGAAAGTGAGGGGAGGATAGGATGGGGGTGACAGCTGAGGTGGGTTCCAGTTTGGGTGCAGCTGTCAGAGCAGAGGCCAAATCTGAAGAACCAATCCCACATTTTCCCAGCTGCACAGAAATGCCCAAGGAAGAATATCTGGGGGCCTCCTTTCACTTTCTTTTTTGTTTTATTTTGTTGTTTTGTTTGTGTGTGTGTGTTTGTTTGTTTTTGAGTTTTTCGAGACAGGGTTTTTCTTTGTAGCCCTGGCTGTCCTAAAACTCATTCTGTAGACCAGGCTGGCTTTGAACTGACAGAGATCAGGAGATCCACCTGTGTGTGCCTCCAAAAGGCATGTGCCACCATCACCTGGCTCCTCCTTCCATTTTCAAATGAAAAAAAAAAAAAATCTGTGTTTCCAGAAAGTGGGGGTTGAAGAAGCCCAGTGTCTTCCCTAAACATAACACAGATTTTAATTATGTATTTCTAAGTCTTCACCAATTCTCTCTGTGGCTACTAGACTTGCTGACCACAAGCCAGGTTCTACAAAGCATCAGGCTGAACTGCCAGAAAAAAACCTGAAGACACCTTTCTGTGAGGACCTAAACCATCAACGGTGGGCACACAGCAGGGCTGAGGAGGGCTGGGTGACATGTTTCTGTAGGGGCAGGTGGGGGGCTCCAGCCCCAAACCATGATGGAAAGAATAGAGTCCCATAGTACCTCAGGGTGTGTCTTTGAAATCTGACAATCAGAGCAAGTTTTTCCAATATCTTTCTCTAACAGATCCAGTTCTCTGTTCATTTCTGCACAGTTGTCATAGGTGGTGGAGACACCACCACCACCGTGAACGAGACAGTTGGGCTCAGAGCTAATGGGGTTTAAAGAACAAGGGCGGAAGCCTGGCATGGTGGCATATGCCTTTAATCCCAGCACTCAGACAGAGGCTTGTTTTGTGTGTGTGTGTGTGTGTGTGTGTGTGTGTGTGTGTGTGTGTGTGTGAGAGAGAGAGAGAGAGAGAGAGAGAGAGAGGGGGAGAGAGAGTGTGTGTGTGTTTGAGCCAGCCTGGTCTACATAGTGAATTCCAGGACAGCTGGGGCTAGAGAGTGAGACTCTATCTCAAAAGGAAAAAAAAAAAAAAGCAAGAAAAACGAAAAATAGATAGAATGTGGTGCTAAAAAAATCTTGCAACTATGTGAGGTTTAGGGTTTGATCCCAGCATCATTGCCTCCCCATCCACCCCCCCCCCAAAAAAAAAGCCAACTAGAGAATTCCATTTCTTTGGAGGTGGTATTAAGGAAATAGAAGGGATCACAGGTTTAAGAATGATGAAGAGGGATTGGATGCTTTCCACAGGTGAGTTCAGACAGGAAATTGTCAACAGGCAAGACATGCAACACTGATAGCGGTGCTCTGTAGAGGCTTTTCATAAAATCATGTGAATTCACCGTTCTCTGCAAGGATCCCAGACAAGCTGGGCAAAACCATGAAAAGACGTGCTAAAAGTAATGCCCTGGGCACAGAAAAGCTATACGTGGTTCCACAGGTACCTGTGCTGATTAGTTTTATGTCACGTTGACAAAAGCTAGAGTTATCTGAGAAGAGGGAAACATAATTGAGATAATGCCTCCGTAAGACTGGCCTGTAGGAAGCCTGTGGGGTCATGTCTTGACTACTGACTGATGTATGAAAAGAACTGAGGGTGGAGGCGCCCCTGGGAAGTGGTCCTGAGTTGTATAAGGAAGCAGGGTGAGGCCAGGCATGGTGGCGCACGCCTTTAATCCCAGCACTTGGGAGGCAGAGGCAGGCGGATCTTTGCGAGTTCGAGGCCAGCCTGGTCTACAAAGTGAGTTCAGGACAGCCAGGGCTACACAGAGAAACCCTGTCTGGAAAAAAACCAGTGCTTTCTAGTCAGTTCCTGGCTCCAGGTTCCTGCCCTGACTTCCCTTAGTGGAGGAGTGTGACGAGGCTGTGGGTCTGTCCCCTTCCCTTGTCTCAGTGGGTTCTGTCCCTGGTTTAGCTGCCCTTCTAGAGGGTGAGCTCCTTATGGCAGTAGCTGAACATGCCTGCTGGACGGTTGGCCTGCAGCAGCTTGTGTTCTGGGGACAGAGGGTGAGCATAGGCTCTTCCCAGGACACTGCGGTACTGCTGCTGGTCTGTGTGGCCATGTCACAGCGAGTCCCTCAGATACTGCGATGTCTGCATTTGCTGTGAGATTTACTTCCTTTCCTTCTGTGCCCTTGAGAGTGGGGACAGGCTCCCCAGTCCCTGAGGAAGAGAGTCTGGGCCTGATTGCCTTATGCTGCTGGTACCAAGGGTGGAGGGACCCACCCTGGTCTCCTGAAGGATGTCAGAGGAGGGTGGGGCCCTGGGGTTGGTGACCTGTGCATTCTGCACCTGAAAGAATTTCTCCCACCAGGAGCCTCAGCACTGTGGTGAGGCCCAGGCTCACTCCTGAGGTATTTTCAGCCCAGTCTCCGCATTGACTTTCTTCACAGGCCGTTTCCATAAAGGGCTCTGCACACATAATTACCGGTCCAGTCCTCAGCTGGTTCCAGACCCCAAATTAAAAGGGAACACCCACACAGGCAACCACATCAATCCTGCTGAGTAAAAAATAATTCTCAGGGGATGTGAGCAAGGGTGCGATTCCTCCAGAAGAAACTCAAGAGCATGGTCCAAGATGACACATCCCCTTGCCTGAGGGTAGGGAAGGAAGCCTCAGTGAGAATGTGGCCTGAGTGTGTTTCTCCACCTCCATGACTCAGCCCTAGAGGAATCCCCACCAGTAGGAAATGGGGGGGGGCACAGTTTAGGTCAGAACTGAGGTCTCGGAGTTGGGATTCACAGAGGGGAAACTGAGGCCCAGAATGGATTCTTTGGCAAGGTCACACACGCATTCAACGTTCAGTAACATGGGTTTTCAAACTCACAGCCATGGAAATGAGTGGCCCTGGAGTTGAACATGTGTCATATTGGGGTGGAGGTGACACTCAGCATGTTCTATAAACAAGGACCCTAGAACGCCTGCTAAAGCCACCGTCCTCCTGCTGGGTCCCATGGAACTGGGCATGTCAGGAGGTACTCAGATGTGCTCACTGCTGGCTCCACACAGATGGTTCCATCCCACCTGATGCAGCTTTGGGGCTCCCTGACTCGTGCTGGGCTGTCTTCTCCTCTGCCAGTTTGCCCTGTGTGCCCACCTACACACTGCAGATGTGGCACGTGGTGGGGTGAGGGCCTTGGAGAAACTAATTTGGCCTGTTTCCATATTGTTCAGTTTCTCTAGGACTAGGAAAGAGGTTCATTAGCTCTGGAGACTTTAAGTAACCCAAAACTTGGAAAGAGACAAGTATCCATCAATAATAAATTGATATTGATAAACTGTGGCCTATTCAGTCATTACAATTCAAGTCTAAAAATAAGACTAGAAAAGAGGGCTGGGGAGATGATCAGTGGTAAAAGGCTTGTCATGGAAGCCTGAGGATGGAAATTCAGACACCCAGAACCAATGTAAAAAGATAGGCTAGATGGCTGCCTGTAACCCCAGCTCTCGGGTAGCAGAGCTGGGATCTGCAGGGCAAGCTGACTAGCTAGCCTAGGTAGTGGTCGTGCACTCCGCAGTAGAGAAAGCTATGGGACTCATGGAAGGCACCCATCATCTTTGCTCCCTCCCTGACAAGCACCTGTGCACACATATATGCCCACAAGTCTGTGAACATGAATCCACATAAAACAGAACAAGTGAATCTTTGCCAATAGGAATCAAAAAGCCCTGGCAGACTGGTTAGTAAAATTGAGATTCCCGTAGGAGCCCTTGATTTTGGATGCTTTGGAGTTCATATATTCACATTTAGTGTAATACAGTCGCTCTGATTGCTTCTAGGGATGGGACAGGCCTCAGGTTGAAGATCGAGGCAGCTGTAAGGAGGATATAAATATAGGGTGTGGACAAACTGCTGTGTGGCCTTGGGAGTTTCCCAGCCTTCTCTAAGCCTGATCTCTTGTGGCAGTACTTGTGGATGCAAATACAGGAACACATATGGAGCTCTGGGATGTGGCCAGCATGGTTATCATCTCACTCGGCCCTGGCAGCCCCTTAAGACAAGCATCTCCATTTAATGGAGGGGGAAACTGAGGCTCAGAGAGGTGGGGCCAGGACCCAGCCCTTCTCAGATCCTCTTATTTCCAACTAGGGAGTATCTACCATCCCTGACAACCACCTTCATGGTGCATGTTTGTATTCTCTGTCTCTCCCACTGGAAGGTCATTTCCAAAAGGAAACAGGCAATGTGATTTCCCCTGCAACTGGAACCAGAAGCTAGGCCTCATGGCGCATAGTAGGTACTGCAGGACTGCTTGTGGGAGGAATGAATGAATGAATGAATGAATGAATGAATGAATGAGTGAAGAAACGAAGGGATTCCCTGGGAAAGAGTTAAAGGAAGTGGCCCTGAGGTCAGTGGTGAGAAAGCATCACTGGTCACAGGGCTGGCAGGGGCAGAACGGGACCACAGCTGGGTTTCTAATGCCCATGCAGTCTCATTCCCTCAGACCCAGCCACCACGGTTCATTGCTGCTCCTGCCCTCGGCCATCTGAGGCCTCTGGAATAAAAGTTCCTGGGCTGGAAAGGGGGTGATGCATGTGCAGATGGCTCCACTGTGGTCCTGCCTGGACTCTGCCTGTTAGTGCTGTCTGTGCCTCAGTTTCCCTATCCAGGACAGAGTCACCCGCCTGTCCACTGGTGTGCAGAGCTGATGTCAGTCCTTGGGAAGGACGGGAGGGCCTGAGGCCACCCAGCCCAGGGACAGGGCAGTGAGCGAGCAGGTGCCTCTGAAACAGAGCCAGGGGTCAGGGCTGGCAGGCATCTCGTTTTTCTGATGCTATCACTGCAGACACCAGCAAGAGACAGAGGAGCACAAAATGAGGGACATGGGGGTGGAGACAAGCAGGGACTAAGGGCAGATGCCGGAGGGGACAAGAGTCTGGGTCTGGTGCTGAGAGTACCCGCTTAGCTCAGGGCTCTGGCTTCCCTGAGCACAGGGACACCAGGGACAGGGTTCTGTCTGCTGTCACATCTGCCCCACTGTGTCACAGCCATTGACACCACTGGGATTCTGCTGCTTTGGGTGGCATGCTGGCCCTGGGGCCCTCACCTTCAGGCTCAGCCTGGCTTGCCAACAGAAGCACCTGGGTACGTGTCTGACACATGGGATCCAGTAGTCACCAGGTAAAAATCATTCTGGCTGGAAGAGTTTACTAGTGTGGCCAGTGTGTCAAAACAAAGAGGATGCTCTGACGAGTCTACATCGAACAAAGACCTGCTTTTTAATTCCACAGAACCTACTGGAACACTCAGGTAATCTCTGACCTAGGTAACCTCTACTCAGGTAACCTACTGATAACACTTTGTTATCTCTGCTGAGTTACTAGGAGTCCCAGAAGGGAGTAATGCGTAGCTTAGAGAGAGCAAATGATGTCTCTAAAAGTGCATTGCTGTACTGGGCCCTGCTTTGTTCATAGCGACAGTTCCCACCACCGCTGTTCATGTCTTGTCCCAGAGAGAAAGTTGGGGGAGGGGAGTAAGGCATGGGCTGGTTGGTGACTCATTTTGATCAGAGGCTCCCCTGGGGACATTCTTGGGCAACTCTGTCCTCAGTTTTTCTATTCCTGCACCGTAGGTCAGCCTGTCATGAGGTTGGAGAGCCAGTCTCCTTCCCACATGTGGTCTGTCCTAAGTACACAAGCCTGGTCTTTAAGCAGGAAGGCAGTATCCAGATCCCACTGGCTGCAGACCCTCCTGGCCTGTGGTTCTCAGCACTGGCTAAGGACTGCCTTGTCCTTCACTGTGCTCTCCCCTGCCATAGCCACCAGCAGCTGTGGGTCGGAGAGCAGAGGTTGGTTGTCCCCGTTTCCTACCTTTGGACAGGAAACAAGTGGCTGAGGAAACCATAAGCCTACTGCTACCTGCTACACTCTGCTTATACCCTGGAATGTTCTCCTGACCCTGGGAGGAGTGCCACAAAACTGAGCACTGGATACAAAGCCATGCAGCCTGGGCCTTAGGTTGTTTCTAGGTTGCCATTGCCTCCCTGACCTTGCCTGGGAAGTCAGAGACTGTGGCTGCCACGTGCTCCTGGGAGAATGAGCAACACAGTGGGTGCAAGGGGCCATGGTAAGGTCCTTCCTTTTCCTGCTCTCAGCTTAAGACCTGGTACCCAGTGCCAGGCCCAGGCCCAGGCCCAGGCTGTCTATCGGAGACAGGAGCAAAGCAGGTGGGACCTGACCAAAAGTAGATATTCATGACTACAGATAAAGGCTTTGGAAAAAATGCCATAAAAAAGATTTATTTATATATATATAAATGCTGTTTGTGTGTATGTGTATATGTGTGTGTGTGTGTGTGTGTGTGTGTGTGTGTACTATATTCCAGAAGAGGGCATCAGATCACATTATAGATGGTTGTGAGCCACACCATGTGGTTGCTGGGAATTGAACTCAGGACCTCTGGAAGAGCAACCAGTGCTTGTAACCATTCAGCCATCTCTCTAGCCCGGGAAAAATACTGTTAAGACTAGTAGGAGAAAATGGTCCTGATGTCTAGAGATACCTGGAGAAAGGAGGAGCCACACTGTGGGAGAATGGGTCATTCACTGGCCTGAGCACTCACTCCCCATGTGGACCAAGGTCCAGCCGCTGGGGCCCAGGCCCACAAGACTATAGTCACGGTCTGAGTCTGTCCACTCCACCTCCTGACAGTGCACCCCACCCACCCACCCACTTCCTGCTGCACAGAAAGAACCTGCTGCCGTCAGGGCGTGAGGGTCAGCTCTGGTCACTTTGATGATATGACCGCAGGTTTTCACACTGAACTTTGTCCCTCTCTTCAGGGCTGCGTTTATCACTGACAGCATCACAACCTCTGTTTACTCATCAGTCTCCCCAGGACGACTGTCTTCCGGTGCCACCTAGGGGATCTGGGCATCACCAGATTCCCACTCCTGGGCGCCATGGTGGGCGAAGGCCCGGGGAACCTGCCCCTGCCCTCAGACCTTCCAGTCCTGACTCCTGTAGTCCCTTGCTTCCCTGTGGTCGTGTATGTGGCACCGTGACTCCCTCTGCCAAGCGCCCCACGCTCCTAGAAGACAGCATCCTCCGACAGGTGGCAAAACACATCACTCCCAGACGGGCGGTCATGCGCTCTCCACGTGGAGATTGCTGCCACCCTGGGTTCCTCCCCACACTCACCCATGTTGACGAAGCTCATGACCAGGTCTGCGCGGCCCAGGTGAGGCTGCGGGGGCCGGCCGTCGTCGTCATCGGTCATGGCGTGGTACAAGTCCAGCATGAAGAGGGGGGCGGACGCTGGCTGTCGGGCGGCGGGTGGCGAACGGGGTCGGGGCCGCCCCGGTAGCCCGAGCACCGCCAGGATCTCGCGCTGCACGTCTCGGCGCTCATGAACTACCAGGCGACGCTGGGGAAAGACGCGTGGGGCACGCGAGAGGTGGCTGCCACCCAGAGCGCACAGTGCCAGGCCAAGGAGCCGGAGGAGACCAAGACGCGCGGTCATCTCGGATGCTCAGCGGACTTGCATCCAGCGACGCCCCGACGGCAAGGATGGGACAGCGCAGAGGATCCCCTGAGTTCGCCCCTGTCGCGGGCAGCTCGGGCGGCGACTGCGCACTACGCTCTCGTCAGGCAGTCGCCAGCCTGTAGGTACCGCAGAGCAAGGTGAGCTCCGGTGACGCCGACCCGTGATTGTCCGGAGCAAGACCAGCGCGGCCGGCGGGAACTAGATCCAAGAGTGCTTCCTCGGCCCCTCCCCTGGCTGGGGCAACCAATGGGGTCTCAGGGGCTGTCCCGAGCGAGGACACAAGTCCACTGGATCCTGTACCGTTACGACTGCGTGGTGGCCCTAGGCGGGGGGCGGGGCGTGAGCAACTGGTGAGACCCCGAGGTGGGTATCCGGGAGTCGGGGAGAGGACATCAAAGGAATCTTGGGTCCTCATCCAGCTGTCCGGGCGCACCCCTGGCTCCGCGCGGAGACGTCGGTGTCTCGGTGTCTCGGTGTCGCGGAAGCAGGCACCTGCGTTCCTCGTTGGACGGGATCCTGAGTGCAGGAGCTGGGGTAGCACCCAAAGCCACCGGTCTCTGCACGCGTCCACAGTCCTGGCCATCGGGGTCCGGCCGATGCCAGCCATCCCTCAAGAGTGGGGTACACATTCCATCTCCAGAAGCAGCCAGAGCCCGGTCTCCTTGCCTGCGAGGCGCCTTTCTGGCTGTCCAGGGAGCGCAAACGGCCTTCCGCGCACGCTGTCGTCCAGGCCCTGAGCAAACCCCACTACTGATCCAACCCCGGACGGACTCTGGGGTATCCCGGAGGAGGGAAACCGAGAAACATCTTACCTCAAGTCGGACAACAGTAGAACTAGAGAGCTTCAGGCAAAAGTTGGCTGCTGGAGAGGCTCTCAGGAGAGGTACCATAAAGGGCTCAACAGGCAGTACGCCTGTTTTGACCAATTATGGATTCTCCAGCATGGATTCAAAATAAAATTCCAAATAAATTTATGAGCTGGTGAGAAGGCTCAGTGGGTAGAGCAGTTGCTGTACAAACATGAGGACCTGAGTTTGGATTCCCAGAACCATTGTAAGAGTGGAAGCGATTGCATAAGTCTGTAATCCCAGTTCCCCTGCAGCAAGATGGGAGGCAGAGAGACACTAGAATTTCCAGTAACTTGAGGGCCAGCTAGCCTGGCATCTGCAGTGGTGAACAACAGGAAATTCCTGCCTCAAACAGGGTGGTAGATGAGGACGAATGTTAGAGATTGTTCTCTGACCTCCACATGCCTGCACATGTACAGGAGCACATGAGAGCAAGCACACATACATGTGCGTGCACGCACGCGTGCACACACACACAGAGTGTACAGTGGATTTCACTGCTTAGAACAGAATTTTACATGCTGAAGTTTTGTTTTGTTTTGAGTTTTCCTACAAAGTGAGTTTGGTGAACTCTGCATACACCCCTTGGGAGAGTCCAAATGTACCTGACACCTAGTTCTAAGCCCCACAAGCAAAAGAACATGTTTAGGTAGGGATGCTTTTTATTTTTCGTTTTGTTATTGATGTGTTTTGTTAAGTGTTTCTTATTAGTATATAGTAAACATACATAATTGGTAGTTTTTTCCTTTTTTTCTTCTTTTTTTCATTTTGCTTTTTGTTTTTTGAGGCAGCATCTCACTATGTAGCCTTGGCTGTCCTGGAGCTCACAGAGAACTACCTGCCTCTGCCTAGATGTGCCATCGTGGCCACAGATGTTTACCTTAGACTCAGCATTTTCCAAATTTGGTTGGATCATGATTTTGTTTTTCTGAGGACCACCTCCTGGGGGACCAGGCAGGCACCATGTGATCATGTGCCCAGCACCCACTGACTTGGCATCTATCACCTGGTCCCAGTGCGACTGTTCTACCTGGCCACTCATTTCACCCACATTGCTACATCATATGGGATTACTTGTGGTTCCCCAAACACCCAGTGACATTCCTGTTCCTGTACATGTGTGGCTTTATGAACTGAGAGTGGCTGTCTAGTCACGACTATCTAGGACATATCAAAACACCACCACCTGTCCTGATTTCCTTTCTACCTGCACAAGCACGTCCATCTTCCTCATGTGTCTCTACCAGCGTATTTGCTGTGTCAGCCAAAGGGCTCGTAGACCTTGCTCATTGAACTGTAGTTGGGGAGGGGGCAGCATTTTAGGACCCCAGGACCTGTACAATCCTATTACGGGATCCTAGAGGCTGCCCTGGAGCAGAGACCTTACAGTGACTCTTTGGATGAGCTCTGAGGGCCCAAAGGGTACCTCACTTGCCTCCATGAATGGTGACTAGAAAATCCTGAGAAATCCATTATCATATTCTCAGGGCTTGCTTACACATCCTAAAAGAAAACCAAATGACCGTGATGACCCAGCAAGGCTCATGTTTCACCTCTCGGCAACAAGAAAATATTTAAATAAAAAAACCCATAAGCACTCAGTCTGCCTATCTGGGGCATCACCAGTTCTTTGGGTCAGTTCATCTTCTCCTGTTGATAAATTCTATATAAAAGCCAGAGATTTCCAGATACCTTAATGAAAGAGGGTGGGGGCAAATCGAGAAGAAATCCGAGCATGGAGATGCACACCTGTAATCTCCGTTCTTGGGAAGTGGAAGCAGGAGAATCAGGAGTTTAAGGTATTTCTTTTTTTTTTTTTTTTTTTTTTTTTTGGTTTTTCGAGACAGGGTTTCTCTGTTTAACAGCTCTGGCTGTCCTGGACTCGCTTTGTAGACCAGGCTGGCCTCGAACTCGCAAAGATCCGCCTGCCTCTGCCTCCCAAGTGCTGGGATTAAAGGCGTGCGCCACCACCGCCCGGCGGTATTTCTTAACTACATAGCAAGTTCAACTTCTCTATAAAAAACCACGATAAATATGAAGACACAGATTATAATGGAGTGGGTAGGGACAAAAAAGATGCATCATGGAAATAGAAGAGCAAGAAGGCTGGATGGGGTCTTCCACTACCAGGCAGGCAAACTAGATGCTAGTTTAGATAAATAACCTCAGCAGAAATCAGGGGTCATGACTCACACCAACAATCCCAGTGCTGAGTCCAGCCTGCGCTACAGAGTACAGTCCGTCACTACCAAATAACGACAACAACAAACAGTGGAGGTTAGTCTGCATCTAAGAGCTGGGGTGTAGCTCAGTGGTAGAGCCCTTGCCTAGCAGGCAGAGACTCTGGGTTAAGTCCCCAGCACTACAAGAATCCATATTGTGTAAATCTGGAGGACATCATACTTCTTCAGAACACGCTCAAGCCATGCTAAACACTGATGTATCTGATTCAGAAGTGGTTTGAACTCTTGTGTTTACTTTGAGAGTCAGTAGAAGTGTCCTTGCAGGTTCCTACCAGAAATTAAATTCACGTTGTGGCCACAGTGACAAGTAGCAGTGGATGAGTGGACCATCCTTGCTCAGCTAGACAGATAGGACAGAGGCTAGTGGAGGGAACTCTCACCGTGAACTTTTTATCCTGTTGAATCCAAACCAAACCAGTTTTGGCAAATTCTTTGTGTCTGATGCAGAATGCTAGCAATAGTTGGTATGAACAGCCAGAGTAGGGAACCAGCTCTCTGACAGGAGTGGTGTGTGCTGTCAGCCCAGACTTCTCTAAATGGTTAACCTAGAGCGGAAGGAACCAGCCTTCCCACCAATTCTTGCCCCTTACCTCATGGCTATTCATGAACTTTACACCTAGATAGAGGTTCCCTTGCACAGGCTGTCCTGGGACTTCACATAACCAGTTCATAGAAGTCACAAAGCATTCAAGAACTAGCCTGAAAATATCAAGAGATTTCCCTAACTTGCGCTGTCTGAGAAAAATGTATAAACCTCACCATTTGGGGGCATCCATTTTAGTGAATGGCACAATTGAAGGGTAAGAGTGTTTAAACTCTATACAGAAAAGAACCTTTCTAGATATGGTGCCACACTGCTTTAATCCAAGCACTTGGGAGGCAGAGGTAGACAGATATCTGTGAGACTGAGGCCAGTCCGGTCTGAGTTCCAGCACAGCTAGGGCTGCATAGACACTGATTCAAACAGACACAATAAAAGAACATCCATGTTGAAACAGTTAGAAATATACTATAGAAATGACCAAGTGAGACTCAAAGCAAAGCTGATGAAGAAAAGACAATAAATTAATTGTACTTTTATACTTCATCAAAATTTAAAATGTCACCGGATGTGATTGGGTACAACTTTATGAACTTCAGGCCAGCCTGGGCTACACAGCAAGCTTGAGTGTAGCTTGGGCTATACAGTTAGACTTTGTCTCAAAATAAACAAACTACCACTTTTGTGTGTCAAGGGACAATATCAAGAGAATAAAAGGCACCCAGGCTGAGCATGGTGACTCACACATGGAATCCCACCACTCAAGAGGCTGAGTCGGTGAGTTCTACTGTTTATGTATCCAGTTCTGGGCCTGCCTGGACTACAAACTGAGTCTGTCTCAACAAACAAAAGAGGTAGTCCTACAGAATGGGAAAAACTTTGTTATTCATTTTGGGTAAATGGTTAATAGCCAGGATGCATAAATTTATTGTTTTTATTACATTTTCTTCGTGTGTGTGTGTGTGTGTGTGTTTACACCCAGCGCACATGCACATGTGGTAGTAAGAATGTATGTTATACCTTATAATTTTCATAATTGTGGCCTAATTATTAAAAAAAAAGAATGATGAGTTCTGGGAGAAGGGGGAGAGGGTGGTAGGGTGGGGCGGAAGGGGTGGAGGGGGGGACTGTGATGGCGATGTAACTTGAAGTAATAAATAAACATTTTTTTTAAAAGAAGAGAAATATCAGGAACAAATTCCCTCCTTTACCACACAGGTACTGGGGCTCAAACGTGGTCACCAGCTAGTGTGGCAAGCCTCTTTGCCCATTTTGAACCATCCTGCTGTCCTCTCTTTTATTTTTGCTTTTGCTTAAAAGAAAAAAGACCAGACTTTATTTTATGTACAACAATACAGTTTGTCTATTAAATAACACTAGAATACAACAATAGATATAATTTTTGTTGTTTTTGAGACAGGGTTTGTCTGTGTGGCCCTGGCCCTGGCTGTCCTAGGACTCTCTGTGTCGACCAAGCTGGCCACAAACCCACAGAGATCCTCCTGCCAAAGGCATGCACCACTACCACCCAGTAATTTTATATATATATATATTTTTTTTTTTGAGATGGGGTTTTTCTGTGTAACAGTCCTGGCTGTACTGGAATTTACTTTGAAGACTAGGCTGGCCTCAAACTCACAGAGATGTGCCTGCCTAAACCTCCAGAACACTGGGATTAAAGGCATGCACCACTACCACCCAGCTTTGATATAACTTTAAACAGAAGAAAAATGGGAACTATTACAGGGTACAAAACTCCTCCTCTCAAAACAATTTTTAAAATCATTTCTTCTAAGTGGATTAGTGTGACAAATGTATTCAGTGACAAGTGTGTCTGATTCCCATTGCACTAATGGTCAATGAATTAGGAAGAAAACCCAATGTTCCCAGTCACTGCCTCAGTGGAATAATACATACTGGATTCTTTTGGATGTAAAGCTGGGTCTGGACACTTCAATATCCAAGAAAGTGACCTGCAAACCCACTATGAAAAAAAAAAGGAAAAAACTATGATGTAGTTGACACTAGAAAAAATAAACTTAATATCCTCCTTCATGACTCATGTGTCCTGTTGCATATTCCGGGCTTCCTTCTCACCTACTATGTCCCTTTCCCTGAATCCTTTCTAAGTTTTAGACTATAGGCACACTTATATTGCTTATGTATATGTGTAGATTATAGGCTGGGATCTACATAAGGGAGAGCATGCAGTGAGCTTTGTTTGCTTTCTGAGTTTGGGTCACCTCCCTTACTGTTGAACTTCAGGTCCGTCTATTTCTTCACAGATTTCATTTTTCTTTACAGCTGAATAATATTCATATATATATATATACACACACACATATATGTATGTATATATATGTATATATGTGATGATACCTTGCTGTCTACTGGGTTTAGGATGGGCTCCTTTTTGTTTTTCAAGGCATTGAGGTACATCATTAGTTGTTTATTTGAAACCTCTGTAGGTTTTGCTTTGGTTTGGTGTTTAAGACAGGGACTATCAGCCGGGCGTTGTGGCGCACGCCTTTAATCCCAGCATTTGGGAGGCAGAGGCAGGCGGATCTCTGTGAGTTCGAGGCCAGCCTGGTCTACAAAGCAAGTCCAGGACAGCCAGGGCTGTTACACAGAGAAACCCTGTCTCGAAAAACCAAAAAAAAAAAAAAGACAGGGACTATCTACATAGCTTGTTGCTTTCTCTCTCTCTCTCTCTATATATATATATATATATATATGTGTGTGTGTGTGTGTGTGTGTGTGTGTGTGTATAAAATCACATTTTCATTATCATTCATCTGTTGATGGATTTATATGTTGATTCTGTTTCCTTGCCATGCCCAGGAGTGGCATAGCTGGGTCATATGCTAGTTTTAGTTTTTTGAAGACCCTCTAAACTGATTTCCATGTATTAATTTGCCCTCCCACCAGCACCGAATAAGGAAGGGTTCCTCTTCCCACACATCTTTTCCAACAGTTGTTGGAAAACTTGATAATAACCATTCTGACTGGAGTGAGGTGGTCTCTCAAAAACAGTTTTAGTTTGCATTTTTCTGATGACTAAGGATGTCGATCACTTTTTAGAATAGTTACTGGTCATTTGTATTTCTAGGAGGAACGTTTACAGCTAAGTGTTCATATTAAAAAACCTTTTTAAAGGCATGTGTGGTGGTGCATGCCTTTAAACTCAGCATTTGTGAGGCAGAGGTGTGCACATCTCTGTGAGTTCAAGACCAGCCTGCTCTAGGACACTCAGGGCTATGTAGAGAGACCCTGTCTCAAACAAACAAACAAGGGGGCTGGAGAGATGGCTCAGTGGTTAAGAGCACTAGCTGCTCTTCCAAAGGTCCTGAGTTCAATTCCCAGCAACCACATGGTGGCTCACAACCATCCACAATGTGATCTGATTCCCTCTTCTGGCTGCAGGTGTACATGCAGATAGAGCAACTCATACACATAAAATAAATAAATAAATCTTTAAAAACAAACAAATATCAAAGCAAACCAAAACATTCAAAGGTCTCACATAAACAACCTAACGAAGTACCTCAGTGCCTTGAAAAACAAGAAGGAGCCCATTCCAAACCCAGTAGACAGCAAGGAATTATGAAGATTAGGAAGAAATTAACTAAATTGATACTAAGAGAACAATGCACAAGATCAGAGAGTTGGTTCTTTGAAAAAATTCGTAAGATTGACAAACCCTTAAATTAACAAAACTAGAGATGAGGGGATATTGTTATCACAGACTCTAATGAAATCTAGAATATCCAAAAATAGAGAAAACTTTGAAAACTTTTATTTCAAAATGCTGGAAAACCTAGAAGAAATTGATGGACGTTTAAATGCATATGACCTGCCAAAATTAAAGCCAGGAAATGTTTTAAAAGGTCCCACTGGAGTAGGATGGTGCTATGATCACTTCTTACACCAACAGTCTACTCAGTGCCTCTGTCCTGTCAACCTAATGTAACAGGAGCAGTTGGCAACTGTCTGTGTTCCTCCTCATTCATCAAGAATGCAGGAGAAAGCCATGCTTGTGGTGTTTTGGTTTTTTAAGATAGGGTCTCACTAGCTTCGAACTTGTAATCCTCCTGCTTCAGTCGCTTGAGGGCTGGGATTACAGACATGTGTTACCAGGTCTATAAAGCCAGGCTCTTATCTGTCCCAGCCTGGAAGGAATGCGGACTGACCTGCTGATTAGGATTTACTGACCTGCTGATTAGGACTTTCACCATCTCCTAGGCTGTGATAACTAAAGGAAAGGGTGGGTTTCTCAGCTCTGTGTCTAGATTGCCGCTTGGTGAGAACCGAGGCTCTGTGTATGCTTCCGGTTAGGACTGCCTGCCTTTTTATATCTGTGCTTGCTTGTTGATTTTTGAGACAGGCTCTTACTTACCATGCAGTCCAGGCTAGCATCATACTCACGGATCTCCTCCTTATTCTGCCTCCTGAATGCTAGGATTACAGACATGTAACCACTCTCAGCAGACACTGATTTTTATCCAGGAACCTAGTAAGGGAGACTCCATCCAACGGGCAGTGTACTTACCAACTATTCCAGAGGAATGTAAGTGACCCCGATGGGAGCCCTCATTCCTGATGGAAAGACATTCCACCACCCACTTTCTCCCGTCTTCAAGCCCTGTGGGGGATATAGTAGACCCAACGTAGACTTTACAGGCAAGAGCGGTGCACCCTCGCTGAACTCACAGGCATCATCCTTACAGCATGTAGAAGACAAACTAGTTCTTCCCAGGGGAATGTGCCACTGGCCCGCAGTCACTCACTGGGCGCCTTGATCTACTCATTTGCCCATGTGACTAGCTTGGCATGGGGGGGAGGGGTTTGACAAGCCTTGAGGTTCATCATTCTCAGCAAGGGTATGTAGGAGCGCCCAAGGCTCAGGTAGACTTTTCCCCACCAGAGATGAGAGTCTGTGAGGAGGGGTATAAGTCACAAAGACATCTGTGCAATCCGGACAAAATGGCTGAAAACCAAAGATCTCCAGAACAATAAGAGAAAAGGCTCTTTCTTGTGTTAGAGGCCTGATCCTCAGCTGGTGATGCCGCTGAGCGTGACTGGATCACAAGGATGCTACCCTCATCAATGCGCCCACCACTGATGGTCAGTTCACAGCTGAATGGACTTGGGGCCAAGTTCAAGGAAGTTTTAATAGGTCAATGGGCATGGTCTCTGGAAAGTGCGTCTTACCCTGACCGGCCTGTCTCCCTCTCTCTGCTTGATGCTGTCCCTTGCTTCAGGCCCACATGATGAGACTAAGTCACTATGGGCTGGACCCTCTGAAAGCGGAAGCTAAAATGACTCTTTCATCCTTCAAGCTATTTCTGTTGGTTATTTTTATCTCGGTGATGAAAACTGACTAGCTTCTTTGTTAATTAGTAGTACCCACTGTACCAATGTGATATTCCTGATCCTATTCTTGGGGGTTGGACAGAATATTGGCTTTGTTCTACACTCCGAAGTATTAAAAGCGGGTATTAATGAAGTGTAATGTCTATAATTTATTCTAAATTGGCTTAGAAATTCCTACATAATATATGGATACACATTTATCTATAACACAGAAAAATATATAAAAGCCAAATCAGACAAATGGTTGATCTGAGTTAAGGAGATTTAAATGGTCTTTGTGCTATGTCATAGCTTTCTGCAGTAAATGGACGGAAAAAAAAACAAGCTGAAGAAAGTTTTTACAACTATCTTTTTTAGATTTATTTATTTAGCACATGAATGCTTTGTCTACAAGTTTGTATGTATTCCAGGTGCCTGGTGCCCTCAGAGATCAGAAGAAGTTGGATCCTCTGGAACTGAAGTTACAGATGGCTGTGAGTCACCATATAGTAGTGGTGGGAATTGAACCAGGGTCCTTCGCAAGAGTATCCAATGCTTTTAACCACTGAGCTGTCTCTCCAGGCCATGCTATAACTCTCTTAATGTCAGATTTATTTTTTTGTTTTGTTTTTTCGAGACAGGGTTTCTCTGTGTAGCCGTGGCTGTCCTGGACTCACTTTGTAGACCAGGCTGGCCTCGAACTCGCAAAGATCCACCTGCCTCTGCCTCCCAAGTGCTGGGATTAAAGGCATGCACCACCACCGCCCGGCAATCTCAGAAAATTTTATTTGAGGCAAAAAAAAAATCATTCTTGAAGATAAAGAGAAAAACTTTATGTTAAAGTTCAACCTGCAAGAGAGATAAAAATAATTCCAAACTTATATTGCCAATAGCATAGACTCAAAAAACTTAAAAGATGCTGAGCAATGGTAGTGCACATCTTTAATCCCAGCACTCAGCAGGCAGAGACAGGCAGATCTCTGTGAGTTCAAGGACAGCCTGGTCTACGGAGTGAGTTCCAGGACGGCCAGGGATACACAAAAAAAAAACCTTGTCTCAAAAACAAACAAGCAACAACAACAAAAACCAATTTAGAGAAGCTGGATGGAACTGACTGCTGTGGCAATGAGTGCCTGAAATCCCAGAGCTTGAGACGTGGAGGCAGGAGGATCAGGCGTTCAAAGTCATCTTTGGCCAGCCTGGTTACTTGATACCCTGTCTCAAAACAAACAAAAAAAGAAACTTTTAATGCCATTGCTATTAGTTCACCAGGAGCTAAAAAAAAAGTTTCAAAATGATACACAGTGTGCTTTTAAGAAACAGTTCCATATTGTTAAGAATCATGCCACTCAGAGATGATTACTTTAATGGAGAAGGCATTAGAAGACTTTAGCATCAAATAATGAGTCAGACAACAGTCTCACTTAGCTAGTGACAACTTCGTTGTCCAAATAATGTGACAACAACTTACAAAAATGATCTGTGACTTGAAAATCATTAGGATAATTGGGTGAAGGCATTCACACCTACAACTGTGTTGTTTGTCTCCTAGTCTCACAGTGTGTACTTTTGATAAGTCAGACAATAAAGAGGAGTACGGCTGTGTCCTGAATGACAAAACATCAGTCAGTGGCAGGCTGGCCGTCCACCAAGACTGTGTGTAACCACAAGAGAAGCACATGGCTAGAGAGGTGTGAGAGAAGGAAACAGAGTAACCCCACCAAAAAAAAAAAAAAAAAAAAAAAATGCAGAGGAGGGCAGAGCAGCCCTCGGGAAACTCATTCATCAAGCTGAAAGCACAGAAGCTTTTCATCAATACAGAGAATCAATAGATCAATAGAGCGGCATAGCTGCTGCTCACAGCAAACCTGTGATGAGAAAAACAGCCAAGAAAACTACAAGAATAGTGCCTCCCAGGCAGGGGCTCAGGAGGATCTAGAAGACTTTGTTACAGGAGTAAGTGCCCTGTGTGCTCACGTCCCAGAATACGTTCCTGTGGGACAGATAGAAATACAAAACTGCAACTCCAGTGGCATTTGCATCTTTTTGCCTTTTAGCTTTGTTAGGTTCATGACATCCTGGGGATCAAATCCAGAGTGTTGAACATTTCAGGTGATCACTCTGCCCTTGATCCACACACCCAGACCTCTGCCATATATTTAGCAAAAGATTATTTTTTTTTAAGTTTTTCCAGACAGGGTTTCTCTGTGCATCCTTGACTGTCCTGGAGTCACTTTGCAGACCAGGCTGGCCTTGAACTCACAGAGATCCGCCTGCCTCTGCCTCCTGAGTGCTGGGATTAAAGGCGTGCACCACCAATCTCGGCATATTTAGCAAAAGATTTAAGGGGCAAAAAGAAAATAGAGAAGAGGGAAACAGGCCAGGTGGACCTTACTGAATACCTTGGTTCTATGTACTGTGGAGGCTGAGCCAGAATGAGCACAAATTCAAGGTTAACCCGAGGAATTCAGCATGACAGTGCCTCAATTTTTAAAAAGAGGTTGGAATCTGAGGGTGGTAACAAACACCTGTAATACCAGAACTCTAGAGCTGAGACAAGAATTTATCTTTGAATTCAAGGGGGCCAGGCCTGGGCTACATAGTGAGTTCCAGAACAATCTGGACAATAAAACAAGACCCTTTCTAAAATAAAAGAACAAAACAATAACAACAAAATGACAACCAAGAGGTGGGAATGTGGCATATGCCTATAATTCCAGCATGCAGGAGGTGGAGGCAGGAAGGTCAGGAGTTCAAGGCCATTCTAAACTACATAGCAACAGCTGGTTGGCAAGGTGGTGATTAGGGTTTCAGGGAGAACTTCAGGGTCACTCCTTGACTCCTAGAGCAACTTCCTTCATGGCACACACCTTGTGCAGATCTCTGCTGTACCATTTTACCAATTTTATCTCTCATATTGCATTTCTTTCTTTCTTTTTCATTTTTCTTTGTTTGTTTTTATGCTTTGTTTTGTTTCTTGAGACAGGGTTTCTCTGTGTAGCCTTGGCTGATCTGAAACTCACTCTGTAGACCAGGCTGGCCTCGAACTCAAGAGATCCACCTGCCTCTGCCTTCCAAGCGCTGGGATTAAAGGCGTGTGCCACCGCTGGGATCAAAGTGAAGCTCACACTGCATTTCTGTGGTACCCTTTCCTTCTCTTTTTAGACAGAGCCTTGCTGCGTAGCCTAGACTGCCCCAGTTTTGCAATCCTCCTGCTTCAGCCTCCCAACACTAGGATTAAGGCTGCACATCATCACATTCAGCTTTGTTGAACCTTTTCTGTGTTTGGAGACACAAATATCACTGTGCTTGGATTTGCCTACAGCATTCAATACAATAATATGTTGTGCAGGTTTGTAGCCTACGGGAAATCAGCTACACAATACAGTCGGGGAGTGTAGTTCACTATGCCACCATCAAAGTTGGTGTGTGCTCCTGCTGAGACATTCACACAATGACAAAGTCATAAGCAATACAAGGGCTGCATATTTAAATGATTAATATGCATGGGTACATATAAATACATACATAATCATCATATCCAATTGTTAAATACTTTACATATTACTTTGAACTTATATCAGTTTTCAGTGGAGAGATATAACCATACAATAAGTTCTCAAAAGAACCAATGGATCAAAGGGTGTAATGGGAGTTAGATTTCTTTAATGAATATGTGGGGGCTTCTGAAGGACAGTGTCTTAAAAGGAGGCATATGACTTGTGGGAAACACCTGTCAGAGCATGTGGTCCTGGGCAACCAATGAGAAGACACTCTATATAAGAAGGAAAGCCCAGGAAACTGGAAAAGGGCTTTTGGCTTGGCATTGCTTTCAGATGCTGGACACTGCCACACTTTGAAAGACTCTAGCTGAAGATTACAGTCTATGTGGGCAGAGCCCAGATTAGACTCAGTCAAGGTCCAGCTCTGTTTTAGAGCTGTAAAAGCCACAGTTTGGAGACATGTACAGAGCAGTGTCTACCAGCCTTGTGAGGGTTTGGCAAGGCCTGTAGAAGGAAGAGGCACAGACCCCAGCTGGGGTACACCAACAGCTGACACTGAGATTGTGGAGACACAGCCCTGTGAAAGGGCATTGAGAGAAAGTGCCCTGCTGAAAGGTGTGGCTGCAAAGCCCCAGACATATGAGATTTGCCAGGGAACTGAGAGTTACCTCTAGAGGGGCACCCTACTTAAGGGCAAGGCGGCAGAGCCCAGGAGAGAGAGGTGCTTGGGAGGCAGAGATGGGGAGTGACCATGTAACAACTGAGGAGACAGGGGGTGGAGGTTACAACCCTACAACCGCCAAGCCAGTGAGTTAGGTGTCAGGTGAGTGCTCTGAGGCCACTTCGAACAGATGGTGAGGAGACTGTGAAAGCAGGCAGGAGTTCTGTGAGGGTGTGGCACAGCTCAGCTGAGCAGAGAAGGTCCCTGGCAAGGCAGTGACAGTCTCAGCTGACTGAGGAAGCTGACCTCAAGCTGAGCGGCTGAGGCAGGCCTGAGACCATCAGAAAACACAGATATTTACATAATAATTCAAAAAAGTAGCAAAATTACAGTTTTGAAGTAGCAATGATAACAATTTTGTGGTTGGGGGCCACCATAACATGAGGGAGAGTATTAAAGGGTTGCAGCATTGGGAAAGTTGAGAAACACTGATCCAGAGTTTTGAGTTTTAATAGGAAGACACTTAGGGGTGATGGGAAGACAAAGGAGCTCAGGGTTTGCCAGGAAGTGATTGAAATGATGAAGCTGACTAAGGGGGAAGTTAAGCGGTCCTCACAGGCATTTATTTCATCCTAACGCTGCAGAATAGATCTCATCCCCATTGAGAATTCACTTCAGGGTATACTACACTCAAGGCCACAGAGTGAGTGTCCACAAACTCAAGTTATCTTCTCTGGCCACAGTAACAAAACTAGAAATCAACAATGATAGTCTCCTTCAGTAGCCAGGTGATTTAACAAACAAATAAACTACACAACAATTAAGTGAAAGCAAGTCAATGAAGAAATCAAAAGGAATATTTTAAGAAAGTCTTTAAGCTGGGCATGGTGGCACACACCTTTAATCCCAGCACTCAGGAGGCAGAGGCAGGTGGATCTCTGTGAGTTTCAGGTCAGGCTGGTCTACAGAGTGAGTTCCAAGACAGCCAGGGGTGGGGGAAAGAGAGAGAGAGAGAGAGAGAGAGAGAGAGAGACTCTGTCTTAAAAAAACAAAAAAGTTTGTTTGTTTGTTTTTTTAGTGAAGAAAATAAAAGTGAAAGAAGACACTGTGTATAAGGCCCTCCTGGATACAGCAAAAGCATTAGGAGCAGGTTGCAGTAAGTGTTGACTGGCCATGGTGGAGCACGCCTTTAATCCCAGCACTTGGGAGGCAGAGGCAGGCAGATCTCTGAGTTCAAGGCCAACCTAGTCGAGTCTAGGACATCCAAGGCTACACAGAGAAACCCCATCTTGAAAAACAAACAAAAAAAGTGTCTGCAATAACAGCAATTACATAGAAATGACCCAACATCAACAACTCAAGGAATGTAACAGAAAGAGAAAAACAAACAAGCAAAAACACTAAAACCTAGAAGGAAAGAGCAGAGCAGAAAAGGGACTAAAAACAAAACACAGAAGATCCATAATGGAAAACACTGGATTGAAAACAAAAAGAAGGGGCTGTAGAGAAGGCTCAGCAGCTAACAGCACCTGTTGTGGGAGCTGGAGAGATGAACACCTGCTGGTCGTTCAGAGGACCCCAGTTAAGTTTTTAGCACCCACATGGAGGCTCACAATATGTTATTCCAGTTTCAGGGTATCCAACACCATCCTCTGGCTTCTGTGGGCAATGAATACACACCATGCACAAACAAGCAGGCAAGACATAAAGGAAACCGGGCGTGGTGGCGCACGCCTTTAATCCCAGCACTTGGGAGGCAGAGGCAGGCGGATCTCTGTGAGTTCGAGGCCAGCCTGGTCTACAAAGCAAGTCCAGGACAGCCAGGGCTGTTACACAGAGAAACCCTGTCTCGAAAAACCAAAAAAAAAAAAAAAAAGACATAAAGGAAAATAAATAAATAAATAAAATTGAGGGGGGAGAAAAAGCAAATTGACAAACTCTTCACTGGACTAACTGAGGAAAAAGTGATGGCAGAAACAAACAAAACATGAGACGAAAAGGCAGATTAAATGCAAAGATTAAGCCAGGTGTGGTGGTGGATGTCTTTAATCTCAGCACTTGGGGGGCAGAGACAGCTGGGCGTCTGTGAGTTGGGATCCAGCCTGGTCTATCTATATAGTGAGTTCCAGGACAGCAAGGACTAAATAGAGAGAACTTGTCTCAAATAACAAAAACAAAACAAAAAGGAGATGCAAAGATCAGTGGGGGTTATTATGAACAGCTGTGTGGCAACAAAGTGTCAAATTTTATAATGGGCAGATTTCTGGGCACATACAATCGAACCACAAAGAAACTGAAACTTGAAAAGATCGATAGCAAGTAATGAGAATGCCTTCCAACAAAGAAAACCCACAACAATAACAATAAAAACTATAGAACAATATCCTTGATTAAAATAGATGTAAATTTTCTCAAATAAAATCTAACAGCACATACACAGGGATCCAAGAAAAGCAAATTAATAAATACAGTAAATTAGCTGAGAGTAAAGGGTCATTCCTGTGATCCCAGCGCTCAGGAAGTTGGGGCAGGAGAAATGCCATCCGTATAAGGCCATCAAAGACAACATAGTTCCAGGCCAGCCTAAGCAGCAGACTGAGACCCCAAGCAAAAAACAAAACAAAACAAAAACAAACAAACAAAACCAACAACAAAACCAGGGCTGGAAAGGTGGCTCAGGCAGTAGTAGGTAGATACCTGGGGCTCTTACAACCTTACAGGCTTGAGGACCTGAGTTCAGTCTCCAGAGCCCACATAAAGGAAGAAGAGATGCCAGGCTGTGGTGGCGCACATCTTTAATCCCAGCCCTGGGGAAGCAGAGGCATGCGTTTCTCTGAGTTCGAGGCCAGCCTGGTCTACAGAGTGAGATCCAGGATACTCATGGCTACACAAAGTAGCTGTGTCTTGAAAAAACAAAACAAAACAAAAAAGTGGAAGAAGAGACATGATTCCAGAAGGTTGTCTGAGGCAGGAGGATCACTATGAGTTCCAGGCCACCCTGGTCTCCATAGTGAGTTCCAGGACAGCCCATGTACAGGTCCCTGGAAGGAAACTCCATTCAACATGACAGCCAGGCTGGTTGAACTCTGGAGTCTAAACCAGAGTGGTTTATTTTTTACATTTTTTTTTCTTTTTCTTTCTTTTTTTTTTTTTTTTTTTTTTTGGTTTTTCGAGACAGGGTTTCTCTGTGTAACAGCCCTGGCTGTCCTGGACTTGCTTTGTAGACCAGGCTGGCCTCGAACTCACAGAGATCCGCCTGCCTCTGCCTCCTAAGTGCTGGGATTAAAGGCAAGCGCCACCACGCCCGGCTATTTTTTAAACACAGTAAAACTTTTTTTTTTTCTCACGGCACTTATCACAGCAAAGCTTAAGGCATGGCTACATTAAAACTCCTTTGCAAAGTACATGTCTCTTGCCAAGCACCTGGGGGTAGGTACTGGAGGACTGGGGGTAGGTACTGGAGGACTGGGGTTAGGTACTGGAGGACTGGGGGTAGGTACTGGAGGACTAGGGGTAGGTACTGGAGGACTGGGGGTAGGAGTGGGGTTGGGGGATCGGGAGAAGGTGGTAGAACTCAGAGGAAAGAGAAAATGAAAGCTGGCCTCATTGGAAAGGTTTTGAGAGGAGAAGCACAGGTGCTGAGTGAGTTCTTAGGTCTAGAGATCAACCAGAGGTGATGGCAATGGGGGAGCTTGTCACACTTGCCACAGGTGTCCTACCACTTAGTTCTCAGCATATTCTGATGACGTTGGTACTATTAGAACCATCATTTTCGCCGGGCATGGTGGTGCACGCCTTTAATCCCAGCACTCGGGATGCAGAGGCAGGCAGATCTAGACAGATCTCTGTGAGTTCTAGGCCAGCCCGGTCTACAAAGTGAGTCAAGGACAGCCAGGGCCACACAGAGAAACCCTGTCACGAAAAACCAAAAAGAAAAAGAAAAATAACCATCGTTTTCAATAAAAAGTTTTTTTTTTTGTTTTTAAACAAAAAACCCCTATCATTTAATGGAGGGGCCCCGCAGAGTCAACGGCCATCTCCCCTGGGTGCTAGTCTACTAGTGACCACCAGGGGGCAGAACGAGGCCAGGAATTCAGACAGGCCCGGATGTTCTTGAACTTTCCTGAGCCTTTCTTTCTTTGTGGCAAGAGGGTGTGATGATTAAATGGTTTGACCTTCTGTTTTTAATTTTGCCCCAGGATAAACTGAGGCCCAGAGAGGAACAGTGACTGGTCCAGGCGACAGGACCGATCCCAGGCAGAAGAGAGGCCAGCGTCCTCACTCTGCCAGCAGCTTTGTCCCCCGCCTGGACTGCACCTGAAGGAAACTGAGAAGACACAGTGAGTAAGGATTCTGAGCCCGGCCTGTCACTCCACAGACGTGGAGGCGCCACATGGCCCACGATGCCCAGCGCACAGAAAGGGCAGAGCGGCCATTTCCTAAGTGAGGCTCATTATGGTCAAGTCTCTGAGAGCCTGGAACAGGATCTGTTCTGAGAAATGCTGACAAGGACTGACGCACCAGGCGTGGACCTCACCGGAAGTGGCTGCTACATGCTACTGTTGTTAGAAGCGTGACATCCAGCAGCCACGCCTGGCAGGGTGTCTGTCACCATCGTTCACAGAGAGGTGTGATGATGAAGCGGGAGATGGGCAGCCCAGGGCTGCACACCCTCCCTGCCTCAGTAGGAGGGCCCCCTTGTAGCTCACTGACTCCCTCTGGAGCTGGACCTTTGTGAAGGCTGTGTGCTCTGAGCCTGGCTCTATGGTGGTTACTCGGTGCCACACCTGGACCTCCTGAGACAAGTCAGGCCAAGAATCCCCAGATTGGGCCTCCCCATCAGCTAGCCCAGGGTACAGAAGGCCATTCCTGGGAGTGTGTCTTGTGCCACCCTGCCTGACTAGGGTTTGTTTATCTTCCATTCAGAGTCACACAATACCGGTCAGGGCATGCTCCAGAGGGCATTCTGCCTTAGGGGTAGGGGAACTTAGCACTCCTAAATCTCCCTGTGTGAAACTGGTGTGGGCTAGTAAGGTCAGAGGTCACTTCTGCATTGTCTTCCTTTTGTCCAGCTTTGGGAATATCCAGGGCAAGGGCCAGGGGACAGGGGCCCACGCTCGTGTTTTAGGATCATCCTTACAGACACTGGCCCTGTATAAGGAAGGCAATGCAAGATGGATCTGCAACAAGGTCTGAAAGATGAGGAGCGACTGGGAGGTGAACTTCGGTAATACCCTTTACCCTCCTTGGCACAGCTGAGGGTCCTGGAGTGGGCTGCACCCACCTAGAGGAAACAGCTGCTCCTTCTGAGTCCCTCAGGCAGCCACTGCTCTGGCCTCGGGAGCCCCTACACACTGAGCTGCAGTGAGACTGCAGGTCAGCCTGGCCTGCACTGGGACCAGCCCCATCTGAATGAAGGAGCCCCATTGAGACGGTCTGTTGTCTAGACCCAGGCCTTGAGGCCTTGCTCAAAGGGAGGTAGGATCTGGTCCTGCCCAGGAGGCCTGATCTCCCCTTTGTGGACCTCCAGGTGCTGGGCCACAGCTATGCCCGTTACCCTGACTTCAGCCCGTCCCCACTTTACAATCAGCTACTCCTCCTTAGTCTGGGTTTCTTCTCCTAAATGTCCACTTTGGGTTGAACCTGAATTCCTCTGTAGAATATTTTCTTCTTCACCATAGACCCAGATCTGTCTTGTCTATACTTTGGACAAACTAATGTCACAAGGTAGACAATCTGGATCCAACATTGAAAAGCCGGGATACCCTGGAGGAGGGGACAGTAATGGTCAGAAACCCCAGAGTCCTATGCAGCTGGGGTGACATTGCCTGTTTCCCCAGATGCCTATCTCCAGAAGCCAAGAAAGTGTCCCAGGCTGGGCATTACCTCAAGGACCCTCAACAGCCTCCGGAGGCCATGTAAGGACCTGACCTAGCCTGGCCCTGGGGTGAGGTTCCTCGTTTGAGGATCGACAGGGATGAAGAAGGCGGCCAGCTTGGCGGGAAGCCTCCTTTGTACCAAGTCTTTTCTCAACGGTGGAGCTAGGCTGCCTGCCAGGTGCCAGGGTGCGGCTCTTGTCTCCCGCCCCACAAGCAGCTTTGCCGCCAAGCCCTGTACCTGGCTTGCTAACAATTTCCCGCGCTTCCTCTGCCAGACCGGCAAAGCGAGAGGCAGGGTGTGTGGGGAAGACAGAGTAGGCGGCTCCCAGTTCACCCAGTGCACAACTCTGGCAGAGACTCGGAGCCTAAACAAAAAGACTGACTAAGGCTTTGGCATTTAAAACTGAATTCTCTTCAGGGAATGGGTACAAATAAATAAATAAATAAATAAATAAATAAATAAATAAATAAATAAATAAATAGTGATATTTTTAAAGAATACACACACACACATAGTCTTGCTTAATAAAATGGAACCTCAGCCCCACTGTGTGCTAGCTGCCAGACAGGGACAAGTCACTTAACTGTGCTTCATTTCTGTCTTGTTTGTAACTTAGGCTATTGGGAGGGAGGTTGAAGTGAGTTTGCCCAGACCTCTCTCAGAACCATGAATAGCTGTGCAGGCTCTGGCTGTGACTGTGAAAGTCCTATCAATGGGGACAATGTTAAGGATGATGGTTGGTTACACAGAAACAGAAGTTCATAACAAGCCTTCAGGGGTGTCACATGGAACCCAAGAATAGGGGACAACCAAGCATCAAGGGGAATGAGAAACAGGGATTTTTAAAACTTTTTCATTCATTTCTAAAATATTCATTTCACTAATATTCATATCGTATGTGTGTACATGCACACACATTGTTGTAGATGTGGAAGTGTGCAGACATCTTGAGGAAGTCAGTCTTCTCTTTCCACCATGTGGGGTCCTGGGGTCAAACAGGTCATCAAGCCTGGTGGCAAGCACCTTTACTGGCTGAACCAAATCACTAGCTGAAGAGCTGGGCTCTTAAAACTCACTGAGCAAGCCGGGAGGGCAGTGGTGGCGCACGCCTTTAATCCCAGCACTCGGGAGGCAGAGGCAGGCGGATCACTGTGAGTTTGAGGCCAGCCTGGTCTACAGAGTGAGTCCAGGACAGCCAGAGCTGTTACACAGAGAAACCCTGTCTCGAAAAACCAAAAAAAAAAAAAAAAAAAAAACCTCACTGAGCAGCCAGTGGGATCCTCCCCATCTCTCTGGTCCTCCATGTCTCCTGATGACCTTTTCCTGAACTGCCAATTTGTTCTCATCTCTCTTGGCAGATCCTTTATGTCTCTGAACACATAGCCAAACACAGCTCTGGGTACTCAGGTCAGGCGAGCAGCAGAAACAGACTAAGCATGTCCCCAAGAGGTTCATGTGCTGGGAGTTTGGCCCAGGGTAGCAAAGTGAGGGGACGGGATCTTCAAGAGGTGGGAACAAGCGGCACTGGATAGGCAGGCATCCTGAAGAGATCTACCCCTTGAGTGCTTGTCAAGAGACCTGTGCATTGTGCTGGTGTTACCACAGGACCCCAACCCTTAGGCTAGATCGTGGCCGTAACTGTCAACTGTCTCCTTCCAAGGGCTGAGACTTTCATTCATTCTTCAATGGAATACTATTTACAGCATCAGGCTTGTGTGAGGAGCCAGAGAGGGCCCCAAGTCCATGTTTCCCTCCCTTCCCGAGGCCCAGCTTCTTCCCTGTAGTCATGTACATGTGTTGGCCTCGCTGTTCCTTCCAAGTTCGGGTACTGGGAACTTTGTTCCTAGACTGACGGTGTCAGGAACCTGTGTTCCATGTAACCAGACCTTCGAGATCCCAGCATTGTTGGGGAAAGTGGGCATCTCCAGGAAATGGCTGTGATGGCATATTGCTCTGGTGGCCCTCACTTTTACTGGCTGATGTGGGGACAAAACTGAGCAGTTGACTGGAGTTACAGAGGAGGGAAAAATAAGTCTAAGGCAAACCCCATGTGAGCCGCCATGTGGGTGCTGGGAAACGAACCTGAGTCCTCTGGAAGAGGAGCCGGGGCTCTTAACTGCTGAGCCATGTATCCAGCCCAGAGACATCCTCTTAATATTGATATTACACCTCTCCCTATCTGTTTCCATATCAGGCCAGCCAATCTCTTCCAGAACCAACTCCTGTCCCTACCCCAGCTTGAGCCACCCTGACCCAGCCTCCCTGTGATTACGGTGAACCGTATACCTCCCAGTGTCCTCTTTAGTCCACCAGCTCATGAACTGAACCCCTGCTTTACTTAAGGGATATCACTTTGCATGCTCAAAACCTCTTCTCCATACAGCCTTGCCCTTGGCTGCCACAACTAATCGTGTGGACGACCATATTGAAGCCTAGTTTGGAAGCTGAAATTGTAAACATAATTTCTTTCTCTCTCTCCCTCCCTTCCTGCCTTTCTTTATTTCTATCTTTCTGATTTTTTTTTTTTTTTGAGACAGAGTTTCTTTGGAACTTGCTGTGTAGACCATGCTGGCCTCGAACTCATAAGAGACCCACCTACCTCTGCCTCTGCAGTGCTGGGATTAAGGCGTGTGTTACCACTGCCCAGTCATTTCTTATATTTCCTTTTGTTTTCTTGCTGTAAAAATCTTTTGAGGTAGGGGCTGGAGAGATGGGTCAGTGGTTAAGAGCAGTTGTTGCTTTTGCAGAGGACTGGGGTTTGGTTCCCAGCACCCACAGTAAGGCTCTTAACTATCTGTAACTTCAGTTCCAGGGGATCTGATGCCCTCTTCTGAACTCTGGGCATCAGGTATGCACATGGTGCACATACATGCAGGCAAAACACTCACATGCATAAAATAAATCTAAAAAGATAAGCAACGACACCCACCCACCCATTTTTTTCTGTGTTGCGGATTGAACCTAGAGCCTTGGGTGTGCCAGACAAGCCCTTTCCCACTGAACTACTCCCAGTTCCCCAGTATGAACTTGCAAAGGCAATGTGAATACCTCTGGCTGACTAGGTCGGGGAGGGTCACATATGAGGACGTGTGGAAAAGAAAAAGCACAAATATTAGTATTTCAAGATGTTTTCCTCCTATACACATAGCCAAATGATTGCAAATGCAATGTCCAAGGGCCTCTGGTTAGGGGTGACAAACTTCCCAGAGTTCAAGAGCAGTTGAGCAGGAAACTGCCAGCTCACCTGCATGCAGTGGGAGGGTCAAAAGGAGGTCTGTGCAGAGGAAACCATGCGTGAGGGGGGCCTGGAAGGGATGGGCAAAGAATTTCCAGGGAAACAGGGGAGTGGAGAAAGCATTCCAGAAGGCATCAAGAGGGCTGAAAGAACATAGAATAAAGTAGGAAACGTTAACTTGTGCCAAGCGCTGCTTCAGTATTCTCTCAATAGCAATTTAACAGTCACAACCTTTGAGGGCTACATTTTTTTTTTTTTTTACCAGGATGAGAAAGTAAAAGCACATAGAGGTTAAATTAATGGCCTGATCACTCTGCCTGGCAACGGGGTAGTGTTGATGGCACACCAGCCTGGGGAGTGTGGCTCCAGGAGCCCTGTGACCCACATGACCCTGGCCGGAGCAGTTGACAGTCAGTCAGTGAGATGTTCAGCTGAAGAAATGAGCAGGAGAAAGAGCTCAGACAGAGGCCTGTCAGCAGAAGTGGGTTGGGGACAAACTCACCAGCAATAGGAAGACAAAAGTGTAACTAAGGCTGAGGCTTATGGTATAGGGCCTGAGGTTTTGGCTTCTATACCTAGCATCTCCTCCTTCATATATACAAAGAGGGTACAATAACAGAGATGGGTTGTAGGAGAGGACAAGAGGCAGAGACCAATCAGAATAGGCTAGCAGGTGCCCCAGCCTGAAGCCCAGGGACAGAAGAGGTTTAGAAGGTTACAGTGGGCTAGGTAGTGGTGGAACACTCCTTTAATCCCAGTACTCGGGAGGCAGAGGCCGGCGGATCTCTGTGAGTTCAAGGCCAGCCTGGTCTACAGAGTGAGTTCCAGGACAGCCAGGGTTGTTACACACAGAAACCCTGTCTTGGGGGAAAAAAGGGGGGGTTATGTGGGTAGGATAGTCTGAAAGGAGTCCCCAAAGACACCCACACCCTAATTCTGAGAACCTGTGAGTTCCTTTTTTTTTTTTTTTGGTTTTTTGAGACAGGGTCTCTCTGTGTATCCTTGGCTGTCCTGGACTCACTTTGTAGACCAGGCTGGCCTCGAACTCACAGTGATCCGCCTGCCTCTGCCTCCCAAGTGCTGGGATTAAAGGCGTGCGCCACCACCGCCCGGCTGTGTGAGTGACCCTGAGATGGGATGACTTTTAGGTTTTCTCAGTGGGCCAGAGACAATTACGAGACTCCTTAGAAGTAAGAGAAGGATGTACGAGGGAGGGCAAGGAGGAAGGTGTGCGCCATTTCATCAGAAGCAGAACTGATACAGCTACAGAGTACAGGTGGCCTCCAAGGGCTGGAAGGACAAGGAACAGATTCCACCCTGAGGCCTCTAAAAGGAACGAGCCCCTGAACTTTTGATCTCAGTCTCATAACTCATTTCAGATTTCTAGCCACCGTAGCTATTCACTAAAAGTCCATGTGTATCAAAGCCATCGGGTAGTGGTTATGTTGGCAATAGGAAAGTGATACAGATGGAAAAGGTCTGTGGCCTTTTCTTTTTGAGACAGATGTCTCACTTATGTATCTACTCCTGGAACTCTCCATACAGACCAGGCTGGCCTTAAATTCACTGAGCTCTGCCTGCCTCTGCCTCCCAAAGTGCTGGAGTTCAAGATGCCAACATACCTGGCTTCTTGTGGTTTTGTAGTTATAAAAGGCTGAGGTCACTGCAAGAGTTAAGAGCAATGGCCAAGGTCTTGGTTTGGCTGACGAGACAGAGAGAGACCATTATAACCAGCACTGAGGGATCTAGGAGATGGCTGAGCATGCAAAGGTGTTTGCTGCAAAGTCTGACACTGAGTTTGATCCCTAGGATGATCCACATGGTGGTAAGAGAGAACTGACTCCTGCAGGTTGACCTCTGACCTCTACATGAGTAGCATTTTTGCAGATGTGCACACAGGAAAATACACCACACACAGACACACACACACAAATACATAAATAATAACTTTTGTAACTAATAAGGACTGGGAAGAGTGAGCTAGGAATAATCCCTGGGCTGAGAAGACCATGGTGTGTTCAGTCTCGGGCTTAGCAAGTTGGAAGTCCACAAGTCATCCAGGAGAGCCTGGAACCCAGACAGCGTTTCCTTCCTGGTTCCAGCGGTGGGAACCACAGCTGCAGCAAAACACTTGAGCTCCGTCCCACCCCTCTTACAGGCTCTTTAACCTCCTGTGTCCCCAGCAGTCTGGGCAAAGGGCCAGAGGTCAAAGCAGATGGGCTCTGATGAGAAGCTCCTGAGGGCACCTGGCCCTTGGGGCCACTCCTGATATTATTAGTGTTTGAGGCTGTGACACTCCAAACACACCTGTGAACAGCTCTGGGGTGAGATGGGGGCGGCGGGGGGGGGTTCTGCGAGCACCAAGGGAGTCCGACCAGTCACAGTGCACATTCCAACCCTGAACTCAAGTACATGGGGTAAAAGTCACTCATTTATAACAAAAGGAGCCTGCTCAGCCTGCCGAGCAGGTGGGAGGTAAGGCCTGAAAGCAGGCACAGATAAGTTAGGAAGGACCTCTGGTCTAAGAAGAGGGAGGCCCAGGGGCAGCTTTGACTGGGTGGGCAAAGGAAGGGGAGCAGAAGATATTTTCATTACCCAGTGGGGTTACTCAAGGGATGGCTGTCTATTTAGTTAGTTACTTGGTGTGTGTGTATGTCTGTCTGTGTGTGTGTGTCTGTCTGTCTGTGTGTGTCTACTTCAAGTGCAATGCCACGCATGTGGCAGTCAGAGGACAACTTTGAGGAATTAGTTCTCTTCTTCCACCACGTGGGTTCCAGGTACTGAACTCAAGTCATCAAGCTTGGTGACAAGTGCCCTTACCTGCTGGCCATCTTGTCAGTCCCTTGCTTATTTTTAAGACAGAATCTCACTCTTTAGCCCAGGCTGGCCTGGAACTCACTAGGCTGGCTGAAAACCCAACTGCAGTCCTCCTGCCTCAGACTCCAGAGTGGAGGAGGGATGACTCGTTTGAGCCACCATGCCTGTCAAAGGATGTCTGACAAAGGAATTCATTTGTATTTTGTCTTCTGTCAAACATAACAAGGAAAGAGAATCTGGCAAATCAGTGTGTGACAATACCGTCCAGCACTTGGGAGGTAGAGTCAGAAGGATCAGGAGTTCAAGGTTATCCTCAGCTACAGAGCAAGATTGAGGTGAGCCTGGGCTACATGGAACACTGTCTATGAAACAAAATTACCAAACCAAACCAAACCAAAAAATCCCTCACAGAAACACCAAAACCAAAACACCACCTAGAAAAACATATATGTAGAACAACAAAAACCCAGATGTATGCTAATGATCCAAATAACTAAATTAAGCATGTAAATGTCAAATTGGATTCTACTTAAAAAGAGTTTAACTGTCTATGGCCAAACCAACCTAAACATGACTGATCTTAGAAGTAAGCAGGGTTGGGCCTGGTTAGTACTCGGAAGCAAGAAATGGGGATTGAAGAGTTCATTCAGCAGGTAAGAATACTTGCAGAGGACCTGGGTTTGACTCCCAGCACCCACACAGTGACTCACAACCAACTCTAACTCCAGTCCCAGGGGAGCCAGTGCCCTCTTCTGACCTCTTCAGGCACCAGATACACATGGTACACATACAAACATGCATATAAAACACTCATACACACCGGGCGTGGTGACACACGTCTTTAATCTCAGCGCTCAGGAGGCAGAGGCAGGCAGATTTCTGAGTTCAAGGCCAGCCTGGTCTACAGAGTGAGTTCCAGTACAGCCAGGGATACACAGAGAAACCCTGTTTCAAAAAAAAAAAAAAGAACAACAAACAAACAAAAAAGCCAAAAACATTCATACACATAAAATAATAAAGAACTAAAGCTTAAAAAAAAATAGGACTCAGAGGCAGAGACAGGCGGATCTCTGAGTTACTACAGAGCAAGCTCAGGACAACCAGGGCTCTGCTACACAGAGAAACCTTATATCAAAAAAACAAAAGAGAGAGAGGACTTAAGATAAAATACATGAATATCAATTATCAATTCATCTCAGGAAAACCATGGTCCTGAGCAATGAGTGAAATGAATGTAGGCAGATGTGATGTTGCACACCATAATCCCAGCACCCAGGAGGCAGAGGCAGGTGAAATTCTGTGAACTCCAGGCCAGCCTGATCTACATAGTGAGTTCCAAGACAGCCAGGGCTATGTAGTAAGACCCTGGCTCAAAGGAAGGAAGAAAGAAAAGAAGGAAGGAAGGCAAACTCAGTAGCCTTTGAGATACTGTTATAGACCTACAAATCTAGAAACAATGATAAATCCATGTTGGCAAGGCTGTGGAAAGCAAGGGCTCCTATGTCATACACACACACACACACACACACACACACACACACACACACGAACATGGCCATGAAGGACAGGCACTATAAATCTGCCCACCCAGGAACAAGAGTGGTAGGGGTGCATATAGAAGACATTAGCAGGAAATTGGGGTGCTTTCTAGAGAAAAGAGCTCTCTAGGGAACCCCCAGGGCAGACACTTGGCCTCAGGAGCTGCAGAACTTGACTGATGTCAACAGGAAGTTCTGTATCTCACTCTCCTCCTTGCCTGGGCTTTGACCCCACATCTGCTCCTCTTTCTTCTCTGTGGACCAGTCTTCTCTGTTTTGTAGGGCACCCATTCACACAACAAATATTTATTTTATGTGTATGCCCAAGCATTAATTCTCTTATATGTTCGAGTAGACCCAGCTTGGACTAAGCCGCAGTGGCATTCCTGGGAGCTGTGGAAGTGGCTGAACCTGTCGGTCTTCCACTGGTCTACTAAGCTAGGAACTTGGGGGATGTGGTCTAAGGGAGTTCAATGACTGTAATCCCTTTTTCTGCAGGAAAATCTGTTGTCTCTGTGTAAGACAAAGTGTGACAAGATAAACTGGGGAGAGAGAGCCCAGAAAGCACAGAAACAGCTTTTTCTTTTCTCTGTTTTTTTTTTTTTTTTTTCAGTTTTTCACTCTGTGGCCCAGGTTGGGTGGTTCATCTGCCTCAGCCTCCCAAGTTCTGGGCTTACAGGTGTGAACTATGAGAGACAAATTAATATTAACCCATTCAATACTCTGAGCTAGGGTATCCTGTTCAACTCCCCACCTCTCCTCTCTTCTTCCCTCCCCTCCCTTCCTCTCTCCTTTTCCCTTTTCTTTCTTTCTTTGATCACTTGCTTCCTTTTTGAGACCGAGTCTCACTATGTAGTCCTGGCTGGCCTGAAACCTGCTATATAGACCTAAACCAGGCTAGCCTTGAACTCAGAGATCCACCTGCTTCTGCTCTCCAAGTACACACACAGCACCATGCCTGGCCTCTCATTTATTTGTTGGTTTGTTTTTTAGGGTAGGGTGTCATTATGTTCAAACTTTCCCCACTCCTGCCTTAGCCTCTCAAGTGCTGGGAATCCAGGGAAATTACATTTACACTTGACTTAGGCTCATCCTAATCCATGAATTCCATCATATTCTTCCACTGGCCAAATGAACACATTAAAAAGACTCTTGCAGCCGCGTGTGGTTGCACACGCCTTTAATCCCAGCACACGGGAGTCAGAGGCAGGCAGATCTCTGTGAGTTCAAGGCCAACCTGGTCTACAAAAAGAAAAAAAAACCAAAAAACTCTTTCTTGCATATCTTCTGTTGCAACTAAATTAAACTATAAAATCCTTTCCACTGCTTGCCTGAATCTACCCAGAAACACTGAGTTTGCCTTTTACAAACATTCTACATCCACACTGTGGTCACCTTTCTTTCTTCCAATTTCTATTTTAGGTGTTTTGGTGTTTTTTCTACACGTGCATCTGTGTAAAGGTGTCAGATTCCCTGGGGCTGAAGTTACAGAGAGTACTGAGCTGCCATGTGGGTGGTGGGAGTTGAACCAGGGTCCTGTGGAAGAGCAGCCAGTGCTCAACTGCTGAGCCGTCTCTCCAGCTCCCGTTCTCATCTTTCTATTCCTTGGCCACACGCTAAGATCATCACCACCTGGACTCTGCCATACCTGCAGTTCCCTCTGTTCTGTGCTACTGTGTGGGTGAGTCTTTGTCAAACCTGATTAAGGCAATGGCACCTCCTCTCAGGTCTTCCCCAGCTGTCCCTTCTGAGGTAGAAACAGGGCAACACATCCCTGCTGCTTACTGTCTTCCTGGCTTCTCCAGTTTTGCCTCCCAGGACTTACTGAGACGCTCTGATTGCTTTCCTTTGTTATTCTCTTCTCTCTCCTTTAGGAGAGTCTAAGCAGGGACCTCCCCTGTCTCGCTCTTTGCTGTTTTGCCGGCAGCAGAACTGCTGGGAGACATCACAAAATACTCAGATGCCTCCCTCAGTAATTTAGCCTCAAAGTGAACAACACAACACCGCACCTCAGAGCAAGGCTTCCCACCTTGCAAACTTCCCTTGCAACCTCAAGCATGTGCCGCTTCTCTGTGCTTCATTCTCACCATATGCAAGACGGGAAGGGTACAGTTCTCACTTGGAGAGGGCTTGTCATGGAGCAGGCACTCAACGTGTGTGTATCATCTTGTTTGTCAGTAGTCAGTGGTCCGTCCACTTCTAGTTTCTTAAACTCCATTTTCCATCATTGTCGTCTCCTAGCTCTTTTTTTTTTTGGGGGGGGGGGGTGGTATCGAGACAGGGTTTCTCTGTATAACAGCCCTGGCTGTCCTGGAACTCACTTTGTAGGCCAGGCTGGCCTTGAACTCACAGAGACCTGCCTGCCTCTGCCTCCCTAGTGCTGGAATTAAAGGCGTGTGCCACCACACCTGGCTCTCCTAAGATCTTGTTTTCAAATCTTTATCAGTTTTCTATGTGGTAGATGACCATGGGAGCTAATCTTATTTACTGAGTCTCTTTGCTGTGTTCATTCTGGCACTCACTGCTTCCTTGCAGGTTTTTTGGAACCACGTCCCTAGTCCCCTTCTAATCCTTCTTTATCTCCGATTAGTCCATTTGTAGGATTGATGCTTCTACATTAATTGCACAGCATCTTTGGAACTCCACTGGAAATCAGTCAGGTGTCACCTATACTTTTCTTTGGGCAGCAGGTCTGAGGGTGGTAGCTTCTCAAAACCTTCAGGGAAGTCATTTGCTTTGCAACTCTAAAGAGTTTCTATTCTGAGGGCAAGCAGCCATCTTGCTTTGCCCTCTCTGAGGGGTTTCCCAGATTTCAGTCTTGAAACCAGATAGTGCTGGGAGGAAAAAGGGATGAGCTGATTAGCCCACTTCCACCTACAGACAGCATCAAGGAACGGGGCGGGCCTTTACATCCTTCACCAAAGGACGATACCACATCTAATGGCTGTCACCACCAGCTCCTTCCAGCTCGTATTTAATCTTGGGGAAGTCTCAAAAATAAAGGGAAAACTTCCTCCTTCAGGACTTCAAAGACACCCATCACCACCTCCTTTCTTTTCTCTCTTCAAGCCACTGACATGTGGCTTCTGTTCTCTAGCCCTCAGCTGACCCTTCTCTAACCAAGGTCACCACTGACGTCCTTGTCACAAAAATCCATATTACACTCGGTCTCTCTCTAGCCTCTTTCTTGCCAACTACTCCCCTCTCAAAGCTCTTTGAGATGTTGTGTCTTTGTTCAAGGTTCGCTCTGGACGGTTCCTCCCCTCTCTATGTCTCCTGCTCCAGTGACTTCATCTTCCACAGCTTCAGATACAACCAATCATGCTGACTCACAGACGCATCTCCAGATCAGAATGAGACAGGGGCCCAACCCAAATATCCAGTTCCTTCCTTCCTTTTCAAAGAGTCTTTTTCATTTTCCTTTCTTTCGTTTGGGCTTGGAATTGAACCCAGGACCTTGCGCATGTATGTCACTCTGCTAATGAGCTACATTCCCAGCCTTACCTGCTAAGTACCTGAATTACCTGCTCTCATGCCTCTGGTGAACCTCTGCCAATCCATTGTCAACATTGTTTTAGGCTTAAGCTCTCCTATAAACCCACCCCATGTTGTTATCGCCCTGACAGATGGCCTATAGAGTATGACTGGTTCATGCAGGTACTCTTTTAACTGGCTTGTTCCCAGTGTATCTTAGATACCACTTCTTAGAAAGCCTTCCCAGTCCTATGCACAAGTCAGGTAAACCCACAAATGTTTCCTGATAGCCTCTCTTTAGCATTTATCACTGACACTCTGCCCCCACCCTGAATAGCACAGAAAGCTGGAACTCTTTGAAGACAGGAGCAGTCTTGTTCACTGATGTCTAGCACCTAGAACAGTGAACAGCAAGCCCTCATTAAGTCTGTCAAATGCATAACACATTCCTAATTATAAAGCTTTTATCTGTTTATTAGGTTAGACTCCCAGGATCCTCTCCTCACCTTCATGCTCATTCAGTACAAATTAAGATGTGACAGAAGAAAAACACCACTTTTGCTGAAGGTTTATTCAAAAGATCCAGAGAAGTGGCTCCAAACAGTATGAAGAACACATGCATACACCTTAAGTCAGCAGGCCAGGCCTCCAGCCGCCGCTCTGAGTTCCCTTGATTCCGCTGTGGGTAACTAACTGCCTGGCCTCTCAGGGACTGTTTCTCCACCTGCTGCTATTTGAAGCATCTAATCTGAGTCAGTGCATCTGTACCACTGAGCTATATAATCAAAGTCTTGTTTGTTTTTAAACTTTGAAATAGGTTCTAAGTTGCTCAGGCTGGCCTTGGACTCGTTCTGTAGACATTCTGTAGACACGGTTGGCCTTGATCTTCTCCTGCCTCATCCTACCAAGTAGCTGGGATTTCAGCCTTGAGCCACCAGGACAAACTAGAACTGACATTTCTGGATCTACCAGTAACATTCATACGGGAGTTTATCTCCCTTAACCCCCGTGGATTTAACCCTGATGCTCAGGCAGAGGACACGGGTTTCAGTAGTCTTTGTTATCCTATTTCTGGTGACTCAGAGTTGGACCCCAGCCTCATACCTTATCATGCACCATCCCAGGAGCCTTGCAGAGATGGAGCCATCCACGGCAGGCAAGCCCTAGGCAACATGCACTACCAAAGGCAGCATCTGGGATATCGGGGCTTCATGCTGTGCCACTGCTGTGGCCACCAGTCCCATCTCTTACCACATTCAGGGAACTTTCTCCAGCCTCATTCTCATCATACACTTCCAAAGGGGGATCCATTCCTTTTCCAGTTATAAGCTACCCCCATTTGATCCAAGTGGGAATAACATACTTCTCAGTTTTAATCAGGGATGGACTTAGGACTCGGGACCATGTCACTGCAGTGGATGCAAAGTGCAGGAGCTTTGTGGCCATTTTGAGCAATACTGGTTTACATGGAGGGACAGGCAGCAGGCTCGCAGACAGAGCGGGCAGTGTCTGAGTCCTTGGTGGCAGTTGTCCTAAAGCCCAGCTGCATCAGCTGTCCTTGGGGAGTCGGGGAACTCCGATGCTTGACTCTCCCTTGGATTCAATAAATCCTCCTTTATACCTAGTTTTGTTCAAATTGGCCTTTAGTCCTTCACAAATGAAATAACGCCAGCTCTGTTAAGTCACTTAAATGCTGACTCTTGTTTCTTCATTTATACAAAGGGTTTTTGGGCAAGGGCTTGTGAGATAGGCTGCTCTGTACAAACACTGCTAAAGCTATACATGTATAAGGAGTGATTATTATAGAAATCTGATGGAGACATGGCAGAGCCACCTACATGAAATTTGAGTCAGCCTAGGCCCAGCACTGCTAGTAGGCCACATGTTCCCAGGCCACATGCTCCCTGTAGGCAGGGACTCTACAGTAGAGCCAAGCCACTGTATCTAGCACCCTTCCCTTTCTCCCACCTCCACACACCTTCTAGGAATGGCTGCAAATCCATTATATTCATATGATTTCCACAGCAACTGTCTTACCCTTCTACAAACCCATCCCAGCCTGACTGATGGGTCTCAGAGTAAGTACTACATCCAAGCTGGGCTGATGAATCTCTCCATGGATCTTTATTCCTCCTCTACCCACCTGCCATATTTCTTAGGTAGCCCAGGGCTTTCCTGGAACTTGGAAGCTTCAGGATGCTGAAAGATGTGATTATAAATGCTGTAATTCACCACATCTGGCTCTTTTCTAAGATTTATGTGTACTGTGGACTGGAGAGATGGCTCAGAGGTTAAGAGCACTGGCTGCTCTTCCAGACGACTTGGGTTTCATTCCCAGCATGCAGCTTAACAACCATCTGTAACTACAGGGGACCCTATATCTTCTCCTGGCTTTTTCAAGCACATGCATGGGGTGCATATGCATACATGCAAGCAAAAGATTCATACATATAAAATAAAAATATTAAGAGTCTAGGAATGGGGGAGAGTCTTAAAAGTTATCTCAACCGTTTGTAAGGATGATTCAAACCATTAAGTAGGTTGATTTTTTTTTTTTGGTACTGCAAAACCCAAGTCCTATGCCATTAAACAATTCCTATCTGTCCTTCCCTTGGGCCCAGCTATCAAAGTTCTTCCTGTTTCTACACTCTAGTTACTCTAAGTGGAACTTTCTTCATTCATCTTTTAGTGGCCGTCTTATTTCCTTTAGCAGCATGTGATCTAAGTTCACTCATTAGGTAGCATGTGTCAATACTTCCTCCACAGGCTGAGTATTCTGCCATAAATATACTCCCGGTTTTTTGTTTACCCATCTTTTGAGGGACGCTTGGGTTGCTGCTTCTCCTTGGTTATTGTGAATGCTACTGCTGCTGCTATTAAAGCTGATGTACAGATATCTCTGAGATCCTGCTTTGGGTTCTGAAATACGTATTTGGAAGTGGAAGTGCTAGACCATACAGCATTTTTTTTTTCATAACACATGTGTGGTATTTGGGTATGGTATCTATGCACATGCCTGTTCACCAGAGCTGGGTGTAGGGTGTCTTCCTCTGCTGCCCTCTGCCTTATTCTCTTGAGACAAGGTCTCTCACTGAACTGGCAGAGTGTTGTTTTGACTAGGCTGGCTCCTAAAGCCAACCCACCTGTCTGTCTCTGCCCCCCAACACTGGGTTACAGGCACATGGAATGACCCCGTTTCTATGTGGGTACTGAGGGTTTTGAACTCAGGTCCTTATGCTTGGACTGAAAGTGTTTGCCTACTGAGCCATCTCCCCAGTGCACAATTATTTTTAATTTCTAAAAAGGGATTTGTTTTTATGTGGATGAGTGTCTGCCTGTATGCATGCATGCTTGGTGACTCTACAGAGGTCAGAAGAGTGGGTCTCCTGGTGTTGAGGTTACATACAGTTGTGAGGTATGGGTGCTGGGAAAGAGACCTGGAAAGTTCTCTGCAAGAACACCAGGTGCTTTAACCACTGAGCCATCTCTCCAGCCCCTCTGTTTTTAATTCTTGCCCAGCAGCTGTTCCATTTCACATCTCTCCGCATCCTTGGCAACATTTGTTAGTGTCTTGACTCCGGGAACCGCGACAAGCAGGTGTGAGGTCTCTCTCGGGACCCAGAACTAGTTAAGAGGTGAGGTGTAGGTTTTTACTAGCAGACCTGCTTCTACCCAGTAGAGAAAGCTTGTTTGCAGAGAAGGGGTAAGCTGTTGGGCTGAGGGCACCTCTATAGCCATGGGCTGAGGAGTCTAAGTTGTGCCTTTGGACTAGATACTTTCTTAGCCTTGAATTTATTGTAGTGGGGAGAGAATGGACACAGGTCTCACTCACTGGACCCAAGCTGGTCGAAAACTTGTGACATTCCTTCTGCCTCAGGATCCTGATCACTGGGATTAAAGACATACACAACACAAGCTGTCTTTGCATGTGACGAGACATGTCAGTGGCCTGGTGATAAAAATCACCTTTGTATTTGAGTTTGAATTGGGCTTATTTAATTTGTAATCATGAATCTCTAATATAGGTAGCACTTTAGGGATTTATTTTTTTTTTAAGTTTTTCGAGACAGTTTCTCTGAGTAGCTTTGGCTGTCTTGGAAATCTCTGTAGACGAGGCTAGCCTCAAACTCACAGAGATCTGTCTACCTCTGCCTCCCAAGTGCTGGGATTAAAGGTGTGCCTCACCACTGCCCAGTTTTTTGTTTATTTGTTTGTTTTGCCTTTTCTTCTCATGGTCCCTCCTTAGAAGTAGTTGCAATTAAAGTAATTTGTAGATTATTTTAAACCCCTACAGAAGCATGCTTAAAGAAGTACAGTGAAGTAGTTAGGACATGAATTTGGAGTCAGCCCAAGCTGGCTTCAAATCTTAGTTCAACAAATGTTACTGGATATTAACTAAATGGATTAAGCATTTCATAATATATATCAAAACATTGTTTTATATACCTTGAATATATAGTTTGGTTAATAACACCTCAATGAAGCTAGAAAAATGTAACGACTGGCATGAACCAAAAAGGATTAAAAAAAAACAACAAACCTGGCTAAGATGGTAGACAGCTATAATCCTAGCCCTTGGGAAGCCAAAGCAGGATGGCCATCATGAGCTGAAGGCTGACCCCAGGTACTTGGTGGATTCCAGCCTGAACTCATGCAATTACAGAAAGCCTCTGGCATCAGGGCTTCGGAAGTGCCCTGCCCCCACAGTTCTTTCCAGTACCCAGCTACTACTCGGATGTTGACTCTGCCAGCATTCTTTGCATGTTCACTCCTTTGTAAAGTGGTGGTGACACAATGCCTGGTTCGAGGGAACATCATGAAGTGTGCATGTGTGCTTAGCCTACGATGCCTGCACAGTGAGTGAGTGCTCAATGAAGGGTAGCCATGACCAGTGAGCCAGGCCTTGCCGCTCACTAAGGACTGCCCACTACTGCTCCAGGTTGGCCTTAAGATAAGGATTCACATCCTGAACATAATTTCTGGTCCAGTGGGAGCAAGACAGCTACAGGTGGAATGTGTCCCAGCAGAACAGGGACACTGACCAGGCCGCCCACCTTGCTTCAGAACCCAGCCTGCCTTTAACTGCTTCTCTCAGCTGTAAAACAGAGCTAATAACAGCAGTGGCCCCTTGGCTCCTCGGGGCGGTTGTGAAGATGGAATTAGTATGTGTGGTTCCTGGCAGCCAGGCCTTGTAAATCCTCCCTAGTATGATGTGTAAGCTAGTAGTGACCATACAACCAGGGAAAACCATGCCAAGAGCCAAGGGAGTTTTCTGAAACTTTTTAAAAAAATTGTGTGTGTGTGTGTGTGTGTGTGTGTGTGTGTGTGTGTAAGCTTTGGCTTCCCAAGGGCTAGGATTATAGGTATCTACAAGCCTAGGTGCCCTCAGAAGCCAGAGGCGTGGAATCCCTCTGTAGCTGAAGTTATAGCAGTTCCGAGCTGCCTGGTGTGGGTGCTGGGAACTGAACACAGGTCATCTGCAAGAGCACCCAAGTGCTCTTAACCACTGAGCCATCCCCACATCCCAAAGAAATGTTTTCTCTAAGTAGAGGGTATGAGACCTCAGCCTTGAAGTGTGGGTACAAGTGCAGGTGCTGACTAGGCAGAGTGGGGACATGACGCTTCAAGTGAACTGAAGAGCTGGGGCCATAAGGTGACACAGAGAAAGAAATAAACCTATCAGGGAAACAACCAGAGGGAAGATGGAAACACCATTTATGGCCTCTAAGTGACCAATTCGGCCAAGTTAGAACCTGCCCTGACTGGCACTAAGGACTCCCACCACAAAAGTTAACAGTTAGCAGCATTCACAGGCTTTCTCCATAAAGCAAACAGGTTTAATTCATACCTACTATTTGCTGGACACTGCAGTGACAAGTGAATGTGCTATTCAAAAGGGCCTCGCTCAGTTCTTACAATGGCCCTTGGAATGGAGATAACTCCATTTTGTACATGAAGAGGCTACTTAACAATTATATAGAGAGCAGATTATACAGGAGTGTGTTCAGCTACAATTACAGTGTGGTTTCTCCCCATAAGAGGCCTCAACCCTTCAGCACCTTGGCGGTTGACCAAGACTCAAGAACTTCACATCCCTGTAATGCTTTTTTCGTGAAGTTCTACCAGTCAGGATTTTGTCATGCTCAACTTTTGGAGCTATTTCAGAGGTCAGCTCATGAAACCCTTAATTTGACAATTGGGGGGGTGGGGTAGGGGGAAGAATGGCCCCTAGCAAGTTAACAGAGGCAATTCACTAAACAAGTTTGGAATTCAGAGTTCTATGATATACTGATTTCGTGAAGGTTATACCCTGTCTAGCCAAATCTGTTCTCAGTTCTTGGCATAGGACTTGGCTCATTTCTCAACCTCTCTGGAGGGTAGGTGTGGCCACGAGTAAGTTCTAGCCAATGGACAGTGAGCAGTGAGCAGATTGGCAGGGGACACTGGCCTTCAAGGGGGACAGATGCATCTCCTGGTTCTTCTTTCCCTTCCTCCTGGCTGGGACCAGTGATGACCGACTTCAGGACATAGACGAGGACAATGCTCCACAGGATGCTTAAGCAACACGATACCAGGAACCTGTGTCCCTGAATGACCACTGGGAGCAGAGCTGCCCCACTGGCCTGGTCTGCTCTCTTCAGAAAGGCTAACTCGGAGCCCAGAGCTGTTACCTGAGAAAGAATGAACACCTTGTCCTTCAAGCCACTGGAGTGCAGAGTCTCTTTGTCACTGAGGCTTAGCCTTTTCCCTTAACTAATCAACATGCCCCCTCCTTTGTGAGTATTGAGAATGGCTTTATAAATGACCAGTCAACATTGTACAAAACGGCTGTAACATCCAAGTAGGTACTAATCACACAATGAAAATTCCTCCCTGTAGCTATCACCCCAATACTTCTTTAGCTTGTTAAAGACCATTTAGTGATTGAAACAGACTACTTATGTTAAGACTCACTTAGCTTCTATGCAACTAACTCAATAAACATTTGACTATTTCTCCATACTGAGGTCAATCACAAAAGCTTATTTGTGTGTATGTGTGCACGCATGCACCTGTTGTGTTGTTGGCTTTTAACATGCTGTGAATTTTTTGGTTTTGCTGTGCTGTGGATCAAACCTGGGGCTTACAAATAATGGGCAAGCAATTCCTGTAACACAATGCACCCCACCCTTGCGTAGTTTGTATGTGCTGTGTTTTAAGTGGAAAATTCTTCTTTGCTGACTGTGGAAGGAGACTGTGTGCAATTACTGAACATTACAAAGGAGCAAACCATGTGCAAAGACCAAAGATGAAGTCTTCTTACTTAGGCCTCAAAAGAAAGAAAACATGTATTTTTAAAACTTACATTTTAGCTGGGCGGTGGTGGCGCACGCCTTTAATCCCAGCACTTGGGAGGCAGAGGCAGGTGGATCTTTGTGAGTTCGAGGCCAGCCTGGTCTACAAAGTGAGTCCAGGACAGCCAGGGCTACTCAGAGAAACCCTGTCTCGAAAAAACCAAAAAAAAAAAAAAACAAAAAAAACTTACATTTTATTAAGCCAGGTGGCGGTGGTGCGTGCCTTTAATCCCAGCCCTCGGGAGGCCGAGGCCAGCCTGGTCTACAGAGTCAGTTCCAGACAGCCAGGACCACCTGAGCTTCTGTTGGGCTCCAGCTGACTGTTCTGTCTCACCACCCATCTCCTGTCGGATTCCAGGGCTGCAAGTGCAGACGGGGACCACATCCAAGTTTGTCTGTTTTTCAGTGTGGGTTCCAGGACCAAACTTAGGCTGTCAGCACTGCACAGCAAGTGTTTTTATCTGCTGAGCTATCTCCTCAGTCTGAAAAGTACTTAAATTTGTTTTTCTTTTTCTTTTGTATGTAGGTGCACCACATGCATGCGGGAGTCTACAGAGGTCAGGTGTGGGACTCTGAGTTGCAGGTGGTATAAGCAGCTCTATGAACCCTGGGAACTACACCTAAGTTCTCTGCACAAACAGTAAGGGCTCTTAACGGTTGAGCTATTTCTCCCTCCTCTCAAAATGCTTCTTACTCACATCACCATAGTGCTGAGGCTGGAGATGCGGCTCAGTTGGTGACGTGCTTGCCTAACCTGCATGGAAGGCTGCGATGAATCTGCAGCATTACATTAAGTGAAAATGGGGCACAAGTCTGTAATCCCAGTAATAAGGCAGGTGGGAGGTAGAGAATGGACGACAGATAAAGCTATGTTTTGCTATATAGCAAGTTCCAGGACAGCCTAGGAGATAATAGACCCTATCTTAAGTTGGCCTGATAACTCTTAACTTAATATCAGTGCCTGGTGGCTGACGCAGGAGGATTGCCTTAAGTTTAAGCTGGCCTATGTTACAGGATAAAGATGTTTCAAAAAATAAAATGGGGGCTGAGTGGTGGTGGCACATGCATTTAATCCCATCACTCAGAGGCAGAGGCAGGTGGATCTCTGTGAGTTCAAGGTCAGCCTGGGCTACAGAGCAAGTTCCAGAACAGTCAGGGATACACAGAGAAACCCTGTCTCAAAAAACCATAAAAACAAGCAAATAAGATAAATGTTTTAAAAGATGGGGGTAGGGGGTAGCTGGAGAGATGGCTCAGTTAAGGTCATGAGTTGTTCTGGTGGCTTCTGACCACCTGTAACTCCAATTCCAGAGGCTCTGACAAGTCTGGCCTCCCAGAGTATCTGCACCAAAGAGGGCATTCATATACACAATTGAAAAATAAATCTGAATTTCTCCTTCTACTACTACTATAAGAGGAGTCTGTCACTGAGTGCCGGAATTCATCACCAAAGGCTTTTAAACAACACTGCTGGTGGCAAACTCAGGCGACCTGCACCGAAAGACTCTGCTTGTCGAGGGATTAGCTAAGGCCAGATGGTACAGTGTGAGCAAACAAAACAGCTCAGGCTGGCTTCAATGGTCCTTCCCAGCGAGCTGCAGAGATTTGCTACCTGAGTAAAGAGATACCCCAGTTGTCCTGGCTTTGTCACAACCTGCTCCGTGATTCTGGTACACCCATGTTCCAATTTCAGCTTCCATCTGTACAAAGGCTGATGATTCTCTGTCTGATGGAAACCAAAGGGCTGAAGATGACATTCCTTCTCTGTCTGCCTTCACCAGAAAGCTATTCAGAGGGTGGCAGGATGGTTTTCTGCCTGTTCCAGGTTTTATGCTGTTGGTGCAGGAATTCCTAGTATTAGTGTGGGTTCAACCATACTGCCTTGAATTTATCAGGTACTTAATAAAACCATTAGACACTGATTGGTCGGGTAAGGCAGGTAAAACAGTCTCAAATTCCAACAGACAAAGAAGTGGGTTCAGGAAGTCACTGCTCCGTATTTCAGACGGAAGGATTAAAGGCTTTTTGAGGCAGAATTAGTAAAACTTGTTTTTCTTGATTGTCGCTGACATTTTTAAAGCTTTAAAATATATTTAGCAACCTGAGTGAAGTGTTTCAGAAAACTTAAGCTGCCTCCCTAAACACATCCAGCTCTACACAGCACTTAATAGCTCGATCTGCTGGCCTCACTGCCAGCCCAGCCCTGCCCTACAACTCCGAGGCTGGGAGAAGATAATGTACTGAAGTGCTTGGCACTGTTTGGCTCACTGCGAGCACAATATTCTGCACCGAGGATGTGGCTTCCCAGTCTGTTGATCTCTCAATCAGGTACTACTAAACTGACTGGCAAAACCACGTATGAAGAACAAGATGCAGTGGGTGCACGGCTGGATTCTTCTTTGACCAGAGAATAAACTTAGGCTCCAGAGTCAGTCAGTACTTTTGCTAGGAGGTCAAAGTCTTTCACCCTTTCCAGTGCACAGGTAACCACAAACTTTGAAGGCTTCCTTTGCTTCTATTGGGGGAGGGTGCACGTGTGTATGCATGTGTGGGTGGAGGCCAGAGAAATGTCCTTAGGTGTCGCTCCTCAGGGGCCATTCATCTTGTTTTGTGTGTGTACACACATGTGGAGGCATTTTAAAAAACAATTATGAAGTAGGTGTATATACAGTAGGAGTATATGCACACATAATAGCCAGAGGGCAATTTCTGGGAGTTAGTTCTCTTCCTACCTTACTGAGCCACAGTGTATCTTGTCTGTGCATGCCTTGCACTCAGGGCTGGCTGGTCAGAGAGCTTCCAGATGATTCCTCTGTCCGCTGCTCCCATCTCTCAGGAGCTGTGGATTACAGATGCTCACACTACAGCCACTTTTTAACATAGGTACTTTTTACTGCTGAGCCACCTCACCAATCCTGTCTTTTTTTTTTTTTTTTTAATAAAGACAGGGTCTCTCATTGAACCTGGATTGGTTAAGCTGGCTGGCATTGAACTATAGGGATCTGCCTTTCTCTGCTCTTCCTCTGTGCCCCCCAGTGCTGGGGATCAAACTCACGTCCCTGTCCTTCCAAAGCAAGTACTTTACCCAGCCACTGGTCCACCGCATCCCCACCTTTATTGACAGTGCCTCTCATCTGCCTGTTAGCAGCGTACTGTACAGACTAGCCAGCCAGTGGGCCCCACATTTCCTGTTTCTGCCTCCCTAGCAATGAGAGTAGAAGCGTATGGTGGGAGTAGGGAGATGGCGCACCAGTTAAGAGCATTTGATGCTCTTTCAGAGGGTCTGGGTTTGAGTCCCAGCATCACACAGCTGTTCACAATCATCTATAACTCAAGTTCCAAATCTCAGATGACAGGCACACTCTCCCTTTTACACTGAAATTGCAGCTTCCATGACCTTCAGTACTTGTCTACACTGGGTGATTACATAGATATTTCTAAGACCCCCGAAAGCAGAATGACTCCCACCGCTGTGTTCCTGCTGCACACTCCAGGGTCTGTCACACGACAGACTTGCGACAAATATATCTGGGGAACTAGGGTTCCCATGTGCATAGCTCTCTAACAGAATGATGAAAGGTTAAGGTTTTGAAAACAGCAGTGAAGACTGCCCAACACTGGGAATGTGTAATGCTGACTTACATATCTAAACACCTTGAATTCTGAAGGCACCCCCAGAAAAACAATAAGCCTCCAGTTGAAGATCCTCTGGGATCTTTGGCGACTGTGAGAGTTCGTATCCAGCTATATCTATGACAAACGCAGAGCTGCAGAAGAAGCTATCAAATTGACAATGCAGCATGTTTTATATAACTAGTGGGCTTTTACAGCCCTTTTTATTTCCATTTACATGAATATACAGCAGCGACAGCCATTATGTACCGGAGCAGCTCAAACAGACTGATTCCTTCTTTAGTCTTCAAGACCCAGGTCACAACCACCTCGGCTGACCCCCTCCTCTGTGGGTTCTGAGCTGGGACAGCTGGCTTAACCATCTCTCTGCACTGCTCTTTCCTGCCGTTCTCAAGTCCAGAGTTCCTGACTGTGCCATACAATACTTCAGTCATCTACGTGCCATACAATACTTCAGTCATCTACAAAGCATCTGGAAATGAGATATTTTTAGCCAGTGCCAAGGACAAGAACTCTCTTTTAAAGGATGTACTGAATCATCATATTCACCACTAAAAAAGATCCTCCAGTAGAAAATGTGCAATCTGTGACTCTTTCTAAAATAAAACCTTTAAGGTTCAAAGAAAAAAAAAAAAATCCCACCCTGAACTGCATCATTACCAGACACAACAGGCACACAGAAGCTGAAAGGCCTGCTGTTTCCAGTGCAGACCACACCACAGAATGAGAGAAGATGGTGGGGCCTTCTGCCCACAGCTCCCCAGTTCAGGCGCAGGAGACTGACACTCCCCTCCCTCCTGGACTTGATCCTCACATCTCTGCAAAGGCCATGGGGCACGTCTCTCAAACACTGGCTTTCAGCTCTTGGTCATGCTGCCATGGGGAGTCCCCTTCTCTAAGTTCCGGGTCACAGTCCAGGGAATTGCTTTGGCTTCCTATGGCACCGACCGCATCTGAGTCCAACTTTCTTCTTTTCTTCAGTTGGTGTAAGTGAGATTTAGATTTTATATGTGCTGAGAGGACAAAGACCAAATACACAAAAAAACCATAAGGGTTTTCTAGAATTAAACAGAACAAACAAAAAACATTTAAATACAACCACACAATCTTTAACTATTAATAAATAACAGAGTAGACACACATTTGTTTAAGGTAAGGTCTTACTACTTACCCAGACCAACCTCAAACTTAGGCATCTCCGGTCATCACCTCCTAAGTGCACAGCTCCAGGCCTGCGCTACACACGCCTAAGGCTCAGCTGGGCAGCCTACCACATGAACACACCGGTCCTCTCACTCTGACTACATACAGGCTCATTTTTACTATCCTGTTCTTGTACAAAGAAAACTCCCCTGGGAACACCTAGAGGGATGGCCAGGCTAATGCTTGAATTTATTTATTTACTTATTTGTGCATGTACGTGGGGTAGCAGACTTGTGGATATGGAAATTGGTTCTCCCTTTACCACGTCGGTTCCAGGCACCGAACTCAAGTCTTCAGGCTTTGTGGCAAGCTCCTTTACCCACTGAGCCTAAGCTAAACTGTTTACACATATTAAAAATATCCAAAAGAAAAAAAAAAAGGTTTGGAAGTTTGAGTATGGAAGAGTTTAGAAGCTGAGAAACTTTATGAGTCAGCTTTGCTCTTTAACTAGAGCTTAAGGCAAACCTGGGATCTGGTCTGCTCTCCATGGCAGCAGGGGACAGGAGCAAGGGCTCGACAGATGGCACTATAGAAGACTCACACAGCCATGCTCACAAAGGCTCACAAATGCTGCTTCTCTGAGGCTCTCCCCAAAGGACATTCAACAAATCGAACCACTAAGTTTCCTTTACAAAGCAATCAGACACCCTCTTTCTCTTCCCCTTTCATCATTATACACCACCAACAATCAAGGCTTCTTCGGCCAGTCGGGCACACAGCCGTCCCCAGTCTCCGACAATGGGGTTCTTTTTGCCAGCTAATAGACCTAATCACTATATGGCTGATATGGAGAGAAGCATCTACTCTGACAATCCAAGCAAAGCAGTGCTCTGGACAGGCTTCCTGTGGCTGGGACAGGCTAGCTCAGGCTAGCCCAAGTTAGCTCTCACAAAATTTCTTTCCATCTTTCAGCAGTCGGAGCCACTCACCAGTTCCACGAGTTACCTTGAGAGGGCTGAGAAGACCCTGTGCGTACCCGCTCCCTCCCGGCTGTGCCTCTGCTCTTACTCGGTTGGCAGGCGCTTCCTAGTGCCTTTCTCTCTATCTGCCCCATAACTGAGTTCTACAGAGGAAAGGCAGATAAACTCCTCGGCATGATGCTCCTGTTCCAGCTCTGGCTGGAGGGCGATAATCTTCTGCATGTCAGGATGTGGAGGCAACTCCCTAGCCTGCAAAAGGTTCTCAGAAATCTGTCCCGTTTCAAAGCTGACTCCAGCATTCAGGTATTGAATTTATTTAGGAAATATATTTCCCCTGACCCTACACACAGCCCCATCTGCACTCTACCTGCCCATTCCCGGTCCCCAATGATGATCCGGTCACAAAGGTCACACATGTGGAAACTTCTCTTGTTCTCAGTTTCATTGTATGGCATCCTCATTGGAGCAGCTGTAGGTTTATGGCCCTAAGAGAGAAAGGGGAAGGGGCATTCAATTCAAAGAAATTTGGGGACAAGTCTCTGATACTTACTAAGGGAAGTAGGATTTTCCCAAGGTTCCTTTTTCATCTCATGTACAGAGCAGGTGGGCTGTTAACAGATTTTACCAACAGCCTTTCTAAACGTGAAGGTAAAAACAAGCTCCAGAAATACAAAGGCACCCAGCCCTGCTGCTTTATTCCACTGAAAGAGATTTGGCTCCCCAAAATAGCAGCAAAAGTGTCAGTAAAAGTAGTCTGCAACCAGACAACAGCCCATGCCTCCTTAATAGTCACCTGGATGAAACTTTGTACTATATTGAGAGCAGGTTCCAGAACAGACTCCTCCCACTTGGAAACATCAGATACTTCTAAGCCATATACTGGGGGAACACTGGGACCAGGTCCTAATGATGACAAAGAAAGGTTGTGAGAGCCTGGCCTACAAGTCCCAGTCTATTCTGTTTCCAGGACTCTTAAAGCCCGCAAGGGGAACACACAGGGCCAAAAGACAGACACTCTGAGCACGCTATTCACTCTACTGTAAACATGAGCCACAATCCCAAAGACCCAGGAAGGAGCTTGACTCAGATGCAGACAATATGCTTGACTGTGTAAACAGGGACTCAGGTGCAGAATCTTTGATCAGCAAGGAGATCAAAATGGACCAACAGCTCTGGTGACCACTGTGTGGACTATTATAAAGACAGCACCTTATAGGAGGAACTACAGTAAGAGCTTTGAGTGAGTGCCTGTTTTAAATTTTATGTCATCTTAACGCGTACTCCTTTACAGCACTGGGTAACAACCACAGGCACTAACCAATGTACCACTGAACTCAAGAACTGGCCTTGGGCTCTAGTTGACTCTCACCCTGCTCTCCATGTTTTCTTTTTTGAGGGGTGGTGGTGGAGGCTCATATCCCCCAGGTTATCCTCATACTCACTATGCATCTGAGGTTGGTCTTGGACCCCTGACCCTCCTGCCTCCCTACTTTCCAAGTGAGGAGACTGCAGCCATGTAGTACAATGCCAGGTTCCTGAACACTTTCTTTTAAGAGCCATAGCTAAAAGATGATTCAACCAACACTCTGGCAAATGCTTCTGAATGAACATGAGACTGCAGGGAGGAGGACGGACGAGCATATGAACCAGCCATGCTGTGATACTTCAGCTCCAGTAGCCGCTGCACTCCACCGGCACACTAGACTACCTTCTACAGTGAGGTGAAGGCAGTTACCTGAAGGCAAGAAGCACTGTCCCATGGACAAAAAACATCAAAGGCACTGGGATGCCAACGGCCGGCAGGTGCTGGCCTTTTGAGTATGCCAACCACAAATAAGATTCTTCACAGAGCGACTGGCCTACACCTGCCGCCACAAGGAAAGGTGAGACCAGGAGAGCGCAGGCGGCACCCACAGCACACCTGGCCTTAGTTAAGCTCTGCACCTGTTTCCAGGCCACTCTACATTCTCCTTTCTCCTCTCAGTCCTTTGTGGGTCTGCTGTGCCCTGTCTAAGCACCTTTCAACAAGTTCTCGGCTCCCAGCTGCTATTTCTGGATTGGGTCCAAGGCCAAGCTGGGGTGGGGAAGTCCCGCTGGCTCTCTGCCAGGCCATATCCCAGCAGAATAGCCCTGGCCAATCAAATGTGGCTCCTGACTTACAGGGCAGCTGTGCCGTTCACTCTGGCACTGGGATTGTGCCTGCACAGAACGAGGTGCCATTAACCCCTCCTTCCTCAGGGACAGGGGTTACTATGGGTGTACCACAAGAGGAAGTTCTACATCATTACAAAAAGCTTTTGTCTCAGACCTATTGTCAGACCTGGGAAGGGAAGTTGCACTTGAAATCTGTGGTTCTGAACCTCAAGTTCAGCTGAGACTAAGATGGGACCCCTCTACTTATTAAGACAGGCAGGCAAAGGGTAAATCAAAGGAAGTGACACCATAGACCAGGGTGTATATGGTCAAAGGCACTAAAGGGCAAGATAGAGGCTTCCGCTGGCCTCATCTGTAAATGAAAGCAGAAGTCTACTGGCAAAAAAGTAAATTGGAGATGATTTAGAATGTCAGTAGTTTAAAAGTATCCACAAGATAAAACTGGAGTTTCACTACACTAATCTCCTTTTAGCTCATAAGCACACAGCTGGGGACCTGAGGGCCAATATGAATGCGAGCTAGCCAACGGTATAGCTAATGAAACAGAGCCTACACTTAAGAGTCAGGCTCGTATTTGGGCTCTCTTGCCTATTAGCTGGGGGTTAGGGGAAGAGGAGTTACTCAATTTTCACTAGGTCTTCATGTCTTTCCGTAAAAACCATTACCCTTTCCCCTTGAAGCCTCAATACAACTACATACAGCACTAAACTTAGTGCCAAAGACACATTATGACACTTTCCTTCCCTCTCCCTTAAAAGCTCTGTCCAAGTCAGGCAGTAGTGGTGCACGCCTTTAATCCCAGCACTCAGGAGGCAGAGGCAGGTGGATCTCTGTGAGTTCAAGGCCAGCCTGGTCTACAGAGTGAGTTTCAGGACAGCCAGGGCTACACAGAGAAACTCTGTCTTGTACCCCCCACCCAAAAAAATAAATAAATAAAAGTTCTGTTCAATTAAAGTTTCAGTTGATGCAATTCAAGTACCATGTATCTGATCACAAGGATAAAGCAAGGAGAAACGTTTTGTTTTGCCCTTTTTACTAAAGATCACTAGGCTCAGGAGCCATTTTTTTTTTTTTAATAATTTATTTTTTATTTCTTCAAGTTACATCTCAATCAGGAGCCATTTTAATTAGGAAAGTTCCCTGCAGATTTTTGCCTGCTCTTCAGGTATAAAACTCAAGTAGAGTCAGATCTGAACACCCAGCGCTCACATGCTGCTATTCTGCTCCTACCTCCTGCTTACAGCCACCACCACCTGTTCAAGGAAGACGGAAAACGCTTCAATGGAAACTTAATTGTTTTTCTTTTTTCCCCTAAGACATCGCCAGAAAGTATCCATGAATCATCATCTACACAAAAGATCCATCTTGGGTCCAAATTCTTAGGACAGACCAGTATTCTGTCAAAAAGGATCCAGAAGATGAGGAGAAAAATGGGACTTACTGCTCAAAAATCGATTTTTAACCCATCGGTTCTGTTTCCGGGCATATCTCTTAGTTACTTGTTTCAGAGCCTCAACACCTGGAAGATACAGCAGACACATGGGCACCTAGCTGAGTACTTCTGTCTGTCAGGAGTCAGCCCCTCCCAGCCCAAAAGCAAAAGAAATCAGCACACTGTTCTGAGGGTTTCACAGGTAACAATCTTGATTCTTAGCTGGGACTCTTCTAATCTCAGCTCAGACTATCACCCAAGGATGTCCAAGAATAGGTTAGATGGAGGAATTCACACCTTTCTTTAGAAGCTGGTTACTAGTCTCTGGTGTGCATTTTCCCTCAGTGATCAGGTACTCGTGAAATTCCTTGAAGCCAATTGACTGGAAGATACCATGTTGATAGTCCTGGCTGGGAACAGGAGAGGTCAGCAGTAAGCCACAGCCTCCGAAAGCCAGCAGGGGCCTCGGTGGTTATCTCGTTGATGAGAACAGTGAGCTCCTGAGAAGTTACAGACTGAAATTCTCCCCTTCCTGCCCCACCAGCTCCTAGGTTACTTCCTTAAAAAGTAACTCCTAGGAATGTCCAAAAGAAAGACAAATTTCCACTCCAACAGGTATAATAAACCTCCTTCAACAGGCCTTGCCAATGCCAAGGCCAAGGCCGAAGACTAGTAGGTAGGTCCAAAGCCAGTGCATGGTCTTGCAGCCATGGGCACGTAATGGAGGGTAAATCAGAACAGCAGCCAAATTCTCACCTATCTTCTGAAATGTTCTTAAGATTATAGCGTCTGTGAAAGTCTCTCAGCTCCTCCAAGAGTCCGGCAGCAAGCATGTCATCGACTCTCTTATCTAAGCGTTTATCTAGAACTGAGTCAAAACAGCCCATGAGTGAGCAGCGAGTGGCAGGTGTCCACTACACACTCACATGGTGAACTGAACAGGCTGCCACAAAGAAAGGGTTTTATCCAAATTAAAAGATTCAAATTTCAGAGGAGGCTGGGCGGTGGTGGCGCACACCTTTAATCCCAGTACTTGGGAGGCAGAGGCAGGCGGATCTCTGTGAGTTCGAGGCCAGCCTGGTCTACAAAGCAAGTCCAGGACAGCCAGGGCTGTTATACAGAGAAACCCTGTCTTGAAAAACCAAAAAAAAAAAAAAATTTTTCAGAGGATATAAAAATTCATATTATATTTACTTGTACTTTGGATTGTGCCAAGTGCAAAGGAAAACAGAATGACGTGCATGCCTGCTTGTGATCTGAATAGCATCTAACGACAGCTGGAATGAAGGGCGAGTTTCACTGTGCGGACTACGTATCCACTGCTTTTCAAAGTGGCTGAGGATTCCCCGGGTTGACTTTTCGAGACAGAGTCTCACTCTGTAGACCAGGGTAGCCTGGAACTCTTCACAGAGATCCGCCTGCCTGTGCTTCCCAAGTGCTGGGATTAAAGGTGTGCGCCGCCACATCCAGTGGTTGATTTTCCTCACTTTTGTCATATTTTTCACTCTAACTTTGTGTCATTTTCATTTCTGAATCCCCAGGTAACATCCTGGGGCATCTTGAACTACCCAGACAAGTGGGCGATCATCATGAGCCAGGTGCAGCTACCATGAATCAAAGCCATTAATTTACATTGAACTGTGGTGTAAAGTTTGACTGTTAAACACTTCATTATGGAAAAGTTGCATTTTTCCATGAACTTATAACTGCAAATGATTTAAGGACAAATTATCCTTACAATTATGACTATCTGTTCTATTACTTTATTATTGCTACTTCTCAGCCTCTAATGACCATAGCTCTTTTTCTTACCAGGCTAAGGTTTGTTTACTGAGGACTGGCCAGTCTGTCTGAAGCCCACCGCACACACTCTGTACTGCATTCATTTACTCTGCAGTGCTGGGAACTGAACACAGACAGGGTCTTGTGAATACCAGACAAGTGTTCTATTACCGGGCCATACTTCCAGTCTCACAACTTTTGTGCAATATTAGTTTACTGAATCCTTAATGGATGCTATGAGATAGGTACTATTACTACTATTTCTATTCTGTAGAGGAGTTGGAACACATAAAGGTGAGCTAATTGGTCTTAAGAACTTACAAAGCTAGGAGACAGTGGAGCAAGTGTGTGAAGTGAAACAATGTCTTCAAGCCTGGCCACTGTACTGTACTGCCTGCCCACGTTGCCATTTTGTGCTCCTAATCCCCCAAGAATGCTCTCGTCTTTTCTCAGTAGCCCTCAGCACTCTGAGTAGCTCTCTGGGCCGGCACTGGTCACTTTGTTGCAGTCCCATCTATCATCCCACCCCGAGGGGACCTGCAAGAGCAGGAACTCTCTCACTCTTCTCTAAAGCACAGCAACTACACAGAACACTTGGCACTTTATTGAATGCTCATGGGCTGTTTGCTGGGTGAAGGAGTTTCCAGTACGGGACATCATGGTACTTTAGCACAAAATGCTCCCAGGTTAGCTAGCCAATCATCACACCCACTTCTCAGGCCTAATCAGTCACCCAGCCTGCAGCCAACCATGAGGTCAGACCCCTGTCCACAGGAAACATCCTTCACTCTCAACCTTCTACTCTGGTTGAGAGTGAAGCATTCTCCTTCCTCCTTTTCCAGACATACCTGGGGGAACAGCAAGGGGTCTATGGCAGGACACCATGACCGGTACAAGAAACCTAATAGCTTACACTAGTGCTCACTGTCAGTCTCCAGTGGCTCTAAGCACTTGATCCAAAGAAACCCAGTATTGTACATTTTACCTCAGATGGATTCTAGACCGAAGCATTTACCTGCCTGGTCAGCATGAAGCCAGAGGATGCATGGGCGGGGGAACTTGAGAGGGCCTCCAAGCGGACCCCCACCTTCCTCTGCGTGTTGACGATGAAGGAATTCACTGTGAGAGATTCCTGTTTCTTCAAACACTTGCAAGCTCCTAAGTTGTTTAAAAAAGGAGGAGGGTGTAGAACCTATTAGAAAATATTCACTTTCGCCGGGCGGTGGTGGCGCACGCCTTTAATCCCAGCACTTGGGAGGCAGAGGCAGGTGGATCTTTGTGAGTTCGAGGCCAGTCTGGTCTACAAAGTGAGTCCAGGACAGCCAGGGCTACACAGAGAAACCCTGTCTCGAAAAACAAAACAAAACAAAAAAAAAAAAAAACAAAAAAAAGAAAATATTCACTTTCAACTGGAATAAAGAGAAAGACTAGTTTACAGAAAGCCTCATTTTTCAACTTCATTCATAAATTCCCAAACCAAGAAGTTCCAGCTTTAACTCTAATTCCAAAGCTATTCAGAAAGGCACCTAAACTCCGGGTGAGAAATAACACTGTTCTTTTAAAAACACATTCTAGAATTATTTAAACGGGTTCAGAAATAACAGGTTTCTTCTGTACAAACAGAAGGAGACTCACTTTCAAGTGAGCAGTACGAGCTTGTTTGGGACATTTTGTACAAGCCGACAAGTCTGGTCTCGCTGGGTGCCTTTCCCACAGTACCAAAGCATGTTGTACATCCAGCTCATCCACTCTTTTTAAATATGTCTAAAAGTAATCAAGAACGCTCCTGGCTAATCCACTACACTCTCCTGGAACAAAGACTATCAAAGACAGAGCCCAAACGCTCATTCCTCATTCTTAAGTGGCTGTTCACGTCTGTGTACAGTCTGTTATATTACAGCACCAGATAACTGAGATCCCAAAGCACAATTTCCCACTTGAGTGGCTGTAACTTATCAGCTGGAAAGCAATCTTTCCCTTCCTGACCCAATTCTCTTTCCTTGAAACCCCAACACCCGAGTGAGACAGACCCCTTGAAGTTCAATATCCATGGCCACTCAGAGAGCATCTATGAGAACTACCTCACTCACCTATGGGAAGAGTGCAGACTCCACCAAAGAGGGAGATGATAAAAGTTCCCCATCTTCCCTACAGGAGCCACACTAGAGCTTTTGCTTAGAACCTAGTGACCCTCACTGAGGCACAGTTCTCAAGCAGCATAAGGAGATGTAAGAAATAAAAATCTGAGCCAGGTGGTGGCACACTTAGGAGGCAGAGACAGGCAGATCTGAGTTCAAGGTCAGCCTGGTCTACAGGTTACAGGAACTACAGCCCAAGTTCCAAGACAGCCAGGGCTACACAGGGAAACCCTGCCTCAAAAAAAAAAACAAAACAAACAAACACCCCAAAAAACAAAAACAAAAAAGAAAGAAAGAAAAAGAAAAGAAAAAAAGATATGATTAGGAAAGAAGAGAAAACTAAAGACAGGCCCTAAAATCAGAGCATACAGAATTGTAAATTGAATGTTTATGTCCCTGGGTTTTTAGGGGGAAAAAAGGAAAGATTTGGATTGAAATAAAACATGTGGAGTCAGGTGCGGCGACAAATGTCACATTCCAAGCACTGTTGATACAGACACGAGAAGACTAGGAGTTTAAGATCATCCTCAGCTAAGCTAGTTAGGACTACATGAGATCCTATCTCAACAACAGGGGGAAAAAGTATGCCTACTGAGTATAAACAGCTTTTCCCTAAAATATTATTCTCACTGAGGTGATATGCCTTCAATGAGGAGGAAACAGAATAGAATGTGGCTCTCCAAGGACACCTATGTGTGAAAACTTTTCTCCTTTAATGTGAAATTTCACTGGAATAGGGGACAATGGGGTGGGGGTATTCTTAAATGACTCTTTGAAGGCAAAATACTGGAAATTTATTAAGAAACATTGATGTTGAAAAATCTTAAGAGTAGAATACTTTACAAGCCCCCAACACCAACTTTACCATAACAAGTTATGTGTAGCTAACACACGGTAAACCCCTTCCTTAGATGGTTTCCTGTGCCCAACATAGGAGCCATTCCCAGCACTGCAGAAAAATAAAGCAACAAATGCAGTTTCAATTCCAAAACACTCTAAAAATCCACATGAGGAGTTCATTCACCACCTCTCTCCCTACAACAAAGTTTCCATGTGCAAAGGTGAGCTGACCTAGGAGACGCTTATAAACCCCACCTCCCACTGCGAAAGCTAATGGGGCACAACCCAGCATTGCACAATCAGTTATGGAACACAAGTCACAAAGTGAATGGGTTGCATGCCAGAGAAATTTTATATGAAAACTGTTATACAAGCAAAAGATCAAATAGAAAATGAAGCAAGATTACATAGGCCCTGGGGAAAAACAATATGGTACTATGCCTTTAAAATGAAACAACAAAGTAGGGTGCAACTGTTTACTGAGGGAGTTGGACTGAGACAGTCACTCAGGGCCTCCAAGCCCACTGAATTAGAACTAATCAATCTCACTACTACCAAGCCCCCTCGATCACCCAGGTTAGCCAAACACCATACACTCTCCCAGCTCTAAAGAACTCTGAGGCAATAGACCCAGGCTTTCTTACCTGGCCACTTTGCGTTTGTCATGTGGGTGTAGCTTGGCAGCCATTTCTGGGTCCACCTGGCTTAGCCGTTTATGGAGTTCATGACCGTCTTCCTTTTCAAGCTCTACTTTCCGGTCAACCGCTTTCCCAGGGCCCATATCCTGGGGTTAGTACATGAAGATTTAGAAGAAATTTAATCCAATGATTCAATAAACATTGAGACTATAAATGGGCTAGGCATCTTGCTAAGCCTTAGAAATGAAGAACAGAGATGGGTCTGAAGATTGTACCACACAATGAGGGACAGATCATAAACCAAAAATTCCAGAATGTACCGGAAGGTAAGTACCATAAGGCCACAATAAACAAAGAGGAAGAGCAGCTTACCTCGTAGGAAAGTACTTGGCTACTCTGGTCATTTATTTTAACTGGGCTACCACATCTATTTTAATACATCCAGGAATGTAGTCCACCCTCCCCAAAGATGACTGACCAAAGAGTGGACCAGAACTGCCAGCACACTGCCATTTTGCAAAGTCCAGCTTCACAGTAGCACCTCCACAGGTAAGGTCAGTGCAGGACATCTCTGTGTACATATGCACTGTGCGGGCAGCCAGGAGATGCTACGTCAGACAGACATGCTGCTAACTTTCAGGGATGCCAATTAATCTACAGAGAGCCTTTTCCCACACACAGCCCCTACCCTTAGGCCAGCTTGGAGGAGCACACTTTACATATGGAGGTGGAATTTGTTCAGAATATTAAATAGGAAAATTACAGCTGCTGACTAAGAAACAGGTAAGAGTCAACCTTCCTCCCACTGATGTTATTTGGCATGAAAAAAATAGGAACCCATATCTTTAATAAGTAACAAGTGAACTAGAATTACCTTGGTATTCACAAGAACTTTCCAGAGCAGAGACTCAATGTAATAATTGGTTCCTCCCACAACAATGGGAATTTTGTCTCGAGCAAAAATATCTTCAATGTAAACATTAAGAAAGTTATTTAATATCAATAAGAGAATCCTGACTCACATGGGAAGAAGAGTATTAGCAAGGAAGCACAAAGGCCAACAGCATGTGGATGTATACCTCGGGCTTCCACCCACATATGTAATGTGCACATACTCATAGTAACAAGTATATACCAGACACACACACACACACACACACACACACACACACACACACACACACA
>CAJQZJ010001750.1:5207142-5220706 GCA_907164525.1 Lophiomys imhausi | reverse complement strand
TGTGTGTGTGTGTGTGTGTGTGTGTGTGTGTGTGTGTGTGTGTGTGTTGGGGAACAGTCTTAGATGGGAGGGTATTGGAAGACAGGACAGCTCAGTGGGTAGTGGCACTTACCACCAGCCTAATAACAGCCTGAATTTGATCCTTGGAACCCATCTTCCATCTCCCACAAGCTGTCCTCTGACCTCTGCATGGAAGCCATGGCCTGTGCACTGACTTCCACACTAGATATAAAATGAAATCTTAGAGTTGGGACGCAGTGCTGCCTAACATGCATCAAGTCCTGGTTCCACCACAACAGCCACTGGTAGGAGTGAGGGAGAGAGCTATGGTGGCACTTGCTTGCTGTAATCTCCAAGTTCAAGGTCACCCTGGCTACATAGAGAGTTCTAGGCCTGCTTGGGCTGGTTTAAACGTTACCTTATAATTAGTTAAATTGTGAACTTGTCTCAGTACATAGCCCTGACTGGCCTGGAACTTGCTATGTAGACCAGACTGGTCTTAAACTCATAGAAATCGCCTGCCTCTGCCCAAATGCTGGGATTTCTGGTCTGTGGCACCATGTCCAGCTTATTATTTAAGGTCTTGGGTAAGGCTGTGGGTGTATAGGGCATTTGCCTAGCAAGTGAGAGGTGCCCTAGTTTGGATTATTAGCACCACAAGAAACAAATAAGAAAAAACAGCCGGGCGGTGGTGGCGCACGCCTTTAATCCCAGCACTTGGGAGGTAGAGGCAGGCGGATCTTTGCGAGTTCGAGGCCAGCCTGGTCTACAAATTGAGTCCAGGACAGCCAGGGCTATACAGAGAAACCCTGTCTCGAAAAGCCAAAAAAAAAAAAAACAAAAAAACAAAACAGTACAGTAAAACAAATGCTGACAAGGATGTGAAGAAACAGAAACTTTTGGTATAGCTGTGTTTAGAAATGATAAACAGTCTATACACTCCAGAAGAGGGCGGAGCTCTCAGGCTCTGGGCAGGCGCTGCAGGCCCAGCTGACATCACTGGCATCACCATGGCCTCTATGCTGACCTTACAGACCCTCCCTCTGCTGCTGCAGCTACTGTTGGTTGAAAACAGAGCCCACTCGGGGGCAGTGTCATCCAGGGTGTGCAAGAGGAGGGACACATCTGCAGGAGTCTATCCCTTTACCACATCATGCAATCTTCCATCTGTATACCGACCAACTTGAGAACCAACTCAGTCAGCAAAACAGCAGCTGTCTTACTGATGAACCCACCATATAACCCTTCACCCGATATGCCTGACCAACTATCATCCTCTCCACGGATTCTCCTCAAACCAACTCCTTCTGCGCAGCGCCTGTCACCCTCAGACTCTGGAAGTGACACAGGAGAGGCCTTGAACCATTTCTCCCTGAAGCTCTGCCATGCCTTCTGAGCGATAAGGAGGGCTGAGATCAAAATGGCCTTTGCTCCACTCAGCACTGCCAGCTCCACACCCAGGTCCTCTCGCAGAATGAAGACAGCACCAAGAGAAACCTGGCGAGCATCCTTTCTTTACTGCAAGGACTCTGCCCGTATCTACCAGACCCCAACGGCTTTCACACCCAAAGGCCTCGCCTCGCACAGTCTCTCAGCTCTGCCACAGTCCAGACCTGACCACAAAGAACGTTTCTTTGAGTGTCCCTCACAGCCTGTACAGCAGCGGCCTCAAATTCCTAGGCAATGACAGTGATGGCAGCTAGGAGCTTGTCAGCACCAAACACAAGGTCAGACAGTTGCTGGACAGCTTGTCTCAGGCACCCGGCTTGTCCTTCTTGGTGCCGTCCATGTGGAAGTGGAAGAAAATACTGATAACAAAAGATGGAGTCTTTTCACTCAAAAGTCTCCGTGGGCAAAGTTCTCATGAGGAATAGTAAGAAATCTCTGAGGGCAGGCATGTAGTACACATCTGTAATGCTAGCACTTAAGACGTGGAAAGAAAAAGATTACAAGATTATCAGTCTTGGCTACACAGCAAAGACCCTGCCTCAAATGCAAAAATGAGCCAGATGTGGTAGCATAAGCCTTTCAACCCAGCAGTGGTAAAAAGATCTCTATGAATTCAAGGCCAGCCTGCTCCATGCATGAGTTCTAGGCCACCCAAGATTACATTATGAGACCCTGTCTCCAAAAGCAATAAATAAAAAAGAAATAGAAGGAAGAGAAGGAGGGAGGAAGAAACAACACAAGTCCTATGGCCTCTGACCTGACCCTGGAGGCCAGGATGAGGCAGCAGTAGCTCTCCTGTGCCTGAGCTTTATGATCCCCATACAGATGCTGAATCGCCACCAGAGACACACAGCAGGCTCTCAGCCCACTGCCTCCAAGGCCACCATAAAGCTGAGTGGTCCATGTTCTAGCCTACTTTCCTTGGCAACCCTGCGTCATAGTGCAGAGCATGCAGGACACACTGTGACTCTTGGAGAGGTCAGATTTCTCTGACTTATGACCTCATCCTGTATAGGCTGACAGACAACCTACAGGGAACACTAGACCATGCGGGAACCGACCAAAACAGGTGCAGGGGAAGCTGTGGTCTTCAACATTCTGTGGCCTGCCAATGGCTGATCCCTGAGATATAACAGTCCTTCCTCTCCCTGCTCTGTGGACTAGTAACACAAGTTCCCTGTGTTCATGGGACTGAAGTTCAATTCAGGGCCTGGGATCGACAGGGGGCGAGGTAAGGGCAAGCCCTACTTGTCCAAGCCTCAGCTCTTTCAGCTATAACTCTGCTGCCATTTTTCTAGACTCATGCCTAGACATCTCATGTCTCAAATGTCCTCTGCCCCCCACTAAATGGCTCCTTCAGGGTCTAAAGAAAGTACGTGTTGCTATGAGCCCTTCTTTCTGGGCCCATTATACTTGCTAACCCATGTTTTTATAGCTGTGGTTAAAGTTCATCAGGCCCTACAAATAAAGCCTAACAGACAGATAGAGCATGAAAAAATAAAATAAAAATGGTAGATCCAGGGTCTGAAGAGATGTCTCAGCAGTTAAGAGCACTTGCTGCTCTTGTAGAGGACCTGGGTTCAGCTCTCAGGAGCCATGGGGCAGCTCACAACTGTGGCTCTAGCTCCAGGTGATCCAATGCCTTCTTCTGACTTCCTTGGGCACCAGACACACACATGGTGCACATACATATATGCAGACAAAATGGACAAGCTAAAAAAAAAAATCTTTAAAAAATGTTTTTAATGGTAGAGCTAAATGAATAATGTGGAAGTTCCTCAAAAAATAAAAAACTGAACTATCACACAACACAGCAAATCTTTTGGTATAGATCCAAAATAATGAAATCGCTGGGCGTGATGGCGCACACCTTTAACCCCAGGACTCAGGCAGGAAGGCAGAGGTAGGCAGATCTCTGTGAGTTCAAGGCCAGCTTGGTCTACAAAGTGAGTCTAGGACAGCCAGGATACCCAGAGAAACCCTGTCTAAAAAACCAAAACCAAACAAACAAACAAAAAAAATGAAAGCAGGGCATTGAACATATATTTATATAATCATGTTCATAATAGGCAAAAAGTGGAAGTAACACCAAATAAATGCCAATCAACAGACAAATGGAAACTCAGAAATGAGTATACATCCCTATGATGGGATATTACACAGCCTTAAAAAGAGGGAGGCAACTGTGATTCGTATTAACACAAAGACGAACCCTAAAGACCTGACTGATACCCTGTCTCGAAAAACCAAAAAAAAAAAAAAAAAAAAAAGACCTGACTGAAACACACCAGTGGTAGGTTGAGTGTTAACATATAATAATATAGGGAACTTGGAATAAGACTGGACTTTAAGATAAAAGACTTACTTCCGAAGTGGCATGTCCTTGGAAGGTCGCCAAGGACTGAGGACCTCTTTGATTTTAGGGCTGGGGGCAGGATATGTCCTCTGAGGCGCCTGCCCTCAGATCTCAGTCTCCAGAGGTCTCCGGACCGCCTGTCAATTCCCGCCCCTCTGCAAAAAGCTCTTGAAAAGACTGAGCCCAGGGGCATAACTTGAAAGGCGTGTGAAAGCATCTGCAGAAGATATTTAAGTCAAGATTCACGTAGACAGAGCTGATGCGCTTCTCTCCTCTGCCTGCCTTACCATCTTCCTCGTCTGATAGAGAAATTCCTATCACAGACACTGGAAGGCTTTGCCCTCTTGTGCTGACCTGCCGCGCAGTGGGAGTTCTCTCTGGGTGGGGGTGGGACAGGGACTTCGGTTTGGAAACAGAAGTCCTTATAGGCCTAAAGCATCTGAATAGGTGACTCTTCTCGGAGCCCAAGAGGTTTGGATCTATGGAACGCTGAAGCAATTCTTACAGGCCTGGGACATCTAAATAGGTGAGCCTGGGAGACTTTTCATATGCTAAATAATTGGTCTCTAAAACGGCAGAGGGGATTCCTGCTTGATAAACTGTCTTGGGATCTGATGAATGGATATTCGGAGACTTTAAGAGACTTTAAGACTAAGAACTGTATGAAGAAGACCAGCCATCCATACGGACAAATGCTCAGAGGAAAATATCCTTTTGAGAAACCTTAGGTTAATGTTAAATGTTTGTATTAAGTTTTAGGTGCTAGGTTTCAGAGTTAGGGTTTGGGTTTAGGATTTAGGAATTTTATAGACAATTGTTAGGTAATTGTTAAGTGTTAATAAATATGTTTGATAATCTCAGCATTCAAGAGGCAGAGGCAAGTGGATCTCCATGAGTTTGAGATCAGTCAGGAATACATAGTGAGACCATCTCAAAAAAAAATTTAATTAATTAGGGCTGAAGAGATGGCTCATTGGTTAAGAGTACTGGCTGCTCTTCCAAAGGACCCAGGTTCAAAACCCAGCACCCACATGGCAGTCCACAGCTGTATGTAATTGCCGGGCATGGTGGCACTTGCCTTTAATCCCAGCACTAGGGAAGCAGAGGCAGGAGGATCTCTGTGAGTTCCAGGCCAGCCTGGTCTACAAAGTGAGTCCAGGACAGCCAGGCTTGGTACACAGAGAAACACTGTCTCAAAAAAACCTTAATTAATTAATTAGAATTAAACTGACCCTTAAAATAATATGGTAAATTTGGTTTACATATTGCCATTTTGTGTGTATGTGTGTGTGTTCTGGAGATTAAATCCAGGGTCTTGCACATATGAAACATGTACTCTTTCACTGAGCCATGTACATTTTATCTGAATTTATTACTTTTTATTTTTATTGTTTCAGACAGGGTCCCATGTAGCTCAGGCTAGACTCAAACTCACTTTGTAGCTAAGGGTAACCTTGAACTTCTAATCCTCCTGCCTTTACCTCCCAAGTGCTAGGTTTATAGGTGTGTGCCACAAACCAGTTTAAAAAAAAAAAAACAAAAAAACTGCTGACAGCTTTTAGGCAGTGTGAAACCAGTGAATATTAGCAGTGAGATAAATTTTCACAATTACTCAGAGAGCTGAAAATATTCCATTTCTTGAACTTAGTGTGGTCACATTGGAGATTTTTTTTCCCTTTGACAATTTATTGAGCCATATGGGCACAAATGATACATTTTATGGGTATATATTTTTATATTGGCTAAAATCAGCTGCAGAGCTAAAAAATGTAAAAATGGGGCTGGGAAAGATGGCTTAGTGCTTAGGAGCACATGATGTTTTTGCAAAAGATCTGAGTTCCATTCCCCGCACTCAGATCAGGTGGCTCACTGGTGCCTGTAAAACTAGGTCCAGGGGGGATCTGACACCCTCTTCTGGCCTCTGCGGGCACTGCATTCATGTTGTACACATACTTGCAGCCAAAACAACCATACACACACACAAATAAATAAGCATCAAAACCACAAGAATGAGCTAGTACTGATTTGCATTATAAACACTCTATATTTAAAACACTTAAAGGGAGCTGAAGGTATCGCTCAGTGGCAAGCCAGCACTTGTGTGGCCCTTCCTGGGTTCAATCCTTAACACCACAGAGAAAGAAAAGTAGAAGCAAAAATAAAACAATAAGAACAAGACCTAGAAACAAATCACTTTGAAAATCTATTTTAGCCCAGGTTTCGGTGACATTCATATCTCAGACACCACAGTCATGTGTACAGTTTTATTATTTACTTATTTGTGCCTAGCACATTCATTCACCAGGTCAGGTTAGACTTGAGGCTGAATGGCTTGCATATGCCCTCAGACATAGTTTCAGTTCATTTCAGTGTGCTTCTACTTAATAGAACAGTCAGTCTGGAAACTTGAAGAACTAAAAAGAAATCTTTCAAAGCCAGAAAACCACTCTGTTCCATTTCCCTGCTCCCATGGGAACCTGTGCTGGGAGCATACAGAAATGACTGAGGGAGATCAGTTGGTAGTGCTGGCCTAGCATGAATGAGGTCATAGGTCCACGGCCCCAGTGCATGTGGTGGTTCGTGCCAGTTACTATAGCACTGTAAGGCAGGATAGAAGTTCAAGGTCATCCTAGGCCACATAAGTAATTCAAAGCCTGCCTGGATTAGAGACCCTACCTAAAAAAGAAAAGAATGTGATAAGCTTCACTCTGAATAAATCATTTCTTTTCTTTTTTTCTTTCCTTTCTTTTGAGACAGGGTTTCTCTGTGTATCTTGACTGTCCTGGACTCACTTTGTAAACCAGGCTGGCCTTGAACTCATAGAGATCCACCTGTTTTTGACTCCCAAGTACTGGAATTAAAGGCATGTGCCACCACGACTGGGCTGAATAAGTCATATTTTGACAATAGTAAAATTTCAGTTTCTTTGTGTTGTCTGTAATAGTCTCAAAATTTGGAGTTTAAGGAAGAGAGATGGTTCAGCAGGCACAGCTGCTGGTTGCCTGAGCTCAGTCAAGGACTCACATGACGAAGGGAGAAGACCAATTCCTGCTGGTCGTCCTCCACCCTATACACGTAGCACATGCAAACATGCATGGGTGTACACTAAGTAAAGGTTTTAAATTATTTTTAAAAACACTTAAAAAGTAGAGGTTTAAGTCAATCAATTAGCTGACACAACTAACTCGTCCTGGCATATACTCAAAGAGCCCATTACATATCAGGTTTGCTGTAAAATGGTAGGGATGCAAAAAAGACTAGCAAGAGCTCCTGCTGTGTAGTGAGAATTTTGGTTTCCTTAAAAACCCAGTTACTGGGGCTGGAGACAAGGCTCAGTGGTTAAAAGCACTGGTTGTTCTTCCAAAGGACCCGGGTTCAAATCCCAGCACCCACATGGCAGTTCACAGCTGTCTGTAATTGCTGGGAGTGGTGGTGCTCGCCTTTAATCTCAGCACTCAGGAGGCAAAGGCAGATGGATCTCTGTGACTTCAAGGCCAGCCTGGTCTACAGAGTCCAGGACAGCCAGGGATACACAGAGAAACCCTGTCTCAAAAACCAAAAAACCCAGATATGTTGGGAATATGTTTTTTGTTTTAATCCCAGGTATGGGATATGGGACTGCTTCAGATTGTCCACAGCAGCTAAATATGTTTTGTCTCATGATCTAGGAGGGGTGTGATTCTGCCAGCTGAAGATAGTTTATGTCTGAAATTCTGGGGACTCTTGAGAGGGTATAAAAATGCCAGAGCCTCAAGAGAAGCAGTGGCTGTTGTTCCCCCTGCTGCTGCAGTTCGTCAAGTGGTCATGCACAAAGAGACAGCAGAAGAAACTGGATATCCTGTAGGCAAAGATCAAATTTACCCCAAGGAGCTCGAAACCTCTAATCAACAGAAAATAGTTTAACGAGATTGACGCACCTACCCTGCTTTCTCTCCTACCTAGTGTTGGGGGGTTGGAAGGAATTGGGGTAGAGAAGGTAAAAGAACTCAATAAAGTAACCAAAAGGTACAATTACACTGCTGGACATGGTGGAACCTGCTGTGATCCCAGCTACATTTGGAAGGCTGAAGCAGGATGACTACATGTTCAAGACCAGCATGGACAGACAACTTAAGACTGAATCAAAATAAAACTGGAAAGAAAAAAATGAAGGAAGGAAAGAAAAGAAAAAAGATTGAGCACATAGCCTAGATTGCCTAACAATCCCTACAAAAAAGGAATTCCTGTTCTCATTGAGGCTACCCATAATAACCAAGCAAGTAACATAAACATTGGTAAGAACTGGTTTCAGTGGTGTTCACCTACAATCCCAGTCCTCCTACCTCTATATCCCAAGGGCACATACTAAAACCACCTTTTTTTTTACTTTCTTTTTTCAAGACAGGGTTCCTCCATGTTGGCTATCCTAGAACTCACTCTGTAGACCAGGTTGGCCTTGAAATCACAGAGATCTGCCTGCCTCTGACTCCAGAGTGCTGGGATTAAAGGCATGTGCAACCACCACCTGACTAAAAACATCTTAATTAAAAAAAAAAAAACAAAAAAAACGGGGGAGCCAGGCTTGGTGGCACATGCCTTTAACCTTAGGACTTGGGAGGCAGAGGAAGAGGCCAACCTGGTCTACAGAGTGAATTCCAGGATAGCCAGGGCTACACAAAGAAACCCTGTCTCAAAAAACGAAACCAAAACAAACAAACAAAATGGGGGGATGCTAAGGCAGGAGGAATGCTGTGAGTTCAAGACTAGCCTGAACTACATAGAAAGTTAGAAAAGCCTGGGTTTCAAAAATAAACAAAATGTTTAGGGCAGGAAAGATGGCTCACAGATAAGAACACTTGCTCTGTAACCATAAGGATCCAAAGCCAAGGAGGGCCAGAAATATTAGATGGCTGTGGCCCCCTAAACTGGTTCTTACAAGCTATTGACCTTTTAGATTTTATTTCCTTCCCACTCCAAATTAGATCCTGAGTCCTCCAACCATGTCCTTCCCTCAACGGATTAGACCTACCTAAAGACTACAGCCTCGGTTTTACAGACCAATACAACCACCACCACCCTTCTCTGATCCCTGTTCCCACCTTCAAGTGCTTTGTGAATGTCATTCACTGAGGTCACAAGGAACCGGCCTGCCAAACACAACACCTGCTCACTCAACTTTCAAAACAAGTTCTAGAAAGAACAGCAATCTGCTACTGCTGAGCACTCCAGTTCAGAAGCCGTGTCCTCCGAGGCTCCACAGCACCACAGCACTGTTCTCTTCAAGTTTCTTGTCCTCTCACTAGGCCTCCCTCAGTCTCCTTCACTGAGTTGGCAAGGCTTACCGTGGGAACACCACTGACAAATGGCAGTCTTTATGGCACGTGCCTCCCATTTCACAGACCTCTCTGGATACTGTGGCTTCTACATTTATGTTTGCGCTAATGATCCCCAAGCCTGTATCTGCAGTCTATGTATGTCTCCTCACTGGACATTTTCCTCTCAATGAAAGCTGTCCACAGTGCACACAGAGAGACCGGCAGTATAGGGTGCTGACTGCCTGACCAAGGCTCTGGCTTTGCCACTCACTAGACAAGAGCTCAGACTCTCCATTCACAAAGTAAAGGGGATCTTAAAACTACCCTCGCCGGGCGGTGGTGGTGCACGCCTTTAATCCCAGCACTTGGGAGGCAGAGGCAGGCGGATCTTTGTGAGTTTGAGGCCAGCCTGGTCTACAAAGTGAGTTCAGGACAGCCAAGCATACACAGAGAAACCCTGTCTCGAAAAACCAAAAAAAAAAAAAAAAAAAAAAAAAACTGCCCTCAAAGAGTTCTTGTCACAGTGAAACGATCCGTACAAACAAAAGCACAAGGAATGGGGCCTTCCTTTAGAAGCAGCCAATAAAAGTTAGCTGGTTAGTTGGCTAGTGTTATTACTACCTTCATCATTACCATCATCCTCCCAAGCAGGTCCCTGAAACATGCCGCACAAATGAACTCGTCATCTTCTCCTGCTGAACCACCTAAGTAATAAAAACTTTAAAGGAACCCCAGTACCTCTATTTCTCCTCACACTCCCTCTCTACCTCAACTTTCAACTATGGCAGTTTTTATTTATTTACTCATTTACTGTTTGAGACACAATCTCACTGTGCCGTTCCCCCTGGGGAGCAGGAGTGACCTAGGAGGCTGTGAATGCATTGGGAAGAGACTCTGGAGGCAGCTTCAGTGAGACAGCTTGTTTAATTGGGGAACGAAGGCTACACAGACCTTGAGGATGGGTAGGGGTTTTTGGGGTGAATGTACATCATTAGCTGAGCCCAGGGCAGCACTGGGGATGCCAAAAAAATTTGCATGAGGAGGATTTCTAGGTGCTGCTGGACATGACCTTATAAGGGGAAAGGAAGTTTAAACTGGCCACCAGCTACGTGACCTCCTGGGGGGCAAAGATGGGGCACAGGGCTACATAGGCCTGGACAGACAGGCCCAAGGCACTGACAGAGTGAGCCTACTCCTACAACCCTGGCTGGCCTGGAACACTCTATGTAGACCAGGCTGGTCTCAGACTTACAGAGATCCATCTGCCTCTGCCTCATAAGTGCTGGGATTAAAGATTAAAGGTGTCCACCACCACGACCAACTCATGCTAATTTTTAAAAACTATCTCAGCAGGCCAGTGAGATGGCTCAGTGGAAAAAGATGTTTACCACCAAGCCTGGTAACAATCCAAGCTTGGGGGATGGGGTGGGGTTGGGGGTTGGTCATAGAAGATGAAAGGAAGAAAAATTATCTTAAAAATAATTGATACTAGAAAAAATGTTTTATTTTTTTATTTATTTAGGTTTTTCAAGACACAGTTTCTCTATGTAGCCCTGGCTGTCCTGGAACTCACTCTACACCAGACTGGCCCTGAACTCACTAGATCCACCTGTCTCTGTCTCCTGAGTGCTGGGATTAAAGGAGTTCACCACCACTGCCCAGCTTGTTTTGTTTTATAAGACAGGGTCTCACTATAAAGCCTTAACTGACCTGATGTTCCCTATGTGGACCAGGCCATCCTCCATCTTGTGGCTATCCTCTTGCATGGGAGTCTCCAATGTTGAGATTACAGGTTTAGGCCAACAGGTCCACCTAGAAAACTGATTTCTATTTATCAAATCCAACTAAGCAGATGCTCAGCAGGGAAAGGGCTGGTCTCTTCGCTAACTTCACTGTCTTAAATGGCTAATTTTTAAATTTACAACTTCTCTTAGCTAGAAAGAATGAGTGTGCTCCAAAATCATGGCAGTTAGGCCTTTCAGCTTTATTCAGCAATTGATCTGAAGAGTTTGTTCAGCAGTTAAGAGCAAGCACTGCTCTAGCAGAGAACTTGAATTCAGTTCCCAGTATCCATAAATGGCTCACAACCACCTGTAAGTCCAGTTCCAGGGGACCCAACACACTCTCCTGGCCTTCAAAGACCCTCAGACTCATATGCCAGTGCAAGCATTCATGTGTACATAAGAGCACATAATTAAAAATAAATATTTTTTTAATGCGGCTACAGACATGCTGAATAATTCGTGTGCAGATGAAGATGCTCAGGCCAGGCCTGGTGGCCCATTTCTGATGTTTTCAATGATAACTGAGCAGCTGCATTCCTTGGAAGTGCATTTCTAAGTTAGGGAAAGCAGTTGTGTATACAGTATAAAGGAGCAGACCGTCAGCTTTAAAGTTTAGCTGTTTACCCAGCTGGAACCTTCACTTGGCAGGTTAAGTATCTAATTTTTATTTTGCATTAAGTTTTCTCTCTGTAAAGAGAGGATAATGAACGCATTTACATTCTTCATTGAGTACTCTGATGATTAGTTAACGTAAGTAAAATGTTTAGAACAGTGCCAGCAGACGGTAAGTACTACATTAATTGTATGACATTATATTTAATATATTTAATTACTGGTGATTAAACATGATTTTCCTTGGCTCTTGGAGGTGAGCCCCCTGGCAAATGTTTGAAATGAAAGAACCACAATGTACCAAAGCTAAAAGTGTAACTGGCTTGACGGTGTTGGGGGTCAGAGGACTTCAGAAGTTGGTTTTCTCCTTCTACCACATGGTTTCTGGGGGATCAAACTCAGGTCCTCAGGCTTGGCAGCAACTCAATGGCCCCAGGAATGAGGCTATTCTAAACAGACTCCTGTGCCCTTCCTTCTGCTATTAGACTATTGAAATACTGGTCCCTAAGGAACTGGAATTTCCCCAGGAACCTCATGCCAGGAGAAAGAAAAGGTTGAACCCTAGTGTCACCAGATTAGGAACTTGGTTGAACCCTAGTGCCACCAGATGAGAAACTAAGGAAGACATTTCACAGAATTCTGACAACTTGTCAGAACAACCTGCAGGAGAGACTGGAGCTGGGACACTGAGGAGATGGCGGCACCACACCCTGACTTATTACGCGCTACTTAAACCTCATGTCACCCGCAAAGATGGACGGGGTGGGAGGCCATTGGACTCCTTTACCTGCTCCTCTCCCAATGTAGCCACATTGAATAAATTGCTTTCCACTACGCTTGTCTGTTTAATGAGCTTATTAAAGATGGGTGCCAGGCATGGTGGTGTACACCTTTAGACAGAGCAATCACTCAGGAGCTAGAGGCATGCAGATTTCTGAGTTTGAGGCCAACTTGATTTACATAGAGTGTTCCAGGCTACATAGTAAGACTCTGTCTCAAAAACTAACAAACAAAAAAGACAGGTGGCTAAACCCAGCTGTTAGGGCTGCCACGGCCCAGACTCTATCTGACCCTAACAGCTCCAATAACAAAAGGGGCTTTAGACACTGAGACAATGTATGACACACAGAACCTGACATATTTACTAATGGCTCTTAACAAAATATTGACAGCTGCTGTTCTAACCCAGCACATTTTCCCATTCTAACTTACCCAAAGAGGAAACTGAGACCCAAAGTTATACCTACATATAGTAGCAGGCTGAGAGTAAACCCAGCTTTCCAGGTACACAAACCTGTCTACCAGGTAAAAGGACGACCTTAGCTTAACAACAAACTGTAAATTAAAGAGATGGCTTTGAAATTTGCTGGTCAACAGTTACTAGGATACTTGCTAATTGCTGCAACCCAGAAGCAGTGCTTTTGATACTCCCTCAATGACCCCGTGACCCTAATGTACAAGAAAGGTTGAGAACCACAGTCAAGTGCTAGGTTAGGCTGTAAGTGTAGACAAGGAGAGAGCTGGGGAACTGGCACACATACACACTACAAACACTTATACATGCAAAGAAAAAAGAAAGCCAGACATGGTGGTTCACACCTTTAATCCTAACACTTGGGAGGCAGAGGCAGGCGGATCTCTGTGAGTTCAAGGCCAGCCTGGTCTACAGAGTGAGTCCAGGACAGCCAGGAGTATGCAGAGAAACTCTTATCTTGAAAAACCAAAATAAGGAAAAAAAAAAAAGAAATAAATGAAAGAAACAGGTAAAGAGAAGAGAGGGAGAGAACAGGGGGAGGGGAAGAGAGTTAATAAAGAAGGCCCTCGTGGTCACCTGCAATTGCCTACAAGAATGTGCAGAGAACCCTGTGGTGGTTTAAATAGGAATGATCCTATAGGCTATACATTTGGATGCTTGGTCATTAGGGGTAGTGCTACTTGACAGGGATTAGGAGGTGTGGCCTTGTTGGAAGGAGTCCACTGAGGGTGGGCTTTGAGGTTTCAAGATGCTCAAGCCAGTCTGCATGTGTGTGTGTGTGTGTGTGTGTGTGTGTGTGTGTGTGTGTGTGTGT
>CAJQZJ010001750.1:5183016-5193433 GCA_907164525.1 Lophiomys imhausi | reverse complement strand
ACACACACACACACACACACACACACACACACACACACACACACACATGTACAGGCACCTGCACATACACAAGCACACACAAAAATGTGCTATTTGGGGCTAGGAGTATGGCTAAATGGTTGCATAACCATCCTTCCAAGCCTTAGGTTTGATTCCTAGCACCACAAGAAAAAACAAACACCACTTTAATGAAATATTTTGTAAAATATGAAAGCTTTACCACATTGTCAGCACTATAAAAGGCAGAGTGTTCTGATGTCCTTCCTACTCTACAATGACAAAGAACTCTCATTACCTTTATAGACAGAGCTATGAAAATAACCATTCCTGAGAATACAGTAGCGACTACAGAACAGCCAGTCCTCATTACCTGAATCCATTCAATTACTTAAAAATTAATGTAAGTTAAAATGATTTGCCTAACAGGCAAGGTGACTTGTGCCTGTAATTCCAGTACTCCAGAGTCAGAGGCAGGAGGACTACTACAAGTCTGAAGTCTGTCTAGGCTATAGAGTAAGATCCAATCTCAAGAAAACAACAAAAAACAAGAAAGATTACTTAGAGCATCTGTTTGGCTGGGCATGGTGGTATACCCCTTTAATCACAGCACTCGGGAGGCAAAGGCAAGTGGATCTCTGTGAGTTCGAGGCCAGCCTGGTCTACCTATCTACCTAGCTAAGTCCAGGACAGCCAGAGCTGATACACAGAACCCTGTCTCGAAAACAACAACAACAACAACAACAAAACCACATCTGTTTGACAGGGACTAGGTTTGGATTAAAAATAAAAAAGAAAAAGGCACACGAGGGATGACATCTGAGAAAAATATGATCTAAGCAAAGAAATGGAACAAGCTGTGTTTATGTAAGTGCGGGCGGATCAACCTAAGAGTCCTGGAATATGATCATGTCTACAGCACTGCCCCATAGCCACTAACAGACTCCCCTCTGGATGCCCTGCAAGATCTTCCTGACTTGGACCTTGGTCACTCTCCTTCCCAGGCCCCTAACTCTGAATACTGCATCACACTCCGCTCATCATTCTTTCGGCCACAACCAGACCATCTCCACTAATGCTTCACGAGCCTAGAGTTACAGAACACAAGGACGCCAGGAATGGAGCTTAGACACCATTAGTGCAGCTCCACCTGACCGAAGCCCTGAGCAATCCTGTCTCCAAGGTCTCAGGGCAAACAGTTACAATTACACCACTCTTGAACTTAGTCATATGCTCCTCCCAACCAGTCTCCACACTGCTGACAAATCAACATTTCTAACACACTGCTCTTACCCTGTATTAATCCCCTAATCCAAACAAATCTGTGGATACCTCCCTACTGAAGTCTCCTGACTGTCCTACATACACTCTTCCACCATTCTGTCTTCTTTTGTGTTCCTTCCTATTATATGCCTTTCTTTTCTTTCTTTCTTTCTTTCTTTTTTTTTTTTTTTTTTAGGTTTTTTAAGACAGGGCTTCTCTGTGTATCCTTGACTGTCCTGGACTAACTCTGTAGGCCAGGCTGGCCTTGAACTCAGAGATCCACCTGCCTCTGCCTGCCGAGTGCTGGGATTAAAGGCGTGCGCCACCTCGCCCAGCAATTATAGACAGCTGTGAACTGCCATGTGGGTGCCGGAATTTGAACCCGGGTCTTTTGGAAGAGCAGTCAGTGATCTTAACTGCTGAGCTATCTCTCCAGCCCCTTTCTGTTTTTCTTATTTCATTTTATTTTATTTTTGGTTTTTTGAGACCAGGTATCACCATGCAGTCCCGGCTGGCCTGGAACTTTCTATGTATAGTAGGTTGACCTCCAGGTTATGGCAGTTCTCTTGCCTCAGCTTGCCAAAGGCAAGCATTACAGTGTGTGCCACCTTGCCCAGCCTCAAGCTCTTCTTTTTCAAAATTCATATTTACTTATTTATTTTTAGTTTTTGAATTTGCATGTGTATGTGTGTGTACAGACATGCATGTAGAGGCCAGAGAGGTCAATGTCAGGTGTCTTTCTCAGTTGCTCTCTACATTTTGAGACAGGATTTCTCACTGAACCCAGCGCTCACCAGTTGGCTAAACTAGCTGGCTAGCGAGCTCCGGGGATCCTCTAGTCCCATATGCCCTATGTTGGGGTGTGGTACCACACCTGGCTTCCTTGTGTGGGTCCTGGGGATCTGAACTCAGGTCCTCATACTTGTGAAACAGACACTTTGCTGACTGAGGCTCCCCAGCCTAGGCCCTTCTTTAGAGACTTTCCATGACCTTCACTGGCTTCTCCCTTTTCAAGAATTCTATAGCATTTAATAGTTTATCATGAAATCCAGCACTTGTAGTCTCTTCTGACTCCAGGCACCTGCAAGTGTCCTATAAATAGCTCTGTTCATTTATTAGCTCTGCCTTATATCATGTTTAGCCAGACTAACATTCCCCAATATAAGGAATAAGAATTATCTGCCGGGCGGTGGTGGCGCACGCCTTTAATCCCAGCACTTGGGAGGCAGAGGCAGGTGGATCTTTGTGAGTTCGAGGCCAGCCTGGTCTACAAAGTGAGTCCAGGACAGCCAAGGATACACAGAGAAACCCTGTCTCGAAAAACCAAAAAAAAAAAAAAAAAAAAAAAAAAGAATTATCTGCGCGCACACACACATACACACACACAAACAACTGCCATACTTTTCACTGTTAAAAATTTTTAACACTTGCCATAAGTTGTATTAAGTGCTTCACATATTGTATTCATTTAATGATCACAATATTGTTATTGATATTCTTAATTTACAAAAGAAACAAAGGCAAGTTAGCTTAAAGTTAGGGAAAATCAGGTTCAGAGTCAAGCTAAACTCTATCTCCCAAAGGTGGCACAAAGCAGGCTGCAAACAAATATGTGTTGCATTATCCTACCTTTTAGTATATGCTGACGGTCTTATCATGGACAAATAAATTAATGAGGGTAGAAACCATGTTATGAGCCTTCTGAGGGAGAGTGTGATAAAGAACTACCCTTTTTGGTTAGTGTCCATCGGTTTATGTTCAGTGACTGGTTGGGCATGTTCAACACCTTTGAGCATGTCTAACAGCTGTTGTAATCCTTCTCACATTCACCCAAAATGTCACCTACTCACAAACACACAAAAATGTGCTCTAAGAGAGCACACATGCTCCCACATAGGATGAACATCATATCCATCTCAAGGTGGACAAAAGGATTTAAAAAAAAAAAATCCAGCTTTACCAACATTCACCACAATGTCTGACGTTCTTTACAGCAGGCCACCCTGCTCTCCAGTGTTGTAACGCTTAAGCGTCTCACTTTTTAATCACTCCTGCCTTGTGATTGTGAGGCAAAGGTCATTTCTTCCACTTTACAAATAAAATGTTCAAATCAAGGGCACTGCTGATCTGAAGTCGCGGTCAGTGGCAAATCGGGTCTCCTGATTGTTCTAGTGCCCTGGAAGACACTCACAGGTGGCATCTGATTAACCTTGGTCTCACTGGGCTAGAATTAAAATAATAGCAAAAGTTCCGGGATAATTTTCATTTATTGAAATTCATCGGATACATGTCAACCTTACATGTTCAAATACCTCTCCTCCACCTATTTGCAATGTACCACGCACAAAGTCGCTTCACCTCCCCAAGCCCCAACGTTGTTCTCCATAAACGAAACTATTGGTAATATCTATGAAACAGTAACGGCCCGAGAAGTTACTCAGGCGATCACAAGACACAGTCCGCACTGTCCGCCATTGGAAGGGCGCCCTGCAGGTGTGGGTTCCTTTCAGGTGCATCCCCACAAGTCTCGGGATTGACCCACTACAGTCACGCGACAGGGTGTCCACGAGTCCACAGGCCCGCACGCGACCTCCTGGGTTCCCAAGCCCCGGCCAGGCACGCTGCCATACCTGCATAGAGTCGGCGCTGATGATCTCGCCGCCAAGCCTCTGGCCTAGCTGCAGAGCCAGGGTGGACTTGCCAGTGCCAGTGGCCCCGAGAATCACTACAAGTGGAAGTGTTCGCTGCAGGCCCCGGAATCCACAGCTCCCAGAAACGGCTCCTGCAGCCGCAGCCGCCGCCATCTTGAAGGCATCTGCGCATGCGCCGAAGCAGCTGTCCCCATGGCAACAGTCAGTGCGCCGGCGCGGATCTCTGGCTCTGAAGAGAGGGAGGGTGTGCAAAGGAGGAGGAAACTCCGAGACAAAGGTACCAAGCTTGGGAGGTGCATGACGTAACTGCCTTCGACTAGCTGAAATCAGCTCAACCTGGAATTGCTTTCTCAAAAGAGAGATGGCAGCCCATCTAAATATTTCTGTCTACATTGCGTCCAGACATCCAATTAGTTTTCTTCGTAGCACTAATTCCAGGATAAAACTGCATAACTGGCCTCGGGTATATTGTGTGAGTTCTATTACAGGCTGTTAGTTTCACAAAGACAAGGAGTAAATTCTGACTAGGTCATTGCTATGTTTCTCATGCCTAGCACAGACATCCAGTAATGATTAAATGGATAGAAAAACTATTTCCTTACTAAGTGTTGGATCTAGTAAGCTCAGAGAGTGGCATTCTTCAAAATCAGATCTGTCCAGTTCTCAGACAAAGGAATGGCTCTAAGGTTTTCATTCCAAGTCATTCAGACAAAATCAGAAAGCAGGACAAACTATTTCTTCAGCACAGCCAAAGCAGTCAAGAGATAGGCTAAGAGCAAAAGAACAAGCAGGTGCACAACAATCCAAAAATTAGAAGTGGAAGAAAAACAGGATATAAAGCACATACAAGTGAGGAAAAGAAAAATCAGAACCAAAGTTGACCAAAATTCAAAAGATCCTACACCACTTTAAGAAATGTGAGGCCAGCCTGATCTACAAAGGGAGTCCAGGAGAGCCAGAGATACACAGAGAAACCCTGTCTCGGAAAAACCAAAAAAAAAAAAAAAAAAAAAAAAAAAAGAAAGAAATGTTTTTAGGGGTCCAGTAAAATGGCTCAGCAGGTAAAGGTGCCTGAGGCCAGATCTGATTATCTAGGTTCAATCCCCAGGGTGGAAGGAGAGAGCTGATGCTGACCTTTGTAGACACACAAACACACACACACACACACACACACACACACACACACACACACACACACTGAGTTTTAAAATTAAAAAAGAATGGTTGTGGAACCAAATGAACCTGGATTCAGGTTCCAACTCTCAGACTGATAAGCTGTGTGAGCTTCCATTAATATTATTTCTTTTCTCTTTGTCTGAAGATGGAATCCAGGCCCCCCTGGAACTAAATATGCACTCTAGCACTGAGCATACCCCCAGACCCTTACTTCACCTCTTAACCTCAACGATTTATCTTTCAATTTTGCTGAGGATTGCCATAAGGAAAAAGTGAAATAATGTCTGGAAAGTGCTTGCTACAAATGCCCTGGCACATAACAACCACCATTTGTTGAACAGTTTGTATTATTATAATTGTACAGTCCCATCTGCCTCCCTAAATAAGAGCAAAAGCCTAAGGGCAGAGAACTTTTCAGTAATTGTGTGAAGATACTTAAATAATCCTTCTGCTAACCTCTATGAGGATGCAGGTTAGTGGTAGAGCATTTGCCTAGTAAGCATGGGGCTCTGGGTTCAGTCAGCACTTGGAATGGGTGGAGGGGGCAGCCATAACTGCTTTTTCTCTGAGACTGCCTCGTCTAGTTTCCAGGTAAAGCCAGGACTCCTCATGTCAAAATAGTTCTTCCCACCCCTGCCCCAGAAATCCAGAGTATATGACTAGACTGTCTAGAATGACTACTATTGTATTTTTCAATCACCTGAATATCCTTAGGCAAAATGGCCACTCTCGAAGACCTCGGCTAAACCATGTAGCTACGTTTATTTTTTGGGAGAACTCCTATTCCTAGTCCTTGGTCTCTAGTACCTCCTTTTCTCAATCCAGGCTTTTTTGGATGAAAAGCCTTGTTCTCTCTAATTTGTGGTAGCTGCCTGGGGCTGAGTTTAAAATGGAGATTTGTGACCACATATTAGCAGACACTGTCACATGATGGTTGTTAACTGGAGAGCCTTTGCCTGGAGACTTTCAGAGGGTATGGTTACCATGACAACCACCAGAAAGATGACAGGCTGGAGGAATGATGCACATAAAGAGAAAGGGGAGGCTGATTTCATGATGACAGTCTGACAACAGGCTATGCTCACTCACGGATGGGCTAGCACTGTCCAAGTCATGACCAGGTGACTGTTACTAGAGGAGAGAAACAGGAGGGGGGAATTTACCACCAAGTACCAGAAGAGGAAGAGGCTCGTAACCAAGGCAACTAGAGAGAAAGGAATGAAAAAAAATAGGGCTTCACCACAGCAGCAGAAAATTGCTTCTAGCCAAGCAACACAGGGCTGTTGCTATAGTAACAAGCAGAACAGGGATCCTGTAGACAGACCATGGGGAGAATTATCACTGAAATGCTGAGCAGCAAAGACTCCTAAATCAGAATGGAGCCTATGCTCCAAGACAAATGAGAAGTGAGGAAAACACAGCGCCATTTCCATTCATTGCATTTCTACTGGCCCTACCGAAAGAAAATAAGGGCATCTAAAAATAATAATAAATCCCCCCTTTTTTATTTGTAGTTCTACTGTAGTGATCTTCTGAACTCTGAATTACACTAAAGACAATTCCTGAAAGATATCCTGTAATTCGAAATTCTAATCAGAGGTATTGTGTTCGAGGGAAAAACTAGGAAATGGAAGCCTATGACCAGGAGTTGATAAGCATTTCTGAAACAACAGCAGCATAAAGCTTTCTAACGGGAAGCATTGCAGGGTAATAAAGAAATAAAGAGGACCTGGGGACTCCGGAGAGCTGTTTGTACTCACACGCAGGCATTGAGCTTGAACCCTCTGTTCCTTTAGACCAGATGGGAAGAAACCCACTCTATTCTGACAAGAGACTCAAGAGAAAAGAATATGTCCATCACTTAAAGTGTATGTCCATACCCCAGGAGGAAGACTGCTACAGAAGTCCACCTCTAATATATTCCATGCATCATGCTCAGACTATTGCAAACAAAGAAATCCTGAAGGGGTTTTGTTTGTTCGTTTGTCTGCTTGTGTGGTGCTGGAGGAAAAACCTAGAGGATTCATGTTATCTACAAAGGCATTCTACTACCAAACTAAACCCTCGGCCAAGAAATCCCATTTTTGTTTGTTTATTTCTGAAGCAGATTTTCCCTGTCTAGTCCAGGATGGCCCTGAATTCACCATTGTCCTACCTCTGCCCCTCAAGCACTGACATTAGAAGCAGGGGCATCATGGTAGGCTTTCAGAAATCTTAGTTTTAATTTGGTGGTGGCACATGCTTATAATCCCAGCACTCAGGAGTCTGAGACAGGAGGATTGTCACCAGTTTGAGGCCAGCATAAACTATATAGCAAGTACCAAACCAAGAGGTCCACATGGCAAGAGATGATCTGAGCCCCCATCCCCACCTTTCACCTAAAAGAGAAATCTTAGTTTTAAAGGCAAAAATACCAAAATAGGTTGTATTCAGAAGAGTACATTAAAAATATAGGAATTGGCCGGGCGGTGGTGGCGCACGCCTTTAATCCCAGCACTTGGGAGGCAGAGGCAGGCGGATCTTTGTGAGTTCGAGGCCAGCCTGGTCTACAAAGTGAGTCCAGGACAGCCAAGGATACACAGAGAAACCCTGTCTCGAAAAACCAAAAAAAAAAAAAATATATATAGGAATTGGTTTCTAGGGACACCCAGGTTACTTGGAGAGTAGTGATTCCTTTCTATCATTCTGAAATCCCAAGGACAGTCACCTAACTTTCACAGGGTGGTGTGTTTCCCTAGGGGAAAATATATGAGTAGGCTGGATCTCTCTATACCTTTACACCTTCTTTAAAAAAAGAAACAACAAATAATAATATACAAGGCAGGGCAGAAATGGCAGAAAGAAGAGAAATGGGGTGTAGGAAGAAGAGGATGATATTATTATGCTCATTACATTATTTCCAATTCTCTTATAGTTTAGAGTATGTGTGTGTGTGTGTGTGTGTGTGTGTGTGTGTGTGTGTGTGTGTGGTGCATGTCTACATATGCGTGTGCAAGTGCACATGAATGTGTGGAGGCCAGAGACTGACATCAGGTGTTCAGGTGTCTTCCTTAGTTACCCTCAAACTTATTTTTTTGAGACACAGTCTCTCACTGAACCTGAGGCTCACCAGATTGGCTAGACTGCCTGGCAACGAGCCCTTGGAGTCCTCCTGTCCCTTGGACTTCAGGCACATGCCACCAATGCCTAGTTTTTTGTTTTTGTTTTTGTTTTTTTTTTTTTTTTATGTGGGTGCTGGGATCTGAACTCAAGTCCTCATGCTTGCATGGCAAACGCCTTCCTGACCGAGCCATCTACCCAACCCCAAAATAATCTATTTCCTTTTCATTTTTAGGGGTGATAAGGTATTACAAGGCAGAAGATAAAGCCATTAAAGTAGAGGAGCCATCTAAAGAAGATCATGTAGAAGACTTAGACATTTAAGATGAATTCTGGAGGATACTGTGGTGTTCAAAGCAGAAAGATGAACAGGCCATGGGAAGCCTGAATTGTTGGTCTTCAAGATGAGAAAGCAGGGTCAAAAGCAAGCATACTGGGTGTGGTGGCACTAATCCCAGCACTCGGGAGATAGAGGAAGGTGGATTTCTGTTAGTTCAAGACCAGCCTGGTCTACAGAGTGAGTTCAGGCCAGTCAGGAATGCATAGGGAGACTCTGTCTCAAAAAAAAAGGGGGGGGGAGGGGGGAACACTGGGGTTTTTCTGGTACAATCCAAGATACTCTTACAGCCTAATCCAATCTTACATATCTCAAATAAATTGTTTCCTGTGGGAAATACTTCATAATAAACTTAACGCCTACATTTACATTTAATTCCTAGAGCCTCCATAATAACTTACCATAAACTAGGTGGCTTAAAATGAGAGAAATCAATTTTCTTACAGTTCTAGAGGCCAAATATCTGAAGACAAGCTGTACGAAGGCCATACCCCTGTGTTCTCTATGGGGAAGGGTGCATAGTTTGCCTCTTTCTGCTTTAGGTAGTTGTTAGCAACGCTTCATGTTCCGTGGTTTATGGGTATATAACCCCAGTCTCTGTCTCTTTTTATATGGGCTGTTTTTCTCCTCTTTGTATCTGTCTGAATTGCCTTCTCCTAGCTATCTGATAGCATTCACTGAGGTAGAATCACTCCAATCCAGTATGTCTGACTCTTCTAACTTGATGAGACCTGCAAAGACTCTATTTCTAAACAAGGTGACACCCACAGGTTGTTTGGTCCAAGTGGATGGAGTAATCACAGTGTATTTGTTATGTTGCTCTCTGAGTCGTTCTTTGCACTGGGGATGGGCCTGTTGAAATTTGAGACATCATAATTACTCAAAATAATCAAAAGAAAGAAGAAACTAGCACTCTCTTCTTGGATTTGTGTTCTACTAAAAGTTGAGTCGTGGAATTTGCTCCAGATCATAGAAGAGTATTCTCAGAGCCAACCTGTCCAGCCCTGTAGGAAATGTGTATGATCAGGGTGGTAGAGGGTCAGAAAGTACAGACCATCAGTGGGGCTTTCCCATCCTAATGTCATGGGTGTTTCAAACTCTCTTTCTACTTGTCAGTCACTCTCCTCTTTCTGACACCCCTTCTCTTTCTCTTGGGTGACATTCTGGGCCTTACACATCTTTATATTGTTGTGAGTTTCAAACCTGTGTCTTCCATTGAAATCCTTTTGAATTCTGTTTTTTTGGTTTTTTTTTTTCATTCTGTGTGTATGATGTGGGCATGTGCTACGGTGTGTGTGTTTTACTTAGGACAGAGAATAGAGGACAACTTACAGGAAAAGTTGTTTCTCTCCTTCCACCATGGGGGTCCAAGGGATAGACCTCAGTCATCAGTCTGGCAGCAAGTGCCTTTAGCAGCTGAACCACCTCACCACCATTTGTTGTTTGTTTATCTTTTGAGACTTGATCTTGCTATAAAGCCCTGTCTGGTCTCAAACTGATGGCAATCCAACTGCCCCAGCCTGCCAAATGCTAGGTCAAACCCTTCCTAATATTGTATTTCCTGCTTTCTGTTGGGAGCTTCATTTTGGATAACCCCATCTCAGTCTCTCTCTCTCTCTCTCTCTCTCTCTCTCTCTCTCTGGTTTTACGAGACAGGGTTTCTTTGTGTAACAGCCCTGGCTGTCCTCGAACTCTATAGACCAGGCTGGTCTTGAACTCACAGAGATCCACCTGCCTCTGCCTCCTGCCATCACCTCAGTTTTATTGTGCTCCAAACCACAATCAGTTTTCAGTTTCTTCCCTTGATCCACAATCAGTTTTCAGTTTCTTCCCTTGATTTCCTTATCTGTGTGTGTGTGTGTGTGTGTGTGTGTGTGTGTGTGTGTGTGTGTGT
>CAJQZJ010001750.1:5160023-5177999 GCA_907164525.1 Lophiomys imhausi | reverse complement strand
GTGTGTGTGTGTGTGTGTGTGTGTGTGTGTGTGTGTGTGTGTGTGTGCCAGGAGTTCAAGGTCATTCTTCTGGGCTACATGAGATCCTGTCTCAAAATAACAACAAAGTACAGGAAGGAAAGAAGAAAAGGAAGGATTATGTTCCAATAATCCTAGTCTGTCTCATAAACCATGTTGAGTCTGGAAAGATGTCTCGCTGGTTAAGAGCACTGGCTGCTCTTTTTCCAGAGGACTTGCATTTAGTTTCCAGTACCCCATGGCTGCTCACAACTGTATTTGACTCCAGTTCCAAGGTGTCTGAAACTGTCGTCTGTGGGCTCAGATGCACATGTGGTAGAGACATACATGCAGGCAAACATTCATACATATAAAATAAAAATAATATGCCCTTAAAAGTTAAAGACAAGCTTTCTGAAATATTTTCTTAGGTTCTAGGTGTGTGACACAGGGAAAATTGGTCCAGAGAGAGGCAGTCAGATGGAAAGTTTACTTGATTTTTACTATATCAGACTTTGGGCAAGAAAACATAGTGGACCACTGTACTATATGGCACCTACTGTTTACTTATTGGGATGTGGTAAAGATCACCTTGGAGGGCTGAGGAGTTAAGAGCTTTTATGTTTGCTTTTGATGCTGCCTGGAATTGAACCCAGGGATTTGTACATGCTTAGGCAAGTGCTCAACTACTGGGCTATATCCCCAGCCCCAAGAGAATCTTCCAGAAGCTTCTTGACCCTATTTAGGCTCCACAGGCATCAGGCAGGCAATAAGGCCCCAACTCTAAGGTAGGATTAGTGGGGACCCAAGCAGCTTTCTCTCATGATGCTCATGGCCTTTTGAACAGCAACTGTTTTCTTTTCCCAGAGGGCACCTTGGGGGTAAAACTATTCAGCCCAGTCCACAGATGCTGTGGTGTGGCAGGCTGCTCACGGAACATTTGTTCCACTTCATCCCACAAAGGGCCAGGCACAGTGGCCTCAAAGAGAGGCAGTTCCAACAAGCAACTTACTGTGGAATTCCTGATTACTTCTCAGCACATCCCAGGTTTAAGCAAACAAGCTGATCAGAATCCAGTAATGGTTAAGGCCTCTGGCTCCGGAGACAAGGCTGAACTCCACTCAAATTCCAATGTACTTACTTCTTCACTAGCTGGGTGACTTTGCCTAACTCTGTTCCCTTGTAGGACAGTGGTTCTCAACCTTCCTACTTCTGTGACCCTTTAATACAGTTCCTCACGTTGTGGTGACCCCCCCACCATAACATTATTTTTGTTCCTACTTCATAACTGTAATTTTGCAACTGTTATGAATCATAATGTAAATACCTGACATGAAGGGTGTCTGACATGTGACCCCTGTGAAAGGGAAGTTTGACCCCCAAAGGGGTCACAACCCACAGGTTGAGGACTGCTGTTGTACAACCTCATTGTCTTCATTTGTAGCCCTGGCAAAGGAGCGCTGGCGTAATACACTATGAGGCAACAGGCAGTGAGTGCTCAATGAGGAAGAGCTATTGACAAATCCTCTCACCTTGCATTTATACCAAATTAATGGGAGAACCTCAGACAGCCGTAATTTTCTTTCATTAGTTGAGGGAAAAAAGAGCCCCAAAAATCATTACACCAAGAATTCTCAGAAAAGCCAGGCATGGTGGTGCATGCATTTAACCTCAGCATTCAGGAGACAGATGCAGGTGGATCTCTGTGAGTTTGATGCTAGCCTGGTCTACATAGTGAGTTCCAGACACCCAAGGTAAGTAGAGAGACCCTGTCTCCAAACAAACAAACAAACGAACGAACACCACCCCCCCCACACGCACAAAAGACCAAAACCAAATAAAACAAGAACTTCATAAAAACACCCCCCATACTAAAGAGCTGTATAATTTAGAAATTTCAAGATCTACAACTTTACTTGAAATCTGCAAAAAAACAAACAAACGAAAAACCCAAGAAACAAACAACCCTCCCCTAAAAAACAAACAAAAACTCCAGTGAAATATTTACCTTCATCTCACAGATAAGGCATTAAGAATTCAGAAAAAGACAAGAGTGAAAGATCACAGAAGTGGTAGAGCTGGGATTTCCAGCCTTGTGACTTCCAATTCAGCACTCTGCAATTCACAAGAGATTTTTGTTTTCACTGAGTACTGAGCTGACAGGACATTGTTTGGACATGTCTGAAAGGGCATTCAAGGACCCAGAGTGGAATGGCCAGGTTAACAACATGGGAGAAAAATGCAGCCACCCAGATCGCTTGTGGCTACTTTGAAATAATTTTCTCTGGTTCAGGGGACTCAGATGTCATATGCTACCCCACTCTTACATTTTTGAGAAATCTTTTATTAGAAGACGTCCCAGAAGGCAACAGTTTAAAATCAAGCAATTAATGATCACAACGAAATACAAAAATTTCAGGTAAACTTGCCTTTCAAAATAAACCAGACCCTTGCAACAGGAGGGTTTTTTTGTTTGTTTTTTTGTTTTGTACAAAACCAGTTAACACCACTTTGCTTTGCAAAAAGCATACAAAAATACAGTATTAAAAAAAAAGATGCCCCCAGCAAATAATCAACCCAGCAGCAGCTTATAAAACACAAGCCATTCAGAGGAGGCTTTAGCCTGTTTACCACTTGTCCTCCCAAGACAGTTCCAGGAGACCCTTGGTGCTTGGAAGTCTTGCCCCAGCAGGTAGAACAACTACTTCCAAATGAGGCCATCATGGTTGGCAGTCAGTTTAGAAATGGTAGCTGGTTTTTGACAGCCACTCTCTATCCCCCACATTGTTCCCCTACTTCCAAACCCAGGGGCCACAGGAAGGAATCTCCTTTCCTGGACAAAGTTCTGGAAAGGTTGACTCTTCTTTCAGGCAAAGCTTAGAATCTCCTGAGGATGCCCACATGACCTCTGCTAGCTTGGGTGACTTTTCTAGATTGAAAGCCTTACCTAGATTCCACCTGGATCTGCAGAACACAGCTGGAGCAAACTCTACCATACTGGCTAAGCAGTGCTCCTAGAGGCACCCCAATAACCCACCAGGAAGTAAGTGCACCTTCTGGGGCACCAGGTGAATCCGAGCCCCTCCTCCATCTCTCTGTAAGGCCCAGATTCTGGGGAAAGGATGTGACTCAGGCTGGCAGAGAACCAGGATGGTGGCTTCAGAGCCAGCAAACTCCTTGAAGTTGCTTGAGAAGGACATATTTGCACCGTTCCAGCAGAATTTAGACAGAGTCAAGATCTGATGGGAGAGGCAGGTGAGAAGGAGGAAGTAGTAGGGCTCTTCCTTCGGAGGGACCTTATATCTGCCTTGAGAAAAGGATCAAAGCTGGGCTTCAAATGGCCCCACAGAAAACACTGGAGCAGGGAACATTGTTCATGAGCCAGGATTCCAAGCCTTCATCAGGCCCCAGGGCTATGACCCGTTTCCCTACATACTAGGGAAATATTTCTGGTCTGTGTAAAAGGGTGCTGTGGTGCCCATTGCATAACAAAAGCAGGAAGAAACAAAACAGTCCCTTGTGAAGATAGAAAGGTCCCTCTCTGAGAAGGCCCAGAGAGCTGGGAGACAAAGACTCTATAGGCCAAGCCCTTTAAATGGTCTTAAAGTCATAGCGTTGGGAGTGGAGGGAAGGGTGTGGCCTAACATCCTAATAATATATCTTAAAGGTTTCCTCTTCTCAGCTACTGTAAAGTGTCTGACAGTGAGGTAATGGTCCATGCTGATCAAGTCTGCTAGCTTGTCTTCACCCAGGACAGCTCACTTGTCGCTGGAAAACAGAACCTGGGGCACAGCATCCAGGCCCAGCTGTCCCCACATCATCCCCAGGGACAACAATGTGAGCAGCATCCTTTCCTAGCCTAAAGCTCCAACACAGTGTGAGATCTCATGCAGGCTGCAGCTCCTGAATCGTCCACCACCTGTTGCATAGCATCTGTCAGCCTTTCCTCTGGAGCTAGTAAGCTAGGCAGACCCCAAGTCTCCTCAGCCAGCTGCCTGCTGAGAAGCCAAAGGCGCCAGAGAAGGACAGCACGCCCATGAGTCAGGGCAGAGAAAGTCGGGTTTGAGGTTTCCAAGAACGCAAGCCCTTATTGTGTGTGCACTGGCTGCAATGCATTCTGGAATCTACTGTCCAGACTGCCCCACTGGAACCAAATGTGCAAATTACTAAAAGGGAGAGAGAGGTTAAAAAATAAACTTGAGTCTGTATGACAGAGAAGTCAGGCTTTTTGGTTGGTTAGTAGCCACTGAGGTACGCGATTCTTTTCTGCAGTTGCTGTTGCCGACACCGGAGCTGCCTTTTCTCTGTAGCCATCTTCTTTTCAGCCCCCACCAGAGCCTGCAAATATTCTAATGCCTTGCTTAGGATCACGACTTTGGGGGCCTTAGAGCAGCTGGCCAGGGTGGGCACCTGGTCCCGCAGGGCCAGGAAACGTGAACGGAGGTCATTCCTCCTTTTTCGTTCCAAGAAGTTATGGTTCTTCCTCTTGGTCACGTCCTCAGTATCAGAATTCACAGGTTTGGTGTGGCAGGGCTGAGGAGCTTCGCTTTCCACAGTTGGAGCGCTCACAATCTCTTCCTCCTCCTCTTTCTCCTTGAGAGCTTCTATCTTCGGAGCTTCTTCCTGGGGATCCCTCTCTGGAGCCACCTCCTGAGAGCAACTTTCTGGAGGAAAACGGGCAGCATAGTTATGCTGTTGTTGGTGGATAGAGATGTGGAAGTGTTTCATGCAAGGGTCCAGGGGGTCTGCTCGAACCGTGATGGTGACTGGCTTTCGGATGTCCAGAGATCGTCTCTTCTCTACCGTCACCACATCAATTTCTTCACCTTCTGACCAAGAACAGATATGAAGAGAAGAAAACACACCCCATGAGGAACATATATACACATACACACACCCTATAGCCTCAGTTCTAAATGTCTCGGCTTGTGAGAGTAGATGACATGTCCATGATTTTACGTGTCACCAAAATGAAGTGAGGAGCGAGACCACCAATTCACTTATACTATGGGAATGGCAGAGTGAAGGTGGAATAAACAAGGAAAATAGTCTCCAGTTTTCTTCTGCACAACAAGGCTTGGAAAAGAACAAAAGGCAGACCCAAGCCAACAGCCCCCAGTCTGTACAGGCTCTCTCCTCCCCCACTGAGGGGATGGAGAGAAAGAGCTACCGGCCTGGGACAAAGTTTAGCTAAAAAGATCTTCCCCATTCGGGCTCCTTCATGCCCCATCAGAATTGTAAATGAGGGGTCTGTGGGTAGAGTTGCCCTTTGTTCCTGCCCAGCACAGCCTGGGCTTGGGAATTGTTACTTTTCACAAGTTATAAATCCTATTATTCCCCCACCTCTCTATTCCGCCATCCTTTCAGCTGAAGATGCAGAAAAGGGAGGGCTACAACCGGTTCTCTTCAGCCCCAGAGGGGAGGCGCAGGTTTTCCCTCAGGAGCATTTTGTTCCTGGGTTCAATGGCTTTCTAAAGCCATCCATCATCTATAGGTCATCTGCCCCACCCCCACCACTGGACCAGAAGAGAGCTGTATTTACAATCACAGGTCACGAGCCTCAGTAACTTCACAGAGGTACAAGGGACCATTTCCCAAAGAGCTTCTCCAGAGGTGAAGGAGCAATAGAGTGACCCAGATGCGATGCCAAGGACTCAGGGACACCAAGAAGTGTCCCCACCGTTCCCTAGCTGGAAGGTCTGTGAGATGAAGCCAATCTGATCGGGCAATTAGGGAAAGACCCTCCTGCTCCCCACATTCTGTGGTCCTCAGCACAGAAGGCCACCTTTGAAGCACTCTGGACAAGAGAAGAGCTTGGTTCTCTGCCTTTTTTTGGCATATCAGGAGGACTTGAGCCCCTTTGTCAGGAAGGTTTCCATTGTGTGGACAATCGCATTATTTCTCCATTAATAAAACCTGACCATTCAGCCCCCTGCCCTCAAAGCCTATGATTGGCTGGGTAAGCTGTGTTTGGAATGCTGTTTTCCCCAGCCCCTGATCCCTATTGGCTGAGCTGTGCCGTCAGTCACACTCCCCACCCCACCCCCTCATTGTTTGCAATCTGTTGCATTTTGTTCTAGGCCATGTGGCCAGAGAGTAAATCAGGAGCCCACAAACAGGTTCAGGTTAAAGGGCAGATCAGAAAATGATTCAAGTTTTCGTACATCCCAAACCCCTAATTTTCGTTGTTAAATCTCACAGCACAGAAGGCTGTATCTAAGGAAGGCATCATTTAAGACACCATTCTCCTTTGCAGAAAGTAGTATCTGATTCTACAAGATAAGGGATGACCCCAGATGGACAACCAAGCTCATCCCTCCTTACTTTCAAAAGAAGAGGAGGCCCAGATTAGACCCACTCCTTGTAACTTTTATGATGGTCTGGACTGCAAATAAAGATTTCTAAACTTCCAAAATGATAATATCCTACTAACAGCCCTTGTAGGATCTTCATTAGTTTCTTGATCTCAAGATTCCCATTTGAGCCATTAGACAAATACAAGTTCCCATTGCAGGTTAATAATGACCTTAAACACAATGGCTTGAAGAAAAAGAGACTTTTAATTTTGTTCTCATCCTCCCACTCCATAAATGTACAACAACTTCCACATCCAGTTCCCCAGTTCCCTCTCAAATGTCCGAACATGCTATTCTTCATCGCTACAGTGACTTTTCTCTGTCCTAGTGAATGTGCACCTGTGCTAGAATCCTTTTCGGTCCTTCTCATGAGTTGGGGGCTCAGAGGCTGGGTAAGAACAAGGTGGTCTAACCTCAGTGAGGTATGCCCTTCATCAGGATGTGGGGAGGCCTGGAGCCCTAAGACCATTAATTACCTCAACACCAGTTCTCTCAGAGATGGGACAAAGTAGGAACCACTGAACATTTGCTGAATGTAAGAGCAGCTGAAGCCCACAGATGTACTGGGAGGGAGAGTGCACGCCTACCTAAAGCCAAAGCAACAGGCATCGTGTAACCCTTCTCAAATAAGCTATGAGGAAGACCCTCTAAATATCACGACTGGGTTAGAGGGCTGGGAAAAGAAACTGGCTAGATAGCAGGAGGCCGGGTCTCAATCTACTGATTTCCTATCTCTAAGCCTCAGTTTTCCCATCTGTTAAGAGGAGCGGTTATTTCAGCTGTCTCATGGGTCACTAGTGATGAGGAAGTATAAGTGATATGGAGTGGGACTGGGATCAGAGAAGAGAATTAGCAACTTCAAGTAAAGCAGGAAGGAGATTGAGGTTTTTGAGTGGACGAAGGCTTTTGGTTCTGCACAAAAGGTTCCTTAGTCTTTTCTCCCTAAGGGAAGTGTGAGTTTCCCAGGGAAAGAGGCAGCAACAAAAAAAGCTTCAAGCTTGGAGTGACTCTTCAGGGAACCCTTTCAATCTCCCAAGGACAGAAATCCCCTACAGTCCAACTCGAGTATTGTCCTCTCTAAGCGCCAACCCTTACCAGGTCGCCCCTGTCCCAGGGGGCTCCAATCACCATCAGAGGGACGCTGGCTCCCTCCCCACTTCTCCAAACTGTTTACCAACACACCCACGTGCCAGACAGACAGCTGGGGGCTATACCGACAGCTTCAGTCAGAAAATGGGGAGGTGATGGGAAGGTTTAAAATTCAATGCCTGATCTTAGACAGCGATAGAGCTCTGGCCACCCATGAGGTACCTCCCTCTTAGCTGGCCCAGGGTGGTCCTTACCGGAGTCGCTGGGGCTTTCGGACCCGGAGCCGGCCTGAGTCTTGGGCTCGCCCAGCTGACACTGGGTGGAGGGCGCCGGGTTACTGGCTTCCAGACTGGGAGTGCCGTCCGGGGTAGCGGGAGCTTTGGGCGGGTTCCCCCGGGGAGCGCCTGGGGCGAGCCTGTCGCTCACCACTCTCTCCAGCCGTTCCCGAGCGGAAAAGCCGCTCCACATGCAGTCACGGCGGATGATGGAAGCATAATTCCTGCCCCAAGCTTTCGAATGTCCCCGAGATTCCGTCTCGTCCCCGGCACCCCCTCCGGGCCACGGTTCCCCGGGACTAATCCCAGAGGCTGGGTCCCCGGCGCCGGGATCTGAGCCCCAGGGAGGCGACGTGGGGGGCGACGGCACCAGCTCGAATTTCTTCCAGATGTCCTCGCTGGGCGCCGTGGAGCGGTAGAAATCCTCTCCGCAGTCATAGTCGTAGAAATAGTGCTGGTACGAGTCGAAGTCCATGTCCGCTCCCTGCGGGAGGGAAGGAAGGGGAGACTGGCTGACTGCGGTGCCAGCCGAGGAAAGAGGCGGCTCCGAGTCCCTCGCCGCAGGCGGCTGCGGGGCTCTGGTCCCTCCCCAGACCCACCAGCTTGCAGCCCGCGCCTTGGCTCCTGGTCCTGAAAAGCCTGGCCTAGGGTCAGCTCGCTCAGGGCAGCTCGCAGCGGGCCGACCAGGCTGCGGGGAGCGAGTTCAAAGCAAACTTTGCCAGCACCGCCCGGAGCGCAGCTCCCGGAGCACAGCAGGGCTGGGCGGGGGCGCGCTGTCTCGAAGGCAGTCTGCAGCCTTGCAGCCCGCCAGTTCCCTGGGGACCCGTGCCCGGGCCACCCGCAGCCTCACCTCGCTCCCGCCGCCCGCCACCTGGAGCGGAGCGGCTCCCCGCCGGCTCGGGGAAGCCCGGCAGCTTGCACACACACACATGCGCGCCACCGAGCGCGCGGCCCCGCACTCACGAGCGCGCCCCCCGCGCGCGCTCCCCCGGCCTCGCTCGCACACGGCAGCTAGGACGCTCCCGGGATCGACGCGGGAGCGCGATCTGCAGGCGCATTGTTTCCCGACTGCTTTATATCGCGTCGCATACCCGGAGCTGGTGGGGGGGGGGGACAAGGAGGGGGGGTGGTCCCTAGGAGACAAGCCCCTCCTCTTCCCGCCCCTCTCTCCGCTGGCGACAGGTGGGGCCGGCCCCACCTCCTGGCCGCACTGGTCGTTTCTATTCTATCCCTGGAAGCCCCCCTAATAAATTGCTCGCTGGGGAACGCAGAGTAGAAGAGCTGATACAGCCCTGCAGTCTCCTGGTGGAGGCGTGACTCCTCAAAGAGGCTCCCGCAGTCCCGACGACCTAACTAAAGCGGCGCTCCCCACCTACTCAGAGTCAAGGACTAGAGCTGTTCCCCGCCCCACCCTGCTAGCCTACTTCCCAGGGCGCGCCCCGCTGGGTTCAGGTGCGTCCCACCCATGACGGGGCGGGGGGTGTGTGAGGTGAGACACACTGCACTTCCACCGCGCCACCTGGCGGCTCTCGGCCCTGAACCCGGACTTCTTCAACCCCTTGCTTCATCAACCGTTAGCCCATTCCTTAGCTCAGTGGCTCAAACCTGAGTAGCAATGAACATTCCAGACTAGAACGCCGGCAGCATTTAACCTCTTGGAGCCCCAATTTCACCTGTGAAATGAAGGGATGGCAATGACCTCACAGGGTCGCCTGGGAGGATTTGTTTACTAAAAAGATAAAGCATCTTGGGAAGGGACATGAGAGAATTCGAACACCAGCTTAGCTCCTGGGAAGGGTAGTGAGCCACTTCAACCACCAAGTCACAGCTGATACCTACTTCACAGCCCTGACTCCCAATATTCATCCTCCTCACAAAGCTCTCCTAAGAACTGCTTTAAAGATTGGGGACTAGGAGTGTGGAAACTTCATTCAGGCCACTGTTTTTCACTTCCCAGCTGTGTGGTCAAGGTGTTTGAAGCTTCACCTGGAATCCCTGGCCAAGAAGATGGATATATAATTCCTTTGTGTTATCATACAGAGGCTACATTCAGAGATGGGGGGGGGGGGGACTAACCACACATACAGCCTGAGATTTAGGTCCAAGGAAAGTAACTTAGGACAGCAGCCAATACATCTAGAATCCTCCACCTGGCATCAAGGTCTGGTGTCTGGTTGTCTGCCATCCTTCTCTTCCTCCCACTCTTTTTGTCTGACTACTCCAAACTACACGCTGTTGCCATCCTAACAGACTGAAGTTCGAAGTATAAACACTTCTCTTTGTTTTGGGCTAGGGGCAGGAGGTGTGAGATGACCCAGGAGTTGAGTAAGAACGCAGGGGGTGTGTGACTCTCCATTTTCCATTTGTTGTGTCTAAGGTGGGCGTGGGACACCCTTGAAAGCAGGAGTTGGCTCTTGCTTGCTTTGTAATCCCTGTACCTAGAATGACTTCTGGCAATATTTATGCACTGACTTCCTGAGTGACCTAGCCAACCAGAGTTTATTGAGACAGCCTGCATGCCCTCCTCTGTGCTGTTCTGGGTAGCCCAGAAAAGGTTCCAAGTCTGGTTGCAGCCCTGGTGCAGAGGTGTCTTGTTCTTAGGGTTGCACATGTCTGGGTGGTGCTGCACTGTCCACGGGTCTTGGCTCTAGTGGCAGAAACCAATGTAAGCAGGAAAATAATTTTTAAATTTCATTTATTTATTTATTTATTTATTTATTTATTTATTTATTTTCAGTGCGTTGGTGTTTTGCCTGTATGTATGTCTGTGTGAGGTTGTTGGATCCTCTGGAACTGGAGTTACAGACAGTTATGAGCAGCCATGTGGGTGCTGAGAATTGAACCAGGGTCTTCTGGAAGAGCAGGCAGAGTTCTTAACCACTGAGTCATCTCTCTCCAGCCCGGAAAATAACATTTAAGGGAGAAACTGTTGCATAGAATTCATAGGACGCTGAGAATCTATGTTTGGAAAATGAGCATACCTGGTTGTTCATTTTGTTCTTATTTTGAAACAGATTCTCACTCTATGGCCCAGGCTGACCTAGAACTCATTATATAAGGCCAGGAATGGTGGCTTATGCCTGTATTCCCAGTACAATCTCCTAATGCTGTAGCACGAGGGTGTTCCAATTCCCTTGCTGGAGACAATCTAGACTATTGCCTGATTAAAAATTTTAATGTAGTGAGGGGCACAATGGCCTCACACACCTGAAATCCTAGCTACTTGGGAAGCTAACCACAGGAGGATCACTTGAGCATTGGGCAAGACTAAAATGATTTTTCTTCAGGGGTAGGAATTGAACCTAGGGTCTGATATAGGCTGGGCAAAGACTCTCACCCTGAGTCATAGCCCCAGACCAAAAGTATTAATATAGCTAAGAAAGTATTGATGCTAGCCCAAAGGGTCTGGGCAGCAGAGAAAGCCAGAGTTCATGGAGAGTTGCCATGGTAATCACCAGGAGCATGCATCAAGATCTCTCTGGGTGCAAAAAGCTGATCCAGAGACAGGGGAGACGGAAGCATCATTCTTTGAAGCCTCTCAGTTCTTCTCCCCCCTCCACTTTACTGGTGCTGGCTCACCCAGCAGTTCTCTGAAAGCCATTCTGCTCCCCACGTAACTCTTCCCAAGGGGAGAGAATGCACTCAGCAACAACAAGAGAAATCCAGTGTGCTCCAAAGGCTCACTTCCCCTTATAAATTAATGAATTGGCATCTGATTTGAAATATCAGTCTCCTGGGCCTGGTTAATGTGTGTCTGTTCTGAGGAGATGCTGAGGCTTTTAGGACTAACAACTGTGGTTTCTGAGTTAATGTCTGGACCCAGCATGGTGATAAATTCACCAAGGTAACAAATGCTACCCTAGAGACATCCAAATTATCTGCAATTTTGTTGTTATTGTTCTAATTCTTTAATATATATTATATATATATATGTATATAGTGGTGTGGGGGGGTTGGGGGTATGTGGAGGTCAAAAGACAATTTGTGGGAGTCAGTGCTCTTCCGCCATGTGGATTCAGGGGATTAAGCTCTGGTCACTGGGTTTGGCAGTAGGCACCTTTACCCACCGAGCCACCTCACTGGCCCAGTGTTTTGTTTTTATTTAAGGCAGAGGTTCATCTAGCACAGGCTGTCCTTTTAGCTCCCTGTGTAATTAAAATTGCCTTGAACTCCTGATCCTTTTGCCTCCACTTTCCATGTGCTGGCATTGTCTGTATTTTAAAAAGTGTAAGGTAGGGTTTTTGTTTGTTTTTAAAATGGGGTCTTATCTAACCCAAGCTGGCCTGGAACTTCTGCCTGTCCTTCCGTGTCATTCTCAACCTCCCAAGTATTGGAATTATCTATCATTTACTTATTTATTTTTGTTTTGCCTTAAGACAGGGTCTCACTCTGTAGTCCAGGCGGGTGGGCTTTGAACTCATGGCAATCCTAAGTGAAGAGAGGGGAGAGAGAGAGAGAGAGAGAGAGAGAGAGAGAGAGAGAGAGAGAGAGAAAGAGAGAGAGGAGTAACTTACGCTTTTAGTTTCAGTATAACCATATAGTCAAAATAGTACGAATATTGCCTAATTGAGGGAGGTAACTCAGAGGGTAAAAGCATTTGCCTTCAAACCTGACAAACTGAGAACAACATTTAATTTTGTTATTGCCTGTATAGTTGGGGGTATGTATGCATGAGTGCTGGCATTCTTGTCACTGCTTATGAGTGTGCAGGTCAGAGGACAACTTGTAGAAGTCAGTTTTCTTCTTCTACTGTGGGCTCCTGGATTTCAAATTTAAGTGGTCAGGTTTGCATGGCAAGTGTTGTTACCTGCTGAACTATCTAGCCCACTTGGCTCAGCTCTGTGTGTGTGTCTGTGTGCACTAGCCCAACTTTACTATTCCTTTCTTAAATATTTTTTTTCAGTTGATTTGCTTCATTTTTCTTTTGTTTCTGTGTACCTATTAATTGTTGAAACAGGCCTCTCCAATTCACACCAGCTACAAAGGTTACTTCATTCAGTCTAACATACCAGGTTACCAATCTGTCAGTTACATTTCTCTTTTCTCGGAATCATTGTCTTCCTATTTGAATCAGGATTTGGTGGTTTCTTGGCCCAGCTTCACAGGGTTCAGTCTATAACTTCCCTTGTCTCTGATCCTGGAAACCCCCCCTGCTTCTCTCTTGTGTTGATGGTCTGTCATCCAGAGCCCACTTCTTCCTCTTTCTTGGTTTACTTCCTCACTCTGGTGGAGCACATCCTCCAACACCTGCCTGAGAAAGTGTCCTTGGAAAGGAAAGATTGAAAGATTCCGAGATCCAGCTTTGCTGAAGTGATATTTATTATACCCTCCTCTTCGTTGATAGTTTGGCTTGGTATAAAACTCTAGCTCTCCCTTGAGAATTATACAGGTGTTGCTTTCTTGTTTCCTAGCAACTGGTGGTGTGCTGAGAAGACCAAGACCGACCTCATTATTTTATGTTGCTTTGCATGTGAGCTGTTTTCCTTAACACTTTGAGGTTGTACTCTGTCTCTAGAATTCCGAATTCAATTATATACTCTTGTGTGGATCTATTGTAATAAAGAATTTTTATTACAATCTTTTTTTTTTCCGAGATAAGGTCTCTCTGTGTAATAGCCCTGGCTGTCCTGGACTCGCTTTGTAGACCAGGCTGGCCTCAAACTCACAGAGATCTGCCTGCCTCTGCCTCTCGAGTGCTGGGATTAAAGGCATGTGCTACCACGCCCGGTTTAATAAGGAATGTGACTGGCCTTTGTCCCTGGTCCTTGGGAGGCAGAAAGTGAGTCGTGCAATTCCCCAAGTATCAGAAGTATCTTGGTTATTCATGGTGGCCTCAATAGTTTGTACTAATGAAGTCATTCCTGGTTGACCCTTATATAGTTTAAGATGACTCGTGCCAGAGAGACCAACCTTGTGATTAAAAATTGGTGCTTTGAGTCATCTGGTATCAATCTAATTTCTGAGGAGGTGATATAGAGCCAGAATTGAGTTCAGTCATTTTGGTAATGATCCCAGAAATGATACCTACCACATCACGAACCCCCCATTTTTGTGTGGTTGCTAATTTTTTTGTTGTTTTATGATATTTTAAAATTTACTGCCTAAATGTTTTTCTTTATTCTCTAAATGTTCCCTCTCCTCCTCTGCTTTCCTCACTTCCTTTTTGTCTATTTTTTTTTCAGATAGAATTTGACTCTATAATCCTAGCTCACAACAAATTCACGATGTAGCCCAGGTTGGTTTTGAACTTGTGATCCCCTGCATGCTGGAACTGTAGATGTGGAACATGATGCTACACTTCTCTAAATGTTCTCTTTTTTGTAACTTCCTGTTGTTTTTCCTCTTGTGCAGTTGTTTCTTCCCCCCCCCTGCATCTATTAATGAGTTTCATATTAATTATAAAGCTTGAAAATTTTTCGTTTTCCCTGTTTTTTTTTTTTCTATTCCCTTTGAATCCATTGTTTGCTATGCCCTGTGTTTTTTTGTTGGAGGACTTCCTCAAATTCATGGTGAGCCTTGCTACTTGATTTTTAAAAAATTCATTAAGAAATTAAGCTGAGCCAGGCTGCGGTAGCTCACACCTTTATTTTCAGCACTCAGGAGACAGAGGCAGGTGAATCTCTGAGTCTGAGTCCAGATTGTACTACAGTGGGAATTCCAGGATAGCAAGGACCACACAGTCTCAAAAAAATAAAGATTTATTTAATTTTTCTGTATGAGTGTTTGCCTGTGTGTATGTGTGTTCACTACATACATGTCTGGTACCCAAAGGAGGCCAGAAGATGGTGTATCCCTAAGAACTGGAGTCACAGATAGTTGTTAACTGTCATGTAGGGGCTGGGGATTGAACCCAGGTCCTCTGCAAGAGCAGACAGTGTTTCTTACCACTGAGCCAGCTCTCTAGCCCCCCCTTTTTTTCCACATTCTTTTTTTTTTTTTTGGTTTTTCGAGACAGGGTTTCTCTGTGTAACAGCCCTGGCTGTCCTGGACTCGCTTTGTAGACCAGGCTGGCCTCGAACTCACAGAGATCCGCCTGCCTCTGCCTCCTGAGTGCTGGGACTAAAGGCGTGCGCCACCACCGCCCGGCTTTTTTCCACATTCTTAATAGTGTCTTGAATTCATAAAACTTTTGTTAATTATGAAAAATTGGTTTCATGGCTTAAATTATTTATTATTTTAATTTATTTAATTAACTTATTTTATTTTCATTACCTTATTTTACTTATAGATGTTTTGCCTGCATGTCTCTCTGTGTACCATGTGTGTGCCTGGTGACTTCAGAGACCAGAAAAGGAGCATCAGAGCCTCTGGAACTGGAGTTGTAGAGAGTTGTGAGCCGCCATGTGGGCCTTGGGAATTGAATCTAGACCCCTGGAAGAACAGCTAGTGCTCTTAATTGCTGAGCCATCTTTCCAGTCCCTTTTCCTTTATTTAGTTGGTGGTGGTGGCAGTGGGTGAACATATGTGCCGCAGCACATGTGTGGAGGGCAGAGTTGTTTCTCTCCTTCTACCTTCATGTGGGCTTAAAGGATAAATTCAGGTAGTCAGGCTTGTCTATCTAGAGATGAACTGCTGGCTCCATTTTCTTTCTTTTTTGTTTGTTTGTTTTGAGACAGGATTTCTCTGTGTACTTCTGGCTGTTCTGGACTCACTCTGTAGACCAGGCTGGCCTTGAACTCACAGAGATCTACCTGCTTCTGCCTCCCCAGTGCTGAGATTAAAGGTGTGTGCCACCATGCCCGGCTTTGCTCATCTTTTTTTTTTTTTTTTTTGTGGGAGTAGAGATTTTAATATCATAAATCAGAGTGGGCCCGCCTCTCCCTATCTCCACACTGCCTGGACGGCTGCCTGCAGCCAGGGCTCCCTCCATCCCCTAGGAAGGATCCAGCACCAGCCTGAGAGGGAGGCAACAGCAGCTAAAGGAGTGGGGGTGGGGTGGGAGGAGAAAGAAGCTTGTGCAGGCGCATGTGGGTGTGTACTGATGTGTGAGAACACATGTAAAGGGTCATGTTTATAGACCCCGGCTCAGGGGCAGTCTAGGATGGGAAGGAGGTAGGGCACGAAGCACATCCTTTCCCCCTGGCACCATGGGACAGATATAATGGGTTAGGTGGTAAGTAACCCTAAGTCTGAGCTTTCAGGACTTGAGCCCTTTGAGTCTGGTAGAGTGAAAGACCCAGTCCATGGGGACACTAGGTCTGTCTCATTCTGAGAGCCCTGCAAAGGTGGGAGGTAAGCAGTAAAGGGGGACAGCTCTCTGCTAGAAGAACTTGACTCCTCGGCCATCGCTCACAGTGATAATCTCAGCCTTATGCTCCTGCTGTAGGGCCTGCAGAGCCCGTAGTAGGGTCGCCTCATCCAGCCCGTGGAACTCTTCATCCTCTGTATCTTCCCCATAGGTCAGTTCATACAGCGTAAATACAGAGTTGTTCTGGCCACTCCTGGAAACCCATTGATAAATGAGTTTCCCCCATTCTTCTGGCCTCCTCCACATGATCAGGAAGCTAGACTTATTCTTATCCAACCACTCGAGGTTCCCTTTCTTCCTCAGTTCTTCTAATACAATCTGGATTGACTCCACAGGAAGTTTCCGCTGTAGCTTGACGTTGTTGAAGAGCGGGCTCTCTTGGGCTTCCATCACCGTCATGCTGGACTGTTTGTGCAGGCGGCAGAAGGACAGAACCAGAGAGCACCAGGCGGCCAGCTGCTTCTGCCGAGTGTCCACATTCGGCTGTAACGTAAAGAAGGGCGGGAAGCGGTACTGCCACGGCCACTCGAAACTCATCGCCATCGTAGTAGCCCAGAAAACCCGGAACCCTTTGCTCATCTTTTTAAAATAATAAAAATTATATGTGTGTGAAAGAGTTGCTTTTAAAATATTTTTCTGATTTATTGTATGTCAATGTTTGATTTTTATACCTATTTTATACTTACATACCCTGAGTCATGTAGAAATTTCTCAGGTAAAGTCAGATGTAAACGGCACATGCCCTTAATCCCAGTACTCAAGGAGACAGAGGCAGGCCAGCCTAGTCTACATAGTGAACTCCAGGCTAGCCAGTGAGATCCTGTCTCAAAACAAAAACTCAGGTAAATGGAATTGAGAATGGAAAGAGTTTAAGGAGCCTCAGCACAAAAGTTTTTAGTGTCCTTCTGTAACCCAGGCTAGCCAGCAATGCCCATGTAACCCAAGCTGGTCATGAACTCAAAATCTTTCTTCCTCAGCCTTCAGAGTGCTGTGCTGGGATTACAAGTGTGGAAGGTGCCAAATAACTTGGAGCTAGATTACAAACAGTTGTGAGCTGCCACATGGGTGCTGGGAATTGAACTGGGGTCCTCTGGAAGAGCAGCTAGTGCCCGTAACCTCTGAGCCATCTCTCTTGCCCCTGCCTGAGTTTTAAGTTTTGATAACATCTAATTTATTTATTTTATTTTATTTATTTATTTATTTTAATTTTTTTTTGCTGTAGTTTCTTGTGAATACATATTTAAGAATCAGTTACAGGGCTGGAGAGATGGCTTAGAGGTTAAGAGCACTGGCTGCTCTTCCAGAGGTTCTAAATTCAATTCCCAGCAACCACATGGTGGCTCTTAACCATCTATAATGAGATCTGGTGCCCTCTTCAGGCCTGGAGGCATAAATGCAGACAGAATACTGCATACATTAAAAAAATAAATAAATATAAAAAAAATCAGTTACAAAATCTGAAGCTTTATAAACTCACCCATAAGAGTAGAGTTCTAGCCGGGCGGTGGTGGCGCACGCCTTTAATCCCAGCACTTGGGAGGCAGAGGCAGGCGGATCTTTGTGAGTTCGAGGCCAGCCTGGTCTACAAAGCAAGTCCAGGACAGCCAGAGATATTCAGAGAAACCCTGTCTCGAAAAACCAAAAAAAAAAAAAGAGTAGAGTTCTAGTTAGTATATTCCATTTAGATCTTTTTGTGCATGTGTATGGTGCATATATATGTAGTATGTGCATATATGTATGTACAGGTGTGCACAGAGGCCAGAGGAGGGCATTGGGTGTTCTCTTCTATCATGCCCCCCTTCCTTTTCCTCCCTCCCCAAACAGTGTTTCTCTGTGTATCCCTGACTGTCCTGGAACTCACTCTGCAGACCAGGCTGGCCTTGAACTTAGAGATCAACTGCCTCCTGAGTCCTGGGATTAAAGGTGTGTGTCACCTTAGGCAGAGAAACCTTATCTCGAAAAACCACACACACACACACACACACACACACACACACACACACACACACAC
>CAJQZJ010001750.1:5104374-5160013 GCA_907164525.1 Lophiomys imhausi | reverse complement strand
CACACACACACACACACACACACACACACACACACACACACACACACACAAAAGGTGTGCCACAACTGTCTGCCTTCCCACCCTTTCATTTGAGACAAGGTCTCTCACTGACATCGGAGCTTGTAGTTTTAGATAGGCTGGCAGCCAGCCAGCAAGGCCCAGCAATTATCCAGTGTCTGCCAGTCTCAGTACTGGAGTTACAAGTCTGTGTGAGACTGTGCCTGGCTACTGGCTGGGATCTGACCTCCAGTCTGTGTGCTTGTGAGCAGGTGCTCTTGAACACGGGGCCATCTCTCCAGCCCTTATATTTAGAACCGTTTGAATTTTCTCTCCCTCTCTTCCTCCATTCTCTCTTTTGTTTGAGACAGGCTTTTGTTGTATAGCACAGGCTGGCTTGGAACCTTCCATTCTCCTGCATCAGCCTTTGGGGTTCTACACCCAGCATGAGTCAGTTTCCATATATGATATGTATGATATGAGGTATGTGTACAACTTTTTTTCCTTATCTTTCTTTCATTCTTGTCATTGTGAGTTTACCTTTTTTTAAAAAAGATTTATTTTATTTTATGCACATTGGTGTTTTGCCTGCTTGTATATGTTTGTGTGAGGGTGTCAGATCCCCTGGAACTGGAGTTACAGGCAGCTGTGAACTGCCATGTGGGTGCTGGGAACTGAACCTGGGTCCTTTGGAAGAGCTGCCCGTGCTCTTAACCACTGAGCCATCTCTCCAGCCCGGACATCTTTTTTTTTCTTAAGCCATTTGTAGCTTCGTTGGAACTGCAGGAGTGAGTGGAGACAAGCGCGTGTGGGCCACCCTCACACTCAGCCAGAAACGCTTCACGCTACACCAGCTCTCCCTTTCAACTCATCAGATTGGGCCCTGTAGTGTGGAGGGCTTTCTGGGGAAGGGAAATCCAATCTGAGCCTTGAAGAGGTCTGGGATGTCAGGGGCTGGTAATGTAGCATGCGCAAGGCTCAGAGTCTGAGGCCTGCCAAAAACAAGTCTCCCAGTAGAAATGAGGTGGCAGAGGATGAGAGAGCAGCATTTGAAGCACTTAACCAGATTAAAGGTTAATTTTTCATTCCATATCAGTGGCCCTGTTATCTGTGCTTGGGTTTCACTGCAAACACCCCCCACCCCCACCCCTTAGAACTCTCTGAGGAATGTGGCCTTGCCCTAAGCAGAGTGGGAAAAGGGTTCTGGGGACTTTGCGCTTAGCTCTGCCGACAACCCGACCACCCGAGGAAGCTGCTGTGTCCACTGGACAATAGCAGCTTTGCAAACAAAGAAATGGGGGTTGTACCGATGTCTTCGCTTGAAAATGGTGTCAAACTAGACTAGCCTGTACCAATCCTCAGTTTCCCATCAGAAGGTGTTTATCCTTACCTGGCAGGCAGTACGATGTGGAATTACTACAGTTTGCTTAGTGTGGAGACTTGCCAGATCCTGAGAACTTCAAAAGTATCAGTTTTCTGCTTTTTTAAAAAAGAAAAAAGTTAGTGAGGGGGGAGGTATGAGGCAACTGATCTGGTGATTTTTCCAGCCAAGGCTTGACCGCTTGCCAGAGAAGCTGGAGAGAAAATGATGGAAGAGTCACAGGATTGGGACAGAGAAACCCAGGTGGATCTCTATCACTTCCCAAGATTCCAAGCACAGTGAGGAAAGGGATCCTCTGAGCTCAGCCCTGTGTCTGATTGCTTCTTTTCCCTTCTGTGTGGACCTCCAGCCTTGCTTCACACAGTGGCTCTTCCAGTTTACCTTCTTTGAGAGAGACCTGATAACTGGAAAGGGAGGGCTGGCCCCCGAGTCTGAAGGGCTGATGTAGCTATCCTGAGCTGCTCATACGGGGTACAAGATTGCGTGTGTGTGTACACATGCATTTACGCACATGCCCAGGCTACAGCATGCCGATGAAGGTCGGGGACAACTTGTTGGGGTCAACCTGTAGGGCCATTTCAGTGGCTCTAAATTATTTGCTTGTTTTGTTTATGTGTATGTGCTCATTTGAATGCACGTTGGAGAAGGTTTCTGAGGAGGCCAGAAAAGGGTGATAGATCTACTGGAGATGGAGTTACACTCAGCTATGAGTTGCCCAAGGTGCTAGAAACTGACTCTGGTCCTCTGCAAGAGTAGTACACTCTCTTAACCAACTGCTGAGGCATTTCTCCAGTGTGTGTGTATGATTTGTGTACATTTGTGTATATATGATGTGTGTGCATATGTGTGTATATGTGTGTAAGATGTGTGTGCTTGTGTATATAATGTGTATGTGTTTGTGTGTGTATGCTGTGTGTACATCATGTGTGTGTGTATGATGTATGGTGTTTGATGTGTGTATTTGATGTGTGTATGTATACTGTGTGTGACATGTGTATATGTATGCTGTGTGTGTGTGTGATGTGTGTGTATGATGCGTGTATATATGATGTGTGTGTGTATGTGGCATGGCATGTATATGGAGGCCAGGGATGACCTTGAGTGTCAGTTTTCACCTTGAATCTTCTTTAAGACAGGGCCTCTTGCTGCACATCACTGTGCTTAGCCCAGACTACCTGGCCTTTGGGCCTGCAGGACTTCTCTTTTTTCTCCCTGCCTTGTCATCATTGGCATTCCGGGAATACAGATGCATACTACTTTATGTGGGCTCTAGGGGTATGAATTCCTGTCCTCACAATTGTATGGCAAAGGCTTTATGCACTGAGACATTTCTCCAGCCAAGAGATGCGATTTTGAAAACCCCTGGAGATAGTGCCATTCACAGGGATAGAATACCGGGTGTGTGGTGCCTCAGGATAAATGAGAAGCTACTGCCTTTCTTGAAAGGATTTTTTTTTTTTTTTTTTGGTTTTTCGAGACAGGGTTTCTCTGTTTAACAGCTCTGGCTGTCCTGGACTCGCTTTGTAGACTAGGCTGGCCTCGAACTCGCAAAGATCCGCCTGCCTTTGCCTCCCAAGTGCTGGGAAAAGGATTTTTATGTATATACATTCACACACAGAGACACATAAGGAAATACATTTCTAAAAAGAAAGAAACTCTTGCCCATGAGTCCTGGCAAACCTAGTGACTCCGCTCTGGGCTATATGCTCTGGGAACAGGTGTAGAATTACTTGGAAATGACTCTTCTGTCCACTAGAGGGAAACCCAGGCTAGAGAGATGGAAAATCCTCTCAAGTAGGAGGCTGATAAAGCCAGGGAGACCTCAGCTGAGGATCTAAGTGATGATGTAAGCCCAGGAGCTGGCTTGTACCAACTTGATGAGAGACTCTTGGTGCATTTTCAGAGTTTATGGTTGCTGGTTGCTAAACACAGTCATTAAAAATTAAGCTATACAAACTGACACTTAAATCAACTGTATTAAAAATGACTGCAGCTAGGCATGGCAGCACATGCCTGTAATCTCAGCACTTGGGAGGAAAAGGCAAGAAGATCAGGAATTCAAGGTCCTTCTTAGTGCTTAGCGAGTTCAAGAACCACATGAGACCCTATCTCAAATAATATAATGGCTCCAAACATAATTTTTCAATTTTCACTGTATTTTACTGGTACTGTGTCTCTGTTACGCAGGGAGTATTTTATAGTAGTATGTTACTCTCTATCTTTAAAATTGCTGGCTTTCAGTTGGCCATAAAAGAATGTTTTCTTCAGGGAAACAAACACATGCTACAAACCAGGGTTTCCCCACTCCTGACTCCCCTCCAGCGTAGCTTGCTCTAAATACCTGCTATGATATCCCTGTTCAGGTCTTTTCCACACCAGCAGCTGTACTGAGGGGTTGGGCTTTTCCAGCTCTGGCCAGAGGCACACTCACATACATCCCTGTGGAGGGACTGGTCCATTTCCTCAGGTTGGGCTGTTGGGGGCCCCTTGAGTGTGTCACTGCTGTGCTATTGTTGGAGCTTGGCCTGAAGGTGCTCGCTCCAGGCTCAGGATCTGTAACAGCTGCAGCCTACTCAGACCGGTTTGAGCTCTGCCGTGCCTTCCTGCCTGCCTAGTGGCGAAGTAAGCACCAGGATCCCTCTGCCTGGGATGGACCATGCTTCCCTATCAAAAGGGCAGTTTCCTGAGGATGGGGGTTAGTTCCTCCCTTCGTTTATATCTCCAAGCTGGCTTTAGAACACAGCAGTGCGAGAATGAAGCTTGCGCCACCTGTTAGCAGTGTGACCAGAGAAAGGTACTTTAACCAACAGATCTGGCCTTCTATCTTTTAGCGTGTAAAACAAGATGAATTTCTCTCTCTCTCTCTCAAAAATGTGTGTGTTTGTGAGTGAGTGAGAGAGAGAGAGAGAGAGAGAGAGAGAGACTTGTGGGAGTCTCATTTTGACATCTTGTGCGAGTCTCATTCTGACATGTGGGACCCTGGCATTGAACTCAGGTGAACAGACTTGGAGACAAACACCCTTTCCTGTTGAGTCAGCTTCCCAACTCAGGTAAATACTTGTTTATCATTAGGTCTGGCTTCTGTGTAGACACATTGAGTTCATCCAAGCAAAGCACTCTCCCGGCTGTTCCCATGACCAAGAAGGCGCCCCATGATATAAAAGGTGCTGAATTAAAGGGGCGTGCCTCACAGCCCTGACATTGTGTGTCAAGGAAGGAAGTAGGAAGGTGCTAGGGCCAAAGGAGTTAACAAATCCAGTAGCCAAGTATGTGCGACAGCTGGGGAGCGCACCCTCTACTGGACACTGCCAAGTGCTCCATGCCTGATAAGGGGCACCTCTTTCTTGTGGCCATGCCCGCCCGCTCTGGGGCTGGGATGCAGGCAGCCGGACGTGGCAGGCCCAGGGCTGCGCTGCAGGAAGCAGCGGCGGGGGCTGTACTGAGCCTCAAAGTAACGGAAGGGAGGGAGCAGCCAGCACCTGCATTGTGCGAGCCCCGCTCCCCGCTGAGCCACCGAGGACCCCCTGAGCATATTCTTGGCGACAACTCCCGGGTCAGGGCCTTGTTTCTTATGCAGGTATAGACTGAACCAGAGGAGGATATGCTTTCTCTCGCTGAGGCATTCATTTACTCTTTTTAACCCACCCATCCAATAATGGACTAGTAAACACAAAACCAGCTCAGGATTCCACAGATCTTTGGACCTTCGAAATTGGAGGTGGTTTCTGCAGAGTAGTTTGGAATCGTGGCTTCTCTAGCGTGCAAGTGAGCCTCTCTGAATTTCTCTGTATTGGATTAACAACGTGGAGGGAGGTCCATAGCCCTGGAGATCGCGGGAGTCAATGAAGTCTGCGTGAGGCACAGCAGCAACTAGGAAATAACCAGAGGATTTTTCAAAAACAAATTTTCATTTTTAGTATGACAAAAGATCATTTCCGGAGTGAAGGATGGACTGGAGGGAGCCCGAAGTGTAACTGGAAGCCTGTACAGTGGTTTAAATTTTTGTTTTTTTGTTTTTGGTTTTTTCGAGACAGGGTTTCTCTGTGTACAACAGCCTGGTTGTCCAGGACTCACTTTGTAGACCAGGCTGGACTCAAACTCACAGATATCCGCCTCCCTCTGCCTCCCGAGTGCTGGGATTAAAGGCCTGCGCCACCACCGCCCAGCTTGGTTTAAATTTTTAAAATTTGATTTGCAACATTTAAAAGTTGTGAAATTTCAACTCAGGGTCTTGGTGTGTCTTTTGGAAAAAAATTTGACGATATGGGAGGCTGTGCTTCATAAGCTGTTGGGTTATCCTAGAGGTATGCTCTCTCTCTGTCTTTTCTCTCTCTCACTGTACACTGTAATTTTTTTTGTGACTCTTGCAAAGTGGTGTTAATTGTTGAAAAGTTAAAAAAAAATAAAATAAGACTTAGGCAATTCTGTGCTGCAAAGTTCTGAAAGGCAAATTTATTTTGAAACACAGATTAAAAAAATAATTGGAAGCAGGTAAGTTGACAGCCTAGCTCTGCCGAGATAGGGTAAGCAGGTTCTTCATAATTCCTGCTTTACAATTAATGTCTATCAGAGAAATGGTGCCAAAAGGCTGAAGATTGATGCTGTAATATATGGAGAGAAATTGGGAACTGTCCAGGCAGCCTCTGGTATGTCATTTCTTAGTTTTGGAAGCTGCTGGCTCTGCACTTCCTGTATAACCAGATATATTTATCCCTCTCAAGTCTCTGAAGTGGTTGAAGAATAGATAGCTAGAATCTTATAGTTAAATTTTGAGTTGTTAGCTGGGCGGTGGTGGCGCACGCCTTTAATCCCAGCACTTGGGAGGCAGAGGCAGGTGGAACTTTGTGAGTTCGAGGCCAGCCTGGTCTACAAAGCGAGTCCAGGACAGCCAGAGATATTCAGAGAAACCCTGTCTCAAAAAACCAAAAAAAAAAATTTGAGTTGTTTAGGAATTAAGAGGGTGTTCTGGATCTAAGAAGATGTTATTAAAATTGTGATGCAAGTTAGGAAGGAAGCTGAGTTGGATACAAATCTTTAAACTCATGGAGATGGTTGCATAGTAGAATGTTAAAGTCAGGTGCCAAATATGTGGGACTGAACATTGGGAATGTATGCTAAGCCTTATAATTTTCATAATTGTGGCCTAATTATTTCTGTTGTTTTGTATTGTATTTGTTGTTATAAGAGAAAGAGCCATTTGTTGAACTGAAAGGGGGAGCTGTTGGGGGGGAAAAGATATACTTAAACTTAAAAAAAAAAAAGAAGCAGATGGGAGGGTGTGAGGGGGAAGAGGGTAGGAGGGTGGGACCCGAGGGGGGAGTAGGGAGGGGAGTGTGATTGAGATGTAACTTGAAGAAATTAAAAAATATATATATATTAAAAATTTTAGTTGGGATTTAAAAAAATATGTTTTTATTTATTTATTCATCTATTTTGTTTTTTTGAGACAGGGTTTCTTTATGCAGCCTTGGCTATCCTGGAATTTACTCTATAGACCAGGCTGGCCTTGAACCTCCAGAGATCTGCCTGCCTCTGCCTCCTGAGCACTGGGATTAAAGGCAAGCTCGTGGGCTACCACACCCAGCAATTACAGAGAGCCGTGAACTGCCCTGTAGGTGCTGGGATTTAAACCCAGATCCTTTGGGAGAGCAGCCAGTGCTCTTAACTGCTGAGCCATCTCTCCAGCCCTAGTTGGGATTCTTGATTGGCTGATCTTTTTCAAATAATGGTCTTCTGGCAGGGTGTGGTGGCACACGCCTTTAATCCCAGCACTTGGGAGGCAGAGGCAGGGGGATCTCTGTGAGTTCTAGGCCAGCTTGGTCTACATAGCGAGTCCAGGACAGCCAGGGCTATTATACAGAGAAACTCTGGTTTCTCGAAAAGAGAAAGTCTCAAAAAAAACAAAAAACAAACAAACAAACAAACAAACAAACAAACAAATGGTCTTCTGGGACATCTTCTAATAAAAGAATTTTAAAACATGTCATAATGGGACAGTGTGTGCCATGGGAATACCCCCAAACCAGGGGAAAGACCTTAGTCAGCACAACTGGACCAGAGGCCAGGATTCAGTAACAAGGGGGAAGAAGTGGCCATCTCACATGGGTGGAATGGAGCACACAGGTGACAGGTGCTTAAAGGAGACAAGAGCTAAAAATAGATAAGATTGATTTTCGTATTTCTGGCATGGGAAAATGGGTAGGAGGCAGTTCCATTCACAGTCTAGAGTCCCTAGAAGAGGGAGGGCCTGCTTTTTAGCCCTGTTGGATCATAGAGTCTGGGTCAGTCACAAGGGGACTGATCGGCCACTAGATCTCTAGTGGCTGGAGAGGGAGCTGGATTTAAGGTTCATCTTCGGTTGAGGCAAGAGACCTGGGAAGGGGTACCATCAGCCTCAGTGTTGTGTGCAGAGTCCGACAGGAACAGCTATGAGGATCCATTTATAGTCAAGAAGCCAAGTTTAAGAGTATTGGAAGGGCCAGGCATGGTTGTGCACCCCTTTAATCCCAGTACTCCAGAGGCAGAGGCAGGTGGATCTCTGTGAGTTAGAGGCTAGCCTGGTCTACAAAGCAAGTCCAGGACAGTCAGTGCTACACAGAGAAACCTTGTCTCAAACAAACAAACAAATGAGAGAGAGAGAATTAGAAGATGTTAAAGAACAGGCATCTGATAAACTCACCTCCAACCTGTACGGATGGGCTTCTCCGTGGTGTCTCACCACAGGAGTGGACTGAGAACAGGTAGGCCAAGAGGACGTTGACTGGATCCTGTTGTAGTCAGACAAAGCTTAAGACATCTAAGTACCCTTCAGTGCAACTTCCCGCCCTCCAGGGCCATTTGATAGACCTGGGGCACAGCTGGGAAGAGAAGGAAGGACCCAAAAGGCTGGGGAAGGAGCAAACAAGACTCCAGGACATTCTTCTCAGGCAAGAATGACCGGGGCTGCCATGCCCACTCAGACTGTTCCTGCCTTACTTCCTGGAGCTCCCAGGACCATCTCTGAGGTCAGCCAGCATCTCACTCAGGAGCCGAAGATCAGATGCAGCGACTGACTGTGTACAGCTCACCCTCAGAAATGTTTTGTCTAGCTCTGGCATGTTTCCTCTGGAGGAAACAGAACTTTTCCCATTCTGTAGGAGAGGGAACTGAGGCTTGGAGAGCATAAGGCACATTCCAGGGGACACACAGCTGAGGAAAGGCAAACCTGGAAGGACAACCCTGTCCCTTTGGTTTCTCCTGATGTGGTCCATTCTGCAAAGGTCTTTCAACCCTTCTGTCTGCTTGGGGTCTTGCTAGGCTCCACCCCTCCTTCACTTCCCACCTCCAAATGATCTCCACATCCTGTAGAACCTACTCCTTCACAGACCCAGCAACTGCCTCCTTTTCTTTTACTTATGGGTCACTGTACATGTGAGGCTCCCGGCCTGGCTGTACCATTGCTGCCTCTCTGGTCTCCCCACCTCCAGTCCCTTGTTCATATCAGCAGCCAGCGGATTCTACAGCACGGATCTGACCACATCACCACTCTTAACTTCTGCCAATGATATCCCCTTGCCCTCTGAATAAAGTTCACATTCCTAACCAAGTCACCAGATTCTGTGAGTTCTTATCACTAGTCTCAGCAGCTAATGCCACTGTCCTGAGTGCAGCTGTGCACAACAGCCAGTCAGAAAGCTTGCCTGTCACTTCTGAGCAGACCCTGTCCTGGGCTTTCTTCCTTTTAGGTCTTTGCTCTCACCACCTATTCTGTCTTCCACAGTTTCTCCCTATTTCGATCTCTCCCCCGCGACTCTGCCAACTGAAGTTTGAACCCTTTAAGCCTACCTAACTCCTCGGAGGGTTCTTTGCCAGAACATGATAAACATGTCTCTCCCCTGTAAACAGGTGAGCACCCACAGTTCTCCCTCTGTGCACAGCTCTGCACCTTACATACGAGGGAAGTTCTGTTAAAACATGATGGGACTGCCTTCCTCTCCATCCCCTCCCTACTGGGTCTGGCTCAGTCACTTGTCTTGGCCTGCTCTGTTCCAGCCAGTGGCAGTAACTTCAGGTCTGGCTCTTGGTTTAGCCTCAACTCTGATTCTAGTTCTGACCTGCCTCAAACTGTAGCTCTTGTTCTTGGCCTGATGACAACCTTAACTCCATATTCTAGTCTTTTTTTTTTTTTTTTTTGGTTTGTTTTTTCAAGATGGGGTTTCTCTATGTAGCCCAGGCTGTCCTGGAACTTGATCTGTAGACCAGGCTGGCCTCGAACTCAAAGATCTACTTACCTCTGCCTCCCTAGTGCTGGGATTAAAGGTGTGCACCACCACCACCCAGCTCCTGGTGTATTTTTCCCCACTTTGCTGATCCCCAGTTTTACTTCCCTTAGGAGAAGGCTATTGTCTCAGTATTCCTAGTAAGAGAGTGGAAAGCGAGAAGCCTAAGACAAAGCTTCCCACAGCCCATGGTCATTACCCCATCCTGATGGTGCCTTTAGTCCCAGCACTTGGGAGGTAGATGCAGGCAGATCTCTGTGAGTTCAAGGCCAGCCTGGTCTACACAGTGAGTTCTAAGACAGCCATGCTACATAGTGGGATACTGACTCAAAAAGGGAAGGAACTACCATTTACTGTCTATGAGGTGTTGAGCATCTTCTTGGGCTCCATGTTTGAGAGAATATAGAAGAGCAAGGGGTGCATGTCTATGGCCTCCCACATACAAGACCCTGGGTTCTATCCTTGATGCCTTAAGAGAATAAGATGAAAAAGGATATTTAATGTGACAATGACAAAAAATAAGGCTATGGAAGTCCTGATTCAGTGCCACTCACATGAGGCTTCTGAGGCCTTCTGCCCTTTCCTCATGCTCCCTGGGTCAACTCCTGTTGCACAAAGGCTTCTTCTGCCCCCATTGCATTGGTGGACCTGTCACAACTTGGCTTCCAGGCTGTTGGCTGGGACCATTGTCTCTAGGGCATCTTGTGTAGTAGGTACAGAGCCCAGGAACCATACTGAATCTCCTGCCAGAACTCCATGTCCCTGATGTCAGGAACACATAACGGTTCATAGGGTACTAGGGGAAATGTCAACCTTCCTTCTTTCCCATGAGCTATGTAGATGTGTTTGGAGTCATGGAAGCACTGTCATCTCTTTTCCAACTATCTCTCTGAGTCTCTGTCCCCTTACAGCTCAAAAGGCAATGATGGATATATATGAGCACTAGGGGCCAGGAGTGGTGGTGCATGCCATTAATCCCAACACTTGAGAGGTCTCTGTTAGTTCCAGATCAGCCTGAATTATGCAGCAAGTTCCAGGACAGCCAGGCGGCTTACATGCTGCACAAAAAGACCCTGTCTCAAAAAAAAAAAAAAAAAAAAAAAAAAAAAAGAGCAAATTGGGGACCTTGCTCCCAAAACATAGGAACCAACATTGTTGGAGGCCTGGATGTGATGTGTGGGTGAAAGAGTAGCTAGAGGTGTGTGTGTGTGTGTGTTATGCATACATACAGAATGAAGCACAGAGAATATGGAGATGTTAGAATAGCACATACATAGTGTCTATGTCTGCAATGTTCGTGCCAAGGGTTTGGGAAGGTCTATATGTGATATGTGCAGTGGGAGGGTTCTGCTTGTATGTAGCATGTGTGTGGCAGATGAGACATGAGAATAAGTATGCATATAGAGACAGATAAGGACCTGGGTGTCCATGTGCATTAAGTTTCTATATAATGCACATTTGCTGTGGAAGAGGTCGGGGGAACAGTGAGTTGGGAGCTCTGTCAGGCATTAGCAGGTAGGTATTGGAGTATTTGGGATTTCCAGTTGAATCCCCTGAGGTGACCAGGGCTAAAGTCATTGTCCACTTGCTATAGGAGCAAAGAAGGGCAGCAGAGGCAGAGCAGTGGGGACTGAGTTCATTCCCACACAGCCAGAGTCCTCATGCCCAGCTGGCTGCCCTGCCCCGTGTCCGTAGCCACATCAGAGAAATAAACACAACCTTTGGAAGGCCTGTAATATGTCTGGGGAGGAGTCTCCAGTTGGCAGCTTCTGTGGCCTCAGCACCCCACAAACTGCTCATCCATTGACCAGAATCTGAGGTTCTAGGGCCAATGGCCATCCTGCCAATGACCAGTCCTGGGTTCTTTGGTCAGTGCTTGTGGCCAGCTTCAGGCTTTCTAGAGCTTCCTCCCCAGGGCACTTGGTCTAATTGCAAATCAACATCTCTTGGAACTTAAGCCTGTGGCAGGGAAGTGTAAGAACTTCTAGGGCCAAAATGCACATGGGTGTAACTTTAACTGAGGTGTCCCCTTCTACCCTACCCTCAGTGTGCCTCTTTCCTCAGCAGGGGCCATTCCTCCCCTCTCAAGATGACTAAAATGTGTGGGCCGAGGAGATAGTCCAGCAGCAGGTAAAAGTGCTTGCTCAAACATGAGGACTCCTCCCCGTGCCCCCAAATCCCAACAGTCCATATAAAAACATGGAGAGATGGCTCACCAGTTAAGAGCACTGACTGGTCTTCTAGAGGACCGGTATTCAATTCCCAGCACACATGGCAGCTCACACCTGTCTATAACTTCAGGATCTGACATAGACATGGAGGAAGAACACCAATGCACATGCAAATAAATAATTTCTTTTTTTTTTCAAGACAGGGTTTCTCTGTGTATCCTTGGTTGTCCTGGACTCACTTTGTAGGCCAGGTTGGCCTTGAACTCACAGAGATCCACCTGCCTCTGCCTCCCGAGTGCTAGGATTAAAGGCATATGCCACCACGCACGGCAATAAATAATTCTTTTTTTTTGTTTGTTTGTTTGTTTTCAAGACAGGGTTTCTCTGTGTAGCCCTGGCTGTCCTGGACTCACTTTGTAGACCAGGCTGGCCTCGAACTCACAAAGATCCACCTGCCTCTGCCTCCCAAGTGCTGGGATTAAAGGCGTGCGCCACCACCGCCCGGCAATAAATAATTCTTAAAAAAAAAAAAAAAAAGCTGGAGTGGCCACACATGCTCCTGTAACCCCAGCACTGTTTGGGACAGAGGTAGAGATCAGTGGAATTTTCTGGATGTCAGCCTAGCTCCAGGTTTAGAGAGGGATTCTATCTAAAGGGCATTAGGCAGAGAGTGATAGAACAGGACATCTGACATCACACTAGCGTGTACTTACCCTCCTACCTCCCCATGCACACACAAAGAGAGATCCTACCTGCACCCACTGACACATCTCGGTACCCACTTCATCCTGGAGAAACCTCAAGTATGTGCATTCTCAAAAATGCTCTCCATGGCTGGGGTTGTGGCTCCACTGGTAGAATGGTTATCTGACACGCACACAGCCTTGGGTACAGTTCCCCTGCAAAGCATAAATAGGGTATGGTGGTATTTATCTGTAATCTCAGCACTCAGGAGATAGAAGCAGGAGGACCATCAGTTCAAGGTTATCCTCAGCTACAGATCTCAGTCAAGGCTGGCCTGGGATGCACGAGGCTGTCTCAAAGAAAACAAAATAAGCAAATGTGCTATGCAGCCCAAACACTCTTTTCTGCCTGGTTAACTTGGCCTCATGTCTCAATTTCAGGATAAAATGTCAACTCATCAGGAACCCTTCTGAAACTGAAGCTACTTGTCCCTTAATATCCACTACTGTGCTTGTTACTGAGCCTTATATTTTAGCCACCCCCATGGCTGGCAGGGAGTAGAAATCTTTATTTTCCAGAATTCCTTGCAGTTAGGTGTGGTTGTGTGACTAAGTGCTGGCCTGCGGCTTAGGCAGAAGTATTTTGTGCCAATTTGGGGAACTGATGTTAAAAGGCAAGTGTGCTGTTTTTCCCTCCATCTTCCATTAGGTTGGCTAGAATCTGACTGACTAAACTGGGCCATAGAGGTCGAAGTTAAAGATGGCAAGGGTTGTGTTGGAGAGATGGCTCAGCAGTTAAGAGCACTGGCTGCTCTCCCAAAGGACCTGGGTTCAAATCCCAGCACCCACAGGGCAGTTCACAGCTGTCTGTAATTGCCAGCCGTGGTGACACGCCTTTAATCCCAGCACTCGGGAGGCAGAGGCAGTTGGACCTCTGTGAGTTCCAGGCCAGCCTGGTCTACAAAGTGAGTCCAGGACAGCCAGGGCCACACAGAGAAACTCTGTCTCAAAAAACAAAACCAACCAACCAACCAACCAAACAAACAAACAAAAAAATGGGAGGGGTTGGAAGAGCAATATAATCAAAAGCACAAGGGCTTTTATGACACTGGATATATTGAAATAGCTCTGCACTAGTTATTTCCAGATTAGTTTTTGTTTTGTTTTTTTTGATACAGGGTTTCTCTGGGTATCCTTGACTATCCTGGACTCACTTTGTAGACCAGGCTGGTCTTGAACTCACTGAGATCCACCTGCCTCTGTCTCCAGGGTGCTGGGATTCAAGGGTGTGCCACCACGCCCGACTATTTCCAGACTTTTAACTGGTTGAAGTGCATGTATGCATGTATGCTCACGTGCGTGCTTGAGAGTGTGTGTGTGTGTGTGTGTGTGTGTGTGTGTAAGAATGTGAGTGAGCCGGGTGGTGGTGGTGCGTGCCTTTAATCCCAGCACTTGGGAGGCAGAGGCAGGTGGATCTCTGTGAGTTCGAGGCCAGCTTGGTCTACTAAGTGAGTCCAGGACAGCCAGGGCTACACAGAGAAACCCTGTCTCAAAAAACAAAAATACAAAACAAATCAAAAGAATGTGAGTGGATTTTTGGGAGTTTCTCCTTCTTCCATGTGATTTCTGGGGATCAAACTCATGCTGTCAGTCAGGCTTGTTGGCAAGCACGTTATCCACTGAGCCAGCTCACTGGCCCAGAGTTGAGCTTTTCCGTCACCTCTAGCCAAATCTAACTGATACAAGTCCCTTAGATTAGTTATTTTTTTTCTTCTGGCTCCCAGTTTTATTTACAGACACTCTGTATTTTAATTGCTTGCTATTTCTGCTTATTAGGTCATGAGCTTGCAAGGTCCAGGGTCCATGTTATCCTCCAGACACGTGTCCTAACAAACTAAAACACACTAATCATATGAATAAAAGTATGGAATATATTCAAATATCTGAATTTAAACAGGCTATAGATCTGGTCATTGGTCATATGGTCAAAATAGTAATTGAAGCAGTGGAAGAGGATGGCATAGACAAGAGGACTAAGAGAAGAGGCCCCCTGAAAACTATCATTTAAGGACACCTTGAGGAAGAAAAGCCCTTGAATAAGGCTGGGTGGCAGGAGCCAGTGAGTGGGCAAGGATCAGCAAAAGGCTATTGAGTATGTGGGATGCCCATCATCTCTCCTAGCACTTCAGAGTATCCTGGAGCTGAGAAAGGAATCATCTGAAACTGGCTCAAGATGGCAGAAGAAGGTGCTGGCAGATGCCTCAGCATCTTGGGAAAAGGGTAAGAATAAAAGCTTGAAGACAGCTGGATGTGGTGGCATACACTTTTAATCCCAGCACTCAGGAGACAGAGGCAGGCTGGTCTACAGAGCAAGTTCCATTCCGGGACAGCCAGGGCTACACAGAGAAACCCTGTCCTGAAAAACAAACAAACAAACAAATCAGAAAAGAAAAGAAAGAAAGAAACAAAAAGATCTTGAAGACAGATGGCTGGCTGGCTGGCAGGTCATAAATAGCTGGGAGAGTATGTGGTGTAGAAAGAATGCACAAGAGTGAGCCAAGAACGAGACAGGGTTTTTTTTCCCCAAAGGTGACAAGGACTTACCATACCTAGGATTCAAAATAAGCTTGCCAAATAGTTGGGGGTTTTGTTTTGTTTGTTTCCTCTGCAGGACTCTGGCCTCTCTCAGATTTCTCCTGTGGAGTTCCAAGAATCCCAGGGGCAATTCCCAGATGCTTGGACTCCCACAATCCCTCTTTGCTTTCTCTCTCTACTGAAGCTCTTAGTGGAGTTCAGCCTGGTCAATGCCAATACTCCCAGGGAGAGGGGTTGTGGGGGGACATTGCTGCTGGGAAACCTCAAGGAGACCTAATGAGATAGCTGGTGTATTCCTGGTCTGCATAGAGGCTACTACAGTCCAAAGTCAAGGGCATTAGTATTGAGGGAGGTCATGGTTAGAGGCTTAGGACTCTGGAGTTAGGAGACCTGGGTTTACATCTTGTCTCTAGTTTATATCTAGTCCTGTAGTTCTGTGACCTTAAACAAGTAGCTTAATCTCTCTGCATCTCAGTTTCCCTATCTTTAGAGATAAGATAATAAAGAATCTACCTCATGGGGTCACTATTAATTAAAATGAGAAAATACATGTAAACCCCTTAGCTCAGTGCTGGGCATAGAGTGATTAATAAACATTGGTGATTATGATTTCTTTCACTATAGTTCTCATATTCATTAACTCATTTAGCAAGTGGACTATAGGCATCTCCCCCAGCATGTGCTCAGTGCATCAACCAAACTGTATTTCACACACTTCCTAGTTTTGTGAACATACCCTCAGTTCTCTCCTCTGGCACTCTATTTTGTTCTGCTCTTGACAGCCCTTCCCTCCTCAGCTACCTGGAGAACTTGCCTTTGAAGTCTCAACTAAGGCTTGATCTCCTCAAGGCAATTGGTTGAATTTCCCTGGCTGAGTCAGATGGCTGCTTTGGGTTTCCATGTGCTGAGGGCTATCTCATTGCACAGTTGTTGTGGGGTGGCAGTCATATGGATCCCAGGGCTGTACAGTAAATCAACTTTGCTCATATCACTCCTGTTTCCCTCTGCCATAATTTTTTTTTGAGACAGGGTTTTTCTATGTATTCATGGTTGTCCTGGACTCACTTTGTAGACCAGGCTAGCCTTGAACTCACAGACATCCGACTGTCTCTGCCTCCCAAGTGCTGGGATTAAAGGCATGTGCCACCATGCCCGGCCCTCTGTCATAATTTTTATTACTCTTACTTTAGTGATTTATTTACAAGTTTATCCTCCCTCAGACTCTGAACTTAAGGACTCTGGCTCACACACAGTCATGGTTCAGCAAATATCTTCTGAAGTGAAGGCCTTCTGGACTACTGCACAGTGGAGCTCCTATTCTAGCTGGGAAGATATAATGACCAACATGAAACATAACAAGAACTAAATGCAACATCTGGGCCTATAATTGTAGCCACTGCAAAAGTAGAAGCAGGAGGACTGAAAGTTGAAGGCCTGCCTGGGCAACTTATTAGGATAGTCTCAAAATAACAAGGAAAAACAGTTGGGGGTGGGTGGGGAGATGGCTCAGTGCATAAGAGTGAGGACCCGAGTTCAAATGACCAGCATCTGTGTAAATTTAGGCACAGTGGCCCAGGTCTATAATCCCAATGCTCCGATACAAGATGGGAACCAGAGGTGGAGAATCCTCTGAAATTGACACTTGGTTATGCAGCTGTGAATAATAAAAGATGCCCTGCAAACAAGATGGAAGACACGTGTGTTCCTCCAAATGCATGTGCTCACATGTGTGCGCAGGCACACACGCGCGCATGCATACATACAGACATACACACACACTTTTAAAAAGGCCAAGAAAGGTGAGATGGCGCAGTGGGTAGAGGCACTTGCTACCACGCCTGTCAACTTGAGTTCAATTCCTGAAATCCACATGAGCACCAACTCCCACAAATTGTCCTCTGTCCTCTACTTGAATGTAGTGGCATGTGCACCCCGTAGACAATAGATACATGAATGCAATTTAAAGAAAAGGGGCTCTGTGAAATACCTCAGGGGTAGAGTTTCTGCCCGAGAATGAGTGAAGCCCTAGGTTCAATCCCCAATACTAAAAGGAAGAAAGAAAGAAAAGAAGGAAGAAGAAGAAAAACAAATCAAGAGCAGAGGCTCAGAGCCTTGAGGCTTTTTATCAACAGGCTGCCAGGAATAGGGAGATGTGGGGACTGGAACAGGCAAAAGGAAGAAAGATGTGCTTGGAAAACCAAAGCACGTCCTTGAGCGACTGTGCTCAGGGGTGGGAAGAATTCCAGTCCTAACCCACGATGTTCACCTGGTTTGAGGAAAGGACATGATCACTTACTTTAGTGATTTATTTACAAGTTTATCCTCCCTCAGACTCTGAACTTAAGGACTCTGGCTCACACACAGTCATGGTTCAGCAAATGTCTTCTGAAGTGAAGGCCTTCTGGACTACTGCACAGTGGAGCTCCTATGCCAGCTGAGAAGATAGAATGACCAACATGAAACATATCAAGAACTAAATGCAACATCTGGGCCTGTAATCGTAGCCACTGCAAAAGTAGACATAGGACACGCCTACAAGAACACTATGCATCTCTGCCAGGTCTTTTGCTGCTGCATGGTAGGCAATGGCACAAACCTGAAACAGGAAGGATATGTGCTGAGGCTTTGACATTACTGTGAAAACAATCAGAGCCTTAACATCACCAGAGGTGGGCACCAGACTAGAAGGCCTTTCAGAATGCATCTCTGAAGCATGCATTTAGACTGTACTGTTGTAAGAATAACCATTTTTGAAGTGTGTGTGTGTGATCCACATTTAGTCACCTTACTGCCATCCTCACTTGTTCCAAAAGGCCAAGTCTGAACAATGAGAAGCAGGCATAGCTTGTTACTTCTCATTGGCAGAAAGACGTTAACGGGGACAAAACTCTGAAGTTCAAAATTGCCACACCTGCCCCAAGCTGTCTGCTGCAACCTGTTTCCTATGCTCCTCCATCCTGTGGCTGTCTAATTCTGGGCTGAATAACATAACCTGGGAAGTTTTCTACTGTTTGTTATCCTGCTGAACTTGCCCCATTTGTCTTGGGGAGTGCGGTTTCCTGTACAGAGTCTATTGGAGATTTTGCTGGTGGAGAACTGGAAGGTGGTGTCTTTCTGGGAGCATGAAAACGATATGGAACAGGGGCGACCAAGTTAGGAACTTAATATACCCCTAAAAAGACAGCTGTGAAAAAATTCACCAGGAAATACTGTTAACTCCCTTGGGGAGGAATGACATGCACAATTTTTTGTTTGTTTGTTTGTTTGCTTTGTTTGTTTCAAGACAGTATCTCTTTACAAAGCCCTGGCTGTCCTGGAACTCACTCTGTAGACCAGGCTAACCTCAAACTCAGATATCTACCTACCTCTGCCTCCTGAGTGCTGGGATTAAAGGTGTGCATCACTACGCCTGGCTGACATGTACAGTTTGAGATTTCTTATTATAGCTGCATTTTCCTGTAGCAATTCCTGTCACTTCAGTGAAGTTTATTGCCTCAGATCCCTAGTGTTGGGGTGATAATTAAGGGTGTAAGGTAAGCAAAGAAATCAGCCTTTCCACTCCTTGTCAACTTCTTTGGAAGTCACTGTAGGAAATGAGTTCACAGGACCAGTAGGAGAAAGCTTACTGGGCAGGAGGCTTTGAAACGCCTGAAAGGTGGAAGGGGACAGCTAAGGGAACAAATACAGAGTGGGGCTGGGGGTGGCAAAGTGCTTTCTGTGCAAGCATGGGACTTGAATTCGAAACCCGGAACCTACAAAAAGCCCGGCATTGTGACACGCGTCTCTCATCCCAGTGCTTGTATGGTGATGGGGCAAGCAGAGACAAGAAACTGCTTCGAAGCTCTCATACCAGCTAGACTGTCTACAGAACTGTGAACTAAGAAACTGTCTCAAATGAGGTGAAAGGTGAGAGTGGACACCTGAGGTTGTCCTGCAACCCCCAAGTGTGAGCATAAGTGCACCTGCATGTGTGCATGCATGCATGTGCACACACATTCACATGCTCACAGAGCAGTGTGTTGCCAGACAGAAGTGATCCAGGCATGAGTATGTCTTGGGAATGGCTTCTTGTGAAGACTGAAAACTTTAACTCCCCACTTGTGGCTAGAGGGTAGGACAGGGCCAAGTCTCTGGGAAGGAGGCTGCTGGGAAGGGAGTACCCTTCAGACTCAGATTCAAGCTCTGCATACTGCCCGTCTCCCATGCTGACCCTCAAGAAGCCAGGCTGTGGGCCAGGCCAGTGCTTCCTCACTATTCTCTGCATGGTGGAAGGGTCTTGGTAATAAGCAGGACAGCCTCTGGCCACCTGAGGACACTCCACGTGCCACTTGCCCTACCCTTCACTTTCCTTCTGGCAACTCAAAGAACCTACTAGCACCTTCTCTTGGTGCCATTCTCCTAGGAGGAGCAAAGCTGAGCTTCCAAGAAGAAGACTGGAATGAAAGATCTCACTCCCTTCAGGGGATCTCCACTGTAACCAACATAGGCTGTACTTCAGTCTGGAACCCTGCCTAGCCCCCAAGTCCATCTAGAACTTAGACCCAGAGCCCAGATTCAAAACCATCCCAGTGCTCATATATAACCCAGAGCCCAGAATCCAGATCCCAAGCTGGTCCAACCCCAGACCAAAGTCTCTAGCCCAGAGCCCAGCTTGCAGCACTCAAATGATCTGGACCAGGCCTGAAGTCTAGCCTGAGGCAAAGACCAAGACTCAGAACAGTCCAAGCCTGGTACCTTATCTCAGCTCACAGACCCAAAGCCTAGTGCTCAGAAGGCCTGAGGCTCTGGGACTAGAATTTGGACCAAAGCTAAGTCAGAGTGGAGAAGTTGAGTCCAGCTCAGAGCACACCTAAAAGCCTAGAACCTAGGCCAGGCCTCATCTCCCCCACCCCACACCTATCCCCCACCCTCGGGGACAGGATTTCTCTGTATAACAGCCCTGGCTGTCTTGGAATTGGATTTGTAGACCAATTTGGTCTCAAACTCAGTGATCTGCCTGCCTCTGCCCTGGGATCAAAGGTATGCACCACCACCACCTGTCAGGACCCTATCTTTTTTTTTTTGGTTTTTCGAGACAGGGTTTCTCTGTGTATCCTTGGCTGTCCTGGACTCGCTTTGTAGACCAGGCTGGCCTCGAACTCACAGAGATCCGCCTGCCTCTGCCTCCCGAGTGCTGGGATTAAAGGCGTGCGCCACCACGCCCGGCTCCAGGACCCTATCTTAACTTCAGATTTAAGAGTCCAGCTTTAAGCTGGGCATGGGGATGCACGCCTTTAATCTCAGCACAATCAGGAGGCAGAGGCAGGTAGATCTCTGTGAGTTTGAGGCCAGCCTGGTCTACAAAGCAAGTTCCAGGACACAAAACCTTGTCTCAAACAAACAAACCAAACAAAGTTAAACCTTAAATGAATTCAAACCTTGAACTCTATCCCTATCCCAGAAGATATCAGCGCCCTGACTCTCTTCCTAACACTGGCTCCCAAAAGGGATCCAAGCAGACACGCCAAGGAGAGGGGATTTCGGATACCATCCCAACTCCTGGCAACAGTACGTGGGAAGGAGGTACAGAAGAACAGCCTCCCCACCCCTGCCTGGTCTGGATGATCCATTTGGAGGACTCAGAGACCAGACAAAGCTGAAAAAGGCTTTCTCTGCAAGGGGAGAACCCCAATGGGACAGGAAGCTGCTGCTGCTGGCTAGCTGCTGGCTTTGGGCAAGCCCCCTCTCTTCTCTGGTCTCACCGCTCATAGGTAATTAGGAGGCACTTACTAGGATCGTAAACCCAGAAACAAGAGACAAGAGACAAGACCCTTCTTGGGGAGGGTCTGGGGGTTTCAGACCGAGTCTCACATGGTCCAGTCTGGTTTTGAAGTTGTTGTTTAGGCAAGGTGGCCCTGAACATCCTGATCCTCCTACCTCTGACTTTTTTTGTGCTAAAAACACAGGTGTGTGCCACCATGTTCCACTTTGCTTATCCCTTACTCATCAACATTTATTGAATGTTTATAATAGTTGCTTTAAGTGGGAATAAAATAGATTTTTTCCTTTTATTTTTTTTTAAATCAGTTCCTGTGTAGCCTGCACTGGCCTGAAACTCCATATGTATCCGAGGATGACTTCGAACTTCTGTTGCTCCTGCCTCTACCTCCCAAATGATGGGATTACTGGATGTTACTAACTCTAACCCTAAACCAGAGTCTGCTACACTGGCACTGAACCAAGAATTTTGTGCATACTAGACAAGCACTCTACCCACATCTATGTTCCTAGTCCAAAGTGTGTGTTTGAGTGTGTGTGTGAATGTGTGCCCTTGTGTGTGTGTGCAGTAGCATGTGCACACATTTGCACATAGGTGTGGAGACCAGAGGTCGATGGTGCTAGGTGTCTTTTTCAATCATTCTGTACTTTGTTTTTATTTTTTACATTATTTATGTGTGTGTGTGTGTGTGTGTGTGTGTGTGTGTATGTGTGTGTGTGCAAGTGTGTATGGAAGTCAATGTATAAGTGGCAGGAGTCAGTTCTCTCCTTCTATCCATGTGGATCCCAGGGATTGAACTCAGGTCGTCAGGCTTGTTGGCAAGTGTCTTTTCTCAATGAACCATCTCACCGATCCTCCACTTCATTGTTGAGACAGGATTGCTCACTGAACTTGGGGCTCACCAATTGGCCTAGACTGGTTGGTCTCGTTTCCATGCCTCGCCCCCAGCTTTTTCCACTAGTGCTTAGGATCTGAACTCAGATTTTTGCGCTTGTGCTGTGAGCTCTTTAGCAAGTGAGCTATATTCCCCAGTTCAAGTTTTTGTTTGTTTGTTTGTTCTGTTTTTATTTTGTGGCAGGGTTTCTGGATGTTGCCCTGACCGGCCTGGAATTCACTAGATAAACTACGGAGACTATCTCTCATCTCTGCTTCCCAAATTGCCTGATTTAGATTTTTTTTTCCTTCCAAGAAGAGTTGCTCTCTGTAGTTCTGGCTTTCCTGGCCAATCACTGCAGACTAATCTGACCTGGAACTCAGAGCTCTGCTTGTCTCTTTTGGGATTAAAGGTATGCGCTATCCCAAATAGGCTCAGATTGTTTTTTAATCCTGATTATTGTTAAGAATTGATGTGGATGTGGTGGCGCATGCCTTTAATCCCAGCACTTAGGAGGCAGAGGCAGGTGGATCTCTGTGAGCTCAAGGCTAGTCTGGTCTACAAACTGAGTCCAGGACATAGAGATAGACAGCCAGAGATACACAGAGAAACCCTATCTTGAAAACAAAAGAGAAGAAGGAAAGAAAAATTGAATTAGAGGGACTGGAGTGCTGCTGCCGTCACCTGGGAAGATGGGATGAAAATCTGAGGACGATGAACAACAGTGTTGTCTTCATCAAGCACAGAACCATGGGCTTCCGCAGTCCTCATCACCCAGCTCAGGCCCCAGACTCTGCACAGGAAGCCTCCCCTTGTAGCGCCATGAGATGAGAGAGGCCAATCACTTGACTCCTCTGCTTAGAGTTCTTCCCAGGGCTCGCTTCTGCCTATAGGATAAGGGTGCCAAACTCTTCCGATGGGAGCTACACACCACCCATTTTCACACCAGCAAGATCCCAGGCAGCACACAGCGCTCCCTGCATCTGCACTCTTAGATCTCATCACGCCTCCGTGCGTGTTCCTTCCTTGTCTCATTCTACAGTGCTTGCTTACCTCTACCATTACCTGCTCTAGGAAGCCTTTTGAGACTTTTATCCCTCAAACAGGGTCTGGTGTCCTCAATTCTGGGCACTCAGGGGCTCTACAGGTGCTATGGCTCTATCATGTGATCATACCCTGTCTGCATTTCCCTCCACACCTAGATGTGATCTCTTAAGATATGCAGACGTTGTTCATCTCTATGTTGGTCCAAAGAAGACTTAATGACTGTAAATACTCACAAGGCCACTTTGATTCCTTTTGTGCCCTCCAGCTCCCTCCCGTCCCACCTCTACCCATCCACCCCCAGCATGTGAGGTCACTGCAGCATTAAGTTTTACATTTCAAAACATGGTGAGAAATATATTCTCCCAGTGGTATTGCTTGTTTTGTTTGAGACAAGGTTTCACTGTGTAGCTCTGGATGTCCTGAAACTCACTCTGTAGACCAGGCTGGCCTCCAACTCACAGAGATCTGCCTGCTCCCTGAGTGCTGGAATTAAAGGCACAAACCACTACCACCCGCTCTTGCAGTAATCAAAGGCATATATCCTGCCAGTCGGAAGCAGGATGAAGGAAAGAGGGTATTATGAGTTGAGACCCTGTAAGGTTTGTTTTGAACACATATTTTGTCCCACTGGATCCTCAGGATGACACCATGAAGCATAAGCACAGATCAGATAACAAGGCCTGAGAAGATGTGACCTTCCCCAAGTCACATATGTAACCACAAACAGAACCCTGATGGATCTAGCCAGGTCCCAGGTATGCAGCTAGGTCTTGCCTTTAGTCAATATGAAGAAGATCAGACATTATCACAAGGTCCTGGAATGCCACAGTGGAGATGGGAAGCAGCTATCACACAACGCTGGGTTGCCCAATATGGTGTCTGTTCCGATGGATAAAAAGGAAACTCAAAGAGGGGGCAGGACTCCAGGGACAAGGTGAACTCTGTTCCTAGTCAGTTAACCTGAGTCTAGGCTCTTCCAGCTATGAATGGGTCAAGGCATTGGAGCAGGGCAAGGCCTCCTTGCATAAACATGGTGTGAGTATGAGCAGGGCATGATTCTGGCTAGCCAAGAAGGGAAAGGTTTTGCTCAGGCACTCACTCATCCTATCTTCTCTTCTGAGCTCTTCCTCAAGAAGCTCTTCACCGGATCTCATGAGCCCTGAGGGCATCTGGCGGCTTGGCCCAAAACACTGCTGTTTCCCATGCACTGTGTCTCAGTGTGGCCTTGTGAGGTAAGACTCATCTTCCAGCTCTGACATTCCTTCATTTGTACATCTCAGCAGTGGAGTGGCAGTAGGGTTGTGTCTTTTGCCTGGCGATGGGGACTTTGAACTTGTAAGAGTATACGATGAGAAGACCCAGAGGCACTAGTTGGAGGCACCAGTTGTCCCAGGGAATCTCTGCGTACTCTCCATCTTCCTCAGCTCCTCTAAAACTGGGGGTTGGAATCACCTATCACCCAGCTCAGGAGGCTTTCCTGTGGAGTGGTCCATGGCCTCATGAGATCAGATGTATCAGTCTTGAGAACTCTTCTGATCCATAATTGCCCAACCAATATTCCAGGAACTAGCAGCCTCAAGTGACTTCAAGGGCTCTCATGTATTTCCTCTCTGAGGAGCCTCTCTTGGTACCCTCAAAGGTCCCTCCTTCTAAGTTTCTGCCCCACCTCCTCTACAGAGGGCAAAAAAAAGGGGACAAGATCAGAAACAGGCTGAGGCATCCCTAACCCAGAAGCTACTCTAAGAAGCCCTTGCTCTGGGACCTGCCCAGCCCCTACCTCTTCAACCTGGCTATTTCCCTTCAGCATCCCCACCCAGGATGTAAATTTGCCAGAGAGTTGTTGAGCCAGGTATGGGCTTGACCCTTTCTCTAGAACTCACAATCATAGGTCTGACAGGTTGAGACTATAGATCAGCCTTATCACTGAGTGGCAGTTTGCAGCTACTCCACTTGGCAGCAATAGTATTCAGCACACTTTCCCTCAACAACAATATGCAAGTACCACCAACTCAAGTAGTCCCTCCTGAGGATCTGCCCCTGGAGCATCCCACTGGGCCAGAAATACCATCTTACATCATCAGATGTATCTATCCCTAACCATTTACAACAACAAATTTTTTTTTTTCTACTGTTGTTGAGACAAGGCCTCTCTATAGACTTGGCTATCCTGGAACTATTTTATAGACCAAGCTGGCCTCAAAGTCACAGAGATCTGCCAGCCTCTGCTTCTCAGTGCTGGGATTAGAGATGGGCAGCTAGTTATAAGCAAATTTTATCTCATCTGGCAAAAAGAGTCAAAACTTCACCTTACTTGGTGCTGGGGACCTCGAACTTGTAAGAGTATACAATGAGAAGACCCAGAGGCAATAGTTGGAGGCAGGGGCACCAAGGAGCCAAGGGCAACCTTACTTGGTGAGGTTTTGCTCAGGATAGAAATAATAATAACAATAGCAACAATGAAGCCATTTATAAAGTGCTCCACCTAATGCTACAACCATTTAATACAGTTCCTCATGTTGTGGTGACTTCCAACCATAAAATTATTTTATTGATACTTCATATATCAATAATGTAATTTTGCTACTGTTTTGAATCATAATATAAATATCTGACATGCAGGATATCTGATACGTGACTCCCAAAGGGGTCTTGACCCACAGGTTAAGAACCACGGGCTTACAGTGTGTCAAGCTTACTCTTTTAAGCATTCCATTTAATCTTCATATATTCGTGTCAACTCAGTGAGATAAGTTATGTGTGTTTGTGTGTGTGTGCATACATATGGAAGAGAAGTGTATATTTACCCAGGTGCACATGTGTGGAGGCAAGAGTCAACATCTGGTGTCTTTCTCTATGGCTTTCTACCTTATTTTTTGAGGTATGTATTTTTTTCTCTTTGAACTTGGAGTTTACTGTTTCAACTAGACTGGCTGGCAAGCGAGTGCCCAGGATCTGCCTGCCTCTGCCCCTCCATCCTCCCATGCAGAGGTTACAGACATATGCCACCTTGCCTGGCTTTTATATGGGTGATGGGTGTACAAACTTGAGCCTTATGTTTGTACAGCAAGCCCTTTATCACCTCATCAGCCTCTAATTTATTTATTTATTTTTATTTATTTATTTATTTATTTGTTTGTTTGTTTGTTTGTTTATTTATTTATAGTCAGGGTCTCACCAGGTAGCCTAGGTTAGCTAGTCTTTTATTTGTTTGTTGTTTGAGACAAGGTTTCTCTGGGTAACAACCCTGGCTGCACTGGAACTTGTTCTGTAGACCAGGCCCACCTCTAACTCACAAAAATTTACCTGGCTCTGCCTCCCAAGTGCTGGGATTAAAGGCTTTTGCCGGCATACCCTGCTAGGCTAGCTAAGTCTTGAACAATCCTCTTGCCTCAGTCTCCTAAGTGCTGGGATAATAGTTGTACATCACCCTGCCAGTTACAGAATCAGACCTCGGGTTTTAAACATGGGAGATCGGCACTCTACCAACTGAACAATACTCCAATCCCCTCTGGGATCTTTGGACAGACTTTACTTCTTCACTTCCAGAAAGGTCAAGGACCCAGAAGTTCTCTGGGGAGTACCCAGCAGCAGCCTTTTGTGGCTGCAGAGAGGTGCAGAGCAACACAGAGTACTTATGTTCATTTGTCCTTAGCTGAAAGCCTGAGCTAGACCCAGAAAGGGTACTAGTGGCCAGAGGGACAGTTCTACCACTGGTTGAGTAGCTGCCTGCCCACTAGGGAGAAGTTCTTACTTTCATGAGAAGATGTTGGGTGTGAAGAAGGGGCCCAAGCTAATAGAGCTGGTGAAGTTTCCAGAGCTTCAGCAAAGTTTTCTGGGCTCTGGGCCTGATGGTATGGATATGAAGAGGTGGAAAGAAGAATTTCTGAAGGGACTAATAGAGTCACATGGTCAGGACCGTAGGAACTTGAAGGATAACAACCAAGTTTGCCATCGTTTATTTATTTATTTAGAAACACGGTTTCTCTGTGTAACAGTACTGGCCATCCTAGAACTCGCTTTGTAGACCAGGCTGGCTTGGAACTCACAGAGATCCGTCTGCCTCTTCCTCCCAAGTGCTGGGATTAAAGGCATGCGTCACCACGCCCGGCTGTCATCAAGTTTATCAAATCAAATCCTTCCTTCTCTCCTTTTAGTCTTAGATTTATCTGTAGAATGGAGGTAATAAAAACAATCACCTAGCTGGGCGGTGGTGGCGCACGCCTTTAATCCCAGCACTTGGGAGGCAGAGGCAGGCGGATCTTTGCGAGTTCGAGGCCAGCCCGGTCTACAAAGTGAGTCCAGGACAGCCAGGGCTACACAGAGAAACCCTGTCTTGAAAAACCAAAAAAAAAAAAACCAATCACCTAGTTAGTGTTAGGACAAGTCAATTAGATGCCATATTCCAAGCAAAAGCACTTCGGATTTGCCCAGTAGATGGTGGGCATCTGGTAACTGGGAACAATTGTGCTTTTGGTGCCCTGACTCAGCTCATGATGAACGAGCGTCTCTAGCACTGTGTTACAGGGCTCTGTCCTAACCAATACGGAGCGAACTGAAGTTGCGCGGGCAAGCTGGACGTAAATTTAGAGTGGAAGAAAATCACAGGCGATAGAGCCGAAATTCAAAACAGTCTCTACAGGCTGGAGTAAGCAAGATGGCATTGCTCTGCTGAGAGCTTGACGACGTCATGCAAAGCAGACGTATAGACAGTGAAGAAACCTGACTTGACCCTCAAGCTCTGGTGCAAAGGATCTGAATGACTTAGTTAACCGCAACCTGATGGGAACGAGTCACGGGAGAGAAAGGCTCTGAAGCCCAGCGGTCTTAGGCTGCATTAACAATGTGTCGTATCCAGACTGGGGGAAATAATGGGCCTATTGTACTAGCTTGGTCAGGCCATATCTGGAATCTTGCGTTGCTACACTGACAGACTGGAATCGGGCCAGGAGGGGGACCAGCCCAGCCTCAGCTCCTGAGGTCTTGTGCTGAGTGCTTCCTGTACAGTGTTTTGTCTTATCCTCTAGACAACTCTATTAGGTAGGTCCTTGTTTTGTGCATAAGGAAGTTAATGAAATTGTCCAGGACTAACTGTGTAGCTGGTACACGGAGGAGGCTTTTCTGAATGGGCTGGCTCCTCTGGTGCTAAAATGTTCATTCAACTGTAGTTTAGTGGGATATGGAAGTAAAAGAGATATAGCTTTTATTTTCAAGGGGGGCATGATCTGGCTTGGTCATTCAGATCACTTCTGGAATGCTGTGATTCAAGGGAGTGAAGAATTTAGGGCTGGAAGGGATCATAGAGAACTCCTTAGCCAAATCAAGCAAGCCTAGAGCAGGGAAGAGAGACAGGGCAGTGTCCTGCAGCTCACAGTAGGGACACAGAGCCCAGCCCATGCCTTCTTATAGTCTTCACTGCTTCCCTTGGCTTGTTTCTCTACAGCGATGTGCCCAGAGGGGATCTGCCAGGGCACACCAGGGAGCGTGCTATGGCCATTTTGTGGAGGAGTCAGGTCTCACTATCTCTTCCCTGCAATTTGAATTAAAAGAAAAGAGAGAGAGAGAGAGAGAGAGAGAGAGAGCCTGACATTGAGAAACATGAGTCCTGTGAGTGGCCACTGAGAATCTCAGCAGTTACTTCACTAATGAGGGAGAGCGGGACTTCACCCAGGTTCCTGGGGATCTGGGAAGCCTGGGGTGAAGTTAGCAGAGGTGGAAGGAAAGGCTGTTCTTTGCTGGCATCTTTGCCTGGCCTCTGGTTAGATGAACATCCTCCCTTCTTTCAAGGACCACATTCCTATTCTCTTTCTCAAAGCGTTCCTTGATTTTTTTTTTTTTTTTTTTGACACACAGAAGGCTGTCAGAGTTTTGTATCTCCCAGGGGTCCTGTCTGGGAGCACACATTCTCAGTTCAGCCTTCTGTAATGTCACGAGAAAAGACTTAGGAACTGGACAAAACCTTCCTGGCTTGTCTCTGTCATAACAGCTGCTCTTCTTCTCTGTGTCCCCCTTTCCTCGGCTGTAAAATGGGGATAATAATAGTACTACCCTCAGATGGAGTTCGTGAGCACCCAATGAGATCATGTTAACCCTCTTAGAAGCTATCCATAAAAGGCGGCTTTGGCCATGGCTCCTTCCTTTAACTTGAGAGCTCCCCTGCTGGAAGGAGCAGGCATTGGACTGGCTAATTTTTCTGTCCCATTCAAAAAGGTTCCCTAAATGTCAAAGACAAGAAGAAGAAATGGTCGATCTAGAGACACCACGAGAGAGGGACATTGATTAATAATGAAAGTTGCAGCCTATGGCCTCAGGTTTGGGGGAGGGGAGAAGCCGCCTGACTCAGATTTTAAAAGGGATAGATAGGTGCTCAGAAGTCACGGGCCACAGGCTTGACTCAGGAAGGACTCACTCTGGGAGACCTCGGGCAGGTCATTTTTAGTCTGGGCTTCAGTTTCCTCGGGCGAGTCAAGTGCGGGATGCCGGCTTTGAGAACGTGGCTGAGCAGCGAGGCTCCACCAGAAGAGTTGGGCAGGCGCGAGCAGGGATTGGCTGAAGGCTCAGGACCAAACCTTTAAGAGGCGCGGAGGGGGCGTGCAAAGGGAGTTTTCTTCGCCGGCGTTCCTGGTTTGCTAAGTGCTGGCGAACGTAGTAGTGGCTGCGGCTGCGCCTAGGACCGGAGCCCCAGGAGAGTGCGGGCCGGCAGAACACAGGAGCATCCCGGCTGCGCCTAGGACCGGAGCCCCAGGAGAGTGCGGGCCGGCAGAACACAGGAGCATCCCAGCGTCCCGGTCCCAGACGGCGTGGCCCGCGGGTCATGGCCAAAGGAGAGGGCGCCGAGAGCGGTTCCGCGGCAGGGCTGCTCGCCACCGGCATCCTCCAAGCCAGCGAACGGCCGGCCCAGGTGAAGGTGAGGTCCCGAGAGGAGGGCAAGGGGGTGGTTGGCAGGCCGAGAGGTGGGCACAGGGGTGTCGGAGGTTAGGTCTGGTCTGGGGACACTTTGAGGGTAACAGAGTACAGTGAGGCTTGGAAAAAGGGATGCTCCGTGACAGAGGAGTGATGGAGAAAGTCCGAAGCCCCTTTGGACACCCCTACACTGGGTTTGCGCCAAGAGCGGCGCCGGCAACTCCACATGGCGTGGGGCTCTCCCCAGCGCTCTAGGTTCTCCTGTGCTGAGCTACGCTAGTTTCTCTCCCTAGATCTGGAGAGACCCCAGAAATCTGAGATTCCCCTAGTTTTCCATCTCTCATCTCCCCCCCCCCCCCAATCTCATGCTGTAACTGAGGAGGGCCGCTCAAGTTCATTCATCAGAACAAGGGCTCTGCTCTTAAAGGAGCCGCATACCAAAAGCGTTTGTGTGACTGAGGGTTCACATGTACAGAGCTCCGCAGGTCTCGAAACTCTCTTTCTGTCCTGTCCTAGCTCTGTGGATCTGTTTAACCACCCCATGAAAGTATGAGGCCCCAGGAAAGGGATCTCTGACAAAAGATCTAATTGGGAGGTGTTTAACTTTTCCTTTTAATTTTGTTAACTGATCTTGGAAGGAGTGAGTGAGCAATCATGCTGTTACCATGTATGAGTAATCTCTACTTTCCCTGGGCAACCTCAGCCTCCCCTAGTGCTCCACCCCGAGAAGGCCGAACCCTGTACCTGGAACCCTTTCACTCCTCTCCAAGGTCCCCTAGGAGCTGGAAGAGGTGTGTGTCACAAGGCAGGAGGGTAGGACTCTCAAGGGTTTGCCTGGAGCTGAAGACTCCCTACAGGAGCCTGGGGAACTTTGGGACAGATGGAAGGAACAGCTGTGACAGCAGCGAGCTAGTCTGGGCCCCCTCAGCTCTGGTGCCCTCTTCCAGTAGGCAGGTGGATCCTGGCTGCTACAGGATGTCAGGGAGGGGGCCTGGACTGGGCTCGGGCAACTTACGGCTGCAAGAGGATTTTCAGGTTTTGGCAGCTAGTGCCTGGTGGGGACAGGTCCACTGTGACAACATGTTCTCTCTGGGTAACTTGGAAAGGAGCAACAGCTGAGGGCTTGGGAGAAGATATTTATTCATTCGAGACAGGGTTTCTCTGTGTATCCCTGGCTGTCCTGGAACTAGTTATAGACCAGGCTGTCCTCAGAGATCTGCCTGGCTCTGCCTCCCAAGTGCTGGGATTAAAAGTGTGTGCCATGACACCCGGCCTGGGAGATATTTAAAGATGGAGAGGGACAGGCTTCCTCAGAGTCTAGGTGTAGTTGGGATAAGTCTGGGTTTAAGGCAATTTCCTCTAGTGTAGGGGAAGAGGGATTTCTCTAGGTGGGAACTGGGCAAAGTGGGGCTGTTCCTCTGGGCAGAGTTGGCTGAAGAAATAAATGGCCAATGACTCTGGCACCTTCTAGGTTGGAGGCCAGAATCCTATTTTCATTCTTTTCCTTCTCTTCCCAGAAGGAACCAAAGAAGACGCAGCAATTGACCATTTGCAACAAGCTTTGCTATGCAGTTGGAGGGGCCCCGTACCAGCTAACTGGCTGTGCCCTGGGGTTCTTCCTGCAGATCTACCTGTTGGATGTGGCTAAGGTGAGTGACCAGAACTCCACCAGCTCCTCCAATGGACAGAGGAGGGAAATGGTAGGCTCCTCTTGGTAGGGTCACTCAGTTTTCCCCAGTAGTAAATCAGGACCAGAACACTTTCCTTGGCTGCCACTCAGGGTCACAGTGGATGAGAACTAAGTCTTTAGGAAGTGTGCAGAAGGGGAGTCTATCTGCCCCAGGAACCACAACTGGCAACTCTTCCTTGCCTGGCACGAGCAATAGAGAGTCTGTAGGAATAGGCAGTGGGTCTGAGGGAGAATGGGACCCATTGGTGACGATGTTCTTAGAAGAGACTGGCACACCATGTCCCTGGCTAGGGGACAGTCAGCCAGCTTGGCTCAGAGTTTAGTGGGTGTTGCTGTTGCCAGGCTGATGGAGGAACTGTATCTCACCTTCATCTGAGGAGTAGCAGCTTGCAGGTGGGTAGGGGAAACCTGAAGGTGCTGGCATATGGTAGAGTTCCTGGGTACTCTGGATCCCTGATGGGGAGGGGCAGTTTGGGTAAAGCAGGGCTACTGTTGTACTTTGAGAAGCCTTGGCCAGCAGCCTGGCATCCAAAGAATTTGCCCTGTCTGGATGAGAGAGTGGGAGACTGAGTAACCATGGCTCCGGGGTACCCTTACTGCCTCTTTTCCATGTAGCATCTCTGGGCAAGTGAGGCATATTAATTTCCATTTGCAGGTGTGGAACACTGAGCCCCAGAAAGGACAGAAGACTCATTCAGTAGCTACGTTTCAAACAGTTCTCATGGCTGGGTCCCAAGGGGGTTATAAATAAAAGGAACCTGCAGCTGACTATAAAATGGGGTTAGAGTAAAGTAGGGCGAGTGTAAGGTGGGGGAGCACAGTGACAGAAGGCTGCCAGGTTTCCAGAGCAGGGTTTTGACAACTAGACATGGTGGCACTTGCCTGTTACCCCAGTACTTAGGAGGCTGAGATAGGAGGATTGAGATTTCAAAACCAGTCTGAGACCCTGTCTCAAAAACAAAATTAAAAAAAAAAATCAGTGTTTCATGAATGAGGTTGAAGCTGGAAAAATCTGCATTTAGAACCTAAAGTGTTTGGAGAGTGAGAGGTGGTTTGAGTATACAGTGATGGGCCACTTTCTAAAAATCATCTATGTAGCAGGCATACTGACACACATCTGTAATCCCAGCACTTAGAAGGTAGAGGCAAGAGGAGGACCCTTGCAACTTAGAGTCCAGCCGGGTCTACTTACCAAGTTCTAGGCCAGTCAGGACTACAAATGCGATCGCCTCTCTCTCCCTGCCACCCCACAGACACAGTGTCAGGGTCAGGGAGTCACTGGATAGGTTGTTCAGTGGTTAAGAGCTTACTGCTTTCTTAGAGGACCTAAGCAGTGAGTATCCAGGCCAGACCACACACAACCACAACTGCCTATAACTCCAGCTCTAAGGGACCTACTCATTCAAACAACCCCCAACACAAAATCACATAATTTAACATAATAAAATGAATTCTAAGGAAAAAAAAAAAGAAGACTAAGGAAAGCATCTATAGATTCCTTTTTCCACATCCAGGATAAAGCCTGACCTTGTAAAATACACTACAACCCACAACTCTCATATATATATGGGGAAACTGAGGTCACTGTGGTTGTCCAGGGAACAAACACTAGCTCTTGTTATCAGGTGGTCAGGGGTTAAGAGTTGTGAGAGGGAAGGAAAGAAATAACTCTATGTTCATTCTGTATGATGAGATGTTTTTAAGTGCAGCAGAAGGAAGCAAGGATCCAGAAGAGCTTTGAACACGGTCCTACTGTTGTCATCATCATTATCATTATTATTATTATATTGTTGTTGTTGGTGGTGGTTTTTCGACACAAGGTTTCTCTGTGTATCCCTGGCTGTCCTGGACTCACTTTGTAGACCAGGCTGGCATAGAACTCACAGAGATCTGCCCACCTCTGCCTCCCGAGTGGTGGGATTGGAGGTGTGCACCACCTTGGCTGGCTGCTGTTGTCACTGTTTATCATAGTGTAGGGGAACTAAACCCAACACCTCATCCGTTCTAGACAAGCATGCTACTACACTGAGCTAAACCCCTGGATCTGCTATTGTCACTATTCTAAGAAAGTGAATGAAACCAGGTTGAGGTGGTGGATCTCTGAGTTCGAGAAAAACCTTGACTCAAAAAAAAAAAAAAAAAAAAAGAAGAATAAGAAAGAAGTGAAGGGGCTGGAGAGCTGGCTCAGTGGTTAAGAGCACTGACTGTTCTTCCAGAGGACCGGGTTCAAATCCCAGCACCCACATGGCAGCTCACAGCTGTCTGTAACTCCAAGATCTGACACCCTCACACAGATATACATGCACGCAAAACACCAATGCACAAAAATAAATAAATTAAAAAAAAAAAAAAAAAAGAAGTGAAGCTGGGCGGTGGTGGCTCACGCCTTTACTCCCAGCACTTGGGAGGCAGAGGCAGGCGGATCTCTGTGAGTTCGAGGACAGTCTGGTCTAAAAAGTGAATCCAGGACAGCCAGAGATATTCAGAGAAACCCTGTCTCGAAAAACCAAAAAAAAAAAGAAAGAAGTGAAAATGGTTAAGATCCAGGCAGGAGCAGTGTAAGGTCCAGGGTGGCTTGGGTGTGGCAGTGAGGGAAGCCCTGCTAAGGCAAATGAATGAAGGACGTATTCCGCTTCTTCCCCATGGCAGGTGGACCCACTCCCTGCCTCCATTATCCTTTTTGTGGGCCGAGCCTGGGATGCCTTCACTGACCCTCTGGTGGGCTTCTGCATCAGCAAATCCTCCTGGACCCGCCTGGGCCGCCTCATGCCCTGGTAAGTAGAGGTGCTCCTTCGAGGTGCAGAAGGCTAGGTTTCTGGTGTATCTTCTCCCACAGCCCTTCCATCTCTTGTAACAGGCTGAGAGTTGAGGGGACAATTAAAAAAAAAAAAAAGCTTAAAGGTGTTGAAATCCCAAACTGAGGCCTCAGTTGCCCCAGATATGGGCATTGGAATACCTAGTCAGTTCATTTCCAGGCTTGCCAAAGTGGTTAGTTACCCTCCCTCAGCTCAGGTCTTAGGGCTTCCCATGGTCCACTCACTCACCTTGTGATGCCAGGATCCTCTCTTCTCCCACTCACTACTTCTATGGTGGCAGAGGTAGGTCTTCAGATTGGTTGAGAGGTTGCCTGGGTTTGAATGGTAGCTTCAACTACTTACAGCTGTGTGGTCTTGAGAAAGTTACTAAACATCTCTGAACCTTAGGTAAAATGGAGGTGTGGACTTTAACAAGTGAAGTGCTCAGAATAGGGTCTGGCAGGCACTGATACACAGTTTGACATCCCCTCCGGTGGTTAATGGTAGAACATGGGCAGGGGCAAAACTGAGAATGGAATTGCAGACCCCTTCCAATGCCTTGAGTGAAGGAACTATTTTATTTTTTTTCCCATGGTGTTATTCAGCTTCAGCCAGTGGGGCAAGGTTGGGGGAAGGCAGTGGCCATAGATCAGACAGTGATGGAGACACACAAGACAGGCCAAGCCGGGGCTCTGGTTCCCTCCAGGACATCCTGCTTCAGGGGGTGGAGGGGTGTACCCCTTTCATCTCCAGCCCATCCAAGCTTAAGTGGGCGCCTTCCTGCCCAAGGGGCGCCCATACCTGGTCTCCGGCCTTCAAAGCTCTTCTAGCAGCCTCTGCACCTCCACAGTTTCCTTTCCCACGAGGCCCCCCACCCACCCCAATCCTGCCAGCCCCTGGCAAAAGCCCAGCTTGGAGCCTTTGATCCAGGCTTCATGGCAATGGAGGTGAAGGGGGGGCAGGAGAGCCTCCTTTACCTGGGCAAGCTCCTCAGTCCTGAGCGCGCCAGCCTGTGAGACTTGGCCCTGTGCCGCCCTCTTGGCAGCTGGTGGAGGGCGGGGCCCTGCTCCCACATCGCCTCATGAGGCCCAGCCAATAGCAGGCCGCTGCCTGGTGCGCGGCAGCCCAGGGTTACTCCCAGTCAGTTCGGGTTCCTGTTCGCTGTTCAGCTGCCGGTCTCAGAGGATGCACTGTTTGAGGAAGGCTGAGGAGGAGCTCTGTTCTCTGAGGAGACAACGTGGAGGGGTGGAAGGAGGAGGAGAGCCGGCAAGGCCTCCCTGTGGGAGGAAGATCAGAGGACTAACTCTTGCTGGGTCAGCATGACAGCTGCTCCAGGGTAGTGGCTGGGGACCCCTTTGGTTGCTTTCTGGGTGGCAAGTGCCTGAGTATGTGTCGGCACACACATAGGATGGATAGGATGGCCGTAGGGCCATTGTGTTCATGACATCCCAGGTTGCACCTCTTCATGCCTGGAGACCAGAAAGGGTCCAGGTCAGTAGTGTTAGCCCTACCCTCTCTCCTTCCAGGTGTTAGAACACTTCCTACTCCAGTCCCCTCCTATAAACCACAAAGACACTGGCAGTCTCTTTCCCAGGGATACCTAGGGCCTCCTGTGGGACCCTGTCAGCAGGATCTCACAGAGAGATTAAGGTGTAGCGGGTGGACCTGAGGTTGGTTGATCACCTGGCATCATCCACTTTTGGCCTTGGCCTGTAGTGTTCCCCGAAGGCCACTTCTCCCATTGAGCCCTCCTGATATGATCACCACAAACACTTAATGTCCCAAGTACTGTTCAACATTTTTCTGTCAACTTATTTAAAACTCGAGCCTACTTCAACCCACAAAGTTGAAGTCCTCACACTTGCCTGTGAGGTGTTCCTTTTCTCCACACGCTATCTCCTAATTCCATCTCCCTTGCTCATTGCACTCCAGCTCATAGGCCCTGCTGTTCCACGCTCCTACTAGGGGACCTTTGCCCTGACTGTTCCCCTGACTGGGCCCACACTTGCCTCAGAGATCTGTAATGCTGACTCCCTAACCCCCATTCACCCCTTCTCAGTTAATGTCCCCTCAGGCCAGTTATGAACTGCACCCCAGTCTCATGTCTGTTTACCTCTAGAATGCTGTCTTTTCTCCATGGCACTTGTCACCTTTTAATATGTTATATGACTGTTTTAAAGACTGACAAAATATGTACAGCACAGCTTACCTTCTTTATGTATGTATTTGTGGTAAAATTCAAACTCAGGGCCTTGCACATGCCTGGCAAGTGTTCTGCAGCCTTCATTTTTGTTCTGTTTTCATGTAGCCCAGGCTGGCCTCCAACTCCTGATTCTTCCACCTCCTATGTGCTCAGATTATAGTCATGTACCAACAACTCCAGCTCAACCCTTGTTTGTTTTGTTACTGAGACAAGGTTTCACTATGTAGCCTTTGCTGTCCTACAATTTGTTATGTAGACCAAGTTGGCCTCAAACTCACAAAAATCCACTCGAATCTGCCTCTTGGGAGCAGAGGGAGATCCCTGAGTTTGAGGCCAGCTTGCTCTACATAGAGAGTTCCAGGACAGCCAGGGCTACATAGAGAGACCCTATCTCAAAAAAAAAGCAAAAACAACAATCAAGTAGTATTAAGTATCACATCCTTGTGTAACCATCACTGCCTTTCATCCCAGTACCTTTGTTGTTGCTGTGTGTTCGGGAAGGATATACCATAGTGTGTGTGTGTGTAGGTCAGGGGACAACTTGTAGGAGTTGATTTTTTTTTTCTGCCATGTGGGTTCTGTGAATTTGAACTCAGGTCATGAGGCTTAGTAAGTGCCCTTAGCAGTTGATGAATCTTGCAGGGTCAAGTATGAAACTGTGGATTTGTTGAGCCCTCAAATATTAAACTGTACAATATCTGTCTTTTAGGGACAGTCATCTTTCACTTGGCCATCCCTCAAGGTTCTGTGTTGTAGCATGTGTCAAGACTTTTATTTTTAGGGCTGAATAACATGTAATTTTTGTTGTTTACCAACAAGAGTGTGAGTTCTACAAGAGCAATGGTGTCTTTTCTTTACTGCTACATCTTCATCAGTTAGAATAGTTCCTAGCACGTGATGGCGCTTCATAAATATTTGGGTAAATGTTGAATGTAGGCAGTGTATTATTTCCTGTTTTCACTTTATATGTGGTGAAATGAGTCCCAGAGAAGTTAAATAACTTGCTCAAGACTAAATTTTTTTATTGGTTTTGTTTGTTTGGTTTGGTTTGTTTTTTTTTAGACAGGGTTTCGCTGTGTAGCCCTGGTTGTCCTGGACTTGCTTTGTAGACCAGGCTGGCCTTGAACTCACAGAGATCTGCCTGCCTCTGCCTCCCGAGTGCTGGGATTAAAGGCATGCACCACCATGCCTGGTCCCACTTTTTAAAAATATTTAGTGTGTGTGTGTGTGTGTGTGTGTGTGTGTGTGTGTGTGTGTGTGTGTATGCATACACATGCACATGCCACTGTACAACGTGTGGAGGCCAGAGGCCAACTTGTGGGAGTTGGTTCCTTCCTTCCATCATGCATGTTCCAGGGATAAATCTCAGGTTGTCAGGGGTGGCAGCAAGGGCTTTACCCACCAAGCCATTTTGCTGGCCTGAAGGCTTCCTTTTAACCTTTGCATTCTGCTTCCTAGGCTAACACTGTGAATTTGACTCAACCTGGGGAGTAACCACTCACATGTTTGGACACCCCCCCCCCCCCCCCCCCCCGTGGGCCCTCCACCCTCCTTACAGTTTTGTGACTGTGCTTCCTTGCATGTACACAAATGAAGCACGGGGCGGGGGGGTAGAAGACGGGTCCTGGAGGTGTCCCCTTCACTGGGATTCTGTTCCAGGAAAAACATGCATGAGATTAAGAGGCATACCAAAGGCTCCTTCTCTCTGACTCCTCTACGCTCCTTGCTCAAGATTTTGGCCCAGGGACTTGCCCCAGTCTCAGTCAGTCCTTCAGGCGTGACTACCAATCTCTTCCCCAGAGGCTCTGGATTAAGAGGACTTAGGCTTCCTCCTCTGTTGGCAGGCAACTGTGGATCAGATTTGGGCTTTTGGTAGTTTCCAGCCTCCACTCAGACCCCTCTCCCTTCCTCAGGATCATCTTCTCCACTCCCCTGGCCATCATTGCCTACTTCCTCATCTGGTTCGTGCCTGACTTCCCACTAGGGATGGAAAAGTCGCATGGGTTCCTTTGGTACCTGCTTTTCTATTGCCTTTTTGAGACACTGGTCACGGTGAGTGTGGGTCCCTCCCCTTGGCACCTTGGTGAGGGGCAGGGTCAAGGGAGCCTCTGCATGTCTCATCCATCTAGCCAACTGAGAGCTTCTCTTCCACAACAGTGTTTCCACGTTCCCTACTCAGCGCTCACCATGTTCATCAGCACAGAGCAGAGTGAGCGTGACTCAGCCACTGCCTACAGTAAGTCAGCCTATCAGCCTTGCCCTGCCTGCAGGGGACCCTGGACCTCTCCGCTTATGGTCCCCCTCCCATACCTTGTACTTTGTGGGCTATCTGTTTCTTCTACTCTTCAGTGTGTGTGTGTGTGTGTGTGTGAACCCCCCTGCCCCCCTCCCGTTCCCTTTCTCTTTGACTCTGGGATTCAACCCAGAGCCTGGTGTCTGCCAAGCAGTCATTTAACCATTGAGTTACATCCCCAGCCCATGAGAGCATGTTAAAAATAAATCACTTCCTTTATCACTCAAGTGGGACCCAGAAAGGTACAGGGACTAACCTGAAGGTTACACAGAGAAAGACCATGAATGTAGGCTGAAATGTCATCTGCCCTGACCCTTAGCCCAACTTACCTGGAGCTAAGAGTGGCTCCCAGCCATCCGACCTTCCTCCCTGGGTCAATGGGCCAGGAGGGCCATCCACAAAAACCCTTTTCCCTGCCTAGGGATGACTGTGGAGGTGCTGGGCACAGTGATAGGCACAGCGGTCCAAGGACAAATTGTAGGCCAAGCCAATGCACCTTGTCTCCAGGAACAGAACGGCTCTGCAGTGGCCTCAGAAGTTGTCAATCGCACACAGAGTGCCACCTCCCTCAAAGAAACGGTGAGGCCCCTGGTAGGGCAGGGATTTTGAGGGAGGACAAATGGGGTGCTTTGCAGTTATCCTAAAAGCAGTAATAGCTGCTAATGTTTATTAATCAGTGGACATTTGGTAAATGTAAATGTTGGTGTGTGCATATACCCACTTTATAGACAAGGAAAGTGAAGCCTGGGAGGAAGAGTAACTTGCCCAGGGTCCCAGTGAGTTGCTGAGATGTGGGAAGACTTGGGCTGTGGGGTTCACACACTACATCGTCTGGCTGTGTAACATTTTATATACTTGGACTTGGCCCAGCCTTGGGAAGCAGCAGCAGGTCCAGGATGACCCTCCTGGTTCACAGATGGAGACAGTGAGGTTCCCACAGGAGAAAGGCCTGGCCTGAGATCGTGGAGTGGGGCTGCTGGGATGAGGCCAGACTGACCCTGTCTCTGTATGTCATAGCAAAATGCATACCTGCTGGCAGCAGGGATCATTGTCTCCATATACGTCATCTGTGCCGTCATTCTGATTCTAGGCGTGCGGGAGCAGAGAGGTAAGACCAGTACTGGGAAGGGCTCAGCCCGCAGCCCAGGGGAGCAGTGGTCCCCTTCCGCTTGGTCCCCGGCTTTGGGAGGGACTTCTGCTCCCTCCTCATTGTCCTCTCCAACCCCTAGAGTCCTATGAGGCCCAGCAGGCCGAGTCGATGCCCTTCTTTCAGGGCCTCCGGCTGGTCATGAGTCATGGCCCCTATGTCAAGCTCATCACAGGCTTTCTTTTCACCTCCCTGGCTTTCATGGTGAGTGGGGGCCTGGGATGCTCATCCTAAGAATGGGTCTAATAGGGGTGGAGTTGGAAAAGATTTGAACTGTGGTGAAGCTGAGGGGCAGGTAGGAGGGAGTGGGGTGAGTAGAGGCTTCTGGGATGCTGGAGTCACCTCCCTTTCATGTCCTTGTCCTGCTGCGTACCCCAGCTGGTGGAGGGCAACTTCGCCTTGTTTTGCACCTATACCTTGGGCTTCCGGAATGAGTTCCAGAACCTCCTCCTAGCCATCATGGTGAGTACAGGGTGTGAGGTTAGCTGATGAAGAATATGTCTGCATGGCTTTTTGAACAGTCAGAGGGTACCTTCAGGCTGCTCTGTAGTCATGGAGGGGCGAGGGAAGTTTCCCTGGACCTTACCTACAATTGCTTACGGAGGGTTAGAAAAGGATTTGAGGCTGGATGGTTAGAAAGCACGGTACATTTAAAACAAGGATGCCAACAACACTGTACAGCTTTGCATTCAGAGCTATGAAAAGACAGGAGGACTACTCACTCTCAGCCCCCCTGAGAAGCCATCAGACATGCCTGTCAATTTCCTCATTACCAGTGGCTGCCCTGGAGACATCTTTTGGGCGGAAAGGCCTCTGCAACTGTGTAATTCATCTCCTTCACCATTTTTTGTTGCTCACAGCTCTCGGCCACATTCACCATTCCCCTCTGGCAGTGGTTCCTAACCCGGTTTGGCAAGAAGACAGCTGTATATGTTGGGATCTCAGTGAGTGGGGATCAAGCGGTAGAGCTGGGGTTGAGTTGGGGTGTAAAGAGGGTTGCAGATGGGAGCCTCCTAGGTGACCCATCTTCCTGCACTCTCTGTCCTAGTCAGCAGTTCCTTTTCTCATCTTGGTGGCCCTCATGAAGAGTAATCTAATTGTCACTTACATGGTGGCTGTAGCAGCTGGTATCAGTGTAGCAGCTGCCTTCTTACTACCCTGGTAAGTATACAAAGGCTCACCGAGTATATTCCCCAGCCAACACCCTCCTGCTGGGGAGAGCGCTTTGGTGGCTTTTCCTCCTGCCTTTCTATGGGTCTGGGGTGAGGTGGGTCTACCTGGTACAGTTATAGAGGTTGTGAGTGTGCAACACCTAGCCTGCCCTCCATTTGCCAAGCAGAATGCCTAAAGTGGGACTGTTCATAAAGGGGTCTGTTCTTAATCACATGTAGAGCTATCACTGGCCCAGTTACCATAAGGGCTGGTAGCTAGGTGAGGGTAGTAACTCATGGCTGCCACCACCCACTCTGCGTAGGTCCATGCTGCCTGACGTCATCGATGACTTCCACCTGAAACACCCTCACTCCCCTGGCACCGAGCCCATCTTCTTCTCCTTCTACGTCTTCTTCACCAAGTTTGCCTCTGGAGTGTCACTGGGTGTCTCTACCCTCAGTCTTGAGTGAGTGGCCTGTGAGTCTTGGGCAAGGCTGGGAACAGGGATAGATAGGGTCCAGACACTCAACCCTCACCACTCCCTGCCCACTGGGTCCCATAGCTTTGCTGACTACCAGACGCAGGGGTGCTCCCAGCCGGAGCAGGTCAAGTTTACACTGAAGATGCTGGTGACCATGGCTCCTATCATCCTCATCCTGCTGGGCCTTCTGCTCTTCAAGCTCTACCCCATTGATGAGGAGAAGCGGCGACAGAATAAGAAAGCTCTGCAGGCTCTGCGGTGAGAGCTGGGGTTAGGGTCAGTCAGTCTAAGCTCTCAACTTGTGTTGCTGGTGGACAGATCTAGACAGTTCTTAGCTACACACTGATACCACACTGACTGCTTTTGCCTTTGTGTGAATTTACTCAACATGCAGCAAACACTTTCTTTTTTACCCTTTTTTCTTTCTCTTTCCTTTTCTTTTTGTATGTTTGTTTTGTTTTCCAGAGTTTCTCTCTGTAACCCCGTCTGTCCTGAAACTAGGTCTGTACATAAGACTGGCCTGGAACTCAGAGATCTGCCTGCCTCTGCCTCCTGAGTGCTGAGATTAAAGGCGTGAGCCACCACTTTCCTGCCCAACAAACACCTTCTGAGTGCCAGCAATGTGGTAGGGGAAAAGCAAAACAAAACAAAAACACAGCCAGGCATGTTGATGAACGCCTTTAATCCCAGCACTCCAGGAGGCAGAGGCAGGTGGATCTTGGTGAGTTTGAGGCCAGCCTGGTCTACATAGTGAGTTCTAGGACAGACAAGGCAATGTAGAGAGACCCTGTCTCTAAAAACAAAACCAAACTCCCTGTCCTGAGGAAGCTTGTGTTTAGAAGTATGCTTCCAGGGTCCCCCTAGTCCCCTAACAACCTGTCCTTAGGTAGCTGAGGTGTTTTGTTGTTTGTTTTCCGAGTCAGAGTCTCATTTAGCTCCGGCTGGCATCAAACTCATTGTTTGATACCAACACAGCTTCCCTGGCTCTGCCTCCTAAGTGCTCGAAGGACAACCACTCCCTTGGCAAGATTTCTATGATTCCTATCCTGCAGATGAAGAAATCTGAAGTTTAGCCAGGAAATGTGGAAAAATCTTTGAGCCCTGACCTGTGTTCTAGCTGCAGCTTGTATTACGATGCCCTCCTGGCATATAGGCCCTCTGGCATGGCCAGAGATGATAGGGCAAGGAGGAATGACTCATGCCATCACGTCAGCCAGCCAGAGCTGGTGGCTCTCTGAGGTTCATAGCCACCCTTCGTTCAGCAGGAACAGCAGCCCGCAGTTTGGGGGCTGATAGTGGGAGTGAGCAAACCATCCTGTGGTTTTTGGCAAGACTGACATCTGGCTTGGACTCCGGGGCCAAGATTCCTAAGGCAGGTGGCAGCGGAGGGAGGTAAAGATGCTTCTCCCTCCAACCTGTCTTCTCTTACTCTTGCAGAGATGAAGCCAGCAGCTCTGGTTGCTCTGACACTGACTCCACAGAGCTGGCCAGCATTCTCTAGGACCTGCCAGGGTGCCTGAAGCCATCACACAAAGGACCTGGTGGGGCACCAGGCAGCATCAGGCACGGGATCTTTTTGCCCTTGCACTGAGTATCTGTTCTTTCTGTGTCAAGACAGGGACCAAGAACTGGAGGGTGAGCGGCCCAGGACATCTGTGCTCACTGCTGGGCTGGCAGCTCTGTAGTCTCCTCACTGCCTGCCCACCGGGCCAAGCCTTAGCGTTGCTACTGTGAATATGCCAAGGACTGACTGGGCCTAGCTCAGAACACTAATGTAGAAACGTTTTATACAGAGACTAATTAATAACTTAATGACTCTGTACATAGTGGTGTGTTTCTATGTATATGTCTGTGAGCTATTAATGTTATTAATTTTCATAAAAACTGGAAAGCAAAGCCGCTTGTGTCCAGCTGTGTTCTCAGTCATCCATGCAGCTCTTTGTGATAAGACCTAGACAGTCAATGGGCACACAAAGCCACAGGTGCCAGTGAGTGGGACAGTGTGCCTGAGGGTACAATAATAGCATTGGCTGATGTTTACTCTGTATGTACCAAGTGCTTTATGCGAACTTGGCACACAGTTCATGGTGTTCTCATTGAACATGTGGAACCCTCGTGTCATGACAGGGCATGTCCCTGTCTTAAAGATAAAAAATGAAAACCCAAGCTAGCAGCCAGGCAGTTTAATCCCAGTACTCAGGAGGCAGAGGCAGGCAGATATCTGAGTTTGGGGCCAGCCTGGTCTACAGAGCGAGTTCCAAGACAGCCAAGGCTACACAGAGAAACCTTGTGTCAAAAGACAAAAAGACAAAAAACAAAACAAAGACCAAGCTAGTGTTAAAAAGGTTGTGGCTAACGTCACATGGCAAAGAAGAATGATTTTTGGTAAATGGAGCACTTCCACCACTGTTCTCCATGTCACCGTGTGTGAGAAAAGCTAAGGAAATGATAGGCCATTGGCTGTTCTGCCGGTCACTGTGTGTACACCTGAGTCTGTGGGACTGGGTGTACTGGTTGAGGGTCTACAGCCTTCCTGGAAACCTGTCATTCTTTCCATAACTGTTGTCCATAATGTTGAAGGCAGAAACGACGTGTGTCTAGGGGTGATCATCAGGTAGTGACGAGTCTCAACTCTGGTAGGAAAAGGCCCAGTTAAAGTACTTGTGCCAATCCTGCAGAGTAAACCTTCCCAGGGTCTCCAGTTAAGTTACTCTTGTTTGTGCCATCTTGTAAGTTCCTGAGAACTTAATAGTTGACTCTTACAAGTTCACGAGGGTCACCCTACCCTACTACTTGGTTGTTCACACCCAAGTCAGGCTCCAAAACCACAGGGAAGTAAAGCTGGCAGGACCAGGAGTGTCTGGGCCAACTTCCTTGGTTTGTGCACAGAAAAAACGAGTCCCAGAGAGAAGTATTGGGACTACTTGGGATTGCGTTGCTCTTGAATTGGGGCTCTATTGTTATGGATAAAATCTAGTAGTTGTCATCAAGTGTTTCTCTAACAGGCACTGTTACACATGCTCATAAATACTAATGCATTTAGCCATGAGTTCCCTACAAGGAAGGTACTGTTATTATTCTGGCTTTACAGATAAGAAAACCAAGGGATGGGGAAGTTAAGTGACTTGTCAAAGGTCATTAGTAAGTGAGTGGGTTGATTTAAGTCCAAACTGTTTGGCTGGAGGCCCTGCACCTCTAATCACCACTTTGGTGATGAGTAGTTTGATCCTACCAGGCCAATCCCATGGCCTTTATACCTACCATCTTCAGATGCTGCCTGACAAGACAGCTGCAGCCTAGGCTGGCCCTGTATGTGGAGTATTCAGGGTTTTCCCGTCTCTCCCTGCTCAGGGTTTTTGATTATGTTTACAAAGGCCTACTCCTGTTTTCCCTCCCCTCAGTTCTAACCGGCAGCCACCAAGGCTTGTCTTTATTTCCTATTTTCTGCTTTCTTTCCTTTTTTTTTTTTTTTTTTTTGACTGCCCTAGGGATCAAACCCAGGACTTTGCTAAGCAAATGTGTCGTCACTGAACCACACCCCCTAGCCTAGGCCTCTCTTTAAAATAATAACAACAATAATAGTTGTTATTATTAGGGCTGTGCATGTAGTTGAACAGTGCAATGCTTGCCTGCCACATATGAGGCACTGTGTTCAAACCATAGCACTGCAAAAACAAAACTGGCAAAAATTAGACTTTAAGTTTGTCCCTTTTCTTTCTTTCTTTTTGCTTGTTTGTTTTTTGGGGGGTTTTATTGTTGTTGTTATTTTTGTTTTTGTGTGTGGTTTTTTTTTTTTTTTCAAGACAGGGTTTCTCTGTTTAACAGCTCTGGCTATCTTGGACTTGCTTTGTAGACCAGGCTGGCCTCGAACTTACAGAATCCACCTGCCTCTGCCTCCCAAGTACTGGGATTAAAGGCGTGCGCCACCACCGCCCAGCTGTTTTTTTTTTTTTTTTTTTGAGACAGGGTTTCTCTGTGTAATAGCCCTGGCTGTCCTGGACTTGCTTTGTAGACCAGGCTGGCCTCGAACTCTAACACACAGAGATCCGCCTGCTTCTGCCTCCCAAGTGCTAGGATCAAAGCCGTGTGACACCATGCCCAGCAGTTTGTCCCTTTTCTGTGGCTACAATTCTTTCTCGGGTCTCTTCTCATCTAGGACTTCATGCAGATGCTGTCTGGAGGTCTCTATGCCCTGCAACCTCCCGCCCTAAGATCGAATGCTGTCTTTTCTTTAACCTACCTCTTGATCCTGGAGTATATTCTTGCTTCAGCTCTATCTGCAAGTACTCACTCAGCAGTTCTTAGTTCCCACAAGCCTTGGTGACATAGCTCTGGCCCCTCTGCTCCTTAAGCCAGTTCCAGAGCCCTGCCCCACTTATTGTGGTCTGTTACACATAGCCCATGGCTAAAAATGGTAGGATGGGGTGGACACGTGCAACTGAATGAAGAAAAACTGACTGGAGAGTGCTTAGATAAGGCCAGACCTGGTTCCTATGACCCTCTCTAACTTGCTCTTGTCTAGATATTTCTCCATTGCTTTTATGGAGGTTTAAACTGATAACCTTTGCCTCTCCAGTTCTACACTCACAGGCCCCCTTCTTCTGAATTCATAGGAGCAATTTGGCAGGGCACAGAACACAGGGATAGGATTCCAGAAAGCCTTACTTGTTACGGAAATCTTACTAATGACCTTTAGGGGCATTGGCTATCCCCGGCCCCCTCTGGATCCCTCACACTTCTTCCCTGTCCATTGGAAGAAGTGCCACTTGACTTCCAGCAGTCTGGATCCAGATCCAGCATCCCTTCTGCCACCTGTCCTTGCCAGGTCCTGGCCCTCAACTAGGTACATTCAGCCCCTCAATGCCCACCACTGCAGAGGACCAGGTGTGCTTTCAGCGCCACCTGCTGGGAGATAAGGACAATTCTTCCATATTGTTAAACAAAATCCAGATCAGTCATTGATCTGAGATATTGCATATTTATAATGATTCTGTCATATGTCATGCACCTGCTGGGCTCTCAGGACATTGATGGACAACACAGACCTTGAATTTTTGGTGGTGACCTATGATGAATACACAGAATGTAATAAAATCTCAGAATGTGCTGGGCATGGTGGCACACACTTTTAATCCCAGCACTTGGGAGGCAGAGGCAGGTGGATTTCTGAGTTCTAGGCCAGTCTTATATCCAGAGTGAGTTCCAGGACAGAGTGTTGCCAGGGCTACACAGAGAAACCCTGTCTCAAAAACCCAAAAACCTCAGAATGTAAGGCCTGCAAGATGGCTAAGTGGGTAAAGGCTCTTTGCCACCAAGCCTGATGACCTGAATTTGATTGTCAGGACCCACATGATGGAAAGAGAGAGCTTATTGCCATAGGTTGTCTTCTGACCTCCACAAATGTGCTGTGGTATGTGTCCCTCACAATACACATTAAAAAACAAATAAGGTAATTAATTAAAAATAAAATAAGCCCAGGTGTGGTGGCACATGCCTTTAATCCCAGCACTTGGGAGGCAGAGGCAGGCCAATCTCTGTGAGTTCAAGGCTAGCCTGGTCTACAGAGTGAGTCCAGGACAGCCAGGGCTGTTACACAGAGAAATTCTGTCTTGAAAAAAAACCTAGCCAGGCGGTGGTGGCGCATGCCTTTAATCCCAGCACTTGGGAGGCAGAGGCAGGCGGATCTTTGTGAGTTCGAGGCCAGCCTGGTCTACAAAGCGAGTCCAGGACAGCCAGAGATATTCAGAGAAACCCTGTCTCGAAAACCAAAAAAAAAAAAGAAAAAAACCTAAAAAAATAAAAATAAAATAATAATAATAATGATAATATAAAATTGACAATTTTAGAGGCCTAGAGAGATGGCTCAGCAGTTAAGAGCACTGGCTGCTCTTTCAGAGGACACAAATCTGGCCCCAGCATCCACGGGATTTATTTCTCTCTTCTGGACTCTTTAGGTACCTACACACATGTGACATTCACTCACATAGACACACACACACACAAATTAATAAAGATACATCTTTAGCTGAGCAGTGGTGGCACACGCCTTTAATCCCAGCACTCAGGAGGCAGTGTTCATCCTGGTCTGCACAACTAATTCAGGGCCAGTCAGAGCTTATATAATGACACTTTATGCCAAGAAAATGTCTTAGCAACAACAACATAAGGAATTCTAGGCTGTAATAGGCACATGAAAAAGAAATAAGTGGTGTGATGTGATCAAGGAAGATCAGGATGGAATGTTCTGGAACACTTGGTGATATTTGACTTCAATCAGGAAGGGTAATTAGCTAAATGTTCAAAGAGCTTGGAGTGAGGTAGTGCAGGGAAAAGAAACAGCTACTACAGGCCCTGAATTAGAAAAATCTTGGTGTATTTGAAGGACAGAAAACCTAGGGCTTCAGAGTGGAAGGAACCAGATGGTGGGTAGCCTAAGCTAGGGGGTCTCAAGAACCCAGAACCCCCAGGATCTTGAGAATTTGAATTTAGTTTTGAGAACAGTCAAAATACTATTGAAAGCATTTAAGTCAGAAAGCAATTTATATTTGAAAATAAAATCTGCTGGTTCCCGACGGCAGCATTAAAAAAGAGTAAACCGCCGGGCGGTGGTGGTGCACGCCTTTAATCCCAGCACTTGGGAGGCAGAGGCAGGCGGATCTCTGTGAGTTCGAGGCCAGCCTGGTCTACAAAGCAAGTCCAGGACAGCCAGGGCTGTTACACAGAGAAACCCTGTCTCAAAAAAACCAAAAAATAAATAAATAAATAAATAAAAGAGTAAACCTTGCTAGGCGCAGTTGCCTTGAGCATGCTTACTTCCAGCACTCCAGGCCAGCCTGGTACACAGTGAGCCCAAGGCAGCCAGGGCTATGTAAAGAAACCCTGTAAAAGAAAAGGAAAATGACAGAAAGAACCCTGGAGGGCAAGAGAGCACGGGGTAGCCGTGGATGTGAGGCACACATCCCGAATCAGCAGCTGAACTTTCCTAAGTGTGGGTCTTACAATCCTGCCCCTACCAGATCAGATGGAGTGCATGCTAAAAGCTGTTTGTGCACTAGGACTCCAAGGGCTGACACGCTGCCTATGGGACACAACATTGAGTGAGCCCTCCTTTTGCCACACCCTGTTCTAAGGGTAGGGACTGTAGCAGACAGCCTTTGTGGACTTTGCCCATGTTTGGAAAAGCCGATATTGAGTGGACATGTGTGTCATGAATATAACCAGGAAGAGGAAGGAGATATGGAAGTAACAGAATGAGATGAGACTGAAGAAAAACAGAGAGGAGGGGAGAATGGATAAACACTCAGAGACCAGGGGCAAGGTATAAAGGAACGAGAGGAGTGCAGTTAGACCACCAAGACAGAGAAGACACAAGATGGGGCTGAGGATGAAAGCAGAGGGGGATAGGCACATTCGGTTTTTGTCCTGTTCTAAGAAGAGCCGTTAATAATTTTAAGCAGGTGAACCATATGGCAGATTAAGGAAAGAAGTATTGTATCAACTTCTCTGAGGGGAAGGTGTAAGAAATATCAAATATAAGTTTTTTCTATCAAATACTATAAAGCTTGTGTTTATGACAATTAAAATCTTTTTTATTTTCCCCACCTTGTAAGACTTGTATGTAAATGTTTTAATTCCTCTCATCCCTTAAAGGCTCCTACTGCATTCCAGGAATTTGATGGCCTAGAGCAGTGACCCCTTTCTCTCCAGAGGAGCAACCCCTCTCCCTTCCTCCTTTGTTTCCTGTTCTTTTCAGACCAGCCAATCGGATAAGACTGTGAGGTGGATGACAGCCAATGGAGAAAAGATACAGTCACCACCTGAGCTAGAATAAAAACCAAGCACTCTCCCTGTCTCTGTGTTTGTTCTTCTCAGAGCATTCTCTTGACCAGGAGTAAAGTTACTTTGTTCAAACACTTCAGTTGGAATCGTAGTCTCTTTTATTTTGTCCCCAAAGTTATTTCCAACAAAAGACTCAAGAGTAGAAAGCATGAAACTGAAAAAAAATTAATTTTTAAAATGATGATGGTGGTGGTATGCATGTGTGTGTGCGCGTGTGTGTGACATGAGAAGGCATAGCATATATGTGATGTGTGGTGGTCAGAGGACAACTTTGTGTTGTCTGTTCTTTCCTTCTGTCTTTACTGAACCCAGCAAGTGCTTTTACGTGTTCATCCATCTCACCAGACTTGACTTTTTTTTTTTTTTAAACAAAGAGACTGTTTGTGTAATGTTCCCAGAATGAATGAAGTTCTGGACATGCCACCTGGTTACTGACATGGCAGCAAGCTAGCCTGGAACAGATGGAGGGGGTGAGGAGAGAGGGAAGAAGAGCAGGGGAAAGGTGACGCCTAGAGTGTCCTATCCAGCAACACAGAGGAGCACAAGCGTCAAAGGAAGAAGAACTTATCCACCACTTCCTTCTATCACTTTCGTAGAAGTCACACGTAGGTGCTCCACTGTCAATGCCTACAGTGCGTATGGCTCTGGGTTCAATTCCTAACACCGGAGTCAGGGAGCTGAGAAGGAAGGAACTCACTGGTGAGAACAGGGATAAATATTATAATCAGTGCTGCCCATTACCAAGACAAATATGCAAATTACAATAGACAATGCTCAAAGTAATGACAAGTGCTTGTAATCCCAGTACAGAGGAGCTGGGGCCGGAAGATGGTGAGTTAAAGGCCAGCTTGGGCTACACAACAAGACCCCGGAGATGTAGCTTGTAAGAGCTCTTGTTTAGCACAGACATGGCTCTGGGCTGGATCTTCAGAACTACAAAAGCAAACAAGTAAGTAAATGCACTGGCCAACGCAATTGGGTAATAAAATAAAATAAAAGTGAACTAGAATAGGTAAAGTTACCTTCATTCCTCAGAGATGTGTTTATTCCAAGAGAATCCGAGTAAATAACTGGAAAATTACTATTATGCAACAACAACAAAAACTCAGTAAGAAAATGGGGTAAGCCGGGCGTGGTGGTGGCGCACGCCTTTAATCCCATCACTCGGGAGGCAGAGGCAGGGGGATCTCTGTGTGTTCTTGAGGCTAGCCTGATCTACAAAGTGAGTTCAGGACAGCCAGGGCTGTTACACAGAGAAACTCTGACTCAAAAAACCAAAAAAACCCAGCCGGGCGGTGGTGGCGCACGCCTTTAATCCCAGCACTTGGGAGGCAGAGGCAGGCGGATCTTTGCGAGTTCGAGGCCAGCCTGGTCTACAAAGCGAGTCCAGGACAGCCAGAGCTGTTAAACAGAGAAACCCTGTCTCGAAAAACCAAAAAAAAAAAAAAAAAAAAAAACCAACCAACCAAACAAACAAACAAAAACAAAAAAATAAAAAAAGAAAAGAAAATGAGGTATAAAATACATATAATGGAGTCCCTGCCTCCCTGATTACCACTGCAGAAGTGGATAGACTTTAAATAATAATTGTACAAAGCCATACCCTTAATGTCTATAAAATGCACTGAGTTGTAACTGTATTATGGACCATCATAACCACTATCACATGTGGCTTTTAATTCATTATGATTTAAATTAAATTCAACACCATTAAAATTTAGAATTCATTTCCTCAGTCACACTGGATTTACCTTCCAAGTTCTCACAGCTATGTGAGGCTACAGATTGTGTTGTCCAAGAGCATTTCTACCATTACAGAAGGCTTCATTTTTGTTCAGTGTCAAATGAGAAAGAGTGGTAAGATAGAAGACTTTATTTCCAAGAGAAAAAACAAATATACACAAAGGCATCACCTAGAAATAGGAAAGACACAGTTCTTCGTTGCAGCACATGATTGTTTTACAGTCATGGACCTCCCTGGGCACTGGCGCACTAACAAAGTGCCATCTTTTTGAGAATCATCTCTGATTCCTTCAACCTGGGTGACAGGTTCCTCTAGAGGCCCTATATTAGTCACGCTTGTTATCACCGGGACAAACTCCCTAACATAAACAACTTGTGGGAGAAAGGATTTGTTCTGGCTGAAGGTTTCAGTCCTTGGTTGTTTGCCTCTGTTTGTGCTGGCACTTTGATGAAGAGGAACACAAAGGCAGTGGAGACAAGTTGCCTACTTGCAGAAACTAATAGCAACTCCAAAATCAATGCTTTTTGTTTTGTTTTGGTTTGGTTTTTCAAGACAGGATTCTTCTGTGTAGCCCAAAATAAACACTTAGGGCCGTCACTCATGGACAGGCACAGAGCAGCAAAACTTTTGCGTGCCTGATGTGTTCGCCCCAGCTGCAACAGTCCTCCATTCCTTTCTGAGTTGTCTTTTGCAAGGTTGTATCCACTCCTTTTGCCAAGAGTTCTAACTTCCAAAGAGAAACTGTACGGAAGAGATTAGGAAGTTCACTGCTTTGTGATCTTTCTTCAGCTGTGAAAGACCTTGAGTTGGCATTGGGAAGCATAACAACTCTCCTTATTGAACTCTGGACATCAACCGACAGAAAGTATTTAAAATGCTGTGAGATGCCGGGCGGTGGTGGCGCACGCCTTTAATCCCAGCACTTGAGAGGCAGAGGCAGGCGGATCTTTGTGAGTTCGAGGCCAGCCTGGTCTACAAAGTGAGTCCAGGACAGCCAAGGATACACAGAGAAACCCTGTCTTGAAAAACCAAAAAAAAAAAAAAAAATGCTGTGAGATTTTACATGCAGAAAACTAATGTATTTGTCTGAAGAGTTACAGGAACCAGCACCAAAAGGCCAAGGACAATTGGGGTCATATATCAGACATCCTGCATATCAGATATTTACATTACAATTCATAACAGTAGCAAAATTACAGTTATTAAGTAGCAACAAAATAATTTTATGGTTGGAGGTCACCACAACATGAGGAACTGTTTTAAAGGGTCATAGCATTAGGAAGGTTGAGAACCTCTGCTCTAGCCAGACAAACCCTGAAAGGTAAGTATCTTACTAAACGTTTAATCTTCCGTTCCTGATCTGTTTCCTTTCCATAAAAGCCTTTTCTTACACCAGTATTCTCCAAGACAGAGTGGTGGGGATAATAGTCCCTGTCTTAGTCAGGGTCACTATTGCTATGATGACACTCCATGAACAAAAACAACTTGGAGAAGAAAGGGTTTATTTATTGGGCTCACACTTCCACGTTACTGTTCATCATCAAAGGAAGTCAGGACGGGAACTCAAGCAGGACAGGAACCTGGAGGCAGGAGCTGATGCAGAGGCCATGGAGGGGTGCTGCTCACTGGCTTGCTTCCCACGGCTTGCTCAATCTGCTTTCTTATAGAACCCGAGACCACCAGTCCACGAGTGGCACCACCCACAAGGAGCTAGGCCCTCCACCATCAATAACTAATTTTAAAAATGCCCTGTGGGCTTGCAAGCAGCTTGAATTTATGGAGGCATTTTCTCAATGGAGGCTCCCTCCTCTTCAATGACATTAGCTTATATCAAGTTGACATAAAACTAGCCAGCACATCCCTCTATCTTTCAGAATTCTGGCTCTTGAATAAAATTGTTTTTGTACGAAACTCTCATTTCTTTAGTGTTGGCTTTAAAAAACATTTTTAAATTTTGCATATACTAAGCCTGGCGGTGGTGGCACACACCTTTAATCCCATCACTCGGGAGGCAGAGGCAGGCAGATCTCTATGAGTTCGAGGCCAGCCTAGTCTACAAAGTGAGCCCAGGACAGCCAGAGCTGCTATACAGAGAAACCCTGTCTTGAAAAACCAAAAAAATTTAAATAAATAAATAAATAAATAAATAAAAATTAGCATATACTGTATCAATTTTCCTTCTGATATTTTTCAAGCAAAATTTGCTTTGTTGGACTGGAAAGATGACTCAGTGATTAAGAGTACTTGTTGCTCTTGCAGAGAAGCTGGGTTGGATTCCCAGCATGCTCATGGTGGGTCACAACCAACCATTCTTAACTCCAACCCAGGAGAGCCAATTCTCTTTTCTGATTTCCCTGGGGACCAGGCACACATGTGGGTCCACATACACAGGCAAAACACTCATACACATAAAATAAGTTTCAAAATTAAAAATTTTTCAATTTTGTTGATTTTCCTCCCCTACCTCTAGTTCCCCTTGTCCACTCCTATCTCACCATAGCCCCCTTTCCGCTTTCATGTTACATCTGTCCTATGCCTTCTCCCATCTTAGTTTCATTTCTGTTGCTATGATAAAAATACCCTGATGAGAAGTGACTTAGGGGAGAAAGGGATTTACAATCCCAGGTTACAATCTATTGTGAGAACATCAAGAGAGGCACTTCAGTCACATCACAGCCACAGTTCAGAGCAGAAAGAAATGAGTGAATATATGCTCATTTGGTTGCTGGCGCTCAGTCTGACTGCTCCACTTTTATACAGTGTAGGACCCCCAGCCTAGGGAATGGTGCCACCCACAGTGAGCTGGGTCATCCGATAGCAGTTCATTTAGTGAAGATAAATCCTGTACAGACATTGTCATAGGCCAGCCCAGTGTAAATCACCCCTCATTGAGAGTCTCTTTTTCAGGTGACTCTAGTTTGTACCAATTTGACAGTAAAAATTAAGTGCCACATAGTTCCTTCTTCAACAACTCTTTTTCCCCCTCTCATGGTCTCCTTGCTCATTTCAGAGTCTATACCTACACTCACTCTCATTTGGATACATGATATAGACATTGATATGTGACATCGTAAAACCAGGATCTGCATCATTAGGTCCAAAAGGAACTCTGGACAAATGATTGTCTGTGGCACCTATTAGCATACTAAAGCACATGCTGGCCTCCAGGCTTTCTCAGTGTCACAAGTACCTGTGGCTCTTCTCAGTTCATCTCACCCTGTCCCCTACCCTAAACTGCTCCAGCTCATGGGCTTCCCTTTCTCCAGATTCTCATACTTATACAACCTGCACTTTCTTGGTCCTCTTCTGTTTTCTTCTCTTTTGTCTTCCTCTCTTCTCTCTTCCCTCTTGCCCCCAGTACATTCTAGATGCCTCTGGTTGTACTCTCTCTCATATCTACAATAAAAACCTTCCCCTCCACCACACCTTGGAGTGGTCATGTCCTCACTTTATACATACATATGAGAAAGAACATGACATTTCTGTGTACTGGCTTTTGAGTGGCAACTAGATAGACCTGATGTTAATCAATGGAAAAGGCTGTACTCTTGCTTCCCTCCTTCTGACCCATTATGTTATCAAAAGTCCTATGTGTGTTCCATTTAGTGCCATGATGTGATTTGCAGCTTTGTGCCCTTCTAGGTGATTTCAATATTTTAAATGGCTCTCAACTATAATATCAAAGACTGTTGACAAGAAGCTTTTGATAAGGCCAAACAGAATACATGTGTTAAGTAAGCTTCATTTGGGTATGAGATCAATGTTAATGGGTCAACAATACATGTTCAGTAAAGTGTCTTTAAAAAGAAGCACACGTGTTATGTACTGATGATCCATTGACAATAATGGTGCAATCGGAGGCTTTCAGGAATCTGGCCTGGTGATTCTCCAGAGATCAGTAGTCTAGCATTAGCTAATTTATTATTTGTAGAGACTTTAGAGCACAACCAGGAGGAGTAATGAAACCAATTGTACAGGTCTGTGTCTCTCTTGCTGGAGTGTGAAGTCCTTAGGGCAAGGTCTAGAATTTGTGTCCTTAGGATCTAAATCAGTGCTTGGCAGGAGGAGTCAGGGAAAAGAGAGATAGAGAAATAAGCAGTGATATGGGAGAAGAGGGAAGGAGATGGGACTGTTTGGATCATATCTAGACTCAGACAGGATAGGGCTCATATCTCCAGAGCAATCAGAGAAGTCCCTGATTGCTGTGGCCTCAGGATGTTTCCTGGGAGAGGCCTGGGCTCTTAAGAGGCCTAGCCCTGGGCGAGTCCGGATTGCTCACCATTCAGGGAAGTTGCCCTTTCTCTGACAGAAATCCCTTTGAAACTAGCTTGGGGTAGGTATGTCAGGTACTCACCATCGAGGGGATCCAATGTGGTCAAGGAGCTTGAGAAGAATCTTGGTTATCTTAAAGTAACCCGAGATCAGAGAAGTAGACAGGGGCAGGACTAGATCTGCCTTCCTGGTGGTTTCCTAAGAGATAAAAAAAAACTCAGATCAGCCGGGCGGTGGTGGCGCACGCCTTTAATCCCAGCACTTGGGAGGCAGAGGCAGGCGGATCTTTGTGAGTTCGAGGCCAGCCTGGTCTACAAAGTGAGTCCAGGACAGCCAAGGATACACAGAGAAACCCTGTC
>CAJQZJ010001750.1:5023693-5073365 GCA_907164525.1 Lophiomys imhausi | reverse complement strand
TGGGAGGCAGAGGCAGGCGGATCTTTGTGAGTTCGAGGCCAGCCTGGTCTACAAAGCGAATCCAGGACAGCCAGAGATATTCAGAGAAACCCTGTCTCGAAAAAAACCAAAAAAAAAAAAAACCAAAAAAAAAAAACCATTCCATCACTTCCCATTTCCAGAGGATCTCTACCCATGCCCTCATCTGTTGTGTTTCACTGAAACCAAGCACGTGACAATCTCAGGCCAATCTCTCCACTTATGCGCTGGAATCTCTTTCCTCTTCCCTAGTCAAGGTTAAGGCTATTGCTTTTTTTTTTTTTTTTTTTTTTTTTGGTTTTTCGAGACAGGGTTTCTCTGAATATCTCTGGCTGTCCTGGACTCGCTTTGTAGACCAGGCTGGCCTCGAACTCACAAAGATCCAAGGCTATTGCTTTTAAAATTATTACTTTTGCACAACATTACCTTTCCCCACAGGGGGAAAAACACACGCTGACACAGTTCCTTTATTAATAAAAAGAAAAAAAGCCACCGAGTGTGGTGGCGCACGCCTTTAATCCCAGCACTGGGGAGTTCGAGGCCAGCCTGGTCTACAAAGAAAGCCCAGGACAGCCAGGGCTGTTACACAGAGAAATCCTGTCTTGAAAAACAAAAACAAAAAAACAAACAAATAAAAAAACAAAAGAAAGAAAAGAAAAAAAGCCATTTTTACAGACCACTTCAATACTCTGCTGCCACTCACAGCTCTCCTAGTGGCCGGGCTAGCAATTCATGGCCCTTAAAGTGTTCTTGGTTGAGAGCAAGAGAGTATGGAATAGGAAGGAGAAGAAGTAAGTTATACATTCTAACCAGGACCGTGTGACCTCGTATGGAAATGGAGACTATTACAATGCATCTTTTATTCTTTGTTCTGTGTGTGTGTGTGTGTGTGTGTGTGTGTGTGTGTGTGTGTGTGTTTTCTTTCAGTTTTGGAAACCGAAACATTATTTTATTACTGGCTGTTGAAATTCTCGAGATGCTGCAACAGCCACCTTCTTGAGTTTAGGTGTTGCTTCTTTACAGAAGCATGTCTGAATCTGAGACAGACAACATGTAGGTACCTCATTTGACAGTCCTGATGTGGTGTGGTCTCTTAGCCTTTTCATTCCAGTTATGTTTTCTCTTGTACCTGGCAGGATACCCACATTTGCCTCAGATCTACTTCTAACAGGAATGAGCCACAGAGTCTCAACAGTGGTACAATGTAAACATCTGACTGAAGTATTTTCCGAATGATGATGTCCTGTCATCAACTTGCTTCTGTAGCAGAGCCAAAGAGATGATCTGTATATATTTATACACACATACACAGAGACACACACACACACATACATACATACACAGACACATGCAGACACACACACACACACACACACACACACACACACAGACACATAGACACACACAGATACACTATGTTCTGTGAATGAGAGGTGAGATTCTGAGGCCAGAAGGAAAACAAGCCAGTTTCATTCTACCCCTGGTGAGGAGACAGAGGCTGCCAGCAGCCAACAGCCAGGACCTTAGGGTACAGCCTCCAGGCATCACCATGAATCACCTCACTCTGGCGGCTCTGGCAGATGAGATCATTGGTGGTGGGACCTCATGAGCTCAGAACTTCCTCCTTTCTTAAATGTTAACAATTATCTTTAGAGTTTTTTTTTCTTCAAGATACGTCTCAAATCTGTGATAATTATTACTAAGTGTTCTTCCTCTTCCCTAGTAACACAAACACTGAGGCCCAGTTGAACAGGCCAGGGCAGCTTGGCCCTGTTCTCTAATCCACAGCAGAGGCGTGGAGCTACACTAGATCTCCTAGTACCTTACCACAGCTAGAATATATCCTGAAAGTTCATGGGTTAAAAACTCATTCTTTTTTTCGAGACTGAGTTTCTTCTGTAGTCATGGTTCTCCTGACCTCACACTGTAGACCAGGCTGGCCTTGACCTCACAGAGATCCATTTGCCTCTGCCTCCCAGGTGCTGGGATTAAAGGCATGTAAAGGAAAAAGCCGACTCCATAATGTTGTTTCTGGTCTGTACATACACCTTTCCAACACATATCATGCACCTCTCCAACAACAACAATAATAAGTAAACGATATTAACTAGACATCTCAAGTACAGAACTGTCATGAATGGATTAAGATTAACAGTTACAAGAGCAGCTGTACTGTGAAAGCAAACCAGTCTTTTTATGTTTTCTTACTGAGTGGTACCTTCCACCACAATCAAACCTACACCATGTGTGGTCCCAGGATCCTTTATTTCCCAAGCTCCAGACCCATGGGCTGCATCAATTTTGATTCATTATAAGTTATCCAGTCTCAGGGATTCTGTTACAGCAGCACAAAACATACTAAGACACATCCTGGACTTCGATTCTAACTCTCTGCCCAGGAAACACTAGGTAGGCGGTTGGTTACAGGGCATGGATCCATTCCTATTGATCCAACCTTAGCAGCTGGGGCTATGGCTTAGTGACAGAGAGGCCGCCTTGGACACTCCAGGTTCCAAGTTTGATGGACTCCCAGTTCACAATCAGCTAGGGGAGTGACCACAGGCGAGCTACACAACTTCCCTGTGCCTCTGCGTACTTGTGTCAGATAAATCAGAAAACACAATGGTAACAGGAAAAAGAAAATCACAGGCTTTGTCCCCTCCTTACCCTTTTCTGGGCTCCTTGTTACATAATGGCATGGGCACAGCCTGGAGGATTCTCAGGGTTTAATTTCAAAGCTCTGGCAGGGCCTTTGTCCCATTGTGTAGAGAAGGGAGAAGTCGTTAAGAGGTACCTGACTCTTCAGTACACTGGCTCGGTATTCCCAGCAGGCCTACAAGAGCACCATTTGAAAGGACACGGATCAAAGAAAGAAAACTGTTCTTCCTCAAGCAGAGAAGTCCCGAGTCCTTTGTGAGAGGGGCAGCTTTGTAAATTATGGGAGTAAGGTTGCTAGGGCAGGAAGCCCCAGTGGGGAGTTGTAGAAACCTCCAGGGGAAGGGAGGCAAGGAGGTATAATATAGGACAGAGGTAGGAGTTGTAGGCTTCCCCTTCCTGCTGTTACCCCAGGGGCTGCTTGGTATGTGTTTTAAATGCATGCCTGCTCTCAGTGGCGTCTCTCCCTGTCTGGTGAGAAGAGAGTGGGCTGTGTGACTTCAAGACTAAACAACCCCAAGCAATAGCCCTCACTGTTGGCAAGTGCAGGGAACATTTGCCAACAGGAGTGGGTACAAGTGGAGCGCAGAATTAGGAGGGAGAGCCGGAGGACTCAGCCTCAAATGCAGACATACCTATGAATGTGAAAAGCTCTCTGTCCTTGGAGGTCATTTCAAATCCGCTCTAACCTCCAGTACTAAACCCTATGGAGGGTTCTACACTGTCAGTAAGAATTCTGTGAATTCCCGGGGGTGGGGGGGGGGGAGAGTCTGCAGTCTCAGGCTATCCTTATGGTTTTGGGATTCCTTTTCTCCTTGCTCTGCTTAAATTACTCTACCACTGGGCTATGTCCCTTCATCAGAATTCCCTCTACAAGTATCTTCTCATGTCTTTTTTTTTTTAAGATTTATTTACTTATTTTATGTATGAGTGCTCTATCTGCATGCACATCTGCAGCCAGAAAAGAGCACCAGATTTCATTATGGATGGTTGTAAGCCACCATGTGGTTGCTGGGAATTGAACTCAGGACCTCTGGAAGGGCATCCAGTACTCTTAACCACCGAACCATCTCTCCAGCACCCTCCCCCAAATTTCTAAACATTCGTTTGGGTATTAGTGTATTCTAAAAGATCTGAGGACTGGAGAGATGGCTCAGATGTTAAGAGCACTGGCTACTCTTCCAGAGGACCAGAATCTGATCCTCAGCACCCACATGATGGCTCACAAACATCTCTAACTCTAGTTTCAAGGGCTCCAAAGCCATCTTCTAGCTTCCATGGGTACTGCATGCACATGCATGCATACAGGCAAAAACCCCATACACATAAAAAAAAAAATCCTAATAAATAAATAAATTGAGGATGAGTATTAGGAAAATGAAGCAACGTTTATGAGATTGTGTGACTCAAGCCCAAGACTTCTTGCAAATAAAATGAGCTCGCTACCACTCAAGTCTGTCTCCAGTTTAAAACAAACATCTATATTAGATGAGGCAAACTTAGACTTGCAGCGGAGGAAATCCCATCTTAAAATTCCTCTCAGTTTCCCAAGCATCTTAGAGTCCTTACTGACATTCAGCTCTCACTCTCTCATCTTTCAGAATTTTCTGATTTTCCTTTCCTCCCCTCCCATCTCCTTCTATGACTGCCTTCCATCCCCCAGGGTTGTGTCGCTCCGTCATGCAGAGCAACTCAAATTCCTCCCAGTTGTGGACCTGAACTCCGAGAGCTACAACCACTAAGTGGAGTAGTCAGTGGAAACCATCCTCTTCATAATACCATCAGCTAGCTTGTGTCAAGTTGACAAAAAGCAAGGAAGCAAACAAACAAACAAAAAACAACCAGTGAAACCTCATTCAATGCTGGAGAACCTTGGGGGCCCAGAACAGTAAGGAGTTAGGGGAGAGAATTTTAGCCAGACTAGAAGTTTTTTAGCCAGACTAGAAGCTCAAGTTGTTGCATTGATTTCCACACTGCTGGGAAAGACAGATGTTTTGAATATCTAGTTCAATTAGGAGGACATTGACCTTATTGACTTTTCTTTCAATTGAAATCAAAGTCTCTATAATGAGTTCTTTAGTTCGTTAATGAACTCCTTAAAGGACAGAGGAGGTGAGGTTAGAAGTTGGGTTAGGCTTTGGGTTTTGTGTTTTGTTGGTGTGGTTGTTTATTTTATTTTATTCTAATTTGAGGCAGGGTCTTACATGTCCTTCCAAAATTTTTTTTTTGAGATGGATTCTCACTATGTAACCCCAGCTGGTCTGAAGTACACTGTGTACACTAGGTTCACTTCTGTCTCCAGAGTGTTAGGATTATAGACATAATTTTATTTAGTACCACCAGTATGTGCCACCACACCCAACTCCTTACTAATGATTCTTAAACATCTATAAAGTTAGCAAATATGGGACCATAGAGGTGGCTCATGGGATAAAACATTTGCCATGCAAGTGTGAGGATCAGGGTTCAGATCTCCAGACCCATCTACATTCCCAGTGTGTCTACACTTAGATTGGACACAGGAGAATCCCCTGAAGTTCTCATGCCAGCTAGCATCCGCAGAGGTGAACAAGAGCCTTGCCTCAAAATAATACGGAAGGAGCCGGGCGGTGGTGGCGCACGCCTTTAATCCCAGCACTCGGCAGGCAGAGGCAGGAGGATCTCTTTGAGTTCGAGGCCAGCCTGGTCTACAAAGTGAGACCAGGACAGCCAGGCTGTTACACAGAGAAACCCTGTCTCGAAAAACAAAAAAAAAAAAATACGGAAGGTGAAGATGGACACTCGAGATTGTCCGCTGACCAACTCTGCACGCGTGCCTGCACTCATAGACACATGAACACACCCACACACATTCACATGAAAAAATTAAAAGCTAGTGAAAATGTACTTCAGTCTTTTGCACGCGCACGCGGTGTGTGTGTGTGTGTGTGTGTGTGTGTGTGTGTGTACACAAGTGCACGTGGGTGCTCATGTCCTAGAGGAGGACCCCTTCAGTGTCATCAACTTCTTTTGAGACAGGGTCTCTCTCTGGAGCTCACAGATTGGGCTCAGCTGACTGACTAATGGGCGTCAGGGATCTGCCTGTCTCTGCTTCCCGGCATTGGGATTTCTGTCACATGCCACCAAGCCCAGTTTTTTGGTGTTGGTGCTAGGAATCAAATTCAGGGCTTCATGCTTGAGCAGCAAGTACATAACAGACTAAACTCTCTCTCTAGCCACAGCTTCCTAAGTCTCTAATGCTCTGTGTCGGAGATGGTGGAGGGGAGGGTGAGAAGTCACTGTAGCAGGTAGCTTTCCGTTGCTATAATCAAATCGCCGAAGAACTTAGCCGTCCTGGATTTCTCTCTGTTGCTGTGATAAATATCATGACCAAAACCAACAAGGGAAGGAAAGGGTTTATTTCACCTTTCAGGTTACAGTCCATGACTGAGAAAAGTCAGAGCCGGGGAGCTCAAGGCAGGAACCTGGGGGCAGGAATTGAAGCAGAGACTACAAAGGAATGAATGTTTCTTCAGGCTTGTTCAGCTGCCTTTCTTACACATTCCAGGCTCACCTGCCTAGGGAATGGCACTAACCAGAGTGGGCTGAGCCCCTCCTACATTAATTAGTATTTTAAAAATACCCCACAGACCAATCTGATGGAGGCAAGGTAATTGAGTCATCGTGTAATTCGGGGTCCCCCTTCCCGTTGGACTCTGAGTTGACAGTGGAAGCTAGCAATGACACTCCAACCTTTGTCAGCTTTGGCACACAAACACACCACTTTAGCTGTGTCCCTTCCACTTCCTGAGCTCACCGTCTCACGTTAACGTCACAGTACAAGACACAGTGTAACTTTTCCCCTTTTATTGGTTTTCTCATATAACATATCCTGATAACCGTGTTTCCCTCCCTCTATTCCTCCCAGTTCCTCCCCACTTCCAGATTCACCTCCTTGCTGTTTCTCATTAGAAAACAAACAGGCTTCTAAGGGATAATGATAAAATGAAATCAGGTAAAACAAGACTAATACGTCAGAATAGGACCAAACGAACAGAAGGAAAACAAGCTCAGAAAAGCTACAAGAAACTGATCTAGACCGAGGGACCTACTTGTTTGAACACTCAAGAATCCCATTAAAAACCCAAAACTGGGAGCCATAATATATACACAAAGAACCTTTAGGGTGAAAGAAGAGAAAAGGAAAGAAATATATAAATAAAACACACACAAATAAATAAATGAAAAAGACCCTGACAGGACACTCGGAGACAAGGATCCTCCAAATATGCCACTGAGTTCATTTTCTGTTGGCCATCTACTTCTGGGCATGCGGCCTACCCTCAGGAGTAGTTTGTCTCCCTAGTGAGACTCCCTTGGAGAAAACTCAACTTTCATTTGCAAGTGGTTATCAACTGGAGATTGCTTCAGGGTTAGGGATAGGGGTCTGTGTCCACTTCTCCTTTCACCTCTCGGACCCCAGCTGTCATAGAACTGTGCAGGTCCCATGTATGCTGCCTCAGCCTCTATGAGTTCTTTTGTGGGTCCATCCTGTTGATTTAGAGGGCCCTGTTTTCTTAGTATCCTTCATCCCCTCTGGCTCTTACACTCTTTCTGCCTTCTCTTCCTCTGGGTTTCCTGAGCCCTGGGGGAAAGGTTTTGATGAAGACATCCCATTTAGAGCTGAGTGTTCCAAGGTCTCTTATTATTATCTGGCTGGAGGGAGGGTCTCTGTATTTGTTCTCATGTGCTGCAGGAGGAAGCTTCTCTGTTGATGGCTGAGCAGGGCACTGACCTATGAGTATAGTAGAATGTCATTAGGAATTATTTTATTGCTATGTTCTAGAAGAACAATAGTATAGGTTCCTGGGCTATCTAGTTTCAGGTTCTTGATCACCCAAGCGGTGTCAGTTACGGGTTCCATCTCATGGAATGTTTTAATCAGATATTGGTTGGTTACTCCCATAAGCTTTGTGCCACCATTGCACTACCATATCTTGCAGGGAAAACACCATTACAGATTGAAGAGTTTCGAGCTGGATTGGCATTTATATTTTTCCTTTGGTAGCATGCAGAGAATCTTCCTGTACCAAAGATGCTACCATGTAAGGATGAAGGCTCTATGTAGGCACAGCTTGAGTTATCCATTAAAACACAGTACAACTTTTAAAAGTACCACAGTCTTTAAAAAAACTCTAATGGGGGGCTGGAGAGATGGCTTAGCGGTTAAGAGCAGTGGCTGTTCTTCCAAAGGGCCCAGGTTCAAATCCCAGCACCATATGACAGTTCACAATTGTCTGTAATTGCTGGGTGTGGTAGCACACACCTTTAATCCCAGCACTCAAGAGGCAGAGGCAGGTGGATCTCTGAGTTCAAGGCCAGCCTGGTCTACAAAGTGAGTCCAGGACAGCCAAGGATACACAGAGAAACCCTGTCTTGAAAAACAAAAACAAAACAAAACAAAAAACCTCTAATGGTTTTAAAAGTTCAATGTCTCTTTAAAAAATCAAAAACTCTTAACAGGAGACTCTTGAAAAACCCAAAATAAGTTACATGCTTTCTTATTTCAAGAAAGGAAAATCAAGCCGGGCGTGGTGGCGCACGCCTTTAATCCCAGCACTTGGGAGGCAGAGGCAGGCGGATCTCTGTGAGTTCGAGGCCAGCCTGGTCTACAAAGCAAGTCCAGGACAGCCAGGGCTGTTACACAGAGAAACCCTGTCTCGAAAAACCAAAAAAAAAAAAAAAAAAAAAAAAAGAAAGGAAAATCAGGGCACAGTTACAAGATCAAATTAAAATCAAAATCCAACTGTGCAAAAATGCCTCACGGATTTGCCCATAGGCCAATCTGATGGAGACAATTCTTTAAACTGAGATTTCCTCCACTCAAGTGACTCTGAGTTCTGCCAAGTTGATACCAGAAGCTAACTAAGACATCACTTATAAAGAGAAAAGGTTTATTGAGCTCACAGCCCTGGAGGTGATGATCTCATTGAGTCTCTGGTAAGGGCAGTGCACTTGACAGGAGTGTGCAGAGGACCAAACCTCACTCACCTCATGAACCAGGAAGCAGAAGAAAGAAGAACAGGGTCCTAGAGAAATCTTCAAGGGAACAGTCTTTTTTATTTTTTTTATTTTTTTGGTTTTTCGAGACAGGGTTTCTCGTGTAACAGCTCTGGCTGTCCTGGACTCACTTTGTAGACCAGGCTGGCCTCGAACTCACAAAGATCCACCTGCCTCTGCCTCCCAAGTGCTGGGATTAAAGGCATGTGCCACCACCGCCCAGCTTCTTTTTTATTTTTTTATTTTTTTATTTTTTTTATTTTTTTAATGTTTTTCGAGACAGAGTTTCTCTGTGTAGTGCTGGCTGTCCTGGACTAACTTTGTAGACCAGGCTGGCCTTGAACTCACAGAGTTTCACCTGCCTCTGCCTCCCGAGTGCTGGAATTAAAGGCATGCGCCACCACTCCCAGCAGGAACAGTCTTAACAACTCTCACAAGACCCCACCTCTGAAAGCTTCTACCACCTCCCCAGGAGGGCCCTTTTGTGGGTATCAAGCCATGGACATTTTTGAGACACTCAGTCGAACCACGCCAGTATAATTACTTGGGGGTAATTTTACCTAAAAATAGGGTAAAGCTACCTCCATAGCTACAGTTTCACAATGCCTTGATCATTTAGGAATTAGAGATGGAAGCAAAAAGCCTCCCCTTTCAGCAAGTTAAATAAGGCAGAGATCCATCTCCCTGTGTACCAAGATGTTTAACTGCACCATGCCAGACATCAGTGAGTCACAGTTCCAGATAATAGGGAAGGAAGTAGTATATCTACTGTTTGTGGGAAGGCCAACGATATCTATTTGCACACTGAGCTTACTGTTCCGTACAGGTGAGACCAGTAAGCTAACATGAAGTTTCATCATGAAGATATCTAGAAATGGGGCTGCAGAGACAGCTCAGTGCTTAAGATCACCTGTTGGTCTTCCAGAGGATCTGGATCTGATTTCAAGGACCCACAAAGCAGCTAATAACTGATTATAACTCCAGTGTTAGGGCATCCAACATTTGGTCTCTGTGGGCTCTTCATGCACACGGTGCATAGACAAACACATTAGGGCAAAATACACACATTAAAGGAAAAAGATATCTAGAAACATCTTTCTCAATGGAGCCTTACCAATGTTGCTGAATGCAATAGTCCCTCAGGATTCTTAGCAAGCCCCTTTACAGTTTGCTGAGTTGAGGATGTGGGTGCTAAGTGACCCAAATGGCAAAGATGGAAGCCCTCCCAGTGGAATGATAACCTCTGACAAGCAATTGGAGCCCTGGGACCTCTGCCCTCCCTCCTCTCTTCCCCTGTGTCCTCATGCTGCTGAGATCCTTCATTTCCTGTTTTTGGGAGCTGCCACACAACCTGGGAAGAGAGTAAATTACAAAAGAAAGTTCCTATCTTATTTATGGGTTTTGGCTGCATGTGCATTTATGCACTACATGTGTGCGACACCCATGGAGCCCAGAGGAAGTTGCTGGATCCTCTAGAGCTGGAGTTACAGACAGTTATGAGCTGCCATGTGGGTTTGCTGGGACTTGAACCCAGGTTCCCTGAAAGAGCAACAAGTGTTCTTAACCACTGAGCCATCTCTCCTGCCCATATTAATTTTAATTATATGTTGGTGTGCGTGCCCTGGATGTGGGTATGTACACTTGGATGCAGGTGCCCTCAGAGACCAGAAGCCTCAGATCCCCTGGGGCTGGAGTTAGAAATAAGCTTGTGAACCTGCTGATGTAGGTGCTGGGAACCAAACTCATCCTCTGAGAGAGCAGCAAGTGCTCTTAACTGCTGAGCCATCTCTCCGGCCAAGGGGGAAATTTTATTTTAAAGAAAAAGAACACTGGGTCCAATGAGGTGCTCAGCAGGTAAAAACACTTGCTGCAAAAGCCTGGCGACTGGTTTGATCCTTTGGAACACACTTAAAGGTGGAAGCAGAGACAGGTATAATAATAGGACACACATTTAACTCTAGCACCGGGGAGGTAGAGGCAGATCTCTTCCAATCCAAGCTAGATAAGGCTATATAGTGAGATCCTGGTTGAAAAAATAAAAAGGAACAGAGAAACCATCTCAACCATCTCCACAAAGTTGTCCTCTGACCTTCACATGCATGCGGTGGCACACAAACCCCCTCTACATACACATCATGTGCACACATACACACACACACACAGAGATAAAAATAAAATAAAAAAGGATACAAAAGTACAAGTACAGAAAATGGAGATGTTAACAGGTTGCTTGTGTAGTATGCATGAAGCCTGGGACTCGGTAAATCAATTCTCAGCACTGCATACACTGGGCATGTTTGTATATACATGTTATCTTGGCACTTGGAAAATAGAGGCAGGAGGACCAGGAGTTCAAGGTCATTCTGAGCCGCATAATAAGTTGAAATCAGCCTAAGATTCATAAGAATCTGTCTCAAAAAAAAAAGTTTAAAAATGTGAATACAAAATTAAGTACATGGTCTTGGAAGGGTGTCTCACAAGGAAGGGGTCATTAATTAGGCTCTACAAGTTTCACAGTAAATATGCCTTCAAGCCTGCCCAAGATTTGGAAAGCCTCTTCCGGCCCACTGTATTTCTGGCCATCTATTCTTTTGGAAGACAGCATGGAAAAGAACCAAAGTCCGTGGCATTCATCCCTGCTGAATGGATGGCATAACATCAGAGCTGCCTGGGTCACAGAATCCAGACTCTTTGGTTCATCAAAGGCCAACTTTGAAACCAGAGAAGCAACTGGACATGGCAGGAACCTATCTGGGAAACATCCGGGTTATTATGACTGTTTTCCCAGCATTCTCACACTAATTGTTCAGAAGTTGTTCACAACGTACAATGCAGTGTGGAGAACAGCCAAGCTCAGTTATTTATAACTTTCTATAGCAGCAACATCACCCCACCCCACTTAAAAAATTTTTTTTTACCATTTTATGGGGCCTGGGAGTATAACTCAATGATAGAATAAGTATATTATGCTCAGCATGTATGAGGCCTGGATTTCAGTCCCCAGTAGATAATAAATAGATAAATAGATTGTTAATAAGCTAGCCTCTGGGCTTTCTGTACTGTGGCCTGGAGTGACAGAGCTATGTTTCCATGTTACCTTTCCAGCTGGCCTCTGAGTGGATCTGATGTGATCTGGGTTGATCTTGGCTGTGTTTTGGAGAGCTCCTAGTGGAACAAGAGTGAATGCAGGTGGATGAGTTTGGGGCAAGATACGTCAGGGTTTAGTCTTGATACTGAGGACTTCTGAGAACCAGTTAAATTCTGGAATCTTTGGAAGGAAGATGATGAATTAGATGCAGGGTGGAGGCTGAGGAAGGGGAGGAAAAAAAGACAGCTCAAGGTTGTTTCTAAGTCTTGCCTGAACTACAAAACAAAATTCTGGAAAAGACGAAGATAGAGCCAAGTGCAGGTTTAGAAAAGACAAGAGTTCTCTTTTGGGGAAGTGGGGATAGACAAAGTTGACCAGTGGATAGTAAATGGTAGAGAGGAACAGGAAGTTTCTGGTGTGCTATTATTGTACGGTGGGGCCTTGTATAGTCTGGTCAGCACTCTACTCCTGAGCTATGTCCTCAGCTGTTATTTTGTTTTATTAAAAGTATATGGGGCTGGGGAGATGGCTCAGCCATTAAGAGTACTCGCTGCTTTTGTAGAGGACCCAATTCAGTTTCCAGTACCCACTTGGCAGCTCACAACCTCCTGTAACTCTTTCAGGGGACCTGCTGCCCCCTCTGGCCACCATGGGCATCAGACAGGCACATACGCAGGCAAACACTCATAAACATAAATAAATCCTTTTTTCCCCTAATGCAAAGGGTCCTGTGCCTGACTCTGAGAGGTGAGAACTCAGTCGCTCACATGGTAGGCTAATTCAAACAGTGAAGCTGATAAGCAACATAAAATTTGTGAGAACAGGATGCAACCTTGAACACATATTTTGATTTCTAGAAGTGCTGTCCCTGGAGAAACCTGAAGTTTGGCCAAGTGTCCTCTCTAAATTTTTCAAATAGAGTTTTGTTTTATTTACCCTTTGGTAGAAAAGACAGTCTACTTTTTTTTACATTTCCCACAAGAGGGCAATAGGTCTCTTAGAACTGGAGGTACAGTGTGGGTGCTGGGAACTGAACTCTGATCTTCTGCAAGAACAACAAATGCTCTTTCCTGCTAAGCCATCTCTCCAACACCCCCAAATATATCTTTTTAAAAATAAGAGCCTTTACCGGGCGTGGTGGCACACGCTTTTAATCCCAGCACTCGGGAGACAGAGGCAGGTGGATCTCTGTGAGTTCGAGGCCAGCCTGGTCTATAAAGTGAGTCCAGCACAGCCAAGAATACACAGAGAAACCCTGTATTGAAAAAACAAAAAAATTTTTTTTTCAGTTATGTGTGTAAGTGTATCTACATGAGGATATATGTGTCTATGAGTGGGTATGTGCATATATGTCTGTGTGGGTATGTGAATGTATGAATGTGTGTCTGTGTGTGGGTATGTACATGTGTATCTGTAGGTGGGTATGTGTATGTATGTCTTAAGTGGGTATGTCTCTGTGTGGGTATGTGTATATATGTCTTAAGTGGGTATGTCTGTGTGTGAGTGTGTCCATGTATGTCTTCTATGGGTGTGTGCATGTGTCACAGGTGCCTGTGGAGGTCAGAAGCATCAGAACTCCTGGCTACAGAGACCTGATATAATTCTGGGAACTGAACCCTTAGTTCTGTTCCAGCAAGACCAGTAAGCCCTTCTAAGTGCTGAGTCATTTCTCCAGCCCCAAGAATTTCTTTTGATCACGAAACTGACCAGCTCAAATACCCCAGTCTATGAGATGTGAATCTAAACAATTCAAAATTTCAAGTCAGTCAAGGAGCAGACTCTGTAATTACCAATGCAAAGAACATGTGTGCAGGTAAATTTTGTTCCCTTTCCCCCTAACTTGTGGATATCCATGTCCTGTTAGCATTATAACTAAGTCAGCATAGCCAAATTCTACTTCCCCTGGAAGATTTCTCAGTCTTAAAAAAAGAAACAAAACAAAACAATAAATATAAGAAGTAAACTCAGCATTATTTTATTTGTGGTTTAAACAATGATATTCAGAAGGCAAGTCTCAAGGATAAAATATCAGCAGTTCTGAAAGAGAATATAGTGTCAGCAGGCAGCAGTCTTCTATGTGCCTTCCCATTACTTAATCAACTAATTAATGGCATGATCTCCTATGTGAAAAAAAAATATGCTTATCTTCTTCCAACAAGAGACAATGCATGCCCAGTTATGCCGTCTCTTCCTTCCTTGGTCTCATTTTCTCATCCACTACACATGAAATGAATACCTTCTGTGTACCAGGCCCAGGACTAGGCAACCTGCATGCAGCTGTGAGCAGAGCATCCTCCCGGTTCTTATGGAGCTTTCTTTGTACTTGGAAGGTAGAAAAGTAAACTTTTCTGTCCATGGGTCTTCCAACTCCAGTAATCCCATAGATCAGATAACCTGAAAAAGTCTTTGTTCCTAATGCTTAGCCATAATGGCTAAAAAAGAAAAGATTACAGAATTGGTTCGTAAGGTGGAGAAATCTCCAGGGTCCAGAGTGACCGCAGAGCTGAAGTCCAGGGTGGGAAGTGTGAGAGGAGAAAACAGACGACAGATAATGGTGCAAAAGAAATTTATCCCTGGCTAGTTTAGAAATGAATGAGACTCAGAGTAAGATAATTTTATTTGTCATAATCAATTACTGGGAGGTTACCTCTAATCTACCTTTCTGCTGACTGGACTGGCTTCTTCCCCATCTATGTGCACAAAATCCTTGCTGTTTGAACACTCTGGGTTGATCTGATCCACCAATCAATATGCTGGCGGTGATGGTCTCACTCAGGCACTAGGTATGTTTTGCTTCTTCCTCATGGCTGATGGAGACTCCTACTTCCCCTGTCATCTTGCCCTCCTCTGTATTCCTTTTCCTTCCCTCATGATCTTCTCTCCCCAGGTAACTCCCAACTCACCTACCTCTATTCCCTCCAGTAACTGGCTGCCGCCAATTTTAATTAACCAATAGTTTTAAATTGAGGAACAAGGTTTACACAACAAGAGCCAGTGTACTTGAGAATCTGCTTGTAAGACCTAGGGGAGCAAAATTAACATCTGAATACATGGCAGTTCCAGATCAGCTCCAACAAGACACGGCAACGCTACTCCAACATTTGAGAATAGTCTAGAGTATACTTCAGTGGGGAGGACACTACACAAAAGTGTGAATATCAGGAGGTAGGAATCATTAGGAGATACCCTGATGGCGGGAATTGTACAACACACCTGGCAAAGCACTACACCAAATGAGAAGCAGGCCAGCCAGTGGCCTAACGGTATGGATTGGGGAAGGGAGGACAGAATTACAAATGCCAGGGTGAGGGGCTGGACAGACATCTCAGCAGCCAAGAGTGCTTGTTGCTCTTCCAGAGGATCAGGTTCCTAGCACCCACATAAGGTGGAGAAGGTAGGTAGCTTACAATCACCTGTAACTGCAGCTCAAGAGATCTTCTGCCCTCTTCTGGCCTATAGAGGCACTGCATCCATGAGCACACTCTCCCTCCTCCCCCTCACCATGCAATTAAAAAACAAAAACAAAGCAGGTGTGGTGGTGCCCGCCTTTAATCCCAGTCCTCCGGAGGCAGAGGCAGGAGGTTCTCTGTGAGTTCAAGGTCAGCCTGGTCTGCATACAAAATTCCAGGCCAGTCAAACAAAACAAAATAAAACAAAAATAACCCCCCCCCCACAAAACAAACCCCAAAACTAAACAAATAAAACCTACAAATATCAGGTAAGACATACTGCTTCTTTTATGTATCATGGTTTTTTTTTTAATTGTAGTTGTATATAATATTATGCATAGGTTAGATATCTGGTTATCTGGGTGGTGGTGGAGCATGCCTTTAATCCCAGTACTTGGGAGGCAGAGACAGGTGGATCTCTGAGTTCGAGGCCAGCCTGCTCTACAAAGCAAGTTACAGAACAGCCAGGGCTTCACAGAGAAACCCTGTCCCGAGAACCTCAAAGGTAATTATCCTTCTCTTGTCCTAGAACTATGTGTGTTGTGGGCCTGTGTGGGTTAGATCTGTCATCTGCCCACAAGTGACTATGGAGGAGGATCATGATTGAACCCAGGGATGTGTGTGGGGGATGGATCCCATTATTGGACACGGTTGTGTCTTTTTGGAAGGAGTTGAGTGTGCCTTTTGTTTGCCTTTGAAATAATCATATTATGTTAGTCAGAAGCATTTTAAAAATTGTATATGGTATTTTAAAACGTGGGAAGATGTTGCTTGGCAACCCACGGTTGGAATGCAGAGGACATCTGTTGTTTTCCTCCATCAGCAATCTCTCTTTCTTTTAGAGAAGGCCCTTCCCCCACCACACACTGGCTTGGTGGGGCTGTCAGTCACGGTTCAAAGACCCCCTTGTCAGAGGATGACATCCCATCACAACAAGGCAGACTGGAAGTGCTTTCTCTTGGGAAAAAAAATAGTGGGAGACAAGAAGGAAAAAAACACCCAGAGCTGATTAACTCTGGGCTGGGTAGAGGTGTGAAGGGATTTGTCTGTGATCTGATCTGCATATCTGGAACCATTAGGATCCTGTATATTTTAATATAATACTCGGCTGCTCTGGTTGGAAAATTTTCCAGATTGTATTGAGTCAATGAATCTTTCACATTTTTCTTTCAATAAATATTTTAATTTTTGACACAAGGTGTTGCTCTATAGCCCAGGCTGGTCTTATCACCAGTCTTCTCTCCTCAGCCTCCTAAGTGATGAGATTAGAGGACATGAGCCACCACACTCGACTTTATGTCCCTTCTTAAGTTTGTCAGAGCTGATTTCTGTTACTTGTAGCCAGAGAACTCCTTTGGCATTAGCTCAATTGGGAGAATACCGTAGCAAAGTGGATGCATAAGTGAGAGGAATTATAATGACCAAGCTTTTTCAGTATATGCGCATGGCAATTTTTTCCCCAGGCATATCTCCAACTGTGTAAAGTTAGAAAAGCTTTCCGGGAAGGGGCCAGAGCTTTCTGACACATTGTACTCAGAACGACTTCCTAAGGTGTGGCTTTGTAAGTTGGGTGCTGTGGGCAGGCAAGAGTGCTCAAGGGAAAGCGTTTGCACTGTGAGCCAGAGGGCCTGAGTTTGATCCCTGGAACTAACTAGTGGTGGGAGGAGAGAACTGACTCTTGACACTTGTCCTCTGGTCTTCGCACACGCACAGTGGCACAAACGCACATCATCCCCACATAGCAGGTAATAATAATAACATGCTCTATAAAAACCTCCAGGAAATGTCGTTTGTGTAGACTGTGGTGTGTTGTGCAGTGTGGGGCCCTATGCACCTCCCTCTTCTGCCCTTTCAAGTCAGTCCTTGTTGCTGAATTTGTTCTCTGGACCTCCTCCTTCCCTTGATTTTTTTTTTTTCTCAAGTGTACGACTGAGTGTCCACATAGAAAGGTAAGGCCATATCGATACAGATTGATTTCCTTAAAAAGGAAAATATGAGTTCGGATTCATCTCTCTCTCTCACTTTTTTTTACAGATTTATTTTATTTTTTAAATTTATTTTTGTTCATGCTCATGTGTGTGTGTGCCTGTGTACTTCTCTGTAGACCAGGCTCTCCTCTAACTCAGAGATCCACCTGCCTCTGCCTGCCAAGTGCTGAAGGAAGAAAATAAATCCTAACAAAACCAAGCAAAAAGTCACAACAGAATATAGCTTCCCGCCCACTTGGAAAGCTGTAACTCTAAGAGAGGAGTGTTAAAGAAAATGTGAGCCTAGAACCCCAGTCCATCGCTGGGGGTGGGGGAAGTAAGGAGCTGCAGCTGCTCAGAGAACAGCCTGGCAGTTCCTGTCAGCATCGCGAAGGGACTTATTGCTACTCCTAGGTATATGCCTGAGAAGATTGAAAATGTGTTCATACAAAAACATGACTATTCAAATTGCAAAAAAAAAAAGAAGAAGAAAGAAAGAGGCACCTAAATGTCCATTATCTGATGACGGCAATAGGAATGAACTGGAAGGCATTTTAAAGCAAACCAAGGCCATGTACCACCCAGCCCTACTTATTTACATGAAGTGTGGAGTAGGAACATGGAGTAGACCTTGCCAAGTGTGAGGTGAGGGAGCAGGAAGTGGCTGTTAATGAGCATGCAGGTTCTCTTGAGGGGGGGGCGGTGATACATTTTTTTCTGGAATTTGATAGTGACAATGGTTGCACAACCTTACGAGAAGGTACATGTTATACTCGGGAGGGTGAATTTTATAGTGCATGAATTATGTGTCAATAAGGAACACCAGAAATGATAGTAAGGTGATGTCTACGCTGGCAGACTTTGGACACCGGAGTTGGGAAACACCATCCAACTTCGTGTTTTCCACCAAAATGTTAAGGAAGAAGGGAATGTGTGAGGGTTAGGGGATTTGGCCCAATAGCAGTGTTCTTCACAAGCTCGTCAGGTTTGGTCTCAGCACTGCTGGAAAAGTTGTTGCCAGAGCAGGAGAAACAACTGGTTACAAACCATGAGCCTCTAACTTTTAAAAAATGTATACAGTTCTAATTATGAATGCAGAACAAAGGTCTGCAAAAATGCCAACAATGTCTGCATGCATAACATAGAAAGTCAGTATTTCCTTTAATCCTAGTGTAGAAATTAAATGTTCAACAGGGTATGGTGGTGCACGCCTTTAATCCCAGCACTTGGAAAGCAGAGGCAGGCGGATCTCTGTGAGTTCAAGGCCAGCCTGGCCTACAAAGTGAGTCCAGGACAGCCAGAACTCTGTTACATGGAGAAACCCTGTCTCAAAAAAAAAAAAAAAAAGAAAGAAAGAAAGAAAAGAAAAACTCATAGTTTAATATATCAATCCTAAAATCCTAATATGTCAAAATTATAATAGCTATTTTATTTTTTATTATTTATGTATTTATTTACTTGCATGTGTGAATTTGTATGTGTGTGAGCACATGCATACCACAACACATATGTGACAGTCACAGGACAGTTTGTGAAATGAGGTTCTGTTCTTCCACTGTGTGGGTTCTGGGCATTGAACTCAGGTTGTCAGGCTTGGTGCCAAGTGCCTTTACCTGCTGAGCTGTCTTGTCATCTTTGAGTCTGAAATCCACAGGACAACACAGAGATACCCTGTCTCAAAAACAAAACAAAAAGAGTCTGAAATCCAAAACAGGATTGCAATAGTTTTGTATTTACTTGTGTGTACGTGTGTGTGTGTGTGTGTGTGTGTGTGTGTGTGTGTGTGTGTGTGCATGTGCAGGTGACAGAGAGGGTGTTTTATCCCCTGGAGGTAGAGCTACAGGTTGTTGTGAGCTGCCCTATTAGGGAACTAAATTTGATAGTGGCACAGATCACCTTACTATCATTTTTGGTGTTCTTTATTTGACATGTAGGTCACATAGTATAAAATTCATCTTTCCAGGTATATGATAAAATAACCTTCTTATATAAATAAAATAATAAAAAAATGTAAGGTTGCACAACCATTGCCTTTACCAAATTTCAGATCCACTGTTCAAGGGGTAATTCAGAGCATCTTGATGAACAGTGTGGTGGCATTCATGGTCCCAAGAGCGACTCCTGTCCTCGTGTCCGTGGAAGCAGAGTGTGCAGTTCAGCTTGTTACATTTTGGCAGATCAAGGACTAGACAGCTGAGGCTGGAGTGGAGCCAGTCTGTAGCTCTCGAAGCCCACACCTATATCTCCACATCTGCCAGCCAGGTCTCGTGTGCAAAAGGCTTTCTTACCTTTTCAAATCTTCATCACCATCTGAGGACCAAGCACTAGACGTTCAAACATATGCACCTGGCGGGGGTTGGGGGAGGGGTACTTAATAACCAAACGTTAAAGAGAATTACTCTGGCACAATTTTCATCATCTAGAGCCAACTAGGACATAAGCAAATCAGATGAAAAGAGGCCCTTGAACCTAGGCCATTCTAGAAACAGGAAGTAGACCGAATAGCATACACAAATGTAAACTTAATTTTCTTTTGGAAGAGAAAAGATGATTCAGAAGAGACAACCAAGAGCCTAGATGATGGAGTCAAAATTACGGTAACTCTCAGGCAGTTAAGCTAAGTTCTGGGATTTCAGAATTGTTTTTGCTCAGTTTTTGAGAGTGCAGCTACAGAGGTTACCGAAAGGTTTGTTTAAGAAGCAGAAACCTGCCTGCTGGGTTCACAGGCTCGGTGTTTAGGGAAGGCTGTCTATTTAGGGGATAAGGAGTATTATGATAGTCTAAATAGGAGATGATGGTGGTTTGTAGTGGATAACTGTGGATAAAACGATTATGGGATGAGACTCAGAATATATTTTGAAACTAGAGTTTACAGGCTTTGTTGGTATTTTGGAAATGATATATGGCGGGGTAGGGCATTGAATATGATTCCACAATCTTTAGCTTAAAGAACTAGGTACAAGAATATTCCTCTGTGAGTCCTTAAACTTTTTAGATATTCCCAATTGTTGGGATTAAAGGCATATGGACCATGCCCAGCTAGATTTATTTATTTTTATTTTATGTGTTTGAGTTTTTTACCTGTATATATATGTCTGTGTGTATGCAAATATATATGTATGTATGTATGTATGTATGTATGTATGTATGCAAATATACATATTATGTGCACCATCTGTGTGCCTTGTGTCCACAGAGGCCAGAAGTGGGCACTGGATTTGCTGGAGCTGGAGTGGCAGAGGTTGTGAGCAGCCATATGGGTACTGAGAACTGAACCCAGGTCCTCTGCAAGAGCATCCTTCAGTCATCTCTCCAGCCCCTCTTCTGTGACCTTTTTTGACTGTTCCTTTTCAGATGGAGATATTCAAGAATGACCAACACTGACACCTCTGTCTCTGTTTTCTCACGTTCCACTTTCTGTCCTACTCCTATGTGGTCTCCGCCGACTGGCCCTCTACAAACAACTCTGTTGATACCGTCAGTGGTTACTATGATGCTTCCCTTTTCCATTTTCCTTTTCACACGATCATCCTGTGGCGTTTAATACAAATTTATCCTGTCTTTTTTCTAAGATTAATTTTTTTTGTTTATTTGTATGTGAGCGTGTTCTTATGTACAGGTGCTCATAGAGACTAGAAAAGGACATCAGATCTCCAGAAGCTGAAGTTACAGGAGGTTGTGACATGTGGGTGAACATGGTGCTGGGAACTGAACCTGGATCCTCTGAAAGAGCCTCAAGTGTTCTTTTTTTTTTTGGTTTTTCGAGACAGGGTTTCTCTGTGTATCCTTGGCTGTCCTGGACTCACTTTGTAGACCAGGCTGGCCTCGAACTCACAAAGATCCGCCTGCCTCTGCCTCCCAAGTGCTGGGATTAAAGGCGTGCGCCACCACTGCCCGGCTCAAGTGTTCTTAACAGTGGAGCCATCTCTCTAGCTTTTCTCCCCACCTTAAAAAAAATGTTTCTTGGGGTGGAGAGATGGCTCAGTGGTTAAGAGCACTGGCTGTTCTTCCAGAGGTCCTGAGTTCAATTCCCAGCAACCACATGGTGGCTCACAACCATCTATAATGAAATCTGATTTCCTCTTCCTATGTGCATGAAAACAGAGCGCTCATATATATATATATATATATATACATACATACATATATACATACATACATATTAAAATAAAAATCTTTTTTAAAAAATGTTTCTTCCCTTAGCAATATTTTAAAAAGAAAAGTCATGTTACCTTGCAAATTACCTTGCAACATTTCTCTCCCTCTCCCTCTCTCTCTTCCTCTTCCTCTCTACCCCCCACCCTGCCCCTGTATCTGCTTGTACTTGAGTGTCATGCACTTATCCCCTGGAACTGGAGTTAACAGATGGTTGTCAGCCAACATGCGGGTACTGGGTAGTGAACCTGGGTCCTCTGCAAAAGCAGTAAGGGTGCTTAACCAGTGAACCATCTCTCCAGCACCTCTATCCGCTCCCACACCCAGGGCATTTTGGGGCCCAGAACTTTTCTAATTTTCCCTCTGTCTCTCTGTAGTTGATCCTTCCAGATCTCCTCTTTCTGTCTTCTCGTCTAACTCCCTGTTGACTAAGTTCAGAACGATTCTTATGAGCTCCAGTCCCTACTCACACATTCAAGGAAACTTCACAGACACCTCAAATGGAACATTCACGAGGCTCGTCACTTATTCTCCCTTCCGAGGATCCAGTCTTCCTAAGAAACTATCATCCATCTAGTGTTTAAGCCAGAAAGCTAGTGATACTCGATTACTCAGCCCTCTCACACCCATGCCCACAAGCCAGCCACAGCTCCGCCAGGTCCCTCCACTCATCCCAAGCCCCATCATTTCTTTGAGCTCCCACTGTTGTATCACAGGGCAAGCCATCACCATCTGTGCCCCTGACGTCTGCATCAGCTTCCTTTTTTGGCCTCCTTGTGTGTACTTTCCCCCTTCCCCATAGTATGGCTTTAGAAAAGAGGATAAATAGAGCCAGGAGTTAAACCCCTTTCAGGACTAAAGAGAGGCCAAGAAAAAAAAATGGAGGAGGGAACAAGGAAGCCCAAGAAATTAATGTTTTCCATTTCCCATTCCATGAAAATAGTCTCATTTTAATACCATTTTCTTTTTTCTTTCTTTTCCTTCCTTCCTTCCTTCCTTCCTTTCTTCCTTCCTTCCTTTCTTTCTTTCTTTTTTAATTTTCAAGGCAAGGTTTCTTGTGTAACAGTACTGGCTGTCTGTCCTGGAACTCACTCTGTAGACCAGGCTGGCCTCGAACTCAGAGGTCTGTCTGCCTCTGCCTCCCCAGTGCTGGGATGGAGCATGCACTATTAGAAGTACGCACCACCACCACCCAGCCCTGTTTTTACTTGTTTAATTTTTTTCTTTTTATTTATTTTTTTGTTTTGTAATTTTCACATCATACACCCTGTTCTCTCTCATCTCCCACCTCCCCTCAGACCCACCCTCCACCATTGCAACCTCCCCCCATAAAAAAAAAAATCTCATTGTGGAAGCTGTAGTGTCTCAGTGTGTCCCACCATATTCCATTTTGTCCACACTTTTTTGCTTGTAAATGTTTATTATAACGATTCCTTGGTCTGGTACGAGGCCTCTGGTTTCTGCTACTTTGTCAATACTGGGACCTCACTGGGACTTCTCTCAGATATCCTGTTGTTGTCCTTCGTCATGGAGATCCTGTAGTTTTAGGTCTGTGGAGCTGGCCTCTTCATGCACTCCAGCACTTCATCCATGGGGTATATGTTGGTGTAGGCCAACTCAAAGTCCTGGTTCTGGACCTGCAACACCCACATTCAGGGCCAGTTCTACTGTGCTACCCAGGTAAGGTGTGGGGGCTGTTCTCCCAAGTGCTGCAGCAGGTAAGGGGCTGGGCCAGCTCTCCTGCTCTCATGACCCAATCAAAACACACTCTCCTGCCTGCTACCTGTGCCAAGGGTAAAAAAGAGTCTCTCCCTTGGCAACACCACCACAAAACAGACAAAAGGCAGGGTTGGCTCTCCTACACTCTCACCCTGGGGGCCAGCTCACCCACAATCCCCACATCCAGGGTCAGCTGTATTGTAGTGCAGCTGGTTAGGAACAGGGCCAGCTCTCCTGCTCTCATGATCCCAGGGCCAGGTCTCCCACATGTTTGGAAATTAAAAAAAAAAGCTGCTTAACTCCATCTCCTCCATTACAGAGGGGAATTTACTTCATGGTTCCAAACACACATCCAAAGGGGCTGCAGAATCAGAAGTAGGTCAGCTCATCGTGTTGTTCTTTGTTGGTCTGGTAGGAAGACAAGGTCAAAGGCTCGTTTTCATGAGGGAGGGCTTTGAATACCCTCGAGTGCACATATGTACCATCACCAACATCAACCTTGATGAAGTTGGTACCGGCCACCCCCTGTCTCTTGAAGGATATGGATTTAAAGATGGAGAACTTCTGATTTTCTTTCTCTTCAAGCTGGGGCTTCACCTCGCAGGCGATCGCACCACACATCATCTTGGCTGTGGTGGACGGGATGGTACAGACAGAGGGGCGAAGGACAGAGCCCTTGGCCAATTGTATTTAACAGAGTGAGCCAGGTGGTGGTGGCACACATCTTTGATCCCAGCACTCGGGAGGCAGAGGCAGGTGGATCTCTGAGTCCGAGGCCAGCCTGGTCTATAGAATGAGTTCTAGGACAGCCAAGGCTACACAGAGAAACCCTGTCTCCAAAAACAAAAGAAAACAGAACAGCAACAACAAAAGGGAGTCACAGAAGATTGTGAGTCATATTTAATCCTTTCTTTCCTGTCATATACTATTTCCAATATACTGGCAACGCCTGAAGACTTTTTCTCCTGACAGCCGGATAGCCCGACAGTGTGCTTCAGGCTGATGTATCCATGGTGGTCACACCCTTCAAGACAGGTCCTTAACTTGTTTACCTGAATCTGTAGCCCTGTCAGCTTCTCTTTCTTTGTCTAAGTTGATCAACCTAACATTCGGGGTAGAGGACTTGTCTAAGCATGAAACATTTAAAATCCCCAGCACTATAGGGGTAAAATAGGTTTTAGGGTTCCCTCTTCTCTCTCTCTCTCTCTCTCTCTCTGTGTGTGTGTGTGTTTCTTTAGTGTAATAAAGTCTGTTACCTGCTGCTGTCTGCTGTCTGACATTTCCCCTTACCTGTTAATTCTTTAATCAGCAGAGGAAAAAAAAAAGCCGATTAACTACTGGAGGTTAATACTTTTACACCAAAGCCTGATATAAAAAATGCACACACTTGGGCCTCTTTCTTTCTTTCTTTCTTTCTTTCTTTCTTTCTTTCTTTCTTTCTTCCTTCCTTCCTTCCTTCCTTCCTTCCCTTCCCTTCCCTTCCCTTCCCTTCCCTTCCCTTCCCTTCCCTTCCCTTCCCTTCCCTCCTTCCTTCCTTCCTTCTAGACTGGTCTTGCTACACAGCCCTGGCTGTCCTGGAACCTGCTATGTAGAGCAGGTTGGCCTCACACTCTCAGATCAGTCTGCCCTTGCTCTTTCTAAGGATTGAACAGAGGAGCCGCCAGTGCTCTCAAACCCCGAGCCATCTCTCCAGGTCCACAGGTAGGGTTTAAGCCCATCTTCATCTTGTTAGGCTAGTTATATTGTTCTGTCAGACTGGTCAAAATTAATTTTAAAAAGAAAACTTAAATAACGCCATTGCCATTCACTCACTTAATGAAGGGAGTACTATCCATCTTTCAAGTCAGAAAACTCTGGTTTCAAATTTAGATCCTGACTGAGGAAGTTAACTAAGGTCAACTTTAGTTTCCTCATCTGAAAAGAGGATAAACCCAACTTTTGTAAAAAAATTTAAAAAGCCTCTAATATATTAAAAGACTCGGGATTGAACAGGATCTCAAGAAGTCTTAAGATTTATTAATCTTATTCAGAAACGTTTTCCTGTTAGCCTGAAGGAGCCGGTTACAGGACGCCCTGAAGCCAGAACTGACAAGGCTGCCATCTTGTGGCGATTTAAATATGTGCTGACTATCATCATTCCCAGCAATAGAAGGATGTTCAAAAAGTAAAGCAGGCACTCCAGAGAGCTGTTGGGACAAAGGTAATAATTAAAAATAAGGTTGTGTCATTACTGAAAAGAGCAAGAAATAAGGACCTAAGAAGGAATCTTTAAGAATTATTCCAAAAGACAAAACAAAACAAACAAACAAACAAAAAACAACAAAAAGAATTATTCCAAGTTGGACGTAATGGTGCACGCCTTTAAACCCAGCAGGCAGGTGGATCTTTGTGAGTTCGAGGCCAGCCTGGTCTATAAAGCGAGTCCAGAACAGCCAGGGCTATTACATAGAGAAACCATGTCTCAAAAAAAAAAAAAAAAAAAAGATTTATTCCAAGCTACAAGGTGGTGGCACATGTCTTTAATCCAGGCACTTGGTAGGATCTCTGTGAGCTCAAGGCCTCCTAGTCTACACAACCAGTTTCTAGACTTGCTCTGCCCTCGGCTCTGGAGGGGGTACTCCTTATCTTTCTTTACTTGCTTATCTGTTGAAATAAATGTTGATTGCTTACTTTTAAAACAAAACAACAATGAAACAAGCCAAACTCAACAAAACAAAATAAACCCCACCACTACCAACACATTTACATCTCATAGGGAATTCTGAAAAGGGGAGAAACAACTGATTTAGACTGGAGAGTGTTATGGATTCAGGAATAGCCACACATTGACCATTCGAACATCAGACTCAGATTGATGGAAGTTTATTCAACACTAAACAAAGGTTGACCTGACAGGGACCCCAATCCTGGATTCAGGTACCAAGACTGAGTCCCCAAACTATTCTCAGAGTGAGTTTTTAAGGAAAAAAATCATAACCAAGCAGGAAGAACCAACTATATCTCAGGCATTGTGTCTAACCAAGCAAGAAGAATCAATTCTATCCCAGGTATGTTGTGCCTAGATAGCTAAACAAAGCATTTTAAGCTGATTGGCTGGGATATAGGGTTGGGGAAACTTGGGCATTTTCCAGTTCTCCACCAGTTTGGGAGAAAGAAACATAGCAGGGTATTGTGGTTTTGATTAAGTGGAACATACATCATTAATTCAAGCAGAACATTTAGCAAGTATTGAATTGTAAATAAAAGGCCATTTTTATGTCAGGCAGGCAGAGCCTGAGAACTTGAACTCAACTTTACCTTATGATTAGGATGGAGAATAAAGACAAAAATAGCGGCAGTTACGCTAAGCAGTAAGGCCTGGCCATGTCTTGATGTTGGTGAGCCTCAACCGAGAAATGGCTCAGAGGTTAAGAACACTTCCTGAAATTTCATATATTTAAAATATTATACATATATAATATATATATGTATATATATGTGTGCATATATATATGACACTTGCTGGTCTTGGGAGGACCCAGGTAGGTTTAACTGTCAGCATAATAGCTCACAGACTACACAGTCAGCAGAGGACCTTTGCCAGGAGTGAGCAGGCACGGCTAGGACAGTGGGTGCATTAGAGCCTCTCCAACTGTAATGGTATTTGGGAAAACAGAAGTTGCCGATATAGGACGGTGCATTCCAGAGCCGCAACCTCACCTGTAACTCCAGTTCCAAAGGAGCCCATGCCTTCTCCTGGCCTCCACAGGTCCCAGGTACACACACGTGGTGTGCAAACAAAATTCAAGCAAAATGCCCAAACACTTAAAATTTAAAATCCTTTTAAAAAAATCTAAAAAACGAAGTGGCCAATGAAGAAGAAGTAACAAAGCCAAGGCGGTGCGTTTCTCGAGGCTTCGTCCTGTATTTGAGACACTACCTAAAACTGGTCCCGCCATTCCTTTTTAAAGACTTTAAAAGCTTCTTAGCAAATTTGACCGCCATGATCTTTGTTACCCCCGTCTCCAAACCACAGCTCCCACTGTGCTCCTTCTGAAGGCCTAGAAGGAAATCTGTTCCTCTTCCCTCCTCCTCCTACTTCTTCTCTTCCTCCCCTTCCTCCTTCATCTTCTACTTAGTATTGACTGTTAGAACATGAGCCTGCTCCCTTAAGGAGCTGGCCAGATCTCTCCTGGCGTTTGAGACAAAGAGTTAAGAAACTCCATCTGTCCTTTTTTAATTTATTTCATTTTCCATCGTGTGTGTGTGTGTGTGTGTGTGTGTGTGTGTGTGTGTGTGTTTGGGTGGTATGTACACAAGTGCAAATGCCAGCAAAGACTAGAGGTGCCAGATCTCCTGCTCCAAGGGTTAAAGCCACCTGGCTGGTGCAAATTGAGCGAGGGTCTTCCAGAAGAGTAACAAGTGTTCTTTAACTGCGTACCCATCTCCCAGCCGTAAACCTGTGGCTTTACGACTCCTAATCTACGGTCCTACCCATCCAAGACTCCTCCACTCTCTTTGTCACACAGGCTGTAATCCCTGGTATGAAACTTCCTGCTACCCCCAAGAACAAATGTTTCTTTTGTTCTGGGAATTTCTGTCTGGCACTCCCTCATCAGTTATGGTGGCTGTCTCCTTTAAGAGTGAAGGAGACAGTCTGTCTTAATAAAGCCTCCCCTTCCCGTTATTCCTGCTATCCTTTTGATACATTGTACTTCCCCTTTAATGCTGTCTCACCTCCACACCCATCCTGAGACCATGATCCACACCCTCTCTCCTAATAAATCGAATTCCTGAAGGGTGATTATGTGTCAACTCCTTTCCTTAACCAACCAATCAACTGTGCTACTCTGTACCGCCTACCCCCACCCCCAACACTGAAGACTGAATTTAGGACCTGGAGTGGACCAAGCAAACACTACCACGGAGCTACACCGTCAGCTTAGCGCCTTTACTTTTGCAGCCTCTTAGGAGCCCCCAACATTCTCAGTACTATCACTGAGACCTCTACTGTTATTATCACCAGCTGCCTTTCCTTTCCTTGTTTTGATCATTATTGTTGTTTTATTCTCGCCCCACCCCCACCCTCTGCTGGGAACTGAACTCAGGGCTTTACTGAGTAAGCACAAAGCTAAACCCCTCGCGCTGTTTGCCATGCCTTAGACTCTTGTCTTCCCTCCTTCCCTTACATGGCTCCATGTGCTTATGTTTAACTAACTGGATAGTCCGGGATGCTCTCCCCAGCTAGTATCCTTAATTTAATCACATCTGCAAGGCCTGTTTTGCCACCAAAGGTAACAGGGTCACATGTGGGCATTTTTGGAGAGTCATTATTCTGCTGCACCACGGAGCATTTCTCTTGGCTTTATATTTAGTGATGCAACTTTGATGGGTTAAAATTAGCCATGTTGGGAGTATTTAGACACACACCAAAAAAAAAAAAAAAAATCTAGAAAAACTAGAAAATTCCCGAAGCCTGGGTTTTACTCTCCTGGAGAAACTGCTATAAAACCTTTCTGGTTACAATGGCAGGCTTATTTATTATCAAACAAAGAGAACTGTCAACTGACTGTGCTGGCTAACACCTGTAATTCTAACATTTAGGAAACTGAAAGGCAGGGGGACTGCCGTGAATTCCAGGCCAGCCAGGAGCTACATAGTGAGTTTTAAACAAGTCTAGGCTGCCTAGTGGGACCTTGTCTCAAAAAAGTTAATGGAAAAATATGGGAATATTAGACGAGATAAGCCACCAAGGTCTTCAATAGTCCTAGAAAGAAGGTTTAGGGCTGAGTAGCTGCTTGAGTGGGAAAGTCCTGTTCATGCATGACGAGACTTAAGTTCAGACTCCTTAGCACTCAGAGGGAAGCTGGACACACTACTGTGTGAATGTAATCCCTGGGTTGGGTGGAGGCAGATCCCAGGCCTTACTGATCAGTCAGCCCAGCTAAGACGGCATGGTCCACTCTCAGTGAGAGACCCTGTGTTAAAAAATAAAGCGGAAGAGCTGGGGAGATGGCTCGGCAGTTGAGAGCATTTGAACTTCAGTACTCTTGTGGAATACTGGAGTTTGGTTCCCAGCACCCACATGGAAAGGGATCCAGTGCCCTCTTCTGGTACCTGGCATGGATCCAGTGCATCCACAGGTATGCACGCAAAACACTCATACATACTCAATTAAAAATAAAGTAGTTAATATATAGATAAATAAAGTGGAGAGCAATTCTTGATATTGAGCTCCCCCCCTCTACACACACACACACACACACACACACACACACACACACACGAAGGAGGGGGGAAGAGACAGAAGGAGGGAAGACTGGTAAAGATTGATTTGGTCCACAAAAACTCAGCTATTGTGTCAACTAGAAGCTATGTAGAACGAGTTCTACTTGATACAATATGAACATGAGAGCTATGTGCTACCACAGAACTGGGGCTTTTAAGACAGTGGTATGCCAATTTCGTGCCCTCATTCTCTTTTCATTGCTATGACCCCAGGGAACTGAGGTGTTGACTAAAGACAAAGAAAATGTAGAATGAATAGGGGATGCATGAAAAGCTACCACCTAAGGCCTTCTGATCAGTTACAGGAAGAGTTCTTGGTATTCTACTTAATATTTACATAGTGTACCTAACTCTCTTCTCCTTGCTCTCCTCTCCCCACTCTGATATAGCATATTAGTGGCTAACTTTAAACTTCAGTCCGTAGGCAACTCTCTTAGGGTTTTATTGCTGTGAAGAGACATCATGACCACTGTAACTCCTATAAAGGAAAACATTTGATTGGGGCTGGCTTACAGTTCAGAGGTTTAGTCTATTATCCATCATGGTGGGAAGCGTGGTGGCAGAGAGGTAGCTGACAGTTCTACATCTGCAGGCAGCAGGAAAAGAGAGTGAACCACTAGGCCCAGCTTGAGCTTCTTGAGACCTCAAGTCCCACACTTCCTCCAAGACCGCACCTACTCCAACAAGACTACACTTCCCGATAGTGCCAGTCCCTATGAGCCCAAGGCGGTCATTTTTACTCAAGCTACAACAGCCGCAGAGCGTGGTAGTGGAGTCATTATGGAACTGAAGGAAGCATTAACGTTATCTGGTGATCCTGGACTCCTTGATGGATGAAACAACAAAAGGGGCTTTGCACTGATTCCATTTTTAGGGTAGAAAGTGGGTGTGGGGCATACTCTTTAGATTCTAAAAGAATTGTTTGAGGTTTTGGGATTTGCGGTTCCAAGTTCCGCCTCTTCCCTCAGGGTGTCCAGATGCTGCTGCACACTGGGTTGGGAAGGATGAAGGGAGTCCTGAGTGGGTAAGATCCGCAGGACCCTGGTCCAGCTTGGAGTGTGTGTGTGGGAGGGGTTGAGGGGAGCCTTCTCCGAAGATCTTAGTGACACAGCTCTTAGATGATAATGAAACAGCTCTCTTAGGTGATAATCAGAAAAGCAGCTCTCTTAGACCATATCCAGAGAAACAGCTTGTTTGTCTTTATTCCAGGGTGAACAAGGGCTCTATATGAACCTCAGGGGAGTGGGAAAGGATTTCCAGGAGGGATTTACCTTATTGGTTGGGAGTTAAGGTATTAGGGTACCTCATTTGCATAGAGAGGCATTCCAGGTGCTAGACTACATGACTGCCTTGAGAATTTTGGGGTTAGGGGTTGGAAGACTACATGTCCCAGGGCATGCAGGCATGGAATGGGGGCAAGGGGATCGAATCTTACTTCTGCCAGTTTCAAGATTTGAGATTTTTAGTATCAAGATTGAGATTTTTCAGGGTTTAGACATGTCTCTGACCTCACGCTAGCTCCATGCCTGCTTCTCTGGTTGCGCAGCCTGTGTGCCCCACAGGGATTGTTTTAGTTTTTGAAATGTTAAAATAGAGAGAAGGGTATATGTTGATATTGGGCACTCAGAAAGGTTTAGCATAGTGTACACCTATCATTCTCATTGGACAATCAACATCTGCAACCTCTTTTTTTTTAAAAACATTTATTTATTAATTTATTATGTATACAGTATTTGTTCTACATAAATGCCCGGGCACAAGATCTCATTGTAGATGGTTGTGAGCCACCATGTGGTTGCTGGGAATTGAACTCAGGACCTTTGGAAGAACAGCCAGTGCTCTTAACCTCTGAGCCATCGCTCCAGCCCCTGCAACCTCTTCATATGTTTGGGCAACATATTTGTGTTGCTGTCACAGACTGCTTGCCTGAAACAACTTCAAAGAATGATTTGTTTTGGATCACAGTTTCAAAGGGATCGCAGCCTATCGAAACAGAAAGGGACCGGAGTGTGGTTCTGTGGCCCTCGCAGAGGAGGGATCCTATGGCAGAGCTGTTCATATGGCAGCCACCAGGAAGCAGAGAAAGCAAATTGGAACCAAGGGTGAGCATGACCTTCAAAGACCCACTTGTAGTTACCTATCTCCACCAGTCAGGACACACATGTGAAAGGCTCCACAGTCTTCAAAATAGTGCCCCAACTGGGGGCCAAGCTTGCTCAAAGAATGCACCTTTGGGGGGCACATCCCAGATTTAAACTATAGTAGGCATTACCTCACATGTGAGAGGGTACACCTTCTACTACCAAAGCTGTCAATTTCCTAATGCATTAGGTCCAACCAATTCCATCCTCTTTTAAAATTAAATTTATTTGTATCTGTATGTGCTTGTTTGTCTGTAGGCATACCACATGTGTGCAGGTGCCCATGAAAGCCAGAAGAAGATGTTGGATCGCTTGGCATTAATTAACCACTGAGTCCTCTCTTCAGTCCCTTCATTCTCTCTCTCTCTAGTTTTTAAGACTGGGTTTGTCTGTGTGTCTGTGTAACAGCCCTGGCTGACCTGGAACTCACTCTGTAAACCAGGCTGTCCTTGAACTCACAGAGATTCGCCTGCCTCTGCCTCCCGAGTGCTGGGATTAAAGATGTGCTGAGCCACCAACACCTGGCCTCCTCCATTCTCTTTTTAAAAAGTTAGTTATAATTATTGCTTATGTAGTGGTATGTAAATGGGGGGCTAGGGGATCATGGGTGCATGCCACAGTATACACGTTGAGGTCAGAGGACAACTTTGTGAAATCACATCTCTCCTTCCTCTTTACATAGGTTCCAGATATCCAACTCAGATCACCAGGCTTCTGCAGCAAGTAGGTTTATGCAGTGAACCATTTTCTTTGAGTTCCCAAAGACAAATGAATTCAAATGAGTTTGAGTTGTCTGGTTTTTTTGTTTGGTTGGCTGAGGTTTTGTTTTGTTTTTCCGGCAGGGTTTCTCTGTGTAACAGTACTGACTGTCCTGGACTCGATTTGTAGACCAGGCTGGCCAGGAACTCACAGAGATCCACCTGCCTCTGCCCCCCAAGTGTTGGGATTAAAGGCATGCTCCACCTCACCTGGCTTTTTTTTTTTTTAAACAGATATATCATGCTAGCTTGGAACTCACTTTTTAGCCCAGGATGACCTTGAATGTATGACCCTCCTGCCCCCATCTCTCTAATGCTAAGATTATAGGCATGTGCCACTCCTTCTGGCTTATGCAGTACCGAGAATCAAATCCAGCCCTTCAGACATATTAGGCAAGCACTCAATTTTTTTTCAACATTTTTTCGATTCTTTGTTTCACATCATGCACCCCAGTCCCACTCATCACTCCATGCCCTCATTTGTCCTTGCAAACTTCCCTGCAAAAAACACAAAAACAAACAGACCAAAGGAAAACAAAACATAGAAAACATCTCATCATGGAAGCTGTACTATGTCACAGTGTGTCCCACAGTATACCCCTCTGTCCACACATCTTCACTTGCAAATGCTCATTGCAATGAGTCATTGGTCTGGTTCAAGGTCCCTATCTTCTTTGACACCATCAATATTGGATCCTCACAGAACTTCTCCCTCTTATTCTGTTGTTGTCCTGTATCATGGAGACCCTGCAGCTTTGGAGCAGCCCTTTCACGTGTCCCAACAGTTCACAGATGATGTAGATTTTGGGGTGGGCCAACTAACTTAGAACCCTGGATCTGGGCCTGGGTGGTAGCTGAGCTGGTCAGTGCTGGCTTTCCCTTTTCTGCACCACCAGGGCGAGCTCCAGCTAGGCCATCCAATGTGGCCATAGGCAGGAGGCAGAGTCAGCTCTCCTGCTCTCAGACCCTTGGGTGGCTCACCTGGACCCACACCTCCAGGGCCAGCTCCACTATACTTCCCAGTCAAGGTTGGGGGTCACTCACCCAGGTGCTGCATCCTGTGAGGGTCTGGGACAGCTCTTCTGCTCTCACCATACTCTCAAGGCTAGCATGCCCATGCCTTTGCTATCAGGGCCAGCTCCACTGTGTTGCCCAGGATAGGTGCAGGGCCCACTCTCCTGAGTGCTACAGCCAGTGAGGGGGCAGTGCTTGCTCTCCCATACCGCCTGCATTCTTGCCCAGGGGCCAGTATAACAGAACATTTTTATTTAAAACACTTATATTTATTAGTACTTAACAAACACCTATAAAACACCTATATTCTATAACCTAATACCTAAAACCTAATACTTATTTAAGAACACCCTAATACCTATCTAAAAACACCTAACTAACTCTGTTTTAATTTTCTTGAAAGAATACTAATATTCTTAGCGTAGGTCCTTGCATCCTTGCAGGATAACTTGATTTTATAGCAGTCCCAGCAGGCAATCCCTTTCAAAGCTTAGTGTCCATTGGGCCTAGCTTTGCCAGTTTACATGGCCAGTTAATTTCAACCACTAAATTGCAGCTGCTTTATGAGACCAGTCTATTTTAACCACTAAACTTGAATCTGGTTTCCTCCATCAGCCAAGACTCATTTCTATAGTCTCCTCGGCCTGTGCATGTTTCACAGCCTAGTTTCTCATGTTCAGACAGCCTCTGAACTCCACCCACCTTTTCTGCCAGCTTTTTTTTTGCACCAAAAGGTTTTTCTGTGGCAGACTTGTGGCAAAAAAGTCTCTATCTCGGACTCTGCCTCTCGCTTTATGACCGTTGCAGTCTCAATACTGGACAAAAGGCATACCTTGCTGTACATTTCTCCAGCGTGTCTTCTCAATCCGTGAGGGCAAGAGGAAGAGAGCGGCCAGTGGAGCTCTCTGGCTTATATATAACATCATCCTGTAATCCTTGGTGGTCTCGAGGGCCCACAAAATTTCTCGAGATATCTAGTGGTGTGGCTTCTCACAGCAACCTAAGTCATCTGCGTGGTTTGTATGGTTTCTTAGCCATGCCCCTTCAGCAGGGCATGTTGTATTTCTCACAGACTATGGTTTTCTCCATTTCAGCAGGTTAAAGGGACACAGCTCCTCCTTATGTGCTGTCAGATGCTAAGTTGAACTGCCTACTAATTCACTAAAGAGGCCTAACTTCTACCACAGGCCAGCTCACCTGAGCCCCTTCCACCAGGGCCAGCTCTACTGGGCAAGCACTCTATTAGCTGGGCTTCATCTCCAGTCTGACAAAGGAAGGGAGGAAAGCAAATACAGAATTTTTGAGTGTCCTGGCTGATCTTATGTCAACTTAACACACAAACTAGAGGTGTCTGAAAGGAGGGAACTTAATTGAGAAAATGCCTCCATAAGATCCAGGCATAAGACATTTTCATAAGCAGTTATTGATGGGGAGAGTCCAGCCCACTGTGGGTGGTGCCATCCCTGAGCTGGTGGTTCTGGGTTCTATAAGAAAGCAGGCTGAGCAAGCCATGGGAAGCAAGCCAGTAAGCAGCATCCACCTATGGCCTCTGCATCAGCTCTTGTCTCCATGTTCCTCCCCTGTTTGAGTTCCTGTCCTGCCTTCCTTTGATGATGAACAGAAATATGGTGTTTTGTTGCAGCTACAGAAACCCCTAAGCTAAGACAATGTGTGAATGATTACTGGAATGGGCAAGTGGGCTCAGGACCTCTGGGAACCTCAGACACATTGTTAAATGAAACTCAGAAAGGTCCTTCTAAGAGGCAGGGAAGCTGAACTCCATTCACCGTGAGATCTGTCTATTCAACAGGAAACAGGGCATGCTTTTGCGGGTTCTTGAGAAACGTCAGCTTTCCAATTTCAGCCTCTTCCCCTTCTTTCTTCCTTAAATATGATGAGACAGCTTCGGCTGCAGCGGCGAACTTGCAACTGTAAGGGTCAGACAGGAGTCAGTGGGGCATGGAGACAGACACAGGCCTTGCCTTTAATCTCTGCACGCAGGAGACAGAGGCAGGTGGATGAATTCCAGATCAGCTAAGGTTACATAATAGGACCCTGTCTCAAAAAAAAAATCACCCCCCCCAAAAAAAACCCCAAAACTGGCTTTGATATAGAGCCATTAAAACATTTTTGAAAATGTCATTGCAGTCTGGTTTTCAGTTATCTGTAGGCAAAGGCATTTGGATTCCTAACTAACTTGCTTTAGTTTCACTTGCAGCCAAGGACAGTGTCCCTGACTCTGTGTCAAAAGATAGCCTTACAAACAAGCAGGAACTGTAGAGAATCTTTCTGCTGAGATAGTAGTGGCAGTTCTGATGCCACCAGCCAGTGTGTTGACATTTCAGATCCTATTTTGTTCTCTGGTGGCCTTGACCAGGGGCACAGACAGTGGCTTCTTTGTTCTGAGTAATCACTGGTAGCCTTCATTGTTTTCTAAGAGCCAAGTGTTTTTGTAAACTGTATAAATTTTCTTTCTTTCTTAATTTCTTTTTTTTTTGGTTTTTCGAGACAGGGTTTCTCCGAATATCTCTGGCTGTCCTGGACTCACTTTGTAGACCAGGCTGGCCTCGAACTCACAAAGATCCGCCTGCCTCTGCCTCCCAAGTGCTGGGATTAAAGGCGTGCGCCACCACCGCCCGGCTCTTTCTTAATTTCTATCAACCGTTTCAGTTGGGTATTAATCTCCTTCTTGGAGGTTAAGTGAGGATAATTCCAAGATCCCACAGTAAGTGGCAGATTTGGGACTCCTTTTCAGGTGAGTGTGACCCCAAAGTCAGATTTTAAACACCGCATTTCATCCTTGCTATTTCTTTTGGCAACTCATGAGTGTTACCTGGGATCCTACTCAAGCTGCAGCCTGAGGCCCCTGTCTGAGGAAGGGGAGAAAGACAGTCTCCCAAAGGCTGTTGTCTGCCATCAGCCCCTCCTGGCAGAGGACACAGGATCTGCCTGAATTCAGGCAGGCTCTGGACCAGACTAGAAGGATCCAGGCTGTCCTTCAAGCCAGACTGGGAAGTGTTCCAGATGAACTGCCAGAATTTCTGTGTCTGCAACCCTGAGAGATAAGGGAGGAATCTTGGGTAGCACCCTTAGAGACAAAGCAGATCTAGAATGTGCTGAAACCCAGCTCCCCCACCTTCCTACCAAATAAAAGAGATAACATATCCAAAGAATGCCACAATTCTTGCTTGCAAACTTATTACCTACAATTCTTTCCTCTTTCTCTTCCCAGGCTACTGTTTAAGGTCTGAAACTCAAAAGTCCCAAATCAACATCCCGTCCAACAACTCTCATCACCCACATGCCCAGTCTCAGAGCCACCTTTGCTTGCCTTTTTCATTTAGTAAAAAAATCCCATAAATATTTATTATCAATTCTATGCCGGAAACACAAGGAATTTCAGGGAGGAGAAAGAAACTAATAGGGGGAGAAAGACATTAAAAGATAATTGTGCCCAGTACTTGGGAGGCAGTGGCAGGTGGATCTCTGTGAGTTTGAGGCCAGTCTGGTCTACATACTGATTTCCAGCCTAGTCAGTACTACATAGTGAGACTCTGTCTCAAAACAAACAAATCATCAAGAAAACCCTTCCCAACAATTATGATTGTAGTCCTGAGGAGGAAAGCAATATCGAATGAAAATATATTCCTGAGTCAGTCCTTCCTGCTACTAAAGCAAAATGTCTAAGACTAGATAATTTATAAACCATATAATTTTATTTATCACAGTTTTGGAAGTTGGAAGTCCTCAAGATATCTGACAGGGTCCTGCTCTGGGCTTCTGAGACGGGTTCTTGTGGCCAAGTTTTTCCAGGGTTGAAGGGCATAGGACTTTCAAGCCCTTTAAAGGCATTAGTGCTATCCCTAAGGGCAAAGTCCTCATAGCCTAATCACTTCTTAAAAGCCCCATCACTTGCTATTGACTGAGATTGTTTCTATGTGCATTTTAATGGAGCACAAGCGTTCCAGTTGTAGTCCCAGGGGACAAGATGTACTCTAAGGATCATGTTTATTTTTTTCCCTTCTACCCTCACAATCATTATTCCTTTTATGAGAATGGTGTCTCTTATCTGGAACCATATACAGCAGTCTTCTCTTTAAAGAAAAAAAAAGATTTATTTATGTATCTTTAAAGTTATGTGCACGTACACATATCTCTGGGTAGGTATGTGCATATGAGTTCACATATTCATGGAGGCCAGAGACCTCAGATCCCCTGGAGCTGGAGTTACAGGCAACTGTGAGCCACCAGACTTGGGTGCTGACAACTGAAATTGGGTCCTTCACAAGAGCAGTACACATTCTTAACTGCTGAACCATCTCTCCAGTGCCTGTCCTCCTTAAAAAAAAATTATTATCAAATTATTATTATTGGGGTGTGTGTGTGTGCCACAAAATCATGTGAAGGCCAGAGAGCAACTTTGTGGATTTGGTTCTTTCCTTTCACCTTTATGTGGGTTCCAGGGATAGAACTCAGGTGAGGCTTTCATAGCAGGTACATTTACTCACTGACCCATTGGGCCCTCTTGCTGTCTTCTAATGGGTCTCCCTGTTTCTTTGTCTTACACATTTCTAAAATGCAATCTAATAGCTCTTCCATTAAGGTCCACCTCTCCTGTGAGGGTACAGAGGGCAGAGCATCAGAGCATGTGACTGCAGCAGGTCTACCTCTCCTCTCGAGGGGTTGGTTCAGCCTCTTTGTCCAGCCTTATGTCAAAGTCTTCTGCAAGAACTGCTCACCTCCTCTTGGCTGAACTCCCGTCTCCACTGTTTTACCCATCCATCTTAGCCCAGGAAATGATTACTCTGAATTCAAGGCACTTGCTGAATATGTGCTATATGCGAGCCAATTGTAGATGAAGCATTGTGGTCTGGGCACAGAACCGTGTCACCGAGAAAAAAGAAAGCTGGAAGCCACCACTTTCATCACAGTGGTGGAACTGGAAAAGTAGCACAGTGCTGGGTACACAGGGAGAGCTGAATACATTTCCTGAAATATATGTACAAATATGCAACATTTTGCATATTCCATCTGTAACTGGAGCTACAAGGGCACACATCTATATATTCATTCGAAACAATTCATTCCTAGGGTGTGGGTTGTAAGTTATGGGTGCACTTTCTATAATTGTTTTATAAAATGACCTCAAAAAGGTCATTGCTTCTATTTTTCATTGCAACCCCATGAATTATTGTCCCAGTTTTATAGGTGAAGAAATGGTCTTTCGTTTATGTATGTGTGCATGTATGTGGGCATGCACACCATTTCAAATGTGTGGAGGTCAGAGAACAACTTTGGGAGTTGGTTCTCTCTCCTTTCACTTTTATGTGGGTTACAGGGAGCTTCAGGCTTACATGGCAACCAGTTTTAACCCATGAATCATCTCATGGGCCCCTTTCAACTTTTTATCTTCTTTCTCCTTTTGGTCTTGGATGCATGTATGATCTGTTCATTTCTTGTCCCTACTAAATGTAACAGTAAGTTTTTATTTATCAATCATATATTTATTAATACTTAAAAATTACCTATAAGGTTCCTAAATCCTAAAGCCCAAGCCCTAACTCTAAGACCTAATCTAAAACACCCTAATACCTATAAAACATTTAACACTAAGGGCTGGAGAGATGGCTCAGTGGTTAAGAGCACTAGTTGTTCTTCCAAAGGACCCAGGTTCAAATCCCAGCACCAGGCAGTTCACAGCTGTCTGTAATGGTCGGGCGTGGTGGCACACACCTTCCATCTCAGCACTTGGGAGGCAGAGACAGGTGGATCTCTGAATTCAAGGTCAGCCTAGTCTACAGCGTGAATCCAGGACAACTACACACAGAAAAATCCTGTCTCAAAAGAAAAAATAACGAGAAAGAGAGAGAGAGAGAGAGAGAGAGAGAGAGGTTACTTGTGAGAAATTATATATTTTCAGAACAAAGGAACCAGATACTAAGGAAGACAAGGCAAGTATCCCAAATGATCCAGCCTCACAGACTGTCTCAATAGCTGTTCCCTCCAAAATCTTCATCCAAAACAACTTCAAAACAGTTTGCTAAGATGGTCCAGACTCACAGACTGTTCTAGCCAGGACTTCAATAAAGCCCTGAATGTTCCTATGCAAAGTCCTGCTTCAGACTACAAATTGCTCATGGCATTCAAATTGCTGAGCACATAGAGACTGGACAACAAATGTTACAATTAACTTGCTTAACCATTTTCCATTTTTGGGACCCCAAAACAGGTTTTCTGCATCCTAATTCAGCAGGAAGTAATTTTAAGAGAGCGATGTCCCATTCCCAAAAGGTAGGATGGATGATATTTTTTGGTCATAGATGTTGCCATTTAGGGGGACTGGTTACAAATTATGAAATGATCTTGTTATGCAAGGTATAGGAGATTAGATTCAATGACTTTTCTCTTTTCTTTTCTCTATCCTTCTTCCTCTCTTATATAGGGGAAAATGACTTGAAAGGAAAAAGAGGGAGAATATGTGTATGTAATATATAAATGGTAAGATGTAAAGGTAGATAATTGAATTTGCTCTGAAACTTAAAACTATTGTTACTCTCAAAATAAGGTTTTCTTTTGATACATTGGTATAGAATTTTATATATTGATACAAAAATAAGATTAATTTTGATTCGCCTGGTGTGGTAATGCACACCTTTAATCCCAGCACTGGGGAGGCAGAGGCAGGCGGATCTCTGCAAGTTCAAGGCCAGCCTGGTCTACAAAGTGAGTCCAGGACAGCCAGGGCTACACAGAGAAGCCCTGTCTCAAAAAAACAAAAAACAAAAAAATTAATTTTGTTCATTGGTATAGAATTTTATATTTTGACACACATTTCAACTCTTATATAAGGTATTGTGCCTATACAACTCATTTAAAAGTACAGGTTTACTTCCAATCCTTTTATGGATTGCTACTGCAATCTACTTAGTCTGAGTAATACAGGTTGATGGCTGGCCAGTCGAGATTCTGGTCATGTCAAATACTAGTCTTAATTTGTCACAAAATACACTTACTAGGTTAAACAGATAGTGAATAGTTAAAAACATACAGTTTTCTTGTTCAAAGATAGATAGATAGATTTATAAATTCATCAATAGATGTCTTCAAAACCCTCGAGGCATACAGAAAATGGCATTTAAAGATGTTTTTATTATTTTAAGAATTGTTTGACTTAAGAAAGTCGGCTCTTATAGCTCCCATTTGACTTGGAAGAAGACAATGAGCATCAAAAAGAAATCTTCATCAGAAGATAATTCCTACTGGGCAAAAATGCCCTGCTCTCTCAACAGATTATATGCAGTCCAAAGACGGACCAGAGCTTAAATGCAGGTAAGTCGATGGCCTGATTCTGCAGAGACAGAGTGGGAGAATCCTTATTTCCTGCTGCACAATTTAGTCTGTGAGAAATGCTTGGCCAGAAGGCTGAAGATGATGTTCCAAGGGTATGGAGAGATATTTGGGACTGTCTAGGTGGCAAAATGTCATTTTTCCACTCTGGAAGCTACTCTACTATGCTTCCTACTCACTCAATAACTTTATCCTTTCTTATGTCTTTGATGGGCTTGAAGAGATAATAGATATAAAATTTCAATTGAACTTGAGTTGTTTAGGATTTTTTTAAAGGATATTTTCAAGTCTAAATAAAATCTTTAGGTTTATAAATATAGGATATGATAGAAAATATTTAGGTTCAGAACTTTAGACACACCAAGATAGATGATTTTTTTCTTTTTCAAGACTGCCTGATACAAATAGGCTAAACATTATGTGTGTAACTTTTATATATGGTTTTCTTGATTGTTTAATATTTGTTCTTACTTTTTTTACTATATGAGTTTAAACAATTTAGCCTTTTTATTAGACAAAAGGCGGGAATTGATGAGGTAATGTTATGCATTCTAAATGTTAATTAATTGGCCCTGCTTGCTGTCTGTTACTTACATTGTCTCTGATTGGTTAAATAAATGATGAGGCCTGAGATTGGGCAAAGACAGAGATAGGTGGGACTAAGGGGCTTTGGAAATAGAGAGGTTGATGGGAAGAAGAAGCCAGGAACTGGAGCAGGAAGGAGGACACATGATGGGGTGGTATATTAAAGATCATTTCACATGGCCTGGAACATCGGCATAGCATGGAGAATAGCAGTCCAGGGGACGTATGTATATTCAGAAATAGAATTAAGAGCTAGCTTAGATGGGCCAAGATTGCACAATTCAGGCCAAGGCTTGTTAAAATCCATGTGGAGTCTGTGTGTTCATTTATAATGGCTGGTTAAGGATTAACAGCTGCCTACCAATTAAATACAATTTAAATACTAATAAATAAAATAATTTAGTCTCTTTTTCAACAGGTTTGGTTCTGTAATCCATGCTGGCCTCAAACTCAGAATCCTCCTACCTCAGTCTTCCAAGAGTTGAGGTCATAGGTGTGCACCATGACTGTCTAACCATTTGATGTTAAAACAGTATTTTTGTTAAATGTACATATGTACTTTAAAATTTTAAACACATCTTACTTATTGACCAGCATGTTGTCCCACATCTTTAAATGCATCACTCTGGAGGCAAAGGCAGGCACATCTCTATACATTCAAGGATAGTCTGGTCTTATACAGCAATGCTCCAGGCCAGCCAAGGCTATGAGAAGTTGTCTCAAACAAAACAAGACAAAAATATCGTTTGTGTGGGAGATTTAACGTACATGGACCCTGAACGACTTTCTGGAGTCTTCTTTCCTTTCATCATGTGTGTCTTGGGGGATCCAACTCAAGTAGTCAGGCTTTGCAAACATGTGTCTTTATCCCTGTCTCATCTTTCCAGCCCAATGTACTTGTTTGAGGCAGGATCTCACTGTGTATTGCTCACTGGTCTCGCACTCACTGTGCAGACCAGGGTGGCCTTGAACTCACAAAGATCTACCTGCCTCTGCCTCCTGAATACTGGAACTAAAGATGAGCGTCACCATACCTGACCCCCAAATGCACATGTTCTAAATATATGATTCTTGTGCCACAGTTTTTCATGTTGTCATCCTCTTTTAAACATACTAGGAGTCATAAATTGGGAGAGGCCAGTAAATCGTCCAAAGTGACTGGTCCAAAGTCAGGCCCCTTGTAAAGGGCTCGAGTTAGGAACTGAACCGTTGCACTTCTACAACTAGAGGCGTCCCGCGCGCGCTTCAGATGTTTCCAGATCGATCTATCACTGGGGTTAATTAAACTCATTGGTTCTAAAAGAGTCAAATGTGTGTTCTGTTCAAAGTTCCAACATCTACTTTGTGACCTTGGCAAGTTATTCAGCTTCCTCATTTGAAGCTCCGAGGATGTAATGAATGGTACCTACCACAGAGAGTTGCTATTAGGATTAAATGAAAATGGGTTGAGCGCTCAGCACAAGCCTGGTATGTAATCAGCGCACAGCATATGGTAGCTGTTATTACAAGAACTGTATTTGTTGAATGATTGACCCTGGCATGTAACACCTGCATTCAACTTGAACACGGAGCTGTCAGTCACTCAGTCGAAGGGGTAAGAACCATTGCACAGCACTCGCCAATTTTTTTTCTAGAAATAAATCTTTGTGGGAGGATAATGACCGGTTGGAAAGTGTTAAGTCCGGGGGTAAACAAAGACGTGATCCCTCCCCCAGTCTAAAAAGCGGGGACGCGAAGACCGCAGGCTGCAGTTACAGTTCTGAACGCACGTGGACTCATTCATTAGCAGCCAGCTGAGCACACGTAGCCTAGGGCAAAGACGCCTCAAAAGCAAGACTTTTGAGGAGTGGGACAGGATCTCTAATTCTGCTCATTTCATTCTTAAGGACCACACCCTGCTGGACGGGAGGAAGGCCTCCAAAGCCGCGGGGCGGAAGCTTTTGTGCGGTCACAGACCTGACCATCTATGGTCACAAAATGCACAGAGCAAACAGGAAGTGGGCCCCGAGTATGTTTTCTCCACCTTCCCAGGCCTAGCCACGGAACCGAGCAAGGGCTGGCATGCCCACATGCTCAAAGCTGGGCCTGCTCAGCTATTAGCCTCCGCGGGTCCATTGCTTTTCGGCACCACAGACAGGGAAACCAAGGCTTGCACGCCCAGCGAGGGGCGGAGTTTGGCACCGATCACCAACAGCAGACACCAGCTCTCAGAGCCTTCCAGCCTTACTGTTGTTCTCTGAGCCTCTCCCAGACTAAGGTTAAAAAACGGACCGGCCTCAGTCACTGAGCACAAACTGACAGGAGAAGCAGCCACTCATCTGTCCTCCTTTTCGGAGGCGGGGCTTGCCCAGGGGCTCCAGCTCCTCATTGGTCCGGGCTCAGGGCGTGACCAATTGTGAACACGCCCCTTCCCCGAGTCGCCTCCGCCTTGGGGGCGGAGCCCTTCCCCAAGTGCTTCGAGGCTGGAATCGCTCTCCGGTGGTGGGGAATGAGGGCGGAGTCACGAGCCAGGCGGTCAAACTTCTTCCTTTCTCCCGGGCTAGCGTTTCAGCCGGTGGTTCATTTCCGGTGGGGGTGCCGCGCCCAGTGAGGGCCCGGAAGTGGGTCGCGCGAAGACCGCTGGGCGGTTCTTGCCGGAAGTGGAGAACGGCTGATCGCAGTCCGGAGGTGAGGCGGAACTCTTAAGGTGAGGGTTGGTGGTTGGTCAAGGATTGGGGTGATCATTGGGGTCCACCGGGTCCTGGCATTGGTAATGGCCTTGTTAGCCTACGCGTGTTTGGGGAGCCCTGCTGAACGGGCCGGGGTTGGGGCCCTTCGGCCATCCCGGGCTCCTGGGTGCGGTCTCTTGAGGTGGGGCCAGGGTACCAGATTGAGCCGGGAGGTCCAGGGGAAGCCACTTTCCCCTAGATTTCGCAGCTCTGCCTATCAGTTTCTGCGGAGGCGTGATTCCTAAAGCCATCCTAACTAACTGAAAGGAACCTGTGAGACTTTAGAATCTTTTTCTGACCAGGTCTCGTTCCCATTTCTCGGATGGGTAAATTGATCTGGGAGAAGAAAAGAGTCTGATTTTAGAGCGAGGTTTTCAGTCCCAGATCCTTCCCACGTTCATTTCCTTGGAACCTCTCTAACTTGGGGCAGTCTTTCGATCTGGGCAGCTGCAGGTTAAAAGCTACGTGCTGTGTCCAACTTAAAAAAATTAATGTTTTGGAGTGCCTGGTGAGCTTAAAATAGGCTAGTAAGCCTTGTGTTTACACTCAGAGAGCTTCCCTTAGTCTACTACTCTTAGACTGCTACTGTTAACTTGGAAGCCTAGCTAACTTTATGGGAGGTGCTGGCTGTCCGCTTCTGGATCTGAAGTCAGATGATTCAGGTTGGATCTGGCCCAGTTGCCAAGTGCCTTTGTAGCCGTAGGATTACTGTGTTTATTCTGTGTCGACAATATAGAAGATTTATCGAATACAGCATTGAAAAGTCTAGTCGTTGCCCCCATGGAATTAACAGTGGAGATGGTTAAGAAGTAGTTATAAATGTGGGGAGGGTGCCGGGGAAGGATGTAGCAAGGGAGTCGGAAACGTTTTTGAAAGATCAAGAGGGGGGAGGAGAATGTTTTAGAGAGAGGTTAGTATCAGAACTGTCAGCTGTAGCTCTTTGTACTGCTTTCTCTTGAAGTGAAAATTCAGGGTTAGGACAAGCATGCTCATCACTTGCCAAGCATTTATTGGCCCTTAGTATGTATGAAAAACATATTAGATGAGGCACTTAGCCCTTGTGGCTAGGAATACACTTGTTCTTGTGGGGTTTACAACATAGGAGGGGCCAACAAATCAAGGATGGCTTAGTGTGTGTCTGAGAACAGAGAGGAGAAATATCTCAGCTACAGTTCTAGGGAGAAATAAGAGACTTCAGTGTTTCAAGATTTCCTTGGGCATATAATGAAGCTACAGAATGGATTTCTAGGCAGAAGACTATAGATGGAAGGGCATGAGATCTAGGCACGTGAAAGACAGTGACTAGCCAGCCTTGTTGCACTTCCAGTATTGGAGAAGTAAAGAAAATGAGAGGTGGTGGAATCAAATATGAAGGCCCTCGGAATCATGCTAAAGAGTTTGGATTTTAGCCCGGAAGCTACGGGAATACTTTGAAGGCTTTTCCTGCTTGGCAGAATGGGAAGGGGCCAGATACTGGAGTAGACAAATACTTAGAAACTGTTGCTGTGTCATGGCTTGAGCTAGAGAGGGGAAGTGGAAATGTCCAGGAGGGGTTGTGCTTGATCAGCATTAAACTGGGATCTTGGCCATATGTGGTAGTGCATGTCTGTAATGTCAGCACCTGGAGTTTGAGGCAGGAGAATCAGGAGTTGAAGGCCAGCCTGGGGCAAATATCAAGGTTGGAATCTAAGGAACTGGAGGCTTGCTATTTACAGGAATTAAGAAGTAGTTGTAGTCTAGAACATGCTGGTGTTCTGGCCTAAGATACTGAGCAGTACCATTCAGATAAGGAATACAAAAGCTTCATTGGAAAGAGGAGTACAGTTGTGAAGTGACAAAAACAAAATCTGGAGCTTTCCACGTGTTTGTAGTCCACATAGGCACAGATGTCTAACGTGGTGGTGTAGCCAAGCAAACTGCAAAGGCAAAGGTGCGGAGGCAGAAGAGGGTTTGTTCTGTACTCTGCAGAGAAGTACTCAAGCCTGGAGTTTGGCAGACACTGGGGGCTGAGGGGTGTGTGCCGGTTGTTAGGGGCTTTTGTTGTCATATCTGAATGTGTTTTTATTTTATTTTGTAGTTGTCAGTCAGGTTGCTGTAGCCCAACATGCAGAACTTCTGTAGATACTTTCTACCTTTTGGAAATACTTTATAGGTTAACTGAGCATAATTAAATGACTCAGAGAAATTTAATAAAAATAGTAGCACTAAAAGTACTTTAGCCGGGCGTGGTGGCACACACATTTAATCCCAGCACAGGACAGCCAGGGCTGCTTTACAGTATAAGGTAACCCTACAGACCAAGAGGTAAGTCTTACCATACTGGCTTTGAGGAGGCTGTGCTTGTGAAATGTTTCCATCTTTTCACTTGTGTTCTTGGTAGTGTATTCATTTTTTTTTGTTGTTGTTTTAAACCTGAGACTGAACCTTTAAAAGGACAACTTCTTCATATCGGTTTTCTGTGAAACAATATGTACAAGGTTCATTTTGCTTAAAAAAGCAAATACAAAGCATTAGAGGAAAAACCTTTTGTTTTTCCTTCCCCGTACCCTCATGACACTGTTTCTCTGTGTAGCCTTAGCTGTCCTGGACTTGCTTTGTAGACCAGATTGCCGACTGCCTCTGCCCCTCCAGTGCTGGGATTATGGTGTGTGCCAGCACGCCTGGGAATAGTGAATCTTTTAAAGTTCTCACCTTTTTGCCCATTACTCGAATTCTTCTTACAGACTTCATAATTCCAAAGAATCAAGTCTAAATTTCTTTTCCCCCTTACCAGTTCTCCACAGTTAGACTCGTACATGTTGTATTGTGCTTTGTTGTATTTTCTTTTGTTTTGGAAGTGCTGGCGATTAGACTCAGGGCCTTGCGCTTGCTCGTCTGCCTGTGAGCTGGAGCACACCCCCACTCAGACACTGACCTAAACTAATTTTCAGACTTGACTTTCTAATTTAGATTAGCATTTTATGTGAGTCATTTGTTCTCCCCTTATGCTTCTTATACTAGACCAGTTTTTTTTGTTGTTGTTGTTTGTTTTGTTTTGTTTTTTGTTTGTTTCTCCAACTTTGGCACAGTTGACATTTGGAGCTGCCCTGTAAGATGCTTGGCAGCTCCCCTGGCCTCTATCCATTGCATGCTGGTAGCACTTCCTCAATTGTCATAGCCAAAAATATCTTCAGACATTACTAAATGTTTTCTGGAGGAAAGAAATTCTCCTGGTGTAACTGCTTATGAAAACTTTATAGGTGGGCTGACAAGATGGCTCATAATGTAAAGGCCCCTGCTGCAAAGCACAGCCACCTTAGTTCTATCCCTGGGACTCACATGGTGGAAGGAGAGAACTGACTCCTCAGGTTGTCCTCTGATCTCTACCCATGCACTGTAGCATGTGCGACAATGAATAAGTGTAATAGAAAACATAGCTGTGGTTCTCCAGGGTCTTATTTCCTCAGCTAATGTCTCTCCAAGGAGGCTCCGTAGCTGCACTTGGCACAGTACTTAGCATCGTACTTGGGAATGAAGGAATCATTTGTTTTCACTGAGGCACTGGGAAGTTACTGTGGTTTCAAGGAAGTCCTTGGTTGTCTTCAAAAGGGCTTGCCACCCTCCTAGCATCCCTGTTTCAGTTACTATTATTTATGTGTATGCACATCCAAGTGTATGTATGCACACCACATTCATGCTGGTTACCATGGAGGCCAGAAGAAGGAACTGGAGTTAGAAATGGTTATAACTGCCTGATGTGGGGCTGGGAACCTCGGGGTCCTTTCTGAGAGAGGCAGGTGCTCATAACTACCGAGCTATCTCTCCAGCACCCTAAGTTGCAACATTTTCATAGAGAAAGACCAGTGATTGACAGGCACTAGGAAGCCAGGTTTGTGTGAGTTACCTGGCAGGTTAGCAGATTTGTCTCTCCCCTGTGTTAAGGATATGTAAATTCCTGCTTTGCTTGTGTTCGTATTTCTAGCAGTTAGCTTGCTTGGGTTTGGTGGATGGGGATTATGGAGTTGATAGGCTTGTAGTTTTTCTGCCTTTAAATTAACATAACCAGCATTCACTATGAAATTGTTTCTTCATATACCATTATATAAACCCAATTAAAAAAAAAGTCAAAACTCTGAAAATATTCCTCCGCTACAGCGCAGCTTTGTTTGCCTTCTATTACCAGACATGTGCCAAACTTTTCCATTTGGCTGGAAAATAGTTGAGATGTTTAATGGAAGGAATAAGCAGCCTTGCTATTTTTGTTTTGAGGTTCTTTTTTGGGGAAAGTGTTTTTAGCTCTTTTTTTCCTCCAGAGGCCATTACAATTCCTATATTTAAGTTAATTATGAACTTAGAATCACAGATCTTTTCATATTTCTAGTTGTAGCTGAATCATGGCTAAGGATGGATTTCATCTTTGAAAATATCTTTATGTTTGTAAGTTGGAAAGGCTTTTCTATTAAAGCAACCATCTGGGCAGAACTCAGCAATGCAGTTGTTCATTACACAGTATGAACACAGGAAGGTAACAAGGGGCTGCTGAGTGTTCACAGTTTTCTTTTCAGTATAAGGGAGAGAAGAGCCATAGTCACACAGTTGTCTGTTAACCCAAACCATTGAAACAGCTGTTTCCAAGTCTGACTTCAGCTTGTCGGTGATAGTACTCATTTCACCTAATACTCCCGAAGTCTCAGAGGACCGTGGAAGGAGGGAATAGGAGACAAGAGCTGATATTGAGTTGGATTCCTTCCCTCCCTAGAAGATAGGCCTTTCTTTTCTCTTTTAATCTAATCCTCAGGTGACAGTGACTTGGACACTAAATGTCATTGGTTTCATCATTGAAACCAAAATCTTAGGGAAGAACAGAGGCTCCTGATTTGGGTTAGATTAAAATGACATCTTTTCTCTGCAGAGTCAGTTCTTTGGTTTCTGGGTTAAGCCAGCTGCCTCAGTTAGGATTTCTATTGCTGCAACGAAACACCATGACCAAAACCAAGTTGGGGAGGAAAGGGTCTATTTGTCTCACACTTCCACAGAACTGTTCATCACTGAAGGAAGTCAGGACAGGAATAGGGCAGGAGCTAATGGAGAAGCCATGGAGGAGTGCTGCTTTCTAGCTTGTTTCCCATGCCTTGCTCAGCCTGCTTTCTTACAGAACTCAGGACCACCAGCCCAGGGATGGCACTGCCCTCAATGGGCTGGACCTTCCTCCATTGATCACTAATTAAGAAAATGCCTTACAGGATCTTATGGAGGCATTTTCTCCATGAGGCTTCTTTTTCCTTGAGAACTCTAGCTTGTATCTATCTAGCTAGTTGACATAAAATGAAGCAGAACACCAGTCTACATGTAGGTATATCCTATTAGCATGTGCAGAGCCTAGTGCTAAGAATGGCTATATTCTTAGGGAGAGAACTAGCTAATATATAGCTTTGTGGTCACTTGAAAAAGACAACCAGGAGACTGTTCTCCCCTTTTTGAAACGGTCTCACTGTGTAGACCAGCTGGCCTCAAACCCAGATAGCTCTGCTTCCTGGGTGCTGGGATTAAAGCCATGTTTCCTCTTCTTTCATTCTGAACACTGTACTTCCATGTCAGGGTTTAGAAAAAAGAATTGGCTGAAAACTTTGTAATGTGCTAGCTATTGTAAATCTTATATTCAGGTTTTTTTTTCTTCAGTCCATTTAACTGTTCCCCATAATGAGCCCAAGGTCCATTCACTATAGGGGGGTGCTCAGATATGTAACAAGGTCCATTCACTATAGGTAGGTGGGTAGATATGT
>CAJQZJ010001750.1:4954714-5008693 GCA_907164525.1 Lophiomys imhausi | reverse complement strand
TATGGGGGGTGGGTAGATATGTAACAAGGTCCATTCACTATGTGGGGGGTGGGTAGATATGTAACACTGCTGTGAACAGCTTCATTTTCTCACATTCACTACATTGTCATAGTTTACTCTCTTAGGACAAAATCTCAACAGCTTATAAAGAAAGTCCAAGAGAAGCATCTCTCTCTCTTCTCCTCCTCTCTTCTTTTTTTTTTTTTGTTATTGTTGTTGTTCTAGACAGGGTTTCTCCGTGTAATAGTAGCCCTGGCTGTCCTGGACTCACTTTGTAGACCACGTTGGCCTCGAACTCAAAGAGATCCACCTGTCTGCCTCCCAAGTGCTGGGACTAAAGGCGTGCACCACCACGCCGGACCAAGAGAAGGATTTTTAAGGACAGTTAGGTTACTAAGAATATAGGTTGACTTTGTTGCTTTCATTTCTGTTTTATATGAGCTGATGACTTAGAACTCCCATGGGACAAAGTAGAAACCGTTTCTCACTACTGGCTTAATGGCCTCTTGAGTTGTGACCAGAACTGCTCTAGTAACCTGGTCCATTGCCTTTTGCCAGAGTTAATGAATAGCAAGAAGTTGTTGGAATGAAGAGATTGAGACATTGCTGATGTAGCTCAATGGCAGAGTGTTTGTGAAGCACGTACGAGGCCAGGGTTTTATCCTTGGTACCACAAAATACTGAAAGATGAAAATGAAACAGCTTCGGCTAGGATCTCTAGCCATTTCTAGTTTTTCTTGGTTTCAGACCACAAAAGAAATTGCTGGATAATCAAGCACATAGTTTCCTTCTACTCTGCGTGATGCTGTTGTGAAACTTTTCTTGCCAGTGACTTAAAAACATTATCTCCAGTCTTGATCCTTTTTCAGACTGTCTTTCTAAATGCCCTACATTTTTATCTAGAGGCTTATCTTTTGTTCAAATTCCGTACATCTGAAACAGACATCATCCTGCTCTAGCTAGGAACTGATACTACCTTACTGTCATCATACTTGTAACTCCAGAATTGTCTGTCTCTGCCTTCTCTGAATGCTGCTGTGCTTTTCGTCAGGACCACACAGTCACACTTGTCCTCTGTATAGTTCATACTCATCATGTGTGCCCTCCAAGGGCAGAACTGAGAGCAGTGGGTGGAAGTTGCAGGGAGGCAAATTTGCCTCCATATAAGGAATGCTTTGAGCTGTCTGAATAGAATGGGCTGTCTCAGAAGTCTAGGGTTCTCCATCCCTGAAGGTGCTTGATTGGAGGCTGCCCAACTAATTGCTAAGAATATTGAAGGGACTATTGTTGCATCAAGTGGAGTTTTTATAGGATGATTTCTACAGTTACTTTTAATCCCAGGAATCTGATTCTAGGGAAGGTGTAGCTTGGCCTTTCCCCTTTTGGACAGGGAAACTATTTTGTCCTTAAAAAAAAAAAAAAAAATCCCAGCACTTAATTCAGGTGTTAGTTCCTCAGTTGCCTAAAGGAGATTGTTTGTAGGCTAACTGATGGTTTTTAGGCACTAATTACTATAGATTTTTTTGGGGTTTTGTTTTAAATATTGTTTGTGATGAGTTAGGGATGGTGGCATGTCTTTAATCCCAGCATTCCAGGCAGAAGCAGGTGGATTTCCATAAGTTTGAGGCCAGTGGGTCTACACAGTGAATTCCAGGTAGCTGCGCCCCCCGCCCCCCAACAGGGTTTCTCTGTGTAGTCCTGGCTATCCTGGACTCACTCTGTAGACCAGGCTGGCCTCGAACTCACAGAGATCCGCCTGCCTCTGCCTCCTGAGTGCTGGGATTAAAGGCCTGTACCACCATGTCCAACCAACTTAATTTTTTTTCTGAGCAGCTAGATAGGTGAGTAACCTTATAGACTCTGATATTTTTCCTTTCATTCAAATCCTGTTCTGTTTACCAGATAGTACTTGTAAAAACTTTGCTTTCTTTCATCTTTATTTCTTTTTTCATGTTCAAACACTACCTGGCTTTCCATGGATATCTGCCCTTACTTAGCCAGCCTTATTTCTATACTCCATGCCATTCCTATGAATTCTAGGCTTTTTTTTTTTTTCTGACACGGTTTCTCTGTGTAGCCCTGGCTGTCCTCGGAGTCACTCTGTAGACTAGGTTAGCCTTGAACTCAGAGATCCACCTGCCTCTGCCTCCCAGGTGCTGGGATCAAAGGTGTGTGCCACCCCACCTAACTAGTTTTTTTTTTTTAATTAAAGAAAACTTTGTGTGTGTGCATGTGTATGTGCATGTGTGTGTAGAGAACAGTTTGAGGGTGTTGGTTCTCTTTCTGCCTTGTGGGTCCTGGGTATTGAACTCAGGTTGTCAGACTTAGTGGCATACACTTTTACCTTTTGTGCCAACATGCCGGCCCTGAGATGACATATTCTAATAAGCAAAATTATTCCACTGTGGTACTTAGTTTTAAGATATCTATATATTAATGTGATTTGTGCCTGAGAAAGCAGCATTTATTTTTAGGTAAACTATTTGTAAGGTTTTGCAAAAGTAAACAAGGAATTATAAGAAGGAACAAAAAAATACTTCCCCCAGAATTGACAGAAAGGACAGAGGACAGGCCCATTTTTAGATGTTAGTACATAGGTTCCCATTCATATTTGTTTATTCATCTCTCCAAAGATCTGGTGTAACCTACTATATTTTTAGACTCTGTTAATTTTTTAGTGCTGGATTTATAAAGACAAACCATGATCCCTGCCCCAGGGTGGCAAATTGCCTATTGGTTCCTTTCTTTCACATTTATTTATTTACTTATCTGTCTGTTTGTCTGTCTATTGTGTGTGTTAGTCTGTCTATCCGTCTGTCTGTGTCCTTGTCTGTTTTCTTTTTATATCTATCTCTCTATCCTGTGAGTTTATCCATCTGTCCATCTGTCTGTCTGTCCATGTCCCTGTCTCTCTGTGTAAAAGGACAACTTGCAGGAGTGTTTTTTTTTTTTTTTCTATTATGTGGGTTACAGGAGTTTAACTTGGGGCCTTAGACTTGGTGGCAAGCACCCTTATATGGTGAGCCATTTCAACCACTTCTTCCCATTGGCTATTGAGAAATGATTGTAAACATGGGTGTCGTGGTAGAGATAAGTGTACAGTGTCGTGGAAGTACATAAATGGATAGGTGATAACTTACCTGAGACTAAAAGGACAGTAAGAGTTCCCGAGATGGGGCAAAGTGCATCCACATGGAGTAGATAGCTTACCAAGGGAAAGAAGACATGGCTTCTGGGGAGTGCAGATAAGTAGGTTGGTTGTTGAAATGTGGCTGAGGTAGGTAGAGTGAGAGATCAAACCAGGTGAGGATAAGCCATAATTCAGGGCCAGATTATGGACAGAATTACTTGGACTTTACCTTGAATGCTATGGGAATACTGAACATTATTAAATAAAAGCATGTTAATTTTATGGACCAGGGATACCTCAGTAAGCAAAAGCTCATGGTGCATAAAACCTATTGACTTGAGTTTGATTCCTGGAACCCACGTTGGGTGAAAAAAAAATCAACCCAGATGAATACTGGGTCACATCTGTAATCCAAGCATTCTTACAGCAAGATGGGAGGCAGAGACGACAATCAACCAGAGGTCTCACACACAATGTGACCGCAAGAAACTCTGAGAGACCCTGCCTCAAAACGAAGGAGGAGAAAATCAACACCTGAAAAATTGTCTTCTGTCTTCCACACAGACCTTGCACAAAATTAAAAAATATACCCTAATTATATTTGCATTTGAGATGGATGAAGAAAAGATATGTTGCTGACTTTAGGGGAGACTAGCTAGGAAGTTATGGCCATTACTAAGTCAAAGCCTAAGTGATTTTTTTTTTAAGTCAGAATAAAGATAAGGGACATCTGTTCTTGAAATATGCAAAATAAAGCCTGTAGATGCGTTTATTTAAGACAGTATTTCATGTAGCATTTGAGAGGTGCAGACAGGAGAATCAGAAGTTTAAGGCCATCCTTAAACTCTTTAGCATCATCTTTAGCATCATCTTTAGCAACTTGGTCCTATGTAAGACCCTGTTCTCTACAAAACAAAACAAAAAATCAGAAAGACAGCTCTTCATTATTTTATGACTGACAGTTTCCAGGTCATTAGTGTGGGCAATTATGTGACTGAGGCAGTTGGAGAGGGCTTGGGGGAGCAGTGCTGGGGAAGATGAATCATATTTCAGTTGAGGTGTCTTTGGGACAGCCAGGGCTAGATGTCTAAATGGAAGCTGTATCTAAGATTCTGGACCCCAGAAGAATGGCTAGAGTTGAGTATGCTGCTCTGAGGTTTTTAACAGATAGGTGCTTGCAAGTGGGTTGAGTGTGTTTCTACAGTTAAAGGCTAGGGAGAATTGGACATGACCACCCTGAAGAGAGTATATAGAGTAAGGACAGGTGTGTTTTGCCGGAAGTGCTGGCTCACTTGTAATATGAGCACTTGGAAGGAAAAAGGTGTGTCTCTTGGTTTGTCTTTCAGTCCCTTTGCTTTTGGACATTCTTTCCCATAACCTATCAAATCTCACTGTATTCCCACAAAGCAAAACAAAAACAACCCCAAAGCCCTGGTTACTGTTCTATATTTGGTTAGTGGTAGGAGGAGATTACTATGAATAGTAGCTTTATCCAGGTATGGTCGTTTATACCTGTAATTTTAGCATGTGGGAAGTAGAGGTAGGAGGATCTGGAGTTCAACATTATCTTTAGCAACTTGGAATTTGGAAATTTATTTATTTTTTTAAATTATGTGTATTTGTGTGAGTATCTACGAGTGAGTATGTGTTCACAGAGGCAAGAAGTCATCAGACCCCTTGGAGTTGGAATTCCAGGTGGTTGTGAGCTGTCTGAAGTGGGTGCTAGGAACAGAACTCGGGTCCTCTGAAAGAGTACACACTTTTTTTTTTAAACCACTGATCCATCTTTCCAGCCCCTAAAACTGTTATTAAACTTTTAAAATTAGTGGTCAGGGCTGGAGAGATGTCTCAGTGGTTAAGAGCACTGGCTGCACTTCCTCAGGATCTGGGTTCAATTTATCCACTCACATGACAACTCACAGATACCTGTAACTCCAGTTCCAGGAGACCTGACTCCCTCTTGCCTCCGTGGACCATCTGTATATATAATACACAGACATACTTGTAAGCAAAAACCCATTCATATAAAATACAAATAAATCTTAAATTAGTTTTCACAGCTGTGAAAGCATGCTCAGTACTACGAAGTTTGTATTGTGTTTTCCAGTGTTCTTTGTATGTTCTATGTTAGCACTGACCTCACTGGCTGCCTTTTGTGTACAGAGCATGTTGTATAGCAGAATTGAGTGTTTGCATGGATGGTAGCTTTTGAATTTAGTTTATTTCCCTGGATTTATAGTATGGGTTATATGTGAGTCTGCCCTAGCTAGTACCCAGAACAGAACAGGGAAGCAGAATGGATATTACTGGATGCTAATGTAAGGAAGAACAGGTACCTGCTGTGCCAGGTCTGTTCTGCTTGTGAGTAGGTCTAAACCTAGAGGTTTCTGCTGCTTCTTTAGCTCAGGAAATGGAAAAGTTGGTTTGATTTCTCACGCTTATTTTTTTCTCACTGACACTCTTGAATGTTAATTAAGTGACTGGGTCCAGAGAGATAGGAACTGCACACAGAGAAGAATGAACAGGGATTCTATTGTCTTGGCAAGCTGCTTATCTCCTGCATAGGGGGAGGCCAGTGTGGTAGAGTGAGATATTCTGGCATGCTATCTATCATTTTGGGGAAGAATCTAATTGTCGTGGGAGTTACTGAGTCCAGTCAGTTTCAGTTACTCAAATTATCTAATGTTTTGATGAATCAGAATATAAGTCAAGGCTTTAACAAATTCTACAATCACAGTTACCTTGCACAGGTGTGGATAGGTAATGTTTCACACTTAAGTGTGTATCTAAGCAACTGTCAGAACTCTTGTCCGTCTCTGGTTTCATACTATGTCTAGATTGATAAAGTACTGCACACCTTCAACCTAACCAGCCAGCCAGTGAGTGATCTAGAAGGAAGAGCAGAGTAAGGTCATATTAGATAGCTAGCCTTTCTCCTCTTTTGGAGCTTACTCTCTTTAGCATCTTAGACAGTGAGTGTGGCTGGTTCAAGTAAAGTACTCTGAAACCTCTATAACAAGCTTTCAGGCCTGTGGTCTCCTTCCTGCCTGCATATTCAGACCCCACCCATTCTCTTTTCAGTCTGGCTCAGATGGCAGCTTCATGATACCTTTATCTGATCTCCCAGCAGATGCTTTCAGTCCTCTGAAACCCCATGCCACTCCATCTGTAGCTTCCGTCATCTTCAGCTTTGTTTCCTATTCGTTTGGTGTTTATTAGTATAAATGTTAAGTATTCTCTCCTCACATTCAGTTAAAAGTTAGTGAGGATGGTATTTATCCTGGCATATGTCCCACTGCAGACAGCAGGAAATTGGGGGTGGGCTGGAAGCCACATTGAACATGCAGCTAGGAAATTTGAATGTTGGCTTCTGTAGTGTCTATTGTATGACTAGAGATGTCATTGAATTACTAAAAATTAAATTTCTATTTTTGAAGTATATGGTAATTGGTTGAGGGTGTTACTCAGTGGTAGAGTGCTTACTGGGCTCAACCCCCACCCCAAAGGACTATAGTAATTATCCCAAATAGTTGTAGGGAGTTTTAACCTGAGAAAATATGTATGATCTACTTTGTAAATTCTAAACTCCTATACAAATATTTGTCAGCATATATTAAGTATCAAGTATTTGAATAAGATTTGCATTAGTGAATACTTTTTCCTGACTAGTTTTCTTACTTAATGAAGTCTGCATGGTTTTGCAAATTCTCCAGATGACTTTCCCACTGTATTTTATTACTAAATTATCCTATTGCACAGAACTGGCATCCTCTTCACCCCATGTAGGTATATAATATTAAAATAACATATGATATTTCATCTGTGTCAGCAGGTGGAACATTATGGCTGACATGCAGAATCTTGTAGAAAGATTGGAGAGGGCAGTGGGCCGCCTGGAGGCAGTGTCACACACCTCTGATGGGCACTGTGAGTATGGAGACAGTTCTTCAAAAGGTAAGCTGGACCTCATGGTGTGCCTTGTCTTGGCCTCAGTTTTTCTGTCCAGGTGAACTTTCTTCTTTGGAGTCCACCTCCCAGACTTAAGGTAGTTCATCTCCTGTGAACAGATAAGGAAGGAAGTGACTGGGCACAGGGAGGTGTGTGGTTAAATAATTTTAAGGCAAGAACTTCCTGCTTGTGTGATATTTCCTGTCCTTTCTTTAGCAGAAAAGCTAGTCATTCTGTCAAATGACAAGTGATATTAAAGTTTCTTCTTGCTAAGAGATTTGGCCAATTAGCTATTTTGTCTGTACACTAACCAACACATGGAATATTAGAGATGAGAGGGGTCCTGGAAGATCTTCATGTTTATTTTTACTTTATAGAGGAAGAACACTAGGTTCAGAGAATATAGATGTCACAGGAGCAGTTAGGGATGGTGTTAGAGAGCTCTGCCACCCAACTCTGGCTCTAGTTGTCTGTGCACCGTGTCTCCTGGCCTCCACTTTCTAGAAGCATCTCCTATCTAGGGAGATGGCGCAAGCCTGAGGACCCGAGTTCAGATCCACAGAACCCACTTGACCTGAGCACAGTAGCATGTGTCTGGAGAGTCCCATAGCGCCTGTGTGGGGATGGGAGGCAGGGCAGAGACTCCCCGGAAGCTTGTGGGCTAGTTAGCCAGGTGTGTGTGGGAATGAACAAGAAAGGATGCTGTGTCCAAGTAGAAGACAAGGAAGGACTGGTACCTGAAGCTGTCCACTGATGACCAAATCACTCACTTTTTTTTTTTTTTTTTAAGTTTTTTGACATAGGTTTCTCTTTGTATCCCTGGCTGTCTTGGAACTCACTCTGTTGATTATACTGGCCTTGAACCAAAGACATCTGCCTGCCTCTGCCTCCCAAGTGCTGGGATTAAAGGTGTGCGGCACCACGCCCGGCCCACTCACATACTTTTTAATCCTTCTGGTGCTTGACTGATTCTTCCTATTGTCTGTGTCTGCCTTCCCCAGGAGCAGTTCCATATGTGCAAGCATTTGACTTGCTGCTTGCCAATCCCGTGGCGGAGTACTTGAAGATGAGTAAGGAGATTGGGGGAGACGTGCAGAAACATGTAAGGACGTGGGGCCTTGCTTTTCCTTCCTACCTAAGGACTGCTGGCTTTGTTCACATCTCCTTCACCCTCAGCGTAGAAATCCTCTGGGAGCCTCCTACTCCTTTTCTCCTTCCTACATTGTTCCAGGCACAGACATGGTTTCATTTTTCTAGGCCTTTTGTTTTTACTACATATTATGTATTTCTTTTATGAGAAAGCTTGTTTGGTCATAACATGCAGCCATGTTCATCTTTGTGGTGGAGAATGTGCTAGCAGTCTTAACGTTAATGTTATATAACCAAGCAGTGGGTGGCTTATTCAAAAGAATCATGATCATGACTTAGCATCTATAAGACCATACTTGCCAGTTATTAGTTATGCTAATATGGTTACTTTTGCACTTAGTCTCCTGTGAGAAGGGAATTAGGCAATGACAGATGCCTGTCCTCCCACGTCACTTTATGCACTGCCTCCTGCATTGTCACCACCACCTGCATCCCACTTTCCCATATACTCTCCCCATCTCTTTTGGAGCCCAGACACTTTCTGTTGATGCACTGAATGATCATTTACCATATTTAGTCACCATATTTAGGATCTTTCTAACTGACCATAAGCCACTTATACAATAGCTGTTGGCAGTGTATGAGAGGTCTAAGGGTGCTGGGGACTTCCCAGTTTTGAGAACTGGTGTTGCATTTTTTACTTCAGACAATTCTGTACCATTTGAAAAAGAATTTTAAAAAACCTTTTTCTAAATTTTATGTGTCCAGGTTTTGCATGTTTGTATATGAGCTGTGTGCCTGGTGCCCACAGGGGCCAGAAGAGGGCATTGGGTCCCCTGGAAGTAGAGTTACAGTTGGTGTGAGCCATGGCGGGTGCTGGGAATCAAAGAACTGCGGAGCCCTCTCCAGCCCCATGAGAACAAATTTAAAACATTTTTTATCTTTGAAAGTGCAAATCCAGCTGTATGTGGTAGCTCCTGCCTGTCACCATAGTCTTGGGAGACTAAGGCAGGAAGGAGGATGCCACAGTTTTAAGGTCAACGTAAGTAAGCTATAAAGTAAGAGCCTGTCTCACTGAAAACACCAAAAAATAAGGAGCTCGAGAGATGCTGCTCTTGCAGATGGTCTGAGCTTTCTTTCCAGCACAGGTGGTTCACAGCCGTTTATGGCTCCAGATCAGGGGGTCTCATACCCTCTTCTGGCCTACCCTGGGATCTGCACAAGTGAAGTATATGCACACTCAGACATGAATACAAACAAATGTGAATTTAAACAAATTTGCATGAGGCTAGGATGTATTATTAGCTCAGTGGTAGGGCATTTGCCTAGCATTTACAGAGCCCTGGGTTCTATCCATGGCGCTGCAAACAAAGCCAAACAAATAGATCCCAAAGTACTTCATATGAACTCAATAACCTGACTTCACTTAAGACAACTTGTGATTATCTTCATTTCCAGTTCTGGCTATTTGTCCTTATTGTTCCACCAGTAATGACAGTAAATGTGATTCTGGTATCAGTCCTTGGACTCTGGAATACATGAGATAGACAACGTGGAGGGCTTGGCTACTACCAGAGTCTGTGGACATGAAAGTTTCAGGTTATACTTATGTGTCATGTGTCATGGACAGTGGATTGTTTTCTTCTGCAGGCGGAGATGGTCCACACAGGCCTGAAGTTGGAGAGAGCTCTCCTAGTTACAGCTTCTCAGTGCCAGCAGCCAGCCGGTGTAAGTTCATTACTACGTGGTTTAGTTTGGTCTGATGGTAAGGGCAAACTGAAAAATTTCCAAGAGGCTGTCACAACATGCTACAATAGACTGTCATACTCACAGTAATATGCAGACAGAAAGCTGTAACCGATCTTTTAAATTATTATTTAACACTTATTTATTTATTACTAATTCACTTATAACAAACACCAACAATTTCTTAACTATTAATCCTATAAATTCCTACAACCCCTTTAACCTATCCACTAAACCTACTGATAATTATAACAACTACTTTCATAACCTTTTAGAATGATACAGTCTCTGGGGCAGGTCCTCAGTCGTCAGGAACACAGTCTTTGTTGTAGATTCTTTAACACACTTAGCAGTCTTTTTTCTGGATTTCTCAGATGCAGGTTCGTCAGGGTCGTTGGTTATTGCAGTCTCACCTTAAATAAGGCTTCATGCTTTCTTCTCTGTGGGAGACCCCAGCCGTCTTCAGGCCAACTTACTTCTTTTGAATCAGGAACTCAGCTGCTCTGCCTCAGTCCTTAAAGCCAGGCACAGTTTCCCCTAGGCCACTGATCGGACAGATCAAACCCCTCCAGGCAAAAGCTGAGCCACAGGGTCCAGTCCTTGGCCTTTTGGTGTCTTGCTCAGGCTTTCTTTGCTCACCGGCTTCTTTCTGCTTCAGGGAGAGAGCTGGCCATCAATGGCCAGCCCTTTTTTCAGCAGGACTCTTGGAGCTCTCTAGCATCAGGGGCCTCCTCTTCTTTCTGGGCTCCATGCACTGTCCTTAAAAATGAGGAACTCTGTTTCAGCTTAATTTGGGCTCCGCCCACTTAGCAGCTGAAAACAATGTCAGGCCAGATACTTTGTTTCTTCAAGTCTATTGAGTCTTTCCTGTTTTTCCTGACTTCAACCTTGTTTTTCAGTCTATTGAGTCTTTCCTGTTTTCCTGACTTCAAACTTGTTTTTCAGTCTATTGAGTCTTTCCTGTTTTCCTGACTTCACCCTTGTTTTTCAGTCTACTAAGTCTTTCCTGTTTTTCCTGACTTCATGCTGATAATGCTCTTCAGGCCCCGAATTAAGAGACAGTATCAGAAACCCCTATATATTTTCTAAATCTAATTTATCTAACCCCTACTGAAAGCAGCTTCAAGTGCCCCATGGGAATGTGCCTTGGGTAGTTAGTTACTGGTCCCTGTTGACTTCTTGTTTTCTGTCATTTTGTCCATTACTTTAGTTGCCCATGGGACATTGCTGCTTCTGTAAACAGAAGTGACTTGGTGTTTTATGATGGGTGGCAAGGCTGTGGTGGGGATCCTAAGCTCTGAAACAGATTCCCTTTACTGATCTCGGAGCCTCTGTTTAGTTTTTTTTTTGGGGGGGGGGGGTTGTTTGTTGTTTTTGGTTTTTTGAGACAAGGTTTCTCTGTATAGCAGTACAAGCTGTTCTGGTACTCTCTTTGTAGACCAGGCTGGCCTCGAACTCCAGGAACTCACAGAGATCTGCCTGCTTCTGCCTCTCAAGTGCTAGGATTAAAGGCCTGGCTTTGGAGCCTTCCTTTTGGTTTTGTTTTGGTTTTTTGAGACAGGGTTTCTCTGTGTAACAGCCTGGCTGTCCTGGACTCACTTTGTAGACCAGGCTGGCCTCAAACTCAGAGATCTGCCTGCCTCCACCTCCCGAGTGCTGGGATTAAAGGCGTGTGCCACCACTGCCCAGCTGGAGCCTTTCTTTAACTTGACTCTTACTTCAACGTTTTGAGCTACATGATGTGGAAAGTTAAGTTAGAGAAATGAGAGCTTTCTCAGAAGGACTTTCTTAGTCACAGAAGATGCTAAAACAAGTCTTCCTGCTGAAGCTGAAATAAAACCCTTGATCCTCGTCATGCCTAAGTATGTGAAAATAATGCAAATAATTTCAGTATCTGTCTGAGTGACGAGAATGTTTTAGCTAAGTCTTTTCTCCAAGTTCATACTTTCCCAAATGAATAAAGTAACTGGAGATTGTCATGTTTTAGACCAAGGTTAACAAAACCACAGGCTGCAAGCCATTCTCATCTGTGTATGGAAATGAAGTTTTTTTGGGGGGGCAGGTATTCACTGAGTGGTCGTTTAGGGTAGTTTTCACACTTTTTGTTAGACTGTGTGTACATAGGATCTGAGAACTGACATGCTTTTGAAGGTAGGATCAAAAATTGGAAACGTGGGGCTGGAGAGATGGCTCAGCAGTTAAGAGCAGTGGCTGTTCTTCCAAAGGACCCTGGTTCAAATCCCAGCACCCACATGGCACTTCATAGCTGTCGTAATGGCTGGGCATGGTGGCACTCGCTTTTAATCCCAGTACTCGGGAGGCTGAGGCAGGCGGATCTCTGAGTTTGAGACCAGCCTGGTCTGCAAAGTGAGTGGCAGGATAGCCAGAGCTATGCAGAGAAACCCTGTCTGGAACTTCCCCTCCCACCCCCCCAAAAAAGAAACACAAGACTTATCCATTTTCGCTGAGCAGCTTTGAATGGCAATGTCTCAGACTGCATTTGAATCACCAGATCTCTCTTTATTTAGCACGTAATCTCAGGGTCCATTGAAGACAAAAGAGAACTCAGACAAAGCCCTCACCTTTGAAAAATTAACATAAAAAGAAAAGCATGCCGGGCGGTGGTGGCGCACGCCTTTAATCCCAGCACTTGGGAGGCAGAGGCAGGCGGATCTTTGCGAGTTCGAGGCCAGCCTGGTCTACAAAGCGAGTCCAGGACAGCCAGAGCTGTTAAACAGAGAAACCCTGTCTCGAAAAAACAAAAAAAAAAAAAAAAAAGAAAAGCATATTTATACCAGGCTTGGTAGTATATCTTTAATCGTACCATTTGGGAAGTAGAGACAGAAAATCAGGAGTTTAAAGTCATCCTTGGCTACATAAAGACCACCCTGGACTGTATGAGACCCTGTCTTGCAAAGAATGAAAAGGAAAGGAAGAACACACATGGGTCTGGGAATGATTTGCAGGGCTGTGTGTCAAGGTGCCAAGATTGGTTATATTGACATCATGATATAGAGATTTGTGGCTGCTGGGTTAAAAAGCTGCTCATGAAGCATTTGGATTGGTGGAAGAGGAGGACGTAAGGAACAAAAATAAGCTGGCATCTTCTATTAGTGGGTCAGAAAAGAGACAAGTGGCCTGAATGGTGGGGCTTCTGGTATAGAAAGTAGGTCCTGAGTACAAAGTATCTTTGGAGGAGTTGAAACTTTATGCAGAGGGAGGATGTGAGCAGTATTTTAGCCATATGATTCAAGGTGGATGGATATAAAGTTTACCTTAGTGCTCAATATAGACCATAACAAACTCTCCCATTGCCAGGTATTTTGGCACATGGTTATAATTTCAACACTTGGGAGTCTGAGGCAGGAGTATCCTGGATTCTAAACTACAATAGAATATTGTCTCTATAAACTGAAGAGGGAAAAAGCTTGCCTTCAGAGTCAAGAATTGATCAGCATATGTAGCTTTTATAGAGATACTAAGACATACTAACCACACTTGTTTCCCCATCTCTCCTAGAATAAGCTTTCTGATTTGTTGGCGCCTATCTCGGAGCAGATCCAAGAAGTTATAACTTTCCGGGAGAAGAACCGAGGCAGCAAGTTTTTCAATCATCTATCAGCTGTCAGTGAAAGCATCCAGGCCCTGGGCTGGGTGGCTCTGGTAAGAGAGAAGGGAGAGTCTAAACAGGGAAAGGAGATATAGCTGCAGAGACTCTTAGTCACTGACTGCTTCTTCCTCCACAGGCTGCGAAACCTGGCCCCTTTGTGAAAGAGATGAATGATGCTGCCATGTTTTACACAAACCGAGTCCTCAAGGAATACAGAGATGTGTGAGTCTAGCCTTTCCCTCATGTAGGACAGGACAGGTGCAGCCGGTTACTTCCTGGAGTGACTTCTATGTTGGTTCTCTCACTTCAGGCTGTTTCATGGGAAGCTTGGAAGATCCCAGCTCATAGAAACTCCATTTGCATGCAGGAAATATTTCTGCTTCCATTTCTTCTTCCATTCTGAATGGCAGGCACTCTTTAGTTTCCTAGTCCTTACTCTTCCAGGTTTAGGGGGTTATGCTGGAGGTAACATGGATTAAGTTGCTTTCTTTTTCTTTTTAGTTACTGTATTATTATATGTATGGGTTTTTTGCTTGCATGTAAATCTATGCACCATGAGTGTGCCTGGTGCCTTCACAGGCCAGAAGAGAGCTTTGGATTCCCTAGAACTGGATCTTGTTATGGATTTTGTGGGACACCATGTGGATGCTAGTAACCACTCTGGGTCCTCTAACCACTGAGCCATCTCCCCAGACCTCTAAGTTGCTTGTTTGTATCACATTTTGTTCTGTTGCTATGTCTTAGTGGTGCTTTGGCAAAGGGGTCAGTAGGACTTAACTAGAAAATTTTCTTGCGTATTCATGTATTCGGATAAAGTGTTAGTGAGGCAGCCTGGCCAACATTGGTATTAAGAGGGTCATTGAGTTCTAACCACAGAATCATGCTAGTCCTAAGTGACTTCTCTGTTGCTAATTTTGAGCTGCAGTGACCACAGTTACTTAGCTCTGTAACTATCCAGACATCATCAGTCAGCAGTGTTAAGAAATAAGCCTTCATTTGTGTGAAGTGTGTCCCACAATACCACACACTTTTTAAATCCTTGTAGCTGCCTGAAATTACACATACCCTGTTTGGAATTTACCCTGTTATTTTATAACTGAAGAAACTAGGTCTTGGGCTAAGTAAGCAGAGTCTTCTAGCTAACATTTAGAAAAAAGAAAGGAAATTATTCTAGATACAGTGCAGTGTATAATAAGTATATATAATATATATATATACTGTATAATAAATGTGATCATTTCCTTTTTTGTTTTGTTTTCCAAGACAGGGTTTCCCTAGCTGTCCTGGAACTCAATCTGTAGATCAGGCTGGCCTTGAACTCACAGAGATCTACCTGCCTCTGTCTCCTGAGTGCTGGGACTAAAGGCGTGCGTCACACTGCCCAATTGATTGTCACCTCTTAAATAAAGAAACATCTTTTGTTGGGAGCATATTTTGACACAAAGCACTGGGCTCATGGAGTCCCTCAGTTCCATGGCAATGCCTGAGTAATCTTGGCTTCGTTGTGACTTCCTACACAAATGTCTGCTTTTAGCCACTTTGCTGTTAGGTTCTGCCTGGGTATATTTTGAAGGAAAAAAAATTTCTAGTCCTAAAAAAAATTTTGATAAACACTGCTGCCAAAGATAGACATGTAACCCAAGGTCCGGTCTAATGATGGTAGTAGGGTGAGCTTTTAGTTTTGGTTCTTTCTTTGTATTTTGTTTTTTGGATATTTTTATTTGTTTGTTTGCGTGTTTGTTTGTTTTGAGACAGGATCTCTCTGTAGCCATGGCTCTCTTGGAACTTTGTAGACCAGGTTAGCATTAAACTCAGAGCTCTACCTCCTCCTCCTCCCAAATGCTGGGATTAATGTATGCACCACCATACCCAGCTTGTATTTTTTTGTTTTGTTTTTGTTTTTTTAAACATCATTGATGAGAGGCTAGAGAGATGGCTTAGCAGTTATGAGCACTGGCTGCTTTTGGGGAGGACTGTGCTTTGCTTCCCAACACCCAGAACTATCTATAACTATGCTGGCCTCCTTGGACATAAGGCAAGCACGTGGCATACAGCAATACTTGTAGGCAAAACACCCATATACATAAAACAAACTAATTTAAAAAATATTATTGATAGGAAAGCTGCCACTGAGCAAAACCTAAGAAATGCCACAGGCAGAGTATGTGAGCATAGGATGAGATTGTTAATTTTCACAGGGATAAGAAACACGTGGACTGGGTGAGAGCTTACTTGAGCATATGGACAGAACTTCAGACTTACATCAAGGAATTCCACACTACTGGCCTGGCCTGGAGCAAGACGGTTAGTGAGCCCCCTCGTCCTTCCTCTCCTCTCTCCAGGGTAGGGTCCACTGGCTTTCCAGACTTACAGTCACCAAGACCAGGAAAGGGATGCTGTAGACATAGTCCAGCAGCCAAGAGCTCTGACTGATCTGTTAGAGGACCTGGTTGTGATTCCCTGTGCCCGCAGGGCAGCACCTCACAGTTGACTGTCACTGCACCCTCTTCGGTCCTCCTTAAGTTCCAAGCACACATGTGGTACACAGACATGCATGCAGGCAAAATACTCATACATATAAAATAAAAAAGTAAGTTGAAATAAATTAAACTAAAAAAGCACAAAGACAAGCTTCTATTATAAATTAACAGTCTAAATGCTATAATAAATGCACAGGCCACAGCAAGTAAAGAAAAATCCAAAGGATTAGGAATGGATGACTATATTCTTGCACTTCCTGTTCAGGGGCCTGTGGCAAAAGAACTGAGTGGATTGCCATCCGGACCCTCTGTTGGATCAGGCCCGCCTCCTCCCCCACCGGGCCCACCTCCTCCTCCAGTCCCTACCAGTTCCGGCTCTGATGACTCTGCTTCCCGCTCCGCACTGTTTGCACAGATCAATCAGGGGGAAAGCATCACACATGGTGAGTGTTTTGTCATGAACAGAGTGTTTTGTCATGAACAGTTGTTACAGCAAATTGCATTAGATTTCATCAACTAGAAACAGTAGCTAGTCTAAACCAGAATCCTGGCTTGTATGTGGGAACATTGCATTTTGGTGTCACTTGTCTTCAAGTTACCCAAGGGATTACAACTTGATTAAGTGGTAATTGAAGGGCCAGTGAGTCGGCTCAGTATGTAAAAAGGTGCTTGGTGCACAGGCATGGTAATCCCTGAGAGCAGTCCTTGGAAGCCGTTTAAGAGAGAACGGACTACAGTGTTGTCTTCTCCCTCCACATACACACTGTAGCCTGAGCCCCCCTTCCCACAATAGTAATTTTAGTAAAAGGGCAGCTGGCACAGTGAGTAATGGCACCCATCACCAAACCTGACTGACGATTTGAGTTTGACCCCTGAGACCCACTTGGTGGGAGGAAACATCCGGACTCCTGCAAGTTGTTCCCTGACTACCCTCTCCCTCACTACAATAATTGCGTAACTAAGTTCGCAATTTTAAGAAGTGGAAGTTGAACATGGGCAATGACAATAGAAGTCATTAAATAGCACGTACAGGGTAACTTCTAGGCAGCTCACAGCACTGGCAGTTTTCCCAGAGCCTGTACCACAGTACCACATGTCTCTGAAGTCACTGTGTTGGGATGCTGATTTCTCAGGGGTTGTGTACTTGCCACATGGGAAATTTGCATAAGAATGAGCTACTGTTACAGGGAAAGTAGACGTTTCTGTTCCTAGCTGGTGAAATTCTTAATTGTACAACCCTTGACTAAGAATATACTCATGGAGCTAGAAAGATGACTCAGCTGTTAAGGGCACTGACTGCTCTTGCAGAGGACCCACATTCAATTCCCAGCACCCACATGGCTGCTCACAACTGTCTGTAACACCCTCACACAGACATACATGCAGTCAAAACACCAATGTACATTTTTAAAAAGTGAACTTACAAAGATAGATAAAACACTGTTATTTATAGTGGCCAGTAGTGGTGTAATTAGGGACATGACTGTTAATGTGGTGTATCCTCTTGATAGGATCCTGTGTAGCCATGAGATACACTTTTTCCAGCAAAGGAACCATATAATGGTTAAGGTAGTAGCAAATGTAACTACTATCTCTTAGAGCAGCTATGGAGATATGTATAAGTCCAGCCCCACTGAGGAAGGAGGATCTCACCATCCTCTGACCAGTTGTAGCTCCTCATAAAATAGCTTCTACCTCCAAAACCAAAAATGTTGCAACCACAGTAGTTGCAGAGCTAAAACTGACACTTATTTTTGGTTTATGTAGTCAGCATACTTTGGGCCAGCCTGCTTACTAACTCTGTAATCTTTTTTAAAAAAGAAAAAGTTAAAAAACATGAGGAAAAAATTTTAAGTGAATATTAATAACTAGGTCAAATTTGTTAACAATCTGTATGACTATAACCAAATAAAACAGTATGAGTAGGGACTAGATGACTGACAAGATCCAATAAATAACCTCTTACCCAGGCTTCTATAAGCAAGCCTGATGAACCTCATTATGTCACACACAAAGACATGAAATAGAAGGGGGCTTATGAGGAAAGGAAGGGACCAACAGAAATGGTGGGAGAACAAGAGAAGGTAATGGGTGTGAATATGATCAAAACATTCTATACATGTATGGAGATCACAGTGGGACACATTATTGTGTGTAATAATACATATTAACAGAGAAGTAGGAAAATTTCAAAAATCAAGAACTTGATTAAGAGGGTTAGCTCTTTTTCCACTAAATTTTCATTACCATGACATACATGTTCTGTGTGTATATATTTGATATACACTTTTCTAGATCTGTTTTTGTGCATTTACCTATCCTTGCACCTTCCTCACCTTCACTTTTGGGTTTTTTTGTTTGTTTTAAATTAAACCATATAACGAAGAGGATAAGAAAAACCATTAAAAACACTTCTCCAAAACGGCTTGCAAGATAGTCTCTCAAGAGCTTGAGTTCTTGCTTTGAAGTTTCTGCTAAGGACTAGTGACAGCACACCTTGTTTATTGCCTTCTGGTATGAAGAACAGGAACAGGTAACTGTTGTGTGTTCTTACAGCTCTGAAACATGTATCTGATGACATGAAGACCCACAAGAACCCTGCCCTGAAAGCTCAGAGTGGTCCAGTTCGGAGTGGCCCCAAACCGTTCTCTGCACCCAAACCCCAAACCAGCCCCTCTCCCAAGCCAGCCACAAAGAAGGAGCCAGCTGTGCTGGAACTGGAAGGGAAGAAGTGGAGAGTGGTGAGTTAAAATAACCTGGACTCCCAGGAAGGAGGGCAGGAAGAGGCTTTAAGCAGAATTTAGCTGAAGAGTGTGGGCTTCTGGTTTATGGTGGGAGAACAAAGGTTTGGGATGAGACGTTGTTTTGGCTGATGTGTGTTTTGTGGTAAGAGTCCTGGGTGTGTCTTCATCAGGAAAACCAGGAGAATGTTTCCAACCTGGTGATCGATGACACTGAGCTGAAGCAGGTGGCTTACATATACAAGTGCTTCAACACCACATTGCAGATCAAGGGCAAGATCAACTCCATTACAGTGGGTGAGTCCCCTGCTGCCCTACAGCCTGAGAGGGCAGGAGCTACTTTCGACGTCTTTGTAATTCTCACTACTGCCCTTTGCAGTCACACTGCTCACTGCATCCCTTCTTCTCCTAGATAACTGTAAGAAGCTTGGCCTGGTGTTTGATGACGTGGTGGGCATTGTGGAGATAATCAACAGTAGGGATGTCAAAGTTCAGGTAACCTGACACCTTGGCTCCTCCTTTTGGTCCCTGAAAGATTAATTGATACTCGCAGATGCTCCCTGGCAGGAATCTGATTCTCCAGAGTCTGTAAGCCGAGCTACTTTGGATGTGGCAGAAGTTGGCTCTTTAAGGGAGCTCTTTCCAGGACCTGGCCCAGCCCACCCCCAGTTTCTAATATCTGTTGTGCACTGGGGGGTTTGTGAAGTAGTGTAATCACTTAAGGCAGTGACTACCGTCTGCATAGCTTAGTCTGCTTATAGCTGCTAGAACTCAGCTGTCTTGGTTTCTTTCTACAGGTGATGGGAAAAGTGCCAACCATTTCCATTAACAAAACAGATGGCTGCCATGCTTACCTGAGCAAGAACTCCCTGGATTGTGAGATAGTCAGTGCCAAATCTTCTGAGATGAACGTCCTCATTCCTACAGAAGGCGGTGATTTTGTACGGTTTTTCCCTTTCCTTTTCTTTTCCTTCCTTTCATCCTTCCAGTGTCTCTTGTTGTTATCGAACTTCCAGGCTGGCCTGGAGCTCATTGGTGATCCTCCTGCCTCTGGGATATAGCCATATAGCACAGGGCTGTTTCTTTGATGCTGGAGATTGTACATGCTAGGCAAGCATTCTGCCAACTAAACGATATTCCTGAGGAATGTCACTTTAAAAACAGAAACAAGCTGGGCCTGTTGGTATACATCTGCATTCCCTATAGGGATATACCACATAACCCAGGCTGGCCTCAAGTTCAGATTCCTACCCTGTTTCAGACAGTTGAAACAGGATCAAATTTCTTGGACATTTGACATTCTATAGGTAAATCCCAACAATGCACACAGAGGCCAGGTAATCCTGTGAAGGGGGACCCCAGGGGAGGGTCATTCCTGCCTTTCTTAGCTGAGAATAAGAGTGCTGGCCCCCCTCAGGCTGGTGTCTAGAGCTGTCTGAGTCTGTCCAGGACCTCAGATCACTAAACAGTGAACAGTGTGGAGCAGCATGGCTGGTTTGGTTAATTTGTCTCACTCCATGTGTTGAGGGAGGTCCTGGGGGTCAGGAGAGAGAGCTGGAATTACAGACGGTTCTGAGCCAGCACATAAAGTTTCGAACAAGTGCTCTTAGCACTGAGTCGTCTTTCCAACCCCATCAACCTGTCGACTCTTTTGTAGAACGAGTTCCCAGTCCCTGAGCAGTTCAAGACCCTGTGGAACGGGCAGAAGTTGGTCACCACAGTGACAGAAATTGCTGGATAAGCAAACGAACGCCAGTGGGTCCTGTGCCCTCTCCCATGGGATACATCTGTGGAGACGGTTCTTTTCTAGATTTCCTCTACCTTTCTGCTCTTAAACTGCTTCTCTGCTCTGAGAAGCCCAGCTACCTGCCTTCACTGAACATACCTCAGGCTGAGACGGGCGGGACAGCAGGTCAGTGGATCTTTGCGGGAATTTGCAGCTTCTCCGCATCATTGCAGCTGCTCCACAGCAGTCCAAGCTTACAGAACTGCAGGCCAAGACTGGGGCGCTGAATCTTTCAGCTTTGGGGGGGGGGGGTCATTCTACCAACAAACAGTCTTTGGAGGTTAAAAATGTCCTGGAAACAGACAGATCAGAATGCATACTGATCTCCTAACAGTGAACATGGTAGCAGGAGCTGATGATCCCACTAGGTTCCTCTCTAATCAACCCAACTTTTCGATGTTGACGAGGCCAGGGTTGCACTGGACCAAAGGCTAAAGCTTGCCTCCCAGCATTCCAAGCAGACTTTTTCCTAAAAGCATCCTTCATTCTGCATTCCATCCCGAGTCAACCTCAACCAGAAAAAAAGTCTCAACATCCCCCCCCACCGCCCCCGTGGGATGACTACATTGGTTCCCATGGGGACAACTTAAACAAAAAGGAAATAGAGAAGCAGAACATCATTCCAAGGGATCTGGCATTTTTCCTTCTTGCCAAAATGCCTGTCATACTCAGCAGCTTAGGGCCTCAGTGTAAGCACCTGAACAGGACTAACACTTCACTGCAGGAAGGTTAGCTCTTGATTTACATCACAGCATTGCTGCTGCAAATCCCAGTTCTCCCTCTAGGACACACTGACCAAAATATGCAACCTTTTTTTTTTTTTTTTTTTTTTTTGGTGGGAAGAGGAAGAGAGACTGTCCTGTGACTTCTGCCCATTTCCTGAGGCCTGTGGAAATAAACCTTTATGTACTTAAAATTATACAGAAAATAGAATAAAGTTAATACCAAACTTGTTTAGTTACTCACTTGATGTTTTCTGTACTGAGATGTAAAAATACTGAAAATGACACCAAGGTTAAAAAAACTACTCTTTATTTTAGACAGCCTTGTAAAGCTACTTTCATATCCTCCTGCTTTCTGCCCTTAACCGTCATCTTTTTATTCGAAGAATAGGTTTGAAGAAGGAAAAGGAAAACCTGGTAATGGGTGGATTCTGCAGTGCTAACAGGGTGCTTTCATGAAAACAACCATTTCTCCAGACTAGTGCTCTGCAGGAGGCATCCAGAAAGTGCTGAGATCTTTTCAGCACGGGTGCTAAAGGGCTCATGCTCAGACGACATAGGAAGTGATAGACCAATGTTGCTTTTGTTGTACCATCGGTCTTCATCAGTTTTTAATGTGGGTTGGTCTCCAGAGGAAAAAGGAATACTACAATATTCTTCAATCATTTTATTGAACCAGATCAACAGCAGTAAATAGGATTTAGGGTAGAAGTGTAAAAGCATCCCCCCCATCTTTTCAGATTGTTCCTCCCATTCTTTGCAGTGGGTGTGACATTTATGCCACTTGTAGTATTAAAGTTATCCAAGAATGGAATGCAAGAACGGCCACCTGATTTTTACTTCTCCACTCTCCCACTATCTCATGATCTATAAGACACACACTGCTGTAGGGTGTAGTGGCGCATGCCTTTAATCCCAGCACTCAGAACACAGACACAAGTGATCTCTGTGAGTTCAAGGCTAGTCTGCTCTGTAAACTGAATTCCAGGGCAGCCAGGGCTATACAGTGAGACTCAAGAAAAAAGAAAAAAGTGCATTTCTTCTCTTAAGCAACCATGCTGACCTCCTTTTGTGACTAATTCTATTACTGAGGATTAAGGATGCAAGGTGCACTCTGGGGGGGCATGACATAGGCTTGTGGAGTGACCGCTAGGTGCCACTAGAGGGCAACACTTAAATAGGAAAACAGCTTTAAGAAGTGATGTGGAAACATAATGCAGGTGATGCTGTCCAAGCACAGCCCACACCAGCAGTGCTGAGAAAGTGCTTGTGCGAACACCTCAGGACTGGGTACCACCGGGCTTCTATTTGCTCCAAATATGTATGGGTTTCAACCTCAGAGCCTGTCTCCCTGTTTTACTTTCTTCCATTTTCTTTGGGCACAATTATTGATCTGCAACAGTAGATTCTCTTTCTCAGAAGGGAGCTTGACCATATCACAAGGTTGTAAGACAATCTCCACGGTTATTAGCTAATTAAACTTGAATTCAACACCGCATGGTGATAGGAGGCAGCAAAGGATAAGATTCAGATCTTAGATCTTTCCAAGGAGGTCATGTTAGATGATAACAGGAGAGAAGGACTAGTTGCAAGCCAGAATAGAGTTCAGGGTTGGGCATGAAGAATTGTTCACATGGCTTGGAAGAGCTGTGGTTTCCTGAACTCTGCTGCAAAGTGCAAGGGCTTCACTTAAGAAGAGGTATGATGTGGGCATTAAACCATTCACTAGACAGTTGCAGATGGTCCCCTTCCTTGGCCAGAAACACTAGCTTTCCTGCTTTGTCCATTTGCTTTAGCCCCAGGCGGTCCTGTAGAGAGAGAAAGGCCATAATGAATCCAAGAGGCTTAATGAAAGGTTTTAGACTAAAACAGTAGAATGTTAACATGTGGTCTCAAAATAGACTTTCCCCTCAGTATTAAAATAGAGGTATACTGTTGGCGGGGTGGGGGGTGGGGGGTGGAGGGGGATACTTCCTTTCAGATCTTTGTTTTGTTTTGAGACAGGGTCTTGCTTTGTGGCCCTAGCTGGCCTCAAACTTACAGCAATCCTGCCTCAGCCTCCTGAGTGCCGGGATTATAAGCATGTACTACCATGCCTGGTTCCTTCATTTTGCTTCTAAGCATTAAAAATACATGTGCAACACCAACATAGTGGCACACCCCTTTAATTCCACCATTTGGGAGGCAGAGGCAGGTGGATCTCTGAGTTCAAGGCTAGCCAGATTTACATGGAGAGTTCCAGGACAGCCAGGGCTATATGGAAGACACTGTCTTTTTTTTTTTTTTTTTTAAATGCAGTTGAGATTGCTCTAGTTATGTTCTGCCCCACCCCCAACTCCTGCAAGATGCTAGAAATTAACCCAGGACCTGCTCCTGAGCTATACCCCCAGTGGCTAGTCAGCTTTCTGAAAAGCTGGGCAAGCCACAGGCAAAACTGGCACAGAACATCATCGTGAAGTAGGGCTGAGCCAAAGACAGGAGAAAATTAGCCAAATAATGTTTTAAAGCCGGGCGGTGGTGGCGCCAGCACTTGGGAGGCAGAGGCAGGCGGATCTTTGTGAGTTCGAGGCCAGCCTGGTCTACAAAGCGAGTCCAGGACAGCCAGAGATATTCAGAGAAACCCTGTCTCAAAAAAACAAACAAACAAAAAAAATGTTTTAAGATACAACATATCCGACTCTTAGGATAATGGACTTGGGACATGTTAGCATCTTGGAGTTACAGTGTTCTCATCTAATAGCCAGGATGTCCTTCTCTTGCTGGGAAGAGAAGATCTAGCAGGTAGAACGGTGCCACTGCTTGTCTGCGCTGGGTTTGAGTTTCGTGATAAGGAAGCTCTTGGATGTAATTTTCAAAGCTGCCAGAACCTAGCTTCCCTTTATTTCGACCTCATCTAAATCAGGACCTGACACACGAGAAGGGGGAGAAAAACACCTCCGAAATTGTGTGGGGGAAACTGTAGTAGAAGGTGGTTCAGTGAAAAGAGGTGCTTAGGCATTTGTGAGTCATCTCCACTATAAATTCTGAAGTTTGTGACAAGTGGTGAAACACTGCAACTTCCGCTTGAGAAACAGGACCAGCTCTGAACACAATCTGCAACAGCCCCAGTTCAGATCTTGCAGTAGGAATTTCCCTTGTCAATGCCAGATTGATAGATTTATCCTTGGTGTGGGGAACAAACTCAAAAGTCATCATGCATGCTAAACACATGGTCTGCCACTGAGGCACACCATCAGACCACTGAAGTCCACACCCCCATGGCCGCCGTAGCTATCATAATACCTTGTCCATGTGGGCATTTGCTTAGAGGCTTCTCGGATTTGTAGTAAACTAACTCTGCAAAGGAAGTCAGTTTCAAACCTTTTCTTCCAAAGTAGAACCTTATACAGATGGTGTTTCTCTTTTTGTGTTTAAACACCACGAGAAAAAGGTCATAGGATCTAGTAAATATTTCTAAACCAGCACCCAGGACATTAGTGTGAAAACTGCGTACTATGACCTAAATCAGGTGGCCCATGAGCCTGGGACAGACAAGGCAGGGGTGTAACTCTAGAGAATCCAGCAGCTCCAGGAACCAGAAGAACAGAAACAGTATCAACCTCCCAAAACAGATCTCTCCCTCCACTACCTCTGTGTATAGAGTGGTCTTCTGGAGGGGAATAGTTTCTTTGGCTTGGCCACTTCTGTAAAATCCAAACCACTGCAGGAGAGAAGGAAGAAAATTAGGTCAGATCATTCACTCAGCACACTTTCAAAAGTCATTTGAAGCTTGCTAGTACCTAAAACTACCAGCAACATGAACATTGTAATATATCCAACATAGCAAGCAAGGAGGAAGAATGGGAATGGGGTTTTTGGTTTTGGTGGCCTGGACCTCACTTGTGTAGCCCAGGTTATTCTTGCTAACCATCACAAACACCCTTCAGTTAGACCTTGCAAGCTCTCTGAGCCTCTTGAATGCTAGAGCTACAGGCATGTAACATAAGGATGTATCTTGAGTTATCTCATTTTAAAGGTCAATCCTGAGTCATGAGCTAATCTTTCTGAAGTTTTCCATTTCCCTGTAACTCCTGCTTCCTTTTTTAACTGCATCAACCCTGAAAGTCCCTGTGCTGCCCCAGTCATTCAAGGATGGATATACAAGCCCTTTTCTCAAGAAGCTCCTAGCTTAGCAGGCACAGAACCAGTTCAACTCTTTAGCACCAGGTCAGAAGACTTCTCTACAGAATCACACGCCATTGTGATGCAAAAGAGTAATGAGAATTGAGTAGGGATTTTCTAATGAAACGCTTCTGCAGTCATGGAAATTTGGCTTTCATATAGTTTTCATAGCATAAAACATTTAAAATATTTTCTGTTTATATATGTAAAATTCTGGGCCACTCAAAAATATAGAGGTTTGGCCCCCAGGCTGCCTTCCCCTCCCCTGTGATCTGACAGTGTGAGTTGAGGTTGGTGACTTCAAAAATGGAAGCAGCTGGTAGTTGCTGACACCTGTCATTCCAGCACTCAAGAGGAGGGAGAAGGATCACTAAGTTCAAGGCCATCCCGAGCTGCAGAGTGAGAACCCTCTAAAAGAAGGGAGCCAAAATCTGGGAGTAGGGATAGTGTCCTAGAGGAATGCTGTAGTATTTGGCCTTAACAAAAGGACAGGAGAAGCCAGGCGGAAAAGCCAGAGGAAAACACTCAAATGACATGGCGTGTGAAAAGCTTTCGAACAGACTTGGAACATTTCAAGTACTAAAATCCGGGTGGCAAAGCTGGAAACATGGGCCATTCTGAATCAAGGCAGACCCGGACATCAAACTCAAAGTTTAAAGATGGGCTAGTGATTTTGAACCTTTTTGGTCACAGATCTCTGAGAATCTCATTAAAACTATAAACCTTTCCCTCACAAAATGTAACCACATACTTTCACATAAAATTCTGGGTGGAACTCGGGGACTGCAACTGATCGAGTGTCCCACTTATGGGACAGATACCTTGTTTACAAGTGAAGGCTGGTGGTGAGAACAGGTTTTCCCCAGAAAGCAGCTATAATCAGTACCATTGATCTCCTGCAGTCTCTAACACTCTGTGGCCACGTGTCTTACCTCGGTGTCTACAGGGTCCACAATGGAATCGTTCAGGAATTTCACCATCACAAACTTCTTGAGGGCCATCAGGTTCTTCTTGTAGGACTCATTGACACTCTGCAAGAAGAGTGGACGGTACTGTAGGGTCACTGCTATCTAGTGCTGGCAGGGGGATTCAAACTTCAGCCTTCCCTTAAAACCCATCTGACTGACATATCATCAACCACAGGCTGGATTCTAGCGTGAGTTCTGTCCACGTATTTTAGATATAATTAGTCACTAGGTCACCTTTCAAACCAAGGCAAGATAAACAGAATTCTGGGTGGTTCTGTGGTCTGATTTTGTTCTTTGTTGTCTGCTTCAACTTTCTTGCTTAAAACAACAAACACCCTCCAGTTAGCCATCATAGAATCAACTGTTAAGTTTACCAGAATGTCCCAAAACCATGCTCGTGCCTGGGCACAGTCCATGCCTTTCCCAGAGTCTCTCAAGTCTCTTCTGAGAAAACCTGCCCTGAAGGAAGGACCCCATCAGGCAGACACATCCTTTGTGAAGACAGCAGCTGGGAATTTCCACCTTGCCCAGCAGGCCACCTACTGGAACCTCATCCTTCTGCTTCAACATGAAGAGGGGGCCTTCAGGGAGGAGGAGGGCCAGATGAGTCCCAGCCCAGCAACTCTAACAGTAACTGAAATCACGAGTCCTGCCTCTCATAAACAAAACCAGTGGTTCCTGGCTTCTGCGTGGGACCGGGGTATTTTTCATAAATGGTCACTGCTGAGTTCTCTCTGGTGGCCAGAAAAGAATGCCCTAACCATAACAGTGTGGTTGGGTGCTTACCCTCTCTTGATTTATGTCTGCCAAGAAGAGGCTGTGGTTGCGGTACACTTCCTCCTTGATGGGGTCATGCCAGTACTGGGCTTGCACCAGGCTAAGGAAGAGAAGGAATGAAGGTAAGTAGGTACTTCTCAGTCAACGTGCCCAGAGCATACCTCAGTGCCTCGGCAACCAGGAGACTTTGAAATGATGAAGACCAAAGCCCCAAGTCCCAGGCCTTGCCTTCTAATAGGGAGTACCTCTTAGCAGGGTCACCGAAGCATCCTGCTGAGAGAATGACATGCCATTCGGCAGACACAGGCCAAAGATTTGGAGAAGAGATTCATCGGTACTTGGCCTCCTTCCAACGACAGTGGTCCGGGCTGTCCCCACAGCCCCACCTCCCTCCCTGCTTTCTATTCATCCCATAAGACTCAACTTCTCATCTTCCTCACACTGGATGGAGATTTGGCCATCTCAGTGTGACTATCAGTAATCAGAATGACACACTAATCTGTTCATAAATGTATTTGGAGCAGATGTGGTGGTACCCAACTGCAATACCAGCACTTGAGAGGTAGAGGCATAGGGTTGGGAAGTTCAGGGTTATCTTCAGCTACATAGAAAATTTGAGGTCATCCTGGGCTAACATTAGACCCTGTCTCAAAAAAAGATGTATTTGGAAGTTCTAAAAAGTTTAATTTCACTGATACTTAAAAATTCAGGGCTAGGAGCTAAAGAAATGGCTCAGTGTTTAAGAGTACTGGCTGCTCTTCCAGAGGACCTGGGTTTCATCCCCCCACCCACCCACATGGTGGCTCACAACTATTTGTAACTCCAGTTTCTGGGGATCCAGTACTGCCTTTTAGCCTCCCTGGGCACCAGGCATGCACATGGTGCACATACATACATGCAGATAAAACATTCAAACATAGAATAAAAATATCTAAGAAATAAATCAGGGCTAAAGGTATAGATCACAGATAATAGTATTTGTCTGACCTGCACATGACTCTGGGTTTGATCCTCAGCACTGCAAAAATAAAGTTCAACAGGTTGTGAACATTTATAAAACACTGCCTCACTACTGATCTTGTCAAGGCTTTACCATTGCTTCTTACTACTTTTCCCCCATAGGACTGTAAGGCCCTCGATAGACAGTAGATGCTCTAGACTAGGGGTCTGCTAAACGTCATGTGCTCACTTACACAGGATGTGAGGCAGGCTATGCTGGAGCCTGTGTTAGGGGTGTAAGGCGAAGGGAGGCTGGACAGGTGAGAACATGGGTGGGGTCACAGCTTCGAGGGTGGGTGGGTAAAAACGCCCATACAACTTTTTGAGGTGACTGATCATGGCTCACACATTGGGAAGAGGTGGTAAGAAAGGTCTTTGGACCCAGTCAAACCAGCTTTTCAGGAGGCCGATGACTAAGGGTGAGTGTGAGAGTAACCATCACCATTAAGCTCTTGCCATCAAAATCAGACAGGTAAGAAGAGAAGGCAGGAAGATGCAAGGGACATTCCATTGTTTGATGGAAGTGGTACAGACCAGAGGAGGCCTGAGATGAGCAGAAGCGGAGGGGCCTGGGAGGAGGTTCATGAAGCAGACAGAAGAACAGATGTGCACTCTCGCTATCAACTTGTACCACTGAGGGGGAGACTGGAAAAGGCTAACCTTAAGTTATACCACAGTAGTAAAGGTAAGTCTACCCACTTTGGTGTCTTGAGATGGGGTTTCACTGTGTAGTCCAGGATAGACTCAAATGGACACTCTTCCTGCTATCCCCAGTGCTAGGATTACAGGCATACACCACCCCACTTGACTTTTTGGTTTGTTTTTATCAGGGAAGGTCTTGCTATGTAACACTGACTTGCCTGGTCCTTACTACATAGCCAATGGGGCCCTCAAACTCACAGCAATCCTCTTGCCTCAATCTCCTGAGCTCTTCTGGCATTATAGGTATGAGGCATTGGAAACCAAAATGTTATGGAACTCCATTAATTTATTTTATTTATTTATTTATTTTAGTATTTATGTGTGGGTATATGTTAGTGTTCATATAGGTGTGTGTGGATGATCCCGTTGTTCTTGTGGAGGTTAACATTGGGTGTCCTATCTCTCTGTACCATATACTCTGAGATGCGGTGATAGGCTGGCTGGACAGCAAGTTCCCAGAATCCACTTGTCTGTGCCTCCCAGTGCTGGGGTTGCAGATGTGTGCCACCATGCCCAGCTTTTCATGTAGGTGCTGGCAATCCAAACTCAGGTCCTCATGTCTCCACAGCAAGCATGTTACACATTCACCCTCCTCTCAGGCCCCAGGAATGCCTTTATTGCTCTTACCAACCTTTCCCACCATTTTGTTTGCGCTGCTTACTAGGAAGTCTCATATTGGCCTTCTGTGCAAATGAGGCTTTTCCATATACATTAAAAAAAAACCCTACTGAAATTAAATAGTGGCCTAGTCTGTGCTACCAGCTGTGGTATGACCCGGGGAGGCTATGTTAGTGCTGTGCTGTGTCACGCAACACCCCTCAAGCCATCCTTCCTTCCATCTAATTTCACTACCTTGGTGTCTCAGCCACCACTGTCTCTCACCTAGACCACTGCAACAGACCCTGAGCAGTCTCTTGTTTGTCTCCTAGCCCTCTCAGAGTCCACTTTGCACAGTAGAGGTCTTCTGAAACCATAATCAAGTCATGTTGGTCTTCAGCTTAAAACCCCAACAGCTCTGAATGCTGTTACAGAGAGAACAGCACCTCTCAGCATTCCTTTCTTGGCCAAGACCTTGCATGGTACAGCCCCAACTTGTTTCTTCAATTCTCCCATCTGTCACTAAAGTCACTACAGTCCAGAACAAGCCTAACTTGTCCCTGCCTGTGTGCTGGCCATTCTTTTCTTGGCTTCTCCTATGTTCCTTCCATCTCCTCCTTCACACCCCAGATTAAAGAAACCCAGTATAGGAACCATATCCATCACTTCCTGCCTGCATCTCAGCAGATTCCATCTAAGGTGCCCATTTCCCTTCCCCCACTAGTACCAGACCAAGGTGCCCAATTGGCTTCTATTCCATGGTATCTATGAAACCTGGGACCAGTTTGGCAAATACTCAGTATTTGATGAAATGAATAAGAGACTTTACAACCGCAACTAAAAGAAAAAATAAAATGTCCACACTAGAAAAGGAAACAGAAAGCTGAACGTTTTAAAAACAGCCTGACCATGGTAACAGCCCAAACCTTTTACATAATGGGAACTTCCTTTTTTTTTTTTTTTTTTTCCCTGAGATAGGGTTTCTCTGTGTAGCCCTGGCTGTCCTAAACTCACTTTGTAGACCAGGCTGGCCTTGAACTCAGAGATCCATCTGCCTCTGCCTCCCGAGTGCTGGGATTAAAGGTGTGTGCCACCACACCCGGCAATTACAGACAGCAGTGAATTGCCATGCGGGTGCTGGGATTTGAACCTTTGGAAGAACAAACAGCCAGTGCTCTTAACCGCTGAGCCATCTCTCCAGCCTGCTTAACTTTAAAAATGACTCTCCAGTAAGGCATGTTACTAACCTCTTGTCAGAGGTTCAAAGTGCCCAGGGCCACATGGCTAGCTGATGACAGAATCAGCTACTTTGGTCACTCTCCAACAACCCCCAGGAGAACAGAGCAGGCCACCCCCTTTCCCTTTGCATGTCTGAAGGTGACTTCATTTCCCCTTGTCATACAGGGTCATACCTTGGTACAAGCATATAGGATTCATCTTCCCTCAGAGTACAAAGCTCTGTACCGATACCTTCTGGGTGGCAGCAGTCCCGCAGGGGAGCATGCTGGATTTGGCAAGTCCCCAAGATTTGGACTCTTCAGATCCATCCTGGTTGGGATCTATTCTTCATGCATAGTGCTGTGAAATTTCACAGGAATGCGCGGCACTAGGCTTTGCTTATCTTACTTTTTTCTGTCCTGGACACAGTGCTCAGCAAGCCCTTTCAGTCTGGAAGCTAGCTCATGCATGGTAGTAACTTGGACATCTTGCATTACTTCTTTCTTTTTTCTTTTTTTTGAGACAGGTCTCTCTGTATCTCCGGCTGTCCTAGAACTCACTATGTAGACGAGGCTGGCCTTGAACTCACAGAGATCTAGCTGCCTCTGCCTCCCGGAGTGCTGAGATTGAAGGTGGGCAACCCCACCCCCTTATATACAGGAAGACTTTAGTCACTTCCTCCAAGAAAGAAGCCATCAGACTGCCTGGCACATAACAAGGTTAGCTCTAAGTCTGGGTCTTCCAGTTAAATTGATGAGAGTATCTGCCAGGGTGGAGGAAAGTAGTCACCTAGATACTAGTGTCAGGGATCTGGGGAGTCAGACTGCTCCTGCCTCAGGTTTTCAAAGGGTCCTGGTTTGGCCCCACCCACTTACTGAAACTTTATAACTCACCATACATCCCCCAGTTCCCAAACCTTCCAGGGGCTCTGGAGCACAGGTGGTTGCAGGGTGCCTTCTACGGAGGTAAAGCCTTCAGCCTTTCAGCTGTACCATAGCAGTTCTTATAACCACCCTTCTGTTTGCTCTTTCAAAGACATGCTGCTATCTTATATTGGCTCTTGTTTCCTCTTTTGTTCTATTTGCCTCATTCAAGTCCTTTATTATTTTTATTTTAATTAATTAATTTATTTATTTTGGTTTTTCAAGACAAGGTTTCTCATCTTAATTTTATTTGTTTGTTTTTTTGTTTTTAGCTTTTTGAGACAGGGTTTCTCAGTATAGCCCTGGCTGTCCAAGAACTTACTCTGTAGACCAGGCAGGCCTAGAACTCACAGAGATCTGCCTGCCTCTATCTCTCTGTCCTGAGTTGTTCATATCAGGCCTGATTTTTTTTTTTAAAGATTCATTCATTTATTTATTTTTAAATTTTATTTTATTATTTGTTTTTAAATGTGCACTGGTGTTTTGTGTAAATGCATGTCTGCGAGAGTGTCAGATCCCTTGAGACTGGAGTTATAGACAGTTGTGAGCTGCCATGTGGGTGCTGGGAATTGAACCCTGGTCCTCTGGGAGAACAGCCTCTTAACTGCTGAGCCATCACTCTAGCTGCAAGATTTATTTATATTTATTTTTATTGTATGTTTTGTTTTGTTTTTAACCTGCATGTGCGTATGTCTTGCACCATGTAGGCAGTGCTCCGAGAGGCCATAGGCTCCCTTGAGCCTAGAGTTATGAACAGCTGTGATATTACTAGCAATTACTCCCGGCATCCTGACCATGCATGTCAGTAGGGTACAGCCACAGCGGGGACCTGACAGCCGCACTCACCGCTGCTGCACAGCTTTGGAGTAAGCACCAGCATTAAGCATTTTCCTGATTAAGTCACAGATGTGAGAACTCTCTCCAGGGCATCGAGGGAATCCAAAGACACCTGTGTTGGCAAAAAGACAATCACGCGTTACTCCAATAACCATATTGAATGGCCACTGTACCAGGTGCTGTGAAAACCGGGGATGGGGGGAGGGGGAGGAAAGTCCAAGTACTGAGAACTAACAGCATTGTTAGTTTCCTGTGGCACAACCACCCCCCACCCCCCAGGGACCTCTCTCTGTACATGCGGCTGCTACATACAGCACATGATTGCCGAATTGTCTTTCTGGGGAAATCACCTGGCTCCCGTCCCTATTCCCTTCCCAAGTCATACTTTTCATCCATGCACCGCCCCTTTCTTTAAATCCTCTGTAAATTACTTTTGACACCTAATACAGTGGAAATGTTCCATGGATTGTCATTACATTGTTGTTTAGAGAATGAGAAAAAAGTCTGTACATGTTCAGTACAGATTCAACTGTTTCTTGAATAGTTTCCCCTACCCTCTCTCCCCACCACTGTCCCTCTATCTTTCTTTTTATGAAGACAGGGTAGGGTCTAGTATAGCCCAGGTTGAACTCAAACTCTCTGAGGACAATCCTCCTGCCCCTAATCCTTAAATGCTGGGGTTCTAGGCACACACAAACACGACGGCCTTTCCCAGAATAGTTCTATTCCATGGATCTTTGAATCTACAGATATGGAACTCATGAATTCAGAAGGCCAAATGTGAGCTGCAGTGCAGCTCTGTGGTAGAGTTCTTACCTCACATGTGGAGACCATGGGTTTTATCCCCAGGAATACACGCACGCACGCATGCACGCACACAGAGGGAGATAGAGACATATGCAATAGACAGGGAGAGAAAGGGAGGGAGAGAGTGATCAAGATCTAGCTATCTCCACATTCTCAGGCCTTGCTCTGGACGTGTGACTTCAGCACCTGAGTTCCCTGGTAACTGCACCTCCTACCCCCATCCCAGAAGCTCCCTTTGCAGTAGAGGGAGACTACTACAGAATCCTCAACTGGTCAAGATGCAGAGAACAAGTGATGGTGTGGTGCCCAACTACAACTGACACATCTACAACACAGCATACTCGCAAGGCTCTCAGAAGAGAGGCGGAAAGACTGTAAGAGCCAGAAGACCAGCATGGCTGCTGTTCAGTAGTGTCTGTTATATATGACAGGGATGCTACACCTGTGAAATCTCAGCAGTATGGTCACCTAAAGAAGACATGCACAATGACAAACACCAGTTGGCATGCAGTGCAGGTGGGGAAATCTCACAGGGCCCCGCCCCTAAATGAAGAACTGGAGGCGATCAACGACAGGAGAGAGCGGGAGAAAGAATCAGTCTTCAGGAATGAGCCCCTGGTAGGCTATCCAACCCCAAGTGGTCATGTACATATAAGCAACAATAAATGGACTCAGGTTTCACACACACACACACACACACACACACACACCCCAAACACACACCAATAATGAAGAGATCGTGAATTTGGGAGGGAGTGGGAAGAGCTGGAGGGGCAAGGGAGAGTGGAAACGGTATGAATATAATAAGATAAATAGGAAATAAAGTATTTTTTAAATTAAATAAAAAAAAATAAAGAAAACTGCTGGGTGGTGGTGGCACATGCCTTTAACCCCAGCACTTGGGAGGCAGGGGCAAGTGTATCTATGTGGAAGCCAGCCTGGTCTACAGAGCAAGTTCCAGGACAGCCAGGAAGGGCTTGCAGCCAAGCTTTAATTTTTGTTGTCAAATGTGTTGATAATAATATACAGTATGAGATGAGTTCTAATCCAGTGATGCACTTTTTCTTTCAAATAGGTACTTCTGGCTAAGTAGTGTTAAAGGTTAGAACAAAAAAGTCATACACTGTGGGTTTTTTTTTTTTTTTTTTTTTTTGCCTAAGCCTAATATCAATAGCACAGCACAGTCAGAGAACAGGGAATGTCATTATATTTCCCTTTTTATGGTAGAGCTAGGGTGGAACCCAGGGACCTTGCACACACTGGACAAATGCATTACCACCAAGCTACAGCCCAGCCCAGCTTATGTTCTCAACTCCTTAACTGCCAACTGTCACTGGGATGGAACTCTTACCTCTATGAAATCTTATCAGTTAAGTAGAAGAAATGGCTACCAATGATTGGCCTGTGCTACAGAGTTTTGCAATCTGGAGAAACTTCCTAGTTCCCCATTAGTGGTGGCTACTTTGTTACACTATGCAGAAATGGCTGTGACAAAGGCTGTGGACTGAGTGTACAAATCAAAATCAAAGTACTACATTGCTTTCTTCTTTCCTTCTCCTCTTCTTCCTTTTTTTTTTTTTTTTTTTTTTTTTTGAGACAGGGTTTCTCTGTATAGGCCCAGCTGACCTAGAACTTGATCTATAGACCAGGCTGGCCTTGAACTCACAAAAGATCCATCTACCTTTGCCTCCTGAGTGCTGGGGTTAAAGGCATGAACCGCCACCATCCAGTGCTACTACATGTCTTTAAAAAGCAGGTAGGCAGGGCTGCAGAGATTGCTCAATGTAAGAGCATACATGGCTCTTGCAGAGGACCTAAATTCAGTTCCCAGCACCCATGCAAGGTGGCTCACAACTACCCATGACTCCAGCTCCTGGGAAATACAACACCTCTGTCCTCCTCACATACATGTAATTAAACACATTCAAAACACACACACACATCTTGGTGTGGTGGCTCATTACTATGATCTCGGCATCCGGATGGCTGAAGCAGGAATTGTTAAGAGTTTGAGGGCAACCTAGGCTACCAAACAAGACTTTATCTAAAAAGAAGGAGGAGGATGGGGAAAGAAAGCAAAGAAGCAAGCAAGGAAGGAAGGACTGGAATATTGTAAGAAAAATAAAGAAAAAATGAATACAAAACATCAGATGGACATGGGTTAGAAAAGAGAAAGAACTATGGGGATAAAGAGGTGAACGTTACCTTGATGTTGTCCCCCAACTGAGAGTAGGTTGATCATGGGAGGTGTTGGGCATCTCTGAGCCACTGCCCTCCTGGAGAAATCAAAGATGGCTGTCATTACTTCACAAATTAAGCTATTTAATACACCATGGGTCTCCAAACCACAGAGTTACAGGATCCTCCTTCCCTGAGGCTGAATACAAGTCTTATTTCAAAGAAAATAAATCAAGAGAGGCTGAAGAGATGCCTCAGTCTGTGACGTGCTTATCATGCAAGCATGAGGAACTGAGCCTGGATTGCATACTCCCCCTTAAAAAAAAGAAAAGAAAAAGCCCAGTGCAGCAAAAATCCAGTAGGATCATCACTGGGGAGGTAGAAACAGAGGGTCCCTGGGGCCTGCCAATCAGCCAGTCTATTAATATTGAACTCCAGGTTCACAGAGGAACCTTTTTTTTTTTCAATAATTAATAATAAATAAATAAATAAAAAATGTTGTCCAATGAGAGTTAAGCACTCACTATTAAGCCTGATGACCATAATTTGATTCCTGGGCCCCACATGGTGGAAGGGGAGGACTAATTCCTCAAGTCTATCTGTCTTCTGACCTATACACACACACACACACACACACACACACACACACACACACACAGAGTAAATAAATGTGGTTTAAAAAATTTTAAGTTAAGTCAGGCGGTGGTGGTGCACACCTTTAATCCCAGCACTTGGGAGGCTGAGGCACGTGGATCTCGCCTGGTCTACAGAGTGAGTTCCAGGACAGTCAGGGCTACACAGAAAAACCCTGTCTCAAAAAAAAAAAAAAAAAAAAGAAAGAAAAGAGAGAAAAAAAGTTAAAATAAGGGCTGGAGAGAGATGGCTCAGTGGTTAAGTGTTTGCTGCTCTTGCAAAGGATCCAGGTTTTGCTTCCAGCACCCACACTGATCACTTACAATAACCTGTAACTCTAGCTTGAGGTGATCTAATGCCCTCTCTGGCCTCTGTGGGTACTGCACTCACATGCACATACCCTAACACTCATAATTGATTAAAAAAAAATAATCTTTAAATTTTTTTTCTAAAAAAGGTAGAGAGTAGTTGGAATACACCAGTCATTGACCTTTGGCCTCCATCCACATGCTGACACATGTGCATACACACACACACACAGAAAATAAATTAAGTTCCACAAAGCTTCTTACACAGCAACATTTTAAGAATAACTTCCTTTAGGGGAAGATCCCCAAATAATTAGTCAATTCATCTGAGTAGAAGCATCAATTCCACATAAGTGGCACCATGGAACAGAAGGACACTTACAGGAACTGGCCTCCCTGGGAGAAGCCGATAGCATTGTATCCGTGCTGCAACCTAGGATCCTTTTGCAGAATCTGACACACTATTTTCACTTGGGAATTGACATTCAAGAAGAAGCTGTTCTCCATATCCTAAAGAAGGAGCAGTGAGGTGAAAAGAAGGGACTGTACACAAACAGCATCTTCTCTGAGACAAGGACTGATGGGGCCAATGCCCTCCCATAGCAAATAGAGTGTTAGCTGAGCATAATGGAACAACCCTGTAGTTCAAGCACTTGGGAGGATGAGGCGCGAAGATCAAGTTCTAGGCCAGCCTGGGCTACGTAGCAAAATCCTACATCCCACAATAAAATAAAACCAGTATAGGGCTATGGTTTGCTGCTAAAAATGCAAGGTGAAGCGTTCAAATAGCACTGTCTATCAAAGCCCTCAGGGGATGAGCTGGTGTCTTACCTCTATCATGTTCTTCCCAATCTCTAGAGACAGGACGTAAATTCCAGGTATGCTCTTCTCAACCATCTTTCTAATGGCACCCATGCTTATGGGGTTACAACAGGTGTCCCCTAGCCAAGAAAAACAATGATGGAAATTCATGAATTAAAACATTTAAGAAGCAACACCCTTGTATGTGGTAGAAGTTAGGCCTCTAGTAAATTAGTATGCAGTTCAGCTTGGCATCTGGAAACACATAAAGCTTGGTGTCCCTTCAGCTGCTGAAATGGGCTGAGCGCAGTTGAGACCATAGTTCTAAGAACTGCCCTGCTGAAGGGGCGTGGCTAAGAAATTGAACAAACTGCAAGAGGAAGTTGGTTGAAGAAAAAGAAGAAACTAGTTAGAAAAAAAGAAGAAATCAGGAAAAGCTGCAGGAGAAAGGCAGTTGGCAAAAAGGAAGAAACCAGGAAAAAATGCAAGAGAACGTCAGTTGAAGAAAAAGAAGAAACCAGACAAGCTGCTAGAGGATGTCGGTTGAAAGAAAGAACAGGCCTGCTGGAGAGAGTGTTAAAGGCTCCAGAGTGCCAGAAGAGTGAGGGAGGTGACCAGAGTTTGAAAGCTGTTCAAGCAGCCCTCAGTTTGGCAGTTGGAACAGACTGTCTTTATAAACTGGCCACAATTTGGTGGATGAAATAAGCTGGCTTTGAGAACTGGCACTGTCTGGCCCAATGGACGCCAAGCTTAAAAGGAATTGATGCTGGGACTGCCATAAATCAGGTTATCATGCATGGACCTATGCTAAGAATATTAGTATCATTCTAAGAGTAAATTAAAATAGATTAGTTAGGTAGTAGTTAGGTGTTTTATAGGTAACCCTAACTATAAGGGCTACTGTAGCAAGAGGCTTTTATTATTTTTGTATTATATTAATTATACACTCTAATTTATTTTACTATCCTTCATACCTCTGCCTCCATTCTACCCCTTGTTCCTCCCAACCCCCAACACTATGCAGGAGAGAAAGAAGGTTAAAGGTGAAAGGGGACATAGTTCTCTTTAGGCTACTTCCTGCTGATTAGGGTTGTGGGTTCTTTGGGGGTAATACCAGTCTCAGTAGAAGTCCAGCAAACCAGGAGACAGCAGCAGGAAGAACAAGCAGCAGTTTGGGGGAGCACCAGCAGCTGGGAGAGCAGCAACCTCTTTCTTCTTGGTAGCCCTTTCTCCTACTTCTTTGTAGAGCCCCTTTTGTCCTCGGGGCTCTGGCTTTTTATCCCTCTCTCCCAAGTCCTCAGAGTTTACAAGCTGTGGCTGACTAAGCCACGCCCCTGCTAGCTCACGAGACAGTTAATACTTAACACCTGTGTCTTAAGCAGCCTCACACCCGATATTAAACAAAAACATTCTCATAATTGGTTATTTTAATAAACTCATACCACATTTCCCCCTTTTAGTTAAAAAATGGTGTGTGTGTATATATATATGCTACATATAAAAGATATTTATCAGATCTATCAAGAATTATATTTGCATGTCCAGTCCATTTGTATTTAGCAACCTTTGAGAAAGCATCTATTATTAATACCTAGCTTAGAGTTGTGTACTTATATCATTTTCTATTCTTATTTGCATTTATCAACCTATAATATCTTTTAGACCTAAAACATTTCTTAAATCCTATACAACTAAGCTTAATTTTAAGATTATAACTATTTAGGCTTCAACCCCATCAGAGACGTTAGAAGGAAATTAAATTATTGCCTAAGTATGTAGGAAGGAAGTGGAGAGCAAGCAACTTCTAAAACTATAGTAATGACAGAGGTTGCTGGCTACTTGAACAGTCACTCATGGTTTCTCTGTGTCATTGGGGCATCCAGTCTTCAGCATACTGGCCTAGAATATTTGACAAACTTTTCTGTGAAGTGGGCCTACCTTATCTCTGTAACAATGGTCAGTCAACTTTTCGGTGTCCTGCTTGTTCACAGATTGAACAGACAATTATCAGCAGTTTTTTGTTCGGTGATTAGCTTGCCACATTTGTGTCTTTAATGCCCATTATCTTTTATCAAGTAGATTTAGGGTGCTGCCAGGAGTAGATGTCTGTCATAAAAACTTTTTTCTCATTCAAACATCTTAAATGCCATTTTCTGTAGGTCTCTGAGGTTTTTGAGAACCATCTATCATCTGTCTGTCTATCTAAATAGACCAACCCTGCTTGTTTTTTATCTGTGTACTATATACTTAGCTTCAAAAACATATACAAGAGATTAAATATAGTATATTTGTACAATTAACTAAACTAATATCTAACAAAACTGTAAGCTTGATTGACTATTAATTTGTATTTTTAATTATTCTATACAGTTTTCAATAGTTCCTTTCAAATGGACTGGAACTAAAAATCGCATTTTTAAATGAGTAACAAAGGCATTTTCAATGAATTAAATCCTTTCTGTATCAGCAGCTTTTATAACCTGGTATTCTATCATGGTGACTCAGCTGCTCTTGTCTCAAATGGCTAATCCATTTTGCTGTGGGGCCTCAAGGAAGGACCCCAAACTTTCTTCCTGACTGCAAAAGATTACCTTGATGTCCCTTTTGGATATATATTCATTTGTCCAATGCTGACCTCTCTCAAAAAGTTTACAATTTCTAGAAACCGCTTGTGTGCTGTTACTGTATTTCCCAGAGTTAATGCAAAGGATATTTTGAGATCTGTTTTGAAAAGTACCATATCTCTCATCATGCCGAACATTTTGGTTTCTGAGGCTGTTGGTCTTACAATTTCGTTGTAAATGGCCAAACTTACCACAATCAAAACACTGAGTGTTTTGATATCTGAGGCTTCTGGCAGCTACTGGTGGTAACCTCTTAACCCCAGGCCACTCCTCTGGGGGCGAAGTTAGTTTGAGATTAACGCTTTCTCTCTGAATAGGCTGTTTCTTTTTCATCAGATCTAAACCTGTGTGTTCTGTCTCCAGCTTTGTTCTTTCAAGTGTTTCAACTTCTATTCGCAAACTCTATAGTTGCATAGTCATTTCTGCAATCCTTTTATCATACTCCTCCTTATCCATTTGCAACTTTTCAAACTGTTCAAGCATTCTCCCCATCCTTTTTGAAATATTATCATACAGGAGGAAAAACAACAACATACAAAAAAATCCACTCTGGGCACAAAGGTAGGAGAGTGGCAGCAGCCATCATAAGCCTTTTACTGATGTCCTGAAATACACTGTTCACTCCTTCACATCCTGCCGTCTCCTCCACAGCATTAGATACGAAATTACCCATTATGCCTTGCCTTATGTACTTAACACTGCTACTTCCCTTCCACCCCTCTGCATTATGCAGGACAGAAAGAAGGTTAGAGGGAAAAGACGGAGTTCTCTTTAGCTACTTCCTGCTCATTAAGGTCATAGGGTTCTTTAGGGGCAATACTAGTCTCAGTAGTCCAGCAAACCAACAAACCAGGAGACAGCAGCAGGAAGAACCAACAGCAGGGAGAGCAGCAACCTCTTTCTTCTTTGTACCCCCTTCTCTTCTTTGCAGTGCCCCCTCTTCTACTTCTTTGTAGAGCCCCTTTTTTCTTTGTAGCCCCCTTCTCAGGGGCCCTGGCTTTTTCTTTGTAGAGCCCCATTCTCCTCCACTTCTTTATAGAGCCCCCTTTCCCTACTTCTTTGTAGAGCCCTTTCTTTCCTCTTTGTAGATCTCTTCTCCTCCGGGCTGTGGCTTTTTATCCCCTACTCAAGTCCTCAGAGAAAAACAACTTGCTCAGCTGGTTAAATTAATAGTTAATAGTTGTTAGCTCGCAAGACAGTTAATACTTTACACCTGTATCTTAAGCAGACTCACACCTGGGATTAAACAAAAACATTCTCATAATTGGTTTTAATAAACTCATACCACAGGCTATAAATAAAAATATTTCTGTTATACTTGTATGTCTTAAAGGGCATTATCAATAATGTAAAGGGGCAGCATATAGAATAGAGAGACTTGAAAACAACAGTGTAATGCAGGCCTTCTCCAGCTTCTGCCACACACACCCTTCTCACTTTAGAAATTCTTACTCTACCTTGGTTATATGGGTATATAAAGTGTGTATACAAATCAAACGTTTACTGATAATGAATCATAAAGAAATTTATTATAATTCTTTGGTATACATAAAAATTTTATAATTGATTGGGGACAAAATCAATTTAACAAAATGATGAAATAAATGTACTTGTTTATTTTTACATAAAGAATTACAGTCCATCCACCCTCTAAACCCAGCACTCAAGAGACAAAGGCAGGCAGATCTCTGTGAATCTGAGACACCAGGCTGGTTGGTCTGCATGCTGAGCTCCAGTCTAGCCAGACTTCCATAGTAAGACCCCAGCTTTAAATTTAAGAAGATCTTAGGGCAGTGAGGCAGTAATGGCGCACATCTTTAATCCCAGCACTAAGGAGGCAGAGGCAGGTGGATCTCTGAGTTCAAGGCCAGTCTGGTCTACAGAGTGATTTCCAGCATAGCCAGGGCTTCAAAGAAAGACTATCTTTAATCAAAAACAAAGAAGAATAGTTCACAATGGCAGGCACAGAATATCCTTGCTGTTCTTCAGAGTTGATTTTATAATCATTAGTACTAAAACACTGCTTGTATAAATATATATAGTACAAACGTCAGAACCATGCTTGGGGTCACTTCAGAAACTTCTGGAAATTCTGCCCCAATCCCAAACAAAATTCATTTACTGATTTTTTTTTAAAGATGAAACTCAGGTTAGCAACTCAAGCAACAAAATAAATGTTCTATTTATTTTAATTGATGTGTATGAGTGTTTGCTTGGACATATGTATGTGCACCACATGTATACCTGGTGCCCGTGGAGGCCGAAAGAGGGTGTCAGAGTCCCTGAAAGTGGAGTTGCAGGCAATTGTGAGCTATCATGTGAATGCTGGGAATCAAATTGGAGTCCTCTGAAGAGCAGAAGTTCTCTTAACCACTAAGCCATCTCTTCAGCCCTCTCAAACAGCAATTTTAAAGTTAATCTTTGGAACACAATATGATAGAAAGATAAACTAATTTGTGCTTACACGCTGAAGAAAATATTAAGTCTTTGTTTCTTGCAATAAAACCACTACAAGAGCATAAGATGTTGTAGGCACAATAAGAGCATCCAGGTTTACAACATACAGCGGCCTGGAGTCTGAGCAGAGTGTCTGGGGCAGCATTTGTTGGTGTTCTTGATGGGACGGTCCATACAATGCAAAGTGCATCTGTTTGGTCTTCAGAACCAAGGCTCCAGTGGAGTGGGAGATGCACACACTACCTGGACAACTAGGTTCACTTCACCCTTGATTTTGAATGAATTTTTGCTCATTGAGCATTAAGAATACTGTTGCTTTTGTAGATCCCCATATTTAGTTACATAATCCCATATGGGGTTCTGACCCATAATGTAAGTTAGAAACCAAAAGTTGAGACATCAGACTCCAGAAGGAGATAAAATATTTGTGAAACTTGTATCTCAGTTCAGTGTCCAGATACACAAAAATTCTTACGATTCAATAAGGCAAATAATATAATTATGAAACAGGAGGAGGGGCTGGAGAGATGTTTTAGCCATTAAGATTGTTGGCTGCTTGTGGTGGGTTGAATAAGAAAGGCCCCCATAGGCTCTTATGTATGAATGCTTAGTCAGGAAATGAAAGTCTTTGATAGGATTAGAAGGATCAGGAAATATGGCCTTGTTGGAGGGCATGTGTCATTGGAGGGGGGCTCTGAGGTTTCAAAAGCCCATGCCAGGTGTTGTCTGTCTATCCATCTGTCTGTCTGTTTCTCTGCCTCTCTGCTTATGGATCAGGATGTAGCTCACAGCTACTGCTCCTGCACCATGAGTACCACCATGCTTCCGGCCATGATGATAAGGGAATGAGCCTTTGAAACTGTAAGAGAGCCCTCGATTAAATGCTTTCCCCTCCTAAGAGTTGCCTTGGTAATGGTGTCTCTTCATAGCAACAGAACAGGGACAAAGACATTGCTCTTGCAGAGGATCCAAGTTTGGGTCCCAGCACTCATGTTGGATGGCTCACAAGCACATGTAACTACAGCTCCAGGAAATCTCATGTCTTCATCTGGCCTCTTTAGCACCTACATGTACTTCACATACACAAAAATAAAAATAAATGATTTTAAAATAAATGAAGCGGCTAGAGAGAGCCATTAAGAGCACTTCCAGAGTTTTTAAATTCACTTCTTAGAACCTATGTTGGGCATCTCACAACCACCTATAACTCTAGTTCCAGGGATCCAATGATGTTCTCCTCAGGTCTCCGTGGACACACACACACACACGATTTTTCTTAATCTTAAAAAATAAATTGGAGCCGGGCGGTGGTGGCGCACGCCTTTAATCCCAGCACTTGGGAGGCAGAGGCAGGCGGATCTTTGTGAGTTCGAGGCCAGCCTGGTCTACAAAGCGAGTCCAGGACAGCCAGAGATATTCAGAGAAACCCTGTCTCGAAAAACCAAAAAAAATAAAAAATAAAAAAATAAATTGGAAAAGGATGCAAAGACATTTCTCTAAGAAGATAAGAAATGCCCAATAGGATCACTGTTGACAAAATGCAAGTTATAACAATGAGGTGTCACCGGAGGTGGTGGGTCATGCCTTTAGTCCCAGCAATCCGGAGGCAGAGGCAGACAGATCTCTGTGAGTTCAAGGCCAGCTCTGGTCTACAGAGTGAGTTCCAGGACAGCCAGGGCTACACAAAGAAACCAGACTCGAAAAAGCCAAAAAACAAAAAGCAAAGCAAAATCCCAAAACACAAACAGCAAAGTGTCAATTCATACCTACCTAGATAGACTGCTTAAAAATAACTTATTGCTGTTGTCTAGGCAGGGTTTTACTAAAAAACCCTAGCTAGCTTAGAACTCCCCACATAGACCAGGCTGGCCTCAAACCCAGAGATATCTGTCTACCCCCGCCTCCTCAGTGCTGGGATTAAAAACGTGCACCACCATATCTGGCAAAAAATAAGTAAACAAACAAACAAACAAACGTTCATTTCCTTGAGACAGGGTTTCTCTGTATAACATCCCTGGATGTCCTGGAATTCTCTTAGTAGACCAGGCTGGTCTTGAACTCACAGAGTTCAAAGGCCCCCCTCTGCCTACTGAGTGCTAGGATTAAAGCAGCACCACACCCAGAAATTTTTTTTTAAATTAGAAAGTGTTTACACCCCTAGAGGCATTGCAGATGTGACTTCTATGTCACATGTGCATCAGTAGGTGGCAGGGAGGAGAGAGGCTATGTCTACATTCTTCAGTGTTCCTGGAAAAAAAAAAGCAAGCTGGATACCAACACCACTTTGGTGCCATGGGGTAACCTGAGATGACTACCAGACCAGTACCAGACAAGCACCGGATGGGGTCCCAGGACAGGAAACCAACCAGAAACTAGAAGAACTATGTCTGGTCATGGATATGGGGGTTGTGGGTGACCCAGCCCTGAGGGAGTGAGTGTGGGAGAGCCAGCCCTGCCTTTGGTCTGTTCCGTGGTGGTGTTGGCTAGGGAGAGATGCCCTCCCCTCCCTTTTGCCCTCACCACTATTGGCCACCAGGAGATCTGACTCAGATGGGGTCACAAGAGCAGGGGAGCTGTCCCTGCCCCTCACATGCCGCAGCCCTTGGGAGAGCAGGCCCTGCACCTTTCCATAGTAGAACTGGCCATGCAAGTGGGGGTTGCAGGTCCAGAACCAGGGCTTTGAGTTGGCCTACCCCAACATCTACCCCATGGATGAACTAACTGCTGGAGTGCAAGAAGAGGTCAGTTCCACAACCCAGGACTTCAGGATCTTCATGACACAGGACAGTTATGGCATATCGGAGAGGAGTTCCAGTGAGGTTCCAGTACTGATGGAGTAGTGGAAACCAGGGGCCTCCTGCTACACCAAGGAGTCATTATAATGAACATATGCAAGCAAAATGTGTGGACAAGCCGGGTGTGGTGGTGCACACCTTTAATCCCAGCACTTGAGAGGCAGAGGCAGGTGGATCTCTGTGAGTTCGAGGCCAGCCTGGTCTACAAAGTGAGTCCAGGACAGCCAGGGTTACACAGAGAAACCCTGTCTCAAAAAACCAAAAAAAAAAAAAAAACCCCAACAAACACAATGTGTGGACAAAGGGGAATATTGTGGGACATACTGAGATACACTGCAGCTTCTACAATGAGCTGTTATTTTTTTATGCTGGGACAGATTGCAAGGGTGGAGGGTTGGTCTGGGGGGAGGTGGGAGATAGGAAGGAACAGGGTGCATGATGTGAAAGTCACAAAATAAAAATTTTTCAATTAAAATAAATAAATAAAAATATATAGGTGTAGATAATTACATACATATACACTCACACTACAGTTCTTAAAATTTTAATTATTTTATGTGTATGGGTTTTTGTATGTGTGTATGTCTGTGCACCAGATGAGTATTACCAGTGGAGACCAGAAGTGGGTATTAGATGTGGAATTGGAGTTCTGAATAGTTGAAGTGCCATGTGGGTGCTGGGAATTAACTAGTTCTTCTGTAGGAGTAACCAGTGCTTGTAATAAGCCACATCTCTCTAGCCCCCAAGATCCTGTCTTCAATGGATAGTTGCACATAATTTCTTCAAGAAAAACAAAAGTTAGCCATCAGTTTCTTACCTCTACCTCCCTCATGCTGTACATAACATTGGTCTTAACATACTTTTGTTATTAGCCTTAAATTTATTAAAAAAAAGTGTTGGCAAGGCCGTGGGGAAATAGGTAGGCTTGTACCCTGTTGTTGGAACTATACCAATGCAATCTCTGTGAAAAAGTATGGCAATGACTAAAAGAAGAATTAAGCATGTAATTATCAAATAACCTAGAGTTCTACTCCTACTATATATCCAAGAAAAATGAAAACATATGTCCACATAAAACATTACACAAATGTCTAAAGTGGTCTTATTGGTAATAACTAAAAGGTAGAAATAGGCTAAATGCCCATTACTGGATAAATAACCTGTGTTATATTCATACAACAGAATACTATTCACCCATAAGTTGAAATGAAGAGCTGACACATGCTACAACTTGTATGAACCTCAAAGCACATTCTGGAAAATAACCCTACACAGAAGTCAAATTATCTGATACCTTTTACCTGGTATGTCCAGAATAAGAAACCTCACAAGCATAGAAAACAGGCCAGAGGTTATCAGGAGTGAGAGGAGAGAAACAATGACTTCACTCATACAGAGCTTTTCCTGGGGGCTGACAAGTTCTGAAACTAGAGGGAAGTTGTGGTTGCCTCAGCTTGTGAACGCACTCAATGCCACCGAACTGTGCACTGAAAACGGTGAACCTATGTTATATGAATTCACCTCAACAGTAACAGACACAAGAACAGCTCTTGCTCAGCTCTGTCTGGAAGGTGCTAACAAGCTTTCAGAAGGCCACGTGGGACTGGAGAAGTAGCCCAGGGGATAGAGTGCTTGACCAGTATGCACCAGCCCCTGGGTGGGACCGCAGGACTGTATAAACCAGACAAGGGGTGCACAGACATGGTCCCAGAACTTTGAAGGTAGAGGGAAGAGAATTAGAAGTTCAAGGTCATTCTCAGCTTCTTAGTGAAGCTTGAGACGAGTCTGAACTCATGCATCCCTGTGTGAAAGAAAAAGAAAGAAATTGAAAGCCAGTTGTAGTGCCACACATATGTAACCTCAGGGTCCGGATGAAGGTCTACGAAATGCCTGAGGCACAAAACTTAATCACACAGTCCCTCTGAGCTTTGTGTAATAAACTTGGGAGTGAGGGCCTGACAGCTCTGAGCCTCAGTCTGGTCCCAGGATTGTTTCCTTTCTTGAAAAAGAACCAGAACTAAGAACAGGAGCAAATGGACCACTGAGTAGAAATGTGGGCTGACATCATGTCCCACTTTGCACTTGAATTTCAACTGGAAGGGAAGATTAAGGAGAAAACACTCTGCTCTAGAGAAGCTTCAGTTTCTTTCCTAATGACATCCTCCATGTTGTGATGAGTAGGGACGAAAAGAGGCGTTGCCTACATATCTAGTTTGATAACTTGGCCTACAGAAGATACTGTCTCAAAAATAACAAATGAGCCCAGCATATTTGCACATGCCCATAAGCCTAGCACTTGGGGGCTTCGAGGGAAGGAGTAATATCAGAAGTTCAAAGTCATTCTTGTGTAGACAACAAATACAAATCCTGAGCTAGCCTATGACACGAGACCTCATCTCAACCAAAAACTAGGTCTGCAATGAGGCAAATGGCACCCCCACGCACAAATGCACACAATAATAAAAAATCCTTTAATTAAAAAAAAGACCTGAAATTAAACTAAGCAACACACGAAAACAATAACAACTCACTCTTCAAGTTTAATTAAGTTCAAAAGCAGAATCTCTATTTCTTCTATTTTGTTTTGTTTTGAGGTACATAGGGTCTGGCTATGTACCTCAGCTGGCTTGGAACTAGGATCCTACTCTTTCAGCTTCCTGTGGGCGGCAAGGACCAGTGTGTGTTACTTTGTTTCGTTTTTTAAAAATTCTGACTACACATACACACCAAGTGTGCTCACCATCCAAGCTACTTCATCTTGATCAAACAATTTCACTTTCTTTTTTTTTCTTTTTTTTTTTTTTTTGGTTTTTTGAGACAGGGTTTCTCTGTGTAGCCCTGGCTGTCCTGGACTCACTTTGTAGACCAGGCTGGCCTCAAACTCACAGAGATCCGCCTGCCTCTGCCTCCCCAGTGCTGGGATTAAAGGCGTGCGCCACCATGCCCGGCCACAATTTCACTTTCTAATTGTCTAAGCTAAAACTTGTGGTGGAATCTACCCTTTGTGTCTCAGGCCATATCTTAAGTCCCTTGATGCCACACTCAAGTATGTCCAAGTTCCACCGCTTCCTCACACTTCCTGCTACCACACAGCTGTCACTCACTATATATACAGCTCTGAGCCACAGGGATCTCTGAGGTTTAAGGTCTGCAGTGTCCCCTTGCAGCTTTTGTGACATCTATAATCTATTCCCAAAACAGCAACTAAAGCAGAAATGAGGACACTAGTGGGACAAGGCAGACAGGTTCTCATGCTTTCAATCCATAAATTCTGGTCTCTCTCCTCCCTTTCTACAGTTCATGGAATGTGCCTGGTCTGATCCCTCTTCACCTTATCACAGAGAGAAAGAAACCACTGACTAGCTACAGGATAAAGCCAGGGAGTCTCCAGGACAAACATACCGCTGATCTCAATCATACATGGGGAATCTCCTTAAGATTCTTCAAGAAAATCAATTTCCACAGCTAATAAACGCGGGCGCCCAAAGTACCTGAGAAAACACCTGTTGTTGTCTCTGTTGACAAGCAGCCTGAATTCTCTGTGATCTCAGCTGACTCTGCTTCTCTGCTCCCTTTCTTTCTAATGACAACTTCTCCCCAGAGCTCATGGGGCAACAGCTTTTGTTCAGTTACCACTAGAAGGGTCCAAATGAGCATCTATATCACAAATAAAACGATCCTTTCATTTCATTTTTAATTATATGTATATAATTATACATAATTAAAATTGTATATAATTAAAGTTACACACACATACAGGGTCTTCCTATGGAGCTTTGGATGACTTGGAACTTCCCATGTAGATCAGGCAGGCCTCAAACTTGCGGAGTTCCTCCTGCCTCTGCCTCCCGAGGGCTGGGGAATAACTTTCCTAAACTAGCTCTCTACAGGCACGCACCAGCTACCACAGTGGCCTTAGAACAGCTCTTTACAAACGTAAAGTGGGCACGCTCTGCCACCCACCTCCTCACAAGTTTCCAGCCTAGTTTCAAGTCCTCACCCTAGTGTGAAGAGCCCCAGCACATGTGCCCACCTCTCTGCCCTTGCTCCCTCTGCTCCTGCTACACTGACCTGGACACTGATGTGCCAAGCTCAGGGCCTTGGCCAGCTCAGGCTCTCTCTTCCTGCAAGTGTCATGTCTGTCTCCACTCCACCATTGGACACGTTTCCTTACGTCTTAATAGTAAGGAAAAGCATGTTCCCCACCCACTGGAAAGCATGTTCCAGAGGTGAGGAGTTCAGTCTGCTTCATGCTCGGGCGCACTGGGTGCTGAGAGGTGACTGTCGGAGGCATGTGCAGGTGCCTGGCAGATCTCTATTGACATGTGAAGGAATGAAAGCATGCGTGTGCTGCCCAGCTCTGCAGGGACAGGCTGGCCTGACTGAGATGCTGCAGGCCGATGGCACAACTGCTGAGATTTTAACACAGCAAAAACCCCAGCAGTGCACAGCTCTCCCTGAGCACAGTCCCCAAATCCGAAAACCCTGGGCCAGTAGGATGCTGCGGAAATCACTTTTCTTCGCCCTTCCAGCTCTGCGATGCAGAACCACGCAGGGTAAAGAGGCCTCATTCCACACCCACTCACCCATCCCATGCCAGATCACCAGCGGTGGCGGCGAAAGCGGGTCCAGATGCCCCAGCGCCCACGCAGCACAACACCAAGGCAGCAGAGACGCAGCCAGGAGCGGCAGAGAACCGGGCAACGCCATTTTAGCAATCACATGACCGCGCCGCGCGATCCGGGACCAAAGTAATCCCGGTGACCACGCCCCCAGGTGCAACGTGATTGCTGACGTCTGTCCTTTGTTTATCACCCACCAGACACTACTGTACAAGGGCTTTCCATCTTTGTTTGTTTGTTTGTTTCGAGACAGGGTTTCTCTGTGTGTATTTCTGGCTGTCTTGGACTTGCTTTGTAGACCAGGCTGGCCTCAAACTCGCAGAGATCCTCCAGCCTCTGCCTCCCTAGTGCTGGGATTAAAAGGTTGCCCTGCATTGCTCTCATTTTACACCCAAGGACACCTGGGTGAAAATTTTCCCTACAGAATTGTGTCTCCTCTTTCAGCTGTGTATTAGCAGAAAAGAGCTGTTTATTTTCTTAACAACTGTCTCATTTTTATTCTATTTATTTTTGTGTGTGGGCGTTTATGTGTGTGGCACATGTGCCAGAGCACATGTGTGGAGGTCAGAGGACAGCTTGCAGGAGTGGGTTCCCGCCTTCCACTCTGTTGGTCACAGGAATTGAACTCAGATTATCAGGCTTGGCTGCAGGTGCTTTTCCCCCAGGAGACTATTTGATTTCAGCAAATTAGGTAAGGTCCACAGTGGCAGCAAGCTCTTCAGCACTATGCCATACTTACTGTCATTGGAAGAAAAGGCTTTATGATGGAACTGGGGAAGGGAGACATGGTTTTCATCCAGGGAGAGTTATAGCATGGTGGGTTTTGCTCTGGGTCTTAAAGGAGAGATATGATTTCAACAAGCAGAAGTGTAATTAATTAGTGAGGAGGAAGTTCGAACACCTGAGGGGAGAAAGGTATCTTGTTAGAGATCCAGTTAGGACTTCCCGTCTGTCATGGATAGGTGTTGGGTGTAGCAAGAACATGGGGAAACATGGCCACTTCCTACCCAAACTACACTCTGGTTTATAGCCAGAGGCTCTTGTGCTCTACACCCTGACTTGTTTTCTAGTTTCTCTCAGTCCAGCCTCAGGACCTCAGTTATGGTGTCAAACATTTTTCCCCTAGAAAACATTGAAAATATTTAAATGAATCTGCTAACTAAGATGTGTACATGGTACTGTGGAATTCTTTGACTTTATAAAGGAGGAAGTAATCTTAAGAGTGACATGAAAAGTCGGGAAGAAAAACCGGTTGCACACCCACATGAAACTCTTTTACTCCACACCACTGAAAGATTTCAACTACCACTTGGTAGTTGAAAAGCCAACTAAAATACAGGATTATAATGCATTATACAGTGCACAACTTGATAAGCTTTGGGCCAGCAAGATTGCTCAGCTGGATAAAACACTAGTCACTAAGCCATTCCTGATCCCTTCCTCTTAGGACTATGATGGCCTGAGGAAAGAAGCAAGTTGTGCAAGTTGTCTTCTGAGCTCCACACACCCACAGTCACAGGTCCCCACAATGCACATGAACACACAGAGTGAAAAAAAGAAAACTTCATAAAAACAAAGAAAAGAGAAATAGGCTTGGGGCCAGGGAGACATCCCAGTCAGCGACGTGCTTGCTGCAGCATGTGCAGAGAGGTGGGTCCCCTCATGCCCAGGTGTAGACATGCACATGAATCCCAGTGCTGAGGAGGCAAAGACAAGGGGATCTCTGGGGGTGGCTAGCCAGACTGTCTAATCAAATCAGGGAGTTCCAGAATTAATGGGAAACTCTGTCACACACACACACACACACACACACACACAAAAGATGAGAGGGATTGAGGAAGAAACTGGGAGGTGTCAGTAGCCCAGGTTGTCCTGGAACTCTCTGTGTAGCTGTGGGTGACCTTGAAATCTTGTTCCTCCTGCCTGAGCCACTATACCCTGCTCATTCTTTACTTTATACATTGCTGTGTGGTTTGTATTTTTACAGCTAGGATACATAGCAAGGCTCACATTGTGTGTGTGTGTGTGTGTGTGTTTGTGTGTGTCTATGTGTGTGTGTGTCTATGCATGTACGTGTGTGTCTATGTGTGTGAATGCACATATCCCGTGGTGCACATGTGAAGCTCAGAGGGCTACTTTCAGCAGTCGGTTTTCTCCTTCCACCAGGTGGGTCCCAGAGTTGGATCTCCGGTTTCCCAGTAATGGCAGGTACCTTTCCCTGCTGAACCATCTTGCTGGCCTATCTACTTAGTTTTGTTTGTGTTCTAGAAGTATATTCTTGGGATGGTGGTGTGCCTCAAGGGCACAGTGCTTGGATCTGCAGCACAGGTTGGAGAGAGGAAGCGAGGAAGGGGAAAAAGGTAGTTTATGTGTGGGTTGTGGACTGAGGTGTCCACATATCCCCATGAGGTCAGTTGTTCCTGCTTCTCAGATTTTCCATGTATCATTTGTGTTCTTTTTTTTTGAGTTTGGAGGAGACATGCTAAAATCTCCTCTCATAACAATAACATTGTTTGCTCTCTCTAGCCTATCTCCTCTCTTGATCTTTCCCATGTTCAAATATTTCAATGGAATAGTTTAAAATGTCTACAAGAGAACTGACCGAGTTCTTACTTCCTCTGAATTTAGTTTTAGGAGGAAATGTTTAGTGTAAGATAAGTAAAGTTCTCTCAATTTAAGTTGTGATTTTAATAAGTAGTCCCCAAAATTGCAAAGCCTGAATTTCCATGTTAACTTTCAACAACAGTACTGAAAGTGATTAAGATCCCTGCCAGTTCCCCAAAAAATTTGTATTGTGAAAGAAACTATGGGAACCGAGAAGCATCCAAATGCTCTCCAGTTTCATATTTCTCTTTAGTTCACAAGAAATACAAGCACTCTACAGCTTAAACATTTTAAGGAAGTCATTTGCTGGTGCATGAATCCCAGGCTTTGTGCGCTGCTGTGTCAGTTCAGCTACACCCTCCATCCTATTTCATTTTTTTTATTTCTGATGCTTGAGATTGAATCCAGGGTCTTTCCCATGCTAGGCAAGAACTTCACCACTTAGATAAACCTCCAACCCCTTGCCCAGTTTTAGAGCAAGAATCCCACTGAGTCAGTTTAATGAGAACCAACCACCCCCTTCTCTTGAAAACATCTGAGCATGTTCCACATTCCCTACCCTCAGTGTCTAAGTCCTTGGCCTACCCTTGGCAAGAATGCTATTAGTAGTACTGAAACCTGCTCAAAAAGCCTTTAAGACAGTGGTTCCCAACATATGGGTCAGGATCCCTTTGGGGGTCGTATATTAGATATCCTGAATATCAGATATTTACGATTCATAGCAGAACCAAAATTACAGCTATGGAGTAGTAATGAAGTAATTTTATGGTTGGGGATCAGCCCAGCATGAAGAACTATATTAAAGGGTCGAAGCATTAGGGAGTTTGAGAACCACTGCTTTAAGGTCATAGAAGCTCAGAGACCCTATCAGGGGAACCCACTACTGTTGTTTTGTGCAACAGACACAGCATGCCAAATTACTTGTCTATGTTTATGCTCAGGGTTAGTGGTGCTCTCGACCTTGGCCAGCAGTCACTGTGGAAGTTCATGTCTGGTGAAGTTCCTGAGACTAAGTGACTATTGAGTGCTTGGCTCTAAATGAGACATCTGTATTAACCCCAATAAGGCCCTGGGAGTAACTCAGAAGATGGGCAGACGAGTAAGAGCTGGAGGCTGGAGAGAGTGCTGTGACCTGCTGTTCTTTGAAGATGGCATGACCCCTGTACAGCTGAGCAAAAGATCAAGCCAGTCAAAAATTCCAGCATGTTTGATGGATGGGCTCAAGAGGTTCCACTCTGAGCTTCCGGCAATTGATGGCTGCTGGGGTGAGAGGAAGTCACTTTCCTTCTGGGTGTGGCTGTTGCTAGGTTATCCATGCTCATGCAGGCAGCACTAATTGGACTCATGGATTATAGAAAAGAAAGAAAAAGAAAAATAATAGGAGGGGGGCAGGGGAAGAAGGAGGGAGAGGAGGAGGACAGAGTAATTCAGAGCATCATGATGAACGGTGTGGTGGCACTCATGGTCCCAAGATCAGCTCCTGTCCATAACAGCAGGGTGAACAGTTCAGCTTGTTAACATTTTGGCAGATCAGGGAAGAGACAACTCAGGTTGGAAAGAGGAGAGGAAGGAGGAAGAGGAGAAGGTGGTGGTGGTCACGAAAGACTGATGAGCATATGTTCAGGGAATCCAGAGAATTAGGAGGGAGGAGCTGGAGGTACATATAATCCACACACACACACACACACACACACACACACACACACACACACACAC
>CAJQZJ010001750.1:4931075-4954314 GCA_907164525.1 Lophiomys imhausi | reverse complement strand
CCCCCCCCACACACACACCACACACACACACACACCACACACACACCCCCCCACACACACACCACACACACACACACACACCACACACACACACACACACACACACACACACACACACACACACTGGAAATTAATCAGGAAAAAATAGAAAGAAAAAAGGTCTGACCATAGTAATTTTGCAAACCAGGCATGGTGAAGCATGTCTGTTCATCCAGCATTAGGCAGATGGATGCAGGAGGATTAGAAGTCCAAAGTCATCTTTAGCCACATAGTGAATTCAAGGCCATCCTTGCATACACGAAACCCTATATATAAAAAAATTCCACCCAGTGAGCCTCACTATGGTTGTGATATATTTAGAGTTGAACTCAGTTTTCCTGAGTATATCTCCCTTATTGCAGTAGTATTGAATAAAATGTGTCTTTATTGCTTTTCTGTTTAAATATATATCTCTTTCTCTTTCTCTTTCTTTCTTTCCTTCTTTCTTTCTTTCTTTCTTTTTTTGATATGTAGCATGTGCAAGTATGTAAGCATGTTTAGGGGATGCATGTGTGTGTGTGTGTGTGTGTGTGTGTGTGTACATGTGTGGAGAGTGGTGGTCAACCTTGAGTGTAATTCCTCAGGAGCCACCTATCTGGAACCTGGGTTCATTAGGTAGGTGAGACTGTCTGGTCTGCAAGTACCAGGTAGCTCCACTCTCTGCCTCCGCAGCACTGGGGTCACAAGCACGCACCACTACTCCTGGCTTTCTTCATAGGTGCTAGATCAGCTCAGGTCCTCAGGCTGGAAGTACTTTTAGATTCAACTATCTTCAAGCTCCTTTATGTTGTTATTGACATAGTCTCACTCTATAGTCAAGGGTGGCTTTCTATCTGTTTTTGTTTTATCGAGACTACTCTGTGTAGCCCTGGCTGTCCTGGAACCCGCTCTCTAGACCATGCTGACCTCGAACTCAGAGAGATCAGCTTGCCTCTGCTGCCCCAGTGCTGGGATTAAAGGTGTACACCACCACCACCTAGCATGGCTCTGTATATTTTGATCCTTCAGGACAGTGTTGTGTGACGAAGCTTTCCCTCAGGAGGCATAACCCACATGTCTACTCACCCCAAATAGTAAGTCCACAACAGAGCAAAGTACAGATACCACCAAAGTTCAACTTGGTGAGTTTTATTGGGGTTACTTAGAGGAATAAGGGTGAAAGCTTGCTTACAGGAATGCAAATGACTTAGACAGCTGCATCACCAAGGCCCACCACAGCATGAGTGACAGGTCACAAGGCCAGTAACCTGGAGCAACTGCACAGCCTGCAGCAGCTCAGCAGGCTGGAGAGTGTCCTTTCCAGGTGCCTCAGTTGGTCTAAACCTCTTCCAGGCAGCTCAGCTGGTTTCTGCTTCTTCCAGACAGCTGGTCTGGTCTCAGAGTTTATTTGCAGCTCAGTTTCCCTTCTTCTGAGAAGGACCCTCACCCAGTTTTGTTTACTTTGGCCAGGAATGGCCTCGTGAATCTGGTCAGTTTCAGGCATTTCCTGAGGCTAGTTTCCTTCCTGCTTATGGGTCTTCCCTGCTGGATGTTTCAATCTTGAGGAAACTGTCACACAGGAGAAACAGTTACACAGCACTTTTTGACCCTACAGTTTATTTGTCAGCTCTGGGATTTGAACACAAGGTGTTGAGCATGACTGTCAGGCGTTGGGAGCCAGGCCTATCCCAGGCTTTCTCTGAGGGCCTGATGAAAGGGCAAAGGGAACGTTAGTTCTGTGTCTTTGCCCAGGGGCAGACTTGGCAAGGTCAGTTTATGGCTAGGGCTAGAGCCTGAAAGTTTTCAAGATTGTAGTTTCTGAGAGGTGGACTCTTCCTCCTTGGCTGTACTTTTTAGTCCTAAGGCAGCTGTGTCTGAGGTATCCATTGTTCTCCTTGCCAATATTGCTTAGTTAGCTTTCTACTGCCTCTGTCCCATTCTCCCCCTGGAAATAGTTTATATGATGCTGTAGTTTTTAATAAACTTGGTGGCATAAGCCATCAGCTTATGCAAGACCTCCTGGTCTCAACTTTCTGTCTTCTTTATCTTCTCATCTTGGTCCTCCCCTTCCACACCTTGCCCTTCAGGACCTTTATTTCTGCTGGTTTGGTCAGTCAGGTACCTCACTACTGAGTTACACTGATCCAGGTCCTTAGTTGGCCCTTGGTGTTTAGAGATTGGGTCTCACTGTGTAAACCAGGTTTGCCTCAAACTCATCCTCCTATCCCAGTGTCCTGAGTGCTGAGATCACAGATACGAACCGCTATGCCCAGCTTCCCTTCCCATCGACAAAGGTTACACGTCTTCTTCGTTTGAGAGAACCTTCTGTTTCTGTTTTTCCTCTGCAATTGCCCCATTGCCCACTCACCATCTATAGAGAGAGTTAGTTAGCATGGGTTTCCTCTGTCTGCGCATTTCTCCACTCAGCCTATCCCTTTGCCATGGGTTCCATGAGGACAGGAGTTGAAGGGACTCTGGCCAGCTTGAGCATGGCAAACATGGCTCTGGCAGACCTTGCCCTTCTCCCTCATTCCCTCTGTCTTGCTAAAAACCATTAGATTACATTTCTAAAGCTAGCCACCAAAGTCTATTCCCTTACTCAGCCAAGTTCTCCTCCTGAGGCTGACTACCAAAGTCTGGCCATCAAAGTGTTGAAGTCCAGCAATCAAAAGCCCCCCTTGGCTCACCTAATTGTCATGCCCATCAAAATATATCACCAAATCCTAGCCCATTATATTATATTATATTATATTATATTCTTTAAAATTACACCTGCAAGGTCATTTGCTGCTGTTTTTCAGAAAGCAGCTATTTAACTTTTCTTCCCTACTTAATGAAGGATCTCTCTGTGAAAACAGGTGTTTGGGTGTGGTTTGTGACTAAGGGGGTGGAGGAAGGTCTCCTTCAGGAGTAGTATATGACCAGCCGACTTCCACGTGAATAGGAAACAGGCAGGCTGTCTGGGATGTCTATAGGTGATTCCATCAGGAGGGGAGACTACATTACATAAGTCACACATGAGGAAAGGTGGGGACCTTTTTTTTTTTTTTTACTACTGCTTTCCTTATATATAGGTTTTATCTGCTTCCTGTCAGCCAAAATATTCTTTCTAGCAGTTCTCACAGGGCAAATCCCCAGTCTTTAAAGAGCTGTTCTCAACCTTAGCACTAGGGCAACAGGTACCCTCATATTCTCTCTCTCTCTCTCTCTCTCTCTCTCTCTCTAAAAGAAAACTGAGCACACTACACCACAAAAGACAGTGGGCTGGGGAATAACAAAAGTACTGTCTGTTTGCTTTGTTTAAAATTTTAATTCTTTATTAAATTACCCAGCCAGGTGTGATGGTGCACACATTTAATCCCACTTGAGAAGCTGGTGGATCTTTGAGAGTTTGAAATCAGTCTGGTCTACACATTAAGCTCCAGGCCAGCCAGGGATACTTAGTTAATGAGACTCTGTTAAAAAAAAATACCCAACACTTTAGATCTCACTTGTGGGTTGTTTTTTTTTTCAAGACAAAGTTTCTCTGTGTAGCCCTGGCTGTCCTGGACTCACTTTGTAGACCGGGCTGGCCTTGAACTCACAAAGATCCACCTGCCTCTGCCTCCCAAGTGCTGGGATTAAAGGCGTGCACCAACACCACCCAGCCCTCACTTGGGGTTTTTAAAAATATTCAGCAACTTCAAGAACTACGCATGTCATGTCCTGTTCTCTTAATCTCTAGCATTGTTCCTTTCCCAGACACTCCAGTGCTTCCCCTGAGCCATTCTATGCCCAACTTATTCAAGGATTCAAGGTATTCTCTTTTTAAAATTATTTTTAATTTTGTTTTTGTGACAGGATATTTCTATATAGTGCTGCTGTCCTGAAATCCTTTGACACTGATTCTCAACCTGTGGGTCTCAACAGGGGTTGCATATCAGATATCCTGCATATCAGATATCTACATTACGGTTTGTAACAGCAAAATTACAGTTATGAAGTAGCAACAAAATAATTTTATGGTTAGAGGTCACCACAATGTGAGAAACTGTGTTAAAGGGTCACAGCATTAGAAAAGTTGAAAACTGCTTTATGTAGGCCAGACAGGCCTAGAACTCAGAGATCCACCTGCCTCTGCCTCCCAAGTGCTGATATTAAAGGTATGCCTAGCTGTTAACTCCTACTGGTTCTTTTAAGATCTAACACAAAGTTGGTGTTCTGTAGTTCTCACTTAATAAGCAATGAAGGCAAAAAGCACGCATTGCACACACCCAAATCTTTCCAGGAACAGTCTACTGAGGAAAGCACAGGACACCTGGGAACCTGAGGTCTTCTCACTAGCATCTGCGAAGAAGAAGAAGGAGGAGGAGGAGGAGGAGGAGGAAGAGGAAGAAGAAGAAGAAGAAGAAGAAGAAGAAGAAGAAGAAGAAGAAGAAGAAGAAGAAGAAGAAGAAGAAGAAGAAAAGCCAAGCTGCTGGGCTATAACCTCTGATAAGGGAAGAAAGTTGAACATGATCGTGAGTCAATTGGAAGTCTTAAAAATAAATAAATCACTTCACATTACTGCTATGTTTGCAAAGTTTCAATCATGTCCACTTGTTTGAAAATGAAGAATAAAAGCGGAAGCTGAATAGATGGCTCTGTTGGCAGATATCTTGTCACACAGGCATGAGGACCTGAGTTGAAGCTGGATCTAGTGGCACATGCCTGTGTTCTCAGCAGTAGGGACACAGAGACAGGCAGGCAGATCTCCAGGGCTCATTAGAAATCAGCAAGCTTCAAGTTCAGTGAGGGGCTAGCGCAGAAAATAAGGTGACACTGGAGAGACAGCTCAACGGTAAAAGCGATTACCATACAAGCACAAAGAACTGTGTTCCCTTGGAATCATGTCAAGGACAGAGGAAAGAACCAACTCCACAGAGTCATTCACTGACATCCACATATGTGTGGTGGCATCTCTCTCTCTCTTTCTCTCTCTCTCTCTCTCTCTCACACACACACACACACACACACACACACACACACAGAGAGAGAGAGAGAGAGAGAGAGAGAGAGAGAGAGAGAGACGTACCTCTTGTGGGGTATTCACCAGAGAAGACAGCTCAGACATGAGTTTTAGCCAATAAATAGTCTTTATTAGCCAGCTGTGACTACACTGGGTGTTCAGGATCCCAGTGTAGCCCCGAGCCTTTCTCAGGTGCACTTGTAATCACAAAAACCATGTCCTGGGTTGACACACTTCAATTAACAAGAAGAGCTAGCCAGAAGAAGAACTACAGAAGCCAAAAAAGCAAGGTTAGTGCATTTAGAGACTTTCCCAGAACTGTGGACTCTGATGGATTAGGCCTTTGTTTTCTTTTTGACTGGTGATGTTGTCCACATGCTGAGTTTTCCAGCCTGAATGGCACTTCCATCATGGAGTCAGCTGTGTTAAGGTCTGGGATCCTGTTACAGTACACATCTACAAACACATAAGAATAAGTGTGTATTTTATTACAGCCTGGTCCTGGTGGTCTTTTTTGCTTCTCAGTCTGCCCTGACTTCACATCTGTATGTTCCTTATGAGCACATATTACTATTTTGGATTATAATGACAAAATTACAGAAATAAGTGAAGAAGCTGACCACCTGTTGACTTTTAAGCAAGTGGTTCTGAATAGCTTGAGCTCTCTTTATTTACGCAACCATAATCCTGCTCGCCACATTGGTTATTTTATTTAAAGAAATCATAACATCAGCATTATAAAAGCACTATCATTACAAAACCCCCCAATAGTTTCCTCTCCTCCCTGCCGGCTCTCACTGGGTCAATAACCCCCCAACCATATTTTGCACTACAAAGCACACTTTCAGCCAAAAATAAATGTCTAGCCGCATGTTCTATGGACATGAGCACCCTGAACATACACCCAGCTGGCAGCAAATGCGGTTACACAGCTATGCGAGGTGAGAGATAGATTCATCATTTGTGGGTATAAGTCTGGTCATCAAATAGCACCTGTCTGCCATAATACTTTTTAAACTTCAGGCTGAGAGAGGCTCATTGCACCAAGCAACTTTCCCGATATGCATCTATCAATTTCAGGTACCATCTTTCTAAGAACCATTTTTAAGTCTCTGCTGATCAGACACAGCTTCCCTATTTTCTAAGTCTCTGTTGATCAGACACAACCTCCCCATTTTTAAAGTCTCTGCTGATCAGTCATAGCTTCCTCAGAACAGCTACGCAAGTAGAGCTCATGGCTCCCCACAACTGCCACAGGCCTACTCAGTGTGACTGCCATAGTTTCTCTAGGGCCATGGTTACATGTCCCAAAATACCCAGGATTAACAGTCATATCTGGAGTATCAATAGAGGCAGAGAGAGAAAAGAAGGGTTTTACACATCGAAAGAGTGTTGAGAAAAACATAGAATCATCCACAGGGCTTTCAGCCTGCATGATCCTGGCCTTGCCCGTGACTGACAAAGTGAAGATATATGTTGTTATGAGTATAAACAGCAGAGCAAAAACAAGGAGAGTTTGTAGCACATGAGATCTAGGAAATAAGCACAGAGGCCACCAAATTAACCACAGATCCTTGCCGAGCAGGATGGGGTTTCCAAGGGCTTTCCCACAGTAGAGTCCAAGGAGTCTTCATGGGCCTTGTCACAGCGGGGTCCCGACAGTGCTGCACTCATATGCCTCCCCTGCAAGAGGCTGCATGGCCACTGCCAGAACTGTATCTTCATTGTGGATTTTTTGTTTATTTGCTTGTTTTGAGACAAGGTTTCACTATGTACCCCTGGCTGGCCCAGGGTTTGATATGTAGACCAGCCTGGTCTCAAACTGACAGAGAGATCCACCTGCCTCTGCTTTCCGAGTGTTGGGATTAAAGGTGCCCACCACCACGCCTAATGTTATCATGTCTTCAACGACAAGCACAAAGCAGAGAGCTCAAAGTGGAAGAAGGGCAATGCTGGACACACTTCCTCCAGCAACACTCCACTACTTAAACCTCTCCAAACACTGCAACCAACTGGGGACCTCTTGTTCTCCTGAGTGGTGAGATTAAAGGTGTGTGCTGCCAGGCCCAGCCTTGGGAGCCGCTTTTTATTCAAACCACCACAAGGCTTTGATATTTCATTCTCAAAAATAGATAGGATTAAGCCTGGTGTGGTGAAACTTGCCTTTAATTCCTCTAAGACCAAGTTCTCAGCATAAAGGAGATTTATTTGTCCCAGAGGAACAAAGGTCAGGGAATAAGAGACAAAGACAGGAGATAAAGAATGAGAGAGTAGGGGAAGGGAACAAGGTAGAAGGTGGAGGGACATTTGTGCCAGGGGTTGGGGTGGGGACGACACAGATGGCGGTTTATAAAGAGAAAGGGGCAACCTCCTGTCAGGATGAGGTGTTTAATTTTAATTGGGCATGTTAATTAGGTAAGTCAAAGGGGGCTTTTGATTGCTGGACTTCAATACTTTGATAGCTGGACCTTGGTGGTCAGCATCAGAAAGAGGAAGTGGCCAGATAAGGGAATAGACCTTGGTGGCTGTTGGGGCCTGCTTCTTGTATAACTGCAGCCATTTTTGTCTTCACACTCCATTTTAGTTATAATATGAAATTACTCATACTTTGTTACTTTGCTACCTTGATACTCTAAAGAATCCCCAGCTACAGCCCCACTTGGGACCAATCAAATTAAAGGTCAGTTAGAAATGCTTTGTTGGCCAGGCGTGGTGGCGCAGGCCTTCAATCCCAGCACTTGGGAAGCAGAGGCAGGCAGATCTCTGTGAGTCTGAGGCCAGCTTGATCTGCAAAGCGAGTCCAGGACAGCCAGGGATACACAGAAAATCCCTGTCTCAAAAAACAAAACAAACAAACAAACAAAATGATGTAATACTGCCACCCCCTTGCTTTCTACACCTGGTTACCTAGTTGTTACCTGGATGCGGTTTGTTTCATACACAAACTTGTTTGTTACCTGGATGTAGCTTGTTTCCTAGACTTGGTTACCTGGTTATTCCCTGGATATGGTTTTTCTTATAAAAAGCCTGCCTGACATCAGTTAGGCTCTGAGACCTCTGTGACCCTGGTCATACTAGACCATGTTTTGGGGTGTGCATTCAATATACAAAAAATAAATATCTGACTGAGATCAATGACTGAATGGTTTGGGGGGGGTATTCTTGGACTATAACATTTGGAGGTCCCAAAGACATTGGACTCTAACAGTGACTAGCTCTAGGAATGGTTTTAGCAAGGCAGAGGTATTGAGGGAGAAGGACAAGGCCTGACTGAGCCATGCTTGTCATGTTCAGACTGGTTAGTGTCCCTTTAACAGTCATCGATAAAGAATAAAGAGATACTGCAGACACTGTTGCAAAATGAGTCACTATCAGCTTGTGTCTGAAGAAAACAAGGAACTAGTCTTTACTCAACTACAGATGTTTGGTAATTTTCTTCCCTCCAGGCTCTGCCTTGGGGATGTTGGGCTTCCTTCCCAGGGCATTGAATGTACTCAGCTGCTGAGCCACGCCCTCAGCCTTTGCACAGAAGGTAGAAGAGATGGGTTTTGGGGCTGGCAGAGTTCTCAAAGTTGTCACATAAACCTAACTTGAGTTTCATCCCCACAGCCCATGTGAGGGTGGAAGGAGAAAATTGACTCCACACACTTTTCCTGCCCACATGCACCCTGCTCCTTACCCTCAGAATAGCAAATAAAATACAGTTTTAAAAAAGGATAACTGGGGGCTGGAGAGATGGCTCAGTGGTTAAGAGCACTGCCTAGTGCTCTTCCAAAGGTCCTGAGTTCAATTCCCAGCAACCACATGGTGGCTCACAACCATCCACAATGTGATCTGGTGCCCTCTTCTGGAATGCAGGTGTACATGCAGATAGAGCACACATATGCATAAAATAAATAAAATAAATCTTAAAAAAAAAGGATAACTGTTTTACAGGGAAGATGGAAGCTGGTCTGTCTTAGAGGAAAGCACACTGATGGACAGTTTTAGGACACACTAATATACAAAGTAAGTTCTAAAAGGAAATGGTAATAGTTTGATTTATCACAGAAAAATTAACAGTTAAAGGAATATGACAAAAATTAAAAGATTATTTGGAACTGTCCATGCTTAGCACTTGGGAGGCAGGGCCAGGAAATTGCCACTAGTTTGAGCCTAGCCTGGCCTAGATAGTGAGTTGCAGGTCAGCTAAGTCTACATAAAGAGACTCTGTCTCAGAAGTTAAAAAAAAAAAGGCTCAATGTATTTAATATCTAAAAGTAAACTGGTTCTAAAAGCATCTGCCTCTCCCCTAGGTCTTAGAGTCTCCTATTTACTGATGTTTGCCATTTCCAACACTTACTATACCCTGCCACCTGCTGACCCAGCAGGTAACCTTGGAAATCCATGTACAAAATGGTCGAGGGCTTTAAATGGACATTTCTGTAAAGAAGATGTGTTAGAGACTGTGAAGTGGCTCTATGCAGAGACACTACTGTTGAGGGAAGGTCTAATAACTTTGTTTCTGATAGGCTGATTTCAATGCTGAGATCTGGTTATGGCCCCTTCTGAGGCATTCTCTTGATTGGTTAATAAAAGTCACTGATGGCCAATTAGCTGGGCAGAAAGAGTATAGGAGGGCGGGACTTCCTGAGATTACAATAGAAACCCTGCACTTTACAGAGAGAATCTTCCTTTTCTTCCGTGAGACACAGAAGGATATAGACATCTTTGAGAATGCTGGAAGGGAATCACAGGCACATGGTGGTTTGGGATTAGGTGATCTGGGTTAATTTAGAGTAGCTAATTGAGAGTCTGCCCAGCTAAGGGTTAAGCGTTAAAACATTAAAAGGTCTTGGTGTGTTTAATTATTGGAGAAAGGACTGCAGTGGTTTATAGGCCCTCAGTCCAAGCAATCCCGGGCCCGTTGGACTCCCAGACTCCCCTTAAACCCAGGTGAATCTCCTGCCAAGCTGCAGTTAATTCTACTGGCCTAGTATCACAACTTATATTAATTAACAGAGTTTAGGTTACAGGTGGTGTAGGCCACCCTTGGTCCCAGGGCTCTTGCCTCAGGACAAATCAGGCAACCGGTTAAGGCACGCGGGCCAGGCCGCTCACTCCTCTGCCAAGCCGCCGGCTGCTCCGCCAGCTTAATCTTACAGTTTATACTTACTATTAACTACAATTAATTAATTAAATTGCAATTTCAGGTTTGGGCACCATTTGTAGAAAAAAAATGGCTAATTAAGCAATCTTATCCCATCTAAACTAGCTCTTAATTCTAATCCACAAATATGACCCCATATATACATATGTCCCCTTGGACTGCTATTCTCCACACTATGCCAATGTTCCTGGCCATGTGGAATGATGTTCTTTTTTCTAACACATGCTGTGTGTCCTCCTTACTGCTCCTGGCTGGAATGTGCTAATCCTCTGTGTAAAAAGCAGGGTTCCTGTTCTAATCTCAGGAAGTCCCGCCTCTTATACTCTCTCTGCCCAGCTATTTGGCCATCACTGACTTTCATTAACCAATCAAGAGAATGCCTCAGAAGGGGTGGTAACCAGCTCTCAGCATTGAAATCAGCCTATCAGAAGCAATGTTATTAGCCCCAACATGTATATCTGACCAGGGAGAATCTCCTATTAGCTGAGACATGAATGTCTTGGCATGGTAAGAGTATTTTATTAACTGTATGGTGTTCATGATATTCCAATCTTTCATCTGACATAGATAGAGTTTGTGCTTTAAATATACTTAAAAAGTTGTTTTATGCCTTTTACTTGCTCAAATTTAGAGAAAAAATTTATTTTCAGAGCCAACGACTGAATGACAGTAATGACAAGACAAATAGGCCAGAAGATTCAGCCTAACATACTGCTTCACTCACTGTTTTCTTAAAAACTTTGCATGCAAATCATTTTTAAAAGGGCTGCCCAAAAATGATCAATCCTACAGAGACTGGGCAACAAAAGCTATAGCAACTTTCCTGGGAATTGGCCAATATCTCAATTTTTAATGGGTACCCCAAAATATTTATACCTCCATTCCCAAGAGATGGGATGGAAGTTTTTTTTTTTTTTGTTGTGTGGTATGTTATGTGTTGTGATTGTTTGTTATTGTCTAGGATGAATGGATATATGATATGTGTTGTAAAAAAATAAGGTTGGATTCAGGGATTTTCATCTTTCCCTCACTCTATTCTTTGTCTCTTTTATTATTAAAAACTTAAGATTATTTTGTTATATTAATAGATATTGATAGAAATTTAAGATTGTTTTGTTATAATAGATATTGATAGAAAATTAAGCCGGGCGGTGGTGGCGCACGCCTTTAATCCCAGCACTTGGGAGGCAGAGGCAGGCGGATCTTTGTGAGTTCGAGGCCAGCCTGGTCTACAAAGCGAGTCCAGGACAGCCAGAGATATTCAGAGAAACCCTGTCTCGAAAAACCAAAAAAAAAAAGAAAATTAAAATTATTATGTTTTATATACACTTAAAGATAAATTTTAGTTTCAAAATTTCAAGAATTCTTTGAAAGATAAAAATTGCCAAAAAACAATTTGCCCTAGGAAAGATATTACATGCATCTTTTAAAAAATTTATTTATTGCTTCAGGTTATATCTCCATCATAGTGTCCTCTTTCTACTCCTCCCAGTCCCGCCCTCCCACCCTCTACCCCCTAACCCTTCCATCCCACTCCTCTGGAGTAGAGTGTCCCCACATAACAAGTTCTCCACCCCAGTTCAGCAGTCATATGAGAGCCAAGAGCCTCCTCATACACTGGGGGCCTACAAGGCAGCACCACTAGGGAAAAATGTCTCCTTGACAGGAAAAAAAAAGTCTATGTCCATGTTCCCTTTGGTGCATTGGTTGTAGTATAATTATCCTGTACTATATGGCTAAAATCTGACTATAAGTGAATAGATGCCATGTGCATCCTTCTGAGTCTGGGTTAGCTCACTCAGGATGAGCTTCTCTAGTTCCATCCATTTGGCTGCAAATTGCATAATTTCATTGTTTCTGATAGCCGTGTAGTATTCCATTGTGTAGATGTACCAAAGTTTTTTAATCCATTCTTTGGTTGAGGGATATCTGGGCTGTTTCCAGTTTCTAGCTATTACAAATAAGGCTGCTATGAACATAGAAGAGGAAACTTCCTTGTGATTCGGTGAGGAGTCATTTGGATGTATACCTAGAAGTGTTATGGCTGGGTCTTGAAGTAGAGCTATTCCAAGTTTTCTAAGATATCGCCAGACTGACCTCCATAGTGGTTGCACAAGCCTGCACTCCCACCAGCAATGGAGGAGGGTTCCCCTTTCTCCACACTCTTGCCAGCATGTGCTGTCATATGAGCTTTTGATCTTAGCCATTTTGACAGGTGTGAGATGGAATCTCAGAGTTGTCTTGAGTTGCATTTCTCTGATGATTAAGGATGCTGAGCATTTCTTCAAGTGTCTCTCAGCCATTAGGGATTCCTCCTTTGTGAATTCTCTGTTTAGCTCTGTTCCCCACTTTTTGATTGGATTATTTGGTTTCTTGGCATTTAATTTCTTGAGTGCTTCATAAATTTTGGATATTAGCCCTCTGTCAGATGTGGGGTTGGTGAAGATTTTTTCCCAGTCTGTAGGCTGTCATTTTGTTCGAATGACAGTGTCTTTTTGCCTTACAGAAGCTTTTCAGTTTCATGAGGTCCCATTTATTGTTTGTTGGTCTTAGGTTCTAAGCTGTTGGTGTTCTGTTCAGGAAGTTGTCACCTGTGTCAATGAGTTTGAGGGTTTTTTTCCCACTTTATCTTCTAGTAGATTTAGTGTGTCCGGCCTTATGTTAAGGTCTTTGATCCACTTGGACTTAAGTTTTGTACAAGGTGATAAGTATGGGTCTAATTTCATTCTATTACATGTGGACATCCAGTTGGACCATCACCATTTGTTGAAGATGCTGTCCTTTTTCCATTGTGTGGTTTTGGCTTCTTTGTCAAAAATTAAGTGACCATAGGTGTGTGGGTTCATTTCTGGGTCTTCAATTCAATTCCATTGATCCACTGGTCTGTTTCTATACCAGTACCATGCTGTTTTTATTTATTATTGCGTGTAGTACAGCTTGAAATCCAAGATGGTGATATCTCCAGATTTTTTTTTATTGTACAGGATTGATTTAGCTATTCTGGGTTTTTTGTTGTTCCATATAAAATTGAGAATAAGCTATTCTCAATTACATGCATCTTTTTATGGCATGAATGGAGACTTACAAATGTCTTTTGTAAGCCTGTTCCAAAGAATAGAAAATGCTCCTTAATTGATTTGTGCATCCTGCACATCCAAGGCATTTTGGTAATTGCAGAACTATATGTTACTTGTGAGAAATTATATATTTTCAGAACAATGGGACCAGAGTCCAAAGAAGACAAGACAAGTAACCCAAGTGATCCAGCCTCATAGACTGGACTGCCTCAATAACTGTTTCCTCAAGAATCTGCATCCAGAACAATTTCAAGCAGCTTGCTGAGATGGCCTGGCCTGAAAGACTGTTACAGACAGGACTTCAATAAAGCCCTGAACTTTCCTACCAAAGTCCATCTTCGGACTACAAATTGCTCAGGACATTCAAATTGCTGAGTACATAGAGACTGGACAACAAATGTTACAATTAACTTGCTTAACCATTTTTCCATTTTTGGGACCCCCAAACAGGTTTTCTATGTCCCAATTCAACAGGAAGCAGTTTTAAGAAAGTGATGTCTCATTCCCAAAAAGTGGGGTGGATGATTCTTTGGTCATTTGATGTGTTATAGATGTTGTTTAGGGGGAATGGTTACAAATTGTTATATGGTCTTGTTAAGCAAGGTGTAAGAGGTTAGGCTCGGGGATTTCTTTCTCTTTCTTTGTCCTTCTTTCTCTTTTATATAGGGGAGAGAAGACTTGAAAAGAAAGAAGAGGGGAAATATGTATATATAATATAGAATTGATAAGATAAAAGGATAGATTAATGAATCTACTCCTATAGATCCTTATTATTAATACAAAATTAAGATTATAGACATGAGAATGATAGGAAAAAGGGGGTAGATTATTGAATATACTCCTATAGATCTTTGTATATTTATACAAAATTAAGGCTATATTTTTGTTAGGTATTGTACCTATGTAATTCTTAAAATTGCAATGTGAAGTTCTAGTCCTTTTGATAGTAACTATCACAAACTATTTAGAATATTAATAGATATTAAGTTAGTTAATCTCAGATGTTTTCTAAGTTAATCAGTTATTAAGTTGTTAGAGACAAGCAACATTTGCTTACTTAATGGAGATGGATAGATGGTCTTCAAAAACCTCAAGAGATCTGTAGAATATGGCATTTAAAGATATTTTTATTATTTTAAAAATTCTGTGACATGAGACTGTCAGCTCTTGACAGTTCCCAATGGATTGGAAGGAGATGATGAGCATCAAAAATCTCTATCAGAAGATAATCCTTACTGTGCAGAAATGCCCTGCTCTCTCAACAGACTGTATACAGTCCAAAGATGGACCAAAGCTTCAATGTAGGTAAATCGATGGCCTGATTCTGCAAAGACAGAATGGGCAAATCTTATTTCCTGCTCCACAGCTAAGTCTGTGAGATATGCTTGGCCAGAAGGCTGAAGATGATGCTCCAATATTATAGAAACTGAGGACTGTCTAGACAGCCAGTTGTCTGTCATTTCATAGTTTTGGAAGTTGCTTGCTCTACACTTCCTATCTATTCAGATATACTTATCCTTCTCAGGTTTCTGATGTGATTGAAGACTACATAGTCATAGCCTCACAATAAGTTTTAAGCCACTAGGAATTAAAAGGCTGTTTTAAGGTTAAGATGATTTAGTTAATAATGTAAGTTAGGATGGAAGATGAATTAGGTATAGATCCTTAAATTCATCAAGAGAGATATGTAATAGAATATATTTCCTAGTTGACTAGTCAAATACATATGGACTGGACATTGAGAATGTATGTCACACCTTTTAGTTTTCATAATTATTTTTATTGTATTTATTGTTTTCATTACTGTATTGTGTTTATTGTTATATTTATTTTTATTAAGAAAGGGAGCCTTTTGTAAGACTTAAAGGGGGAGATGTTGGGGTAATAACATTGCTTCTGATAGGCTGATTTCAATGATGAGATCTTGTTACCACCCCTTCTGAGGCATTCTCTTGATTGGTTAATAAAAGTCACTGATGGCCAATAGCTGGGCAGAAAGAGTATAGGAAGGCGGGGCTTCCTGAGATTAGAACAGGAACCCTGCTTTTTACACAGAAGATTAGCGCATTCCAGCCAGGAGCAGGAAGGAGGACACACACCATGGGTTAGAAAAAAGAATCACATTCCACATGGCCAGGAACATTGGCATAGCGTGGAGAATAGCAGTCCAAGGGGACATATGTATATATGGGGTCATATTTGTGGATTAGAATTAAGAGCTAGTTTAGATGGGCTAAGATTGCTCAATCCAGGCCAAAGCTTGTTAAAAATCCATGTGGTATCTGTGTGCTCATTTATAATGGCGGGTTAAGGATTAACAGCCACCACCCAATTAAATATAATATAAATACTAGCAAATAATTTAATTAGCCATTTTTTCGACACACTACTATTAATAGATAAATAAAATTAAGTTTTTCTTGAAGCCCATGGACAAGTTTATTAAAATTTGAGATAAAAGCAATAGGACAGGCAAATTGAGAAAATGTCTACATCCTAAAGGAGAAGGAGAGAAGGAAGAAAGTCATGCCTTTCAAATTAGGAATAAAAGGTCAGAGAAACAAAGAAAGGCCAGAGTGCTGAAGAAAGTATGCTTAGAAATGCCAAACCTTGGGTCTGAGCTTAGAGAGCCTGCCTCCAGGCTCTTGTGTCTCAGGGCAAAAGATTGCATTGTGGATTCATGGTTAGAAATGAAAAGGAAAAGTACTTTGTGCCTCTGGATCTTCTGGACAACTAGCTATAAATTGGGTTTCTGATAGCACCCTCTTAGGGTTGACTTATTTGCAAATGCATATACATTTGCCAGTTTATTATAAAGACAGTAGACAAGCTGTGGCACACACCTTTATTCCCAGCACTCAGGTGGCAGAGGCAGGCAAATCTCTGTAATTTCCAGGCCAGTGTAATGTACATAATGAGATTGAAGCTGCCCAGAGTGACATAGTGAGACCCTGTCTTAAAAAAGGAAGGAAGGGCTGGGTGGTGGTGGCACAGACTTTTAATCCTAGCACCTGGGAGGCAGAGGTAGGCATATCTCTGAATTTGAGGCCAGAGTAGCCTACAGAGTGAGTTCCAAGACAGCCAGGGTTACACAGTGATACTGTATCCAAAAGAAGGAAGAGGAGGAGGAGGAAGAAGAAGTAGAAGAAGAAGAGGAAGAAAGAGAGAGAAAGAGAGAGAGAGAGAATTGACTGCCACACAAGGAAGACATGTGAAAACAAGGTATGTATAGGAAAAGGCCACAAATCTCTCATGGCCTTTCTTGGTCCACGGTATTGTGGCACCTCCAGATGACAACATTCCATAAGCTTTTGTCATCTATAATTCTTGCAATGTATGTTGAGGGAAGGTCTAATATTGTTTCTGATACATTGAATTCAATGCTGAGATCTTGTTACCGCCCCTTCTGAGGCATTCTCTTGATTGGTTAATAAAAATTGCTTATGGCCAATTAGCTGGGCAGAAAGAGTATAGGAAGGAGGAACTTCCTCAGATCAGCACAGGAACTTGGCACACACAGAGACTCTCTCCCCTTTCTGCCGGGAGACACAGAAGGAGACAGACGTCTGGAGAAGTCTGGAAGGTACTCACAGGCACATGTTGGTTTGGAGTTAACTTAGAGTAGCTAATTGAGAGTCTGCCCAGCTAAGGGCTAAGCGTTAAAATATTAAAAATCTTGGTGTGTTTAATTATTGGGGAAAAGACTGTGGAGTCTTATAGGCCCTCAGTCCAAACAGTCCCAGGCTGTTGGATTCCCAGACTCCCCTTGAGCCCAGGCAAATCTCCTGCCAAGCTGCCGGTAATTCTACTGGCCTAATATAACAACTTATATTAGTTAACAGAGTTTAGGTTATATGTGGTGTAGGCCACCTTTGGTCTCGGAGCTCTTTCTCCAGGATAAGTTAGGCAACTGGTTAAGACACTCAGGCCAGGCCGCCTGCTCCTCTGCCAAGCCGCCGGCTACTCCGCCGGCTACTCTGCCGGCCTAATATTACAGTTTATACTTACTAATAACTACATTAAATAATTAATTTGCAGTTTTCAGGTGGCACTCAACGTGGTAAGGCATTATGGGTAATTTTATTTTCAAAACTATAGGGAAAACTGCAGATTTTGAAACTATGATGCCAGTTGTTGACAATATGGCAATGTTTACTGCTGACCTCTACACTGTTTTTCAATCAGACCGAATGTTTTATGCTGTTTACTTTTTTCATTTTATTGGTTTGTCATAAGGAAGACATCTGTTACACACTTAAAAGTTATGGAAATGTAGATTGAGGAGCTTAAGAAAATTCTGGCAGGTCAGGTGACTGGAACTGAGAAAATGGCAAGTTCTTTTCTAGCTAGGTCTCCACAGTCGCCATATGTACCAGTAGAAAACCTGCCGCCTGTGCCAGTAGGAAACCAGGTAGGTAATGGTGCTAATGCGGAACCAAGTGCGCCCCCAGAGGAGCTGCGTGGTACTTCACAATCACCATCAGCTTTTTCAGTTATGTTTCAAATTAGGCCTGATAATAATAATGATCAACTGTGAGGTGTGTTTCTTGTATACAGCAAAAAGATGGGTCTTGTTTACAGATCCAGTCTGTAAGTCTGTGTCTTTCTATTGGTGAGCTGAGTCCATTGATAAACACTATCTCAGAGTAAAGGGCTGGGAAAAGGTTTTCCAAGCAAATGGACCCAGGAAACAAGCTGGAGTAGCCACCCTAATATCAAACAAAATAGACTTCCAATTGAAGTTAATAAAAAAAGACAGAGAAGGGCATTACATACTCATTAAAGGAAATATCCATCAAGAGGTCATCTCAATATTGAAAATCTATGCCCCAAATACAAAGGCACCTACATTTATAAAAGAAACACTTCTAAAACTTAAATCGCACATTGATCCAAACACTTTAATGGTGGGAGACTTCAACACCCCACTCACAACTATGGACAGATCATCAAGACAGAAGCCAAACAGAGAAATAATGAGTCTAACAGAGATCATGAAACAAATGGACCTAACAGATATCTATAGAACATTTCACCCAAACACAAAGGAATACACCTTCTTCTCAGCATCTCATGGAACCTTCTCCAAAATCGTCCAAAATAGTTGGACACAAAGATATCTTCAACAGATACAAGAAAATTGAAATAACCCTTTGTATCTTATCAGACCACCATGGAATAAAGCTGGACTTCAATAGCAAAAGAATCAAGAGAAAGTCTACACTCACATGGAAATTGAACAACTCTTTACTAGAGGACCACTGGGTCAGGGAAGAAATAAAGAAGGAAATCAAAGATTTCTTAAAATCCAACGAAAATGAAGACACAACATACCCAAACCTATGGGACACAATGAAAGCTGTGCTACGAGGAAAGTTCATAGCACTAAGTGCCTTCAAAAAGAAAATTGTGACAGCTCATATTAGCGAATTAACAGCTAAACTGGGTAAATTGGAAAAAAAAGAAACAAACACTCCTAAGAGGAGCAGAAGGCAGGAGATCATCAAACTTAGGGCTGAAATCAACAACTTAGAAACAAAAAAGAACTATACAAAGAATCAATGAAACCAAGAGTTGGTTCTTCAAGAAAATCAACAAAATAGACAGACCCTTAGCCAAATTAACTAAAAGACAGAGGGAGAAAACACAAATCAACAAAATCAGAAATGAAAAGGGAGAAATAACAACAGACATTGAGGAAATCCAGAGAATATCTGGATCCTACTTTAAAAATCTATACTCCGCCAAATTTGAAAACTTAAGTGAAATGGACAATTTTCTTGATAGATTCCACCTACCGAAGCTAAATCAAGATCAGATAAACAGATTAAACAGCCTTATAACTCCTAAGGAAATAGAAACAGTCATTAAAAATCTCCCAACCAAAAAAAAGCCCAGGGCCAGATGGCCTTAGCATGGAATTCTACTGGACCTTCAAAGAGGAGCTGACACCAATACTTTTCAAACTCTTTCACAAAATAGAATCTGAAAGAACATTGCCAAACTCATTCTATGAGGCCACAGTCACCTGATTCCTAAACCACACAAAGACCCAAAAAAGAAAGAGAACTTCAGACCAATCTCTCTCATGAACATAGATGCAAAAATACTTAATAAAATACTAGCAAACCGAATTCAAGAACACATCAAAAGTATCATACACCATGATCAAGTAGGTTTCATCCCAGGAATGCAGGGATGGTTCAACATACGAAAGTCTATCAACGTCATTCACCATATAAACAAGATGAAAGAAAAAAACCACATGATAATCTTGCTAGATGCAGAAAAATCATTTGACAAAATCCAACACCCCTTCATGCTAAAAGTTCTGGAGAGAACGGTCATACAAGGACCGTACCTAGAAATAATAAAGGCAATATACAACAGGCCAGTGGCCAACATCAAATTAAATGGAGAGAAACTTGAAGCATTTCGTCTAAACTCAGGGACAAGACAAGGATGTCCACTTTTCACCATATCTCTTCAATATAGTACTTGAAGTTCTTGCTAGAGCAATAAGACAACTAAAGGTGATCAAGGGGATAAACATCGGAAACAAAGAAGTCAAATTATCCCTATTTGCAGATGATATGATAGAATACATAAGCGACCCAGAAATTCCACCAGAGAACTCTTACAGCTGATAAACACCTTCAGCAAAGTGGCTGGATATAAAATTAATTCAAAAAAAAAATCAGAAGCCCTTCTTTATACAACAAATGGGCTGAGAAAGAAATAAGGTAAACAACCTCCTTCACAATAGCCACAAAGAACATAAAATACCTGGGGGTAACTCTAACCAAGCAAGTAAAGGACCTGTACAACAAGAACTTCAAGCCCTTGAAGAAAGAAATGGAAGAGGCCTTTAGAAGATGGAAAGATCTCCCATGCTCATGGATAGGTAGGATCAACATAATAAAAATGGTCATCCTACCAAAAGCAAAATATAGATTCAATGCAATTCCTATCAAAATACCAACACAATTTTTTATAGACTTGGAAAGAGCTAGGCTCAATTTCATATGGAACAACAAAAAGCCCAGAATAACTAAATCAATCCTGTACAATAAAAAAACATGTGGAGGTATTACCATCCCAGATTTCAAGCTGTACTACAGAGCAATAGTTGTAAAAACAGCATGGTATTGGTATGGAAACAGACCAGTAGATCAATGGAATCGAATTGAAGATCCAGAAATAGACCCACACACTTATGGCCACCTAATTTTTGACAAAGAAGCCAAAACGGCACAATGGAAGAAAGATAGCATCTTCAACAAATGGTGCTGGTCCAACTGGATGTCCATCTGTAAAAGAATGAAATTAGACCCATACTTATCACCTTGTACAAAACTTAAGTCCAAGTGGATCAAAGACCTTAACATAAGACTTGTCACACTAAATCTACTAGAAGAAAAAGTGGGAGAAACCCTCGCACTAATTGGCACAGGCGACAACTTCCTAAACAGAACACCAACAGCTCAGGACTTGAGATCAACAATCAATAAATGGGACCTCATGAAACTGAAAAGCTTCTGTAAGGCATAAGACACTTTCATTCGAACAAAACGGCAGCCTACCGACTGGGAGAAAATCTTCACCACCCCACATCTGACAGAGGGCTAATATCCAAAATCTACAAAGAACTCAAGAAATTAAATGCCAAGAAACCAAATAATCCAATCAAAAAATGGGGGACAGAGCTAAACAGAGAATTCACAACGGAGGAATCCCTAATGGCTGAGAGACACTTGAAGAAATGCTCAACATCCTTAATCATCAGAGAAATGCAACTCAAGACGACTCTGAGATTCCATCTCACATCTGTCAGAATGGCTAAGATCAAAAACTCAAATGACAGCACATGCTGGCGAGGGTGTGGAGAAAGGGGTACCCTCCTCCATTGCTGGTGGGAATGCAGGCTTGTGCAACCACTATGGAGGTCAGTCTGGTGATATCTTAGAAAACTTGGAATAGCTCTGCCTCAGGACCCAGCCATACCACTTCTGGGTATACACCCAAATGCCTCCTCACGGAATCATAAGGAAGTTTCCTCATCTATGTTTATAGCAGCCTTATTTGTAATAGCTAGAAACTGGAAACAACCCAGATATCCCTCAACCGAAAAATGGGTTAAAAAACTGTGGTACATCTACACAATGCAATATTATTCAGCTATCAGAAACAATGAAATTATGCAATTTGCAGCCAAATGGATGGAACTAGAAAAGCTCATCCTGAATGTACTAACCCAGACTCAGAAGGACGCATATGGCATCTATTCACTTATAGTAGGATTTTAGCTATATAGTAAAAGGTATCGTTACTACAACTAACACACCAAAGGGAACTTGGACATAGACTTCTTATTTTTAATTTTTAATTTTTATTTATTTTTTATGTATTAGTCATATTTTTTTCTATTTTTTAGTCTTTTTTATCTATTGTATGCTTATTGGTTTGTTTGTTTAGTAGTTCTCTCTCCCGGGCAATGAGACACTTTTCACTGATGGTACTGCTTCGTAGACCCCCAATGAATGAAGAGGCTCTTGGCCCTCATACGACCTCTCAACTGAGATGAGGGACTATTATATAAGGACACCCCATCCCAGAGAAATGGGATGGAAGGGTTAGGAGGTAAAGAAAAAAAATGAAATGTGATGTTTTGGCCTTTTACTACTAACTGTCATAAACTGTTTAGGATAACTAAGAAATGCAAACTAATGGTTATGCAAGCCGGTCATTCTGTTAGGTACTATGACAGCCTATTATAGTTACTTGCTAAGCTAATCAGAAATAAACCTGCTAGGGGACAAGCAACATCTGCTTACCCTAATATAAGAGATAGATAGGGCCTCTTCAAAAACCTCAAGAGATCTGTAGAATATGGCATTCAAAGATGTTTTCGTAACTTTAGATTTTTTTTTATATCAAGACATATCAACTCCTGACAGCACCCCCTATTCTCCTCCAAGTAGAAGATGAGCATCGAAGAATCTCCAGTGGGAGATGATTGAATTAGTCGCAAGCCTATCTCTTGGTAGGAAAAGCCCCTTGCTCCAACTGTAGACAGAATGCTGTCCAAAAAGGACAAAACCTGGAAGCAGGTAAGTCGACAGCCTAGCTCTGCCAAGACAGGGTAGGTAAGTCCTTCATAACCCCTGCTCTGCAATCAATGTCTGTCAGAGAAACGGGGCCAAATGACTGAAGATCGATGCTGTAATGTATGGAGAGAAAATGGGAACTGTCCAGGCATCCACTGGTATGTCATTTCTTGGTTTGGGAAGCTGAAGGCCCTGTACTTCCTATAAAATCAGATATATTTATCCCTCTCAGGTCTCTGAGGTGGTTGAAGAACAGATAGCTAGAGTCTCATAATTAAATTTTGAGTTGTTTAGGAGTCAAGAGAGTGTTATAGATCTAAGAAGATACTTTTAAAATTGTGTTGCAAGTTAGTATGAATGTTGAGTCAGATATAGAACTTTAAACTCATGGAGATCGTTAGATAGTAGAATGTTAAAGTCAGGTACCAAATACATATGGACTGGACATTGGGAATGTACGTTAAGCCATATAACCCTCATAACTGTGGCCTAATTACCTCTGTTGTATTGTATTGTATTTATTATTATAAGAGAAAGAGCCATTTGTTGGACTGAAAGGGGAAACTGTAGGGGGAAATAATATATACGTTGAACTTAAAAGAAAAAAAAAGGGAAGAGGATGGGGGGCTGAGGGTGGGAGGGTGGGACTGGAGGGGGAATAGAGAGGGGACTGCGATTGAGATGTAACTTGAAGAAATAAAAAATAAAGGAAAAAAATAATAACGGTCAACTCCATCAGAAATTAACATGGTGTCCAGTAGACATTTTGGATTTAAAAAGATGTAAGGAGTCTATTGTCTCTTATGGAATGCACTCATCATTATTTAAACAAATGCTAAATAATTGGGCTATATAAAATAGAATCATTCCCCAAGATTGGAAGGGACTGATATCAGCTGTG
>CAJQZJ010001750.1:4880325-4898670 GCA_907164525.1 Lophiomys imhausi | reverse complement strand
CAATGTAGAAGGCGTCATGTGTCACAGTGTGTCCCACAGTATACCCTTTTGTCTGTACTTCTTTGCTTTCAAACATTCATTGCAATGAATCTCTGGTCTAGTAGGAGGCCTCTGGCTTCTGCTACTCTAACAATAATGGAGCTTCATTGGGACTCCTTCAAGATGTCCTGTTGCTACCCTGTGTCATGGAGATCCTGTAGGTCTGGACCTGTAGGGCTGGTCCCTTCATGCATTCCAGCATTTTTTCATGGATGTGGTAGATGTTGGGCTGGGCCAGTTCGAAGCCCTGGATCTGATCCTGAGAGGTATCTGAGCTGGTCATCTCTCCTGCTCTCCCACTCTCACACACTCAGTCTAGATTACCTGCAACCTCCTCAACCAAGGCCAGCTCTACCCTACTACCCAGGAGCAGGGCCTGCTCTCCTGAGTGTTGCAGCCTTTGAGAGACATAGCCACTTCTCCAATCTCATGACCCCAAGGCCAGCTGTCTCACTTCCCATAGGTGGGGAGGGACTAGAGAGGGGATGAAGTGGCTCTCCCTCTCCACTACTGCACAGCAGACAAGGGTCAGGGTCGGGTCTCCTGTGCTGATGGCCTAAGGGCTGGCTCACCTGCAACCCCCATATCCAGGGCCTGTTCTACTGTGCTGTCCAGTCAAGGTGCAGTACCTGCTCCCCTGAGTGCTAAAGTAGGTGAGGGGCAAGGCCAGCTCTCTTGTTCTGATGATCTTGGGGTCAAATCTCCCACCTGCCACACGTGGGAAGGGGTTAGAGGGGAGGAGGATATGTCTTCCTCCTCCACACTACTACATGGGAGAACAGTGGCAGGACCAGCTCTTCAGCCCTCTTATCCTAGAGTTCTACTTACCTGCAACCCTCCAGTGCACTCCCACTCTCCCCAGTACATCAGTCGGATAGGGGTGGAATCAGCTCTCCTATTCTCATGCCCCCAAGGCCAACTCTCCCAGGATGCCCATGTTAGTGGTACAGCAAGTTCCGCATAGCTCTCAGACATGTACATTTTCCCAGACAGTAGCCCTGACCAGGGATGTCTGCCTGGCCTTTGGTGGTAGCAGACCCCTGCAGCTCAGGGCCACAAACCCAGATATGGCCCCCAGTAACAGCACAGGCTAAGACCCCACCATGTTCCCAGGTGGGACCACCATCTACTCACATCAGGCTGTTCCTCACTATCCTTGAATCTCCAGTTCTGCCTCTCTTCATTGAGCCTATATCCTTCCATTTCTCTTTCACTTTCATTTCTCCACAACTAACTTGTTCTTCTTAGTAAAGCCTAGCATCTCTGAGTGTCTAGGGTGATCTCAGGACTGTTCTCAGGAGTGCTATGCCCTGTTTGTGCATTATGGTAATGAAAAGAGATCATCTTGGGCATGGTCTCTCCCACAAGGTCTGTGCAGCAATATACTGGCGGTCATCTCAGGCTAGCTCCCTCCTGGGCCCCCTGGAGACAGACTGCTGGTCATTCTGCCTTGCTTCTGACCCTGGCCTGCCCAAGAACTGAGGTCCCAGGTGGGCTTTATCTAGTCTCTCATTCATTCCCCACTTGTGAGAACTTCTGAGCATGTGTGATACCATTTCGGTGGTCAATTCAGGCTTGCTTTTATCAGGGAATGTTAGGGAACTAATCCTTCAGATGTTCACAGGTCAGAACACTGAGTTTAGACATAGCCTCTCCTCTCTGCCACTGTGACACACATATAACACAGCAGCTACACCTGCAATGCCTCTAGGGGTGGCATTGCTCTCATTTATCACCTGCCACCACCTGATATTTTGATTATCTGTTTTCTTTTTGAGAAAATGTCACGCTTTGTATCCTAGGCTGTCCTCAAACTCTAGCAACACTCCTCCCTGCTGCGTGCTGCCTCATTACCAACATGTGCCATTGCACCCAACCCACACTCATTTAAAGAGAGAAAAAAGTAGTGTGATTAGTACACTAAATCAACTGCCATTGTCAAATCCCTGTTCTGTGTCTTACACCAAACTGGCCATCACTAATGAGGAAGTAGGAGGTTTCTTGGGATTGCAAAGTTCTCTGGCACAGGCCAATAGTTAAGGAGCCATCTCACTATCCAAATTAATTGACAGGAGTTCATGGAAGTAAAATGATTCCAGCCATATGGGAGATAGTAGTGGAAGAGAGAGAGGTATATGTTTGAGTGCATGTATCTGTGGGTGCCAGGGAGCCCACAGGAGGATAGCAGATCTCCTGAAGCTGGAGGACAGGCAACTATGAACCAACTGATGTGGGTGCTGGGATACTAACTTGAGTTCTCTGCAAGAGCAGTACACACTCAACTACTAAGCCATCTCTCCAGCACCTAAAATTGATGTCCATTACATTTATTTATTTATTACGTGTGGTTATACATGTACCCTGGTGTGCTTGTGAAGGTCAGAGGACAATGTAGGGGAGTCAGCTCTGTCGTTCTCCCATATGGTACTCAGGGACTGAGCTCTGGTTGTCAGTCTTGGCAGCAGGTGCCTTTAACTGCTGTACCATCTCCACACCTCAGGTGATGACCTTACATGTACTCCTCTAGATACTTATGGAGGATGATTGCAGAGGACAAGACAGAATCAAGGAGTCTGGTGAGAAGTCTTTTGTAACAGCTCAAGGTAGAATGGCAGGGAGGCTGCTCTCACCAGGGTGGTGACTCACATACATCAGAGTCAGGAGGTATTCACTGATGGAATGTATTGGGAAACAGGGCAGTCAGGGATGACTCCCAAGTTACCAGATTGAGCAAGTGGCTGAATAGAATTGTCATTTACAGAAACAGGAGCCACTAGGGATAAACAGACAGTGTGTATGTGCATATGTATGTGGTTTGTTTAGGCAGAGAGTTTGACTATGGTGTGAAGAGACAGGAGGTAGGCTTCATTTGTAAGCACACTGTTTGAGATGTCAAACAAATGGAACTGCATTTCAGGCCACTGAAATTATGAGGCTGAAGTTCAAGGTGGGAACAGGGCTGGATGCACTCAGACATCTCCAGGATATACATTAATCCTGTTTACTTTAACTTTTACTATGGGAAAATTATAAATCGACACAAACGCAGAGAGTAATAAAGGGAGTATCTCTGTCCTTCCTTTCTTCCCTTCCTAACAAGTGTTAATTTTGGTCAGGTAAGATGCTCAGTGGATTAAAAGTGGTTGCCAGGCAAGCCTGACCAGCTGACTTGGACTGTCAGGACCCTGGTGGAAGGAAAGATCTGCACCAGAAACTTGTCTCTGACCTCCACACATGTGCCCTGGTACCCACATTCACACTCAGTGTTACTCCATCTCTCCCACATACTCTTCCAGAGGTCAGAGTATTTTAAAGCAAAGTCAATATTGTGACCCATAAATACTGTCAAATTAAGAGAAGAAGCTTATCTGGGTGTGGTGGCAAGTGTCTTTGAGACAGGCACTCAGGAGATCAAGACAGTAGAATCTGAAGGTCAAGATCAACCTTGTCTACATAATGAATAGGAGATTACCCTGGGATACAAAAAACAGTGGCTCAAAACACAACCCCAAGAACCCAACTCAGGTTTAGAAATACACTATTTGCTGGAGACCTTGATGTAAGATGTTGATCAAAATGGGTTCTAAAGTGACTGCAAAGAATGGGTATAGTAAACATGCTTTTCCAACACAGGATTTGGTGACAGAGGCAGGCAGATCTTGAGTTTAAGGCTAGCATGGCCCATACAGTGAGTTCCAGGACAGTCAGGGCTACATAGTGAAACCTTGTGTTAGGAGAAGCAGACAGAGTAGGGTTGGAGGTTGGGGAGGATGTAGGATAGAAAGATGGTTCAATGGCTAAAAGCACTAAACTGTTCTTGCAGAGATTCAAAGAGACCAGCATCTGAAACTCCAGAGACTGGATCCAAGACAAACTCAGGAAAAGTACAAACATCGTGAACCCAGCAGTGCTCTGCACCCCATTTGGAACTCTTGAGACACAACCTAACTGCAAAAGACCAACCCTGTTTGCAAAGAACTTAGTCTCCTGATTCTGCACATAGCCCTGCCCCTGTCTTCCTCCTAGCTTGGGAAAAGGTTCCTAGTTTGTAAGAGAGGCATGCTTGTTAGTGTGAGCTCCTCTCAAGTTCTCTGAAATAAACCTCTTGCACTTTGAGTTCAGTCTCCTGACTTCTGTCTCCACATGATTTCCTAACATGGTCCTCAATCCCAGAACAGGCTCTTGGAGCAGGTGACCCTCTTATAACCCAGGGACCATGTGCAGCACCAGAGCATCCAGGGATAATCTTGGCCCTGCCTGAGGTGTCCTGAGTTAGTTCCACATTTCTCTGAACCTCCCCTACTTTCTCCCACTCAGACTTCTTCTGTCAACCCTCTGCATTGAAGATTGTGGACTGTCTGGGGCCAAGGCCCTGTTCACCCAGAACAGGGGTCCTGGGGTGGGCAATTCTCCAAACACTTGTTGGGATTTTCCTTCCACTGCCCCCTAGTGAATTCACTGGGCATTCCTCTGTTCTCTTCATCCCACTGTACCTCTCTCCCTCCTTAATTGCTTTTTCTCCCTTAAATAAAGGTCCATCTCTCCTGCAGTCAGACATCCAACAGGAGGCCATCTGCTGACCTGTGAGGTGAGGAGTGTCCTCTGTCTGGACTTCTTTGCGACTCCCTCATCTTCTCTGTGCTCAAATCTTCTCCTCAGGGGAGGATGGCCAGTCTCTGTTAATGTCTAGGGACACCCCAGTCTCTAACAAACACCCTAAATTCTCACCCCTCCTGGATCCTCACAATTCACAGTTCCAGTGTTGAATGAAATTCACAGTTTCCAGGACTTCAGGCTTAGCTACAGCTGCCTTAACCTTTAAGGGCTAAGAGATGGTTCATTGGTTAGCACACTCATTGCTTTTCCAGAAGACCTGGCTTGGCTGCCAGAACCACAGCCATTGGTAACTTCAATTCCAGGGAATGCAATGCTCCCCTCTGGCCTAGAGGTTACTAAAAACTGAAAATTAATTAATTAATGTAGTTATTAATAAGTATAAACTGTAATATTAGGCCGGCAGAGTGGCCGACGGAGTAGCCGGCGGCCTGGCCTGAGTGCCTTAACCAGTTGCCTAACTTATCCTGGAGAAAGAGCCCCGGGAGCAAAGGTGGCCTACACCACCTATAACCTAAACTCTGTTATTTAATATAAGTTGTTATATGAGGCTGGTAGAATTACCGGCAGCTTGGCGGGAGATTCGCCTGGGCTCAAGGGGAGTCTGGGAATCCAACAGCACAGGACTGCTTGGACTGAGGGCCTATAAGCCGCTGCAGTCTTTTCCCCAATAATTAAACACACCAAGACCTTTTAATATTTTAACGCTTAGCCCTTAGCTGGGCAGACTCTCAATTAGCTACTCTAAGTTAACCCCAAACCAACCTGTGCCTGTGAGTACCTTCCAGACTTCTCCAGACGTCTGTCTCCTTCTGTGTCTCCCGGTGGAAAAGGAAAAAGTCTCTTTGTGTGCGGAATTCCTGCTGTGATCTGAGGAAGTCCCGCCTTCCTTTCTTTCTACTCTTTCTGCCCAGCTAATTGGTCATAAGCGACTTTTATTAACCAATCAAGAGAATGCCTCAGAAGGGGCAGTAACCAGATCTCAGATTGAATTCAATGTATCAGAAACAATATTAGACCTTCCCTCAACAGGGTACCAAGCTTGCACATGAAGTTCATACATACATATAGGTAAACACGCATGTACATAAAAATAAATAGTTTTCAAACTGTACTAGGAACAGAAAAGAAAAATAGGCTTGGGGCCAGGAAGTAATCTCAGTCAGCAATGAGCTTTCTGCGTGCGCATGGGGACCTGAGTTGGATCCCCTCATGAACATGTGTAGACATGCACCTTCATCCCAGTGCTTAGGCGCAAAGACAAGGGGATTCCTGGGGTTAACTGGCCAGGCAGTCTAATCAAATCAAGGAGTTCCAGGATTGATGGGAAACTCTGTCACAAAAAAAAAAAAAAAAAGATGAGAGGGAATGAGGAAGAAACTGGGTAGGTGTCAGTAGCCCAGGTTGTCCTGGAAATCTCTGTGTAGCTGTGGGTGACCTTGAACAATTGCTCCTCCTGTCTGAGCCACCATACCGTGTTCAGTTTTCACTTTGTACATTGCAAGGCTCACACTGAGTGTGTGTGTGTGTGTGTGTGTGTGTGTGTGTGTGTGTGTGTGTGAGTGTGTGAGTGTGTGTGCATATTGAGGCCAGAGGATGTCCTCAGGTGTCATTCCTTGGGAACCCACCACTTATTTTTTGACACAGGGTCTCTCACTGGCCTGGAACTTCCCAAGTGGCCTAGGCTGGCTGACCAGAGATCCCCAGGGATCTGCCTATCTATGACTTCTCAGTGCTAGGATTACCAGCACTAACCACCTTGCTAGAATTTTGACCTGGGTTCTGGGGATCAAACTCAGCCCTTGAACTTACATTGCAAACACTTTACTGACTGAGGTTTCCCAGCCCTTTGCTGGATTTGCTTTATTTATTTATTTACTTACTTAATTTTAATATGTATGGGTGTTCTGCCTGAATGTATAATTATGTGCCACATGAATGCCTGATGCCCATGGAGGCCAGAAGAGGGCGTTAGACACCTTGGAGCAGGAGTTACACATAGTTATGATCCACTATGTTGAACATGGTTCTTTTGCAAGAGCAGCTAGAACACTTAACTGCTGAGCCATCTCTCCAGCCCCTGACACTCCTTTTTAAACATAAGATCTCATTACGTAGTCCTGGCTGGATTGGAGATAGCTATGCGAATCCAACTTGCCTGGAACTTGTGGTGAATTCCTGTCTCTCTCTCCAAATTCTATAATTACAGGCCTGTGGTACCATGCCTGCTATGGAAACATAATATTAAAGGACAGAATAAAATTATATATACATCAAAAACTTCATGTAAAATGCTGCACCAGCCAGTCACGGGAGCACACACCTTTAATAACAGTGTTCATAGGCAGAAGCAGGTGAGTCTCTGTAAGTTCAGGCCATCCAGGGCTACCTAGTGAGTCCCTGTGTAAAACAAAACTGGACTGGCCAGGGAAGAGTCTGGTTCTGTTGACAATTGTGTGAGAAGGTGGCACTTCCCTCCCTGAGGTTGGTTGTTGCCACCACCCCACACCAAATGAAGCCTACACCCTGTTCCTTCATAACACAGAAACATCACCTTCCAGAACAAACAGAATGTTTGCTCACACCGTGCTGAACCCCACACAGCATGGTGTGAACACACACCTATACATGCACTAAATTAATTAATAATTAATTAATATAATAAAAATTAATTTTATGGGCCAGAAGGATGTTTAGCAGTTAAGGACACATACTGGTCTTCTCCAGGACTCGAGTTCAGAACTCAGCATTCTCATTGGTTGGCTCACAACTGCCTGCAACTCCAGCTCCTGAGGTTCTGAGGCCTGTTCTGCCCTCCACAGGAATCTACACTAACAGGTATATAGAACATACCTCTGTAACCAAACTTTTAAATTATTATTTAACACTTATTTATTTATTACTAAATTCACTTATAACAAACACCAACAATTTCTTAACTATTAATCCTATAAATTCCTACAACCCCTTTAACCTATCCACTAAACCTATTGATAATTATAACAGCCACTTTCATAACCTTTTAGAATGATACAGTCTCTGGGGCAGGTCCTCAGTCGTCAGGAACACAGTCTTTGTTGTAGATTCTTTAACACACTTAGCAGTCCTTCTTCTGGATCTCTCAGATGCAGGTTCGTCAGGGTAAGTTGGTTATTGCAGTCTCACCTTAAATAAGGCTTCATGCTTTCTTCTCTGTGGGAGACCCCAGCCGTCTGCAGGCCAACTTACTTCTTTTGAATCAGGAACTCAGCTGCTCTGCCTCAGTCCTTAAAGCCAGGCACTGTTTCCTTTAGGCCACTATTTGGACAGATCAAACCCCTCTAGGCAAAAGCTGAGCCACAGGGTCCAGTCCTTGGCCTTTTGGTGTCTTGCTCAGGCTTTCTTTGCTCACCAGCTTCTTTCTGCTTCAGGGAGAGAGCTGGCCATCAATGGCCAGCCCTTTTTTCAGCAGGACTCTTGGAGCTCTCTAGCATCAGGGGCCTCTTCTCTTTCTGGGCTCCACGCACTGTCCTCAAATAGGAGGAACTCTGTTTCAGCTTAATTTGGGCTCCGCCCAGTTAGCAGCTGAAAACAATGTCAGGCCAGATACTTTGTTTCTTCAATTCTATTGAGTCTTTCCTGTTTTCCTGACTTCAAACTTGTTTTTCAGTATATTGAGTCTTTCCTGTTTTTGCTGACTTCATGCTGATAATGCTCTTCAGGCCCCGAATTAAGAGACAGTATCAGAAATTCCTATATATTTTCTAAATCTAATTTATCTAACCCCTACATACCTCCTCCTCAGACATTATTTAAATAATCATTAAAACTTGGCCAGGCTGCAGTGGTACACACCTTTAATCCCAATACTTGGGAGGAAGAGGCAGGCAGATGTCTGTCAGTTTGTGGCCAGCCTGGTCTACACATCAAGTTCCAGAAGATCAAGGGCTACACAGAGAAACCATGTCTGAAACAATCAAATAAATAAGCAAAATAGAAAATTAAAAAATAAGCCTTAAAACAATTGAGAAGGTATAGAGAGCTGTGAAGTGCCGCGCCCTAAAAATGGCGCCGGTTTCTGCCTTCCACCAGCCTGATGGTGAGCGTTCTCGGTGGTAAACAAGTCCATATTTGGCTAGGACCGCTGATCTGGCTTGCTTCTGCATACATGGGCCTGTAAGATAGCACCACGTGGCTTTACTTGATTGGCAGTTCATATAGTATTTAGCCTGTGGGTTGGGTCTGCCCGGGCATTCGGAAGACTGTTTTCAAGGGACCTGAATAAACTGCTTGAGAAGAGCTTTTGCGAGTTGCGTCGTCCTTGCTGGTCGAGGGGGACGCGACAAGTGGTGGCCCGTACGGGGAACCAGAAAAGACTCAGAACTCCTGCAGTCAGGGGCAGTGCACTGGTAAGTTCCCGGGGTAAATTGGGACAATAAAGTTTCGCGGAAATAGCGAACAAAAGGTAAAGTTTCGCGGAAGTAGCGAACAAAAGGTAAAGTTTCGCGGAAGTTGCGAACAAAAGGTAAAGTTTCGCGGGAAACTGCGAACCGAAAGTAAATTTAAGAAGTCAACCCTAGAGAGATTTTTGAATGAATGCGACTCCGTGGCTCCGTGGTTTGCGGTGTCTGGGAATCTTATTTTGCTTGGGAGCAAGGTACTCTGAAGCATGGAGTAAGATCTGAGCAGGCAGACAGTGAAAAGGGAAGCAAAAAGAAGATCCCTCTCTATCCTGATCTTAGAGATTTTAGAGATTTTGAGGACTCAGAGGGCACGGATTCTGAAGGGGAGCTACACGCTCTAATAGAACAGTTGGAGAGGACTGCTATTAGAAAAAGGGAAAAGAAAAAGGTAAAAGAGAAAGACATGTTGGCGGCAGTCGGTGTAAGTGAAGCCGTTGCTGCGGCGCCTTCAACTCCCCCTCCATACCCAGAAGCCATTCAGATAGATCAGCCTGTTCAGTCTCTGAAAGTAGGGAGATCTTTCTGCCCGGGGATGTGGACACAAGTAAGAACAGAATTACAGTTTGCCTATCCGGTATATCAAGACCCACAAGGGAACAGGTACGAGGAACCACTTGATTTTAAAGTAGTTAAATCCCTTGCAGAGTCGGTTCGTACCTATGGCATTACCGCTTCTTTTACATTGGCTCAAGTGGAAGCATTAAGCAGACATTGTATAACTCCGAGTGATTGGAGTGGCCTGGCCCGCGCCTGCTTAAGTCCAGGGCAATACTTAGACTGGAAAGCTTTCTTGATTGAGTATGCCACTGAGCAAGCAGCCATTAATCAGAGAAATGGAAATCCAGCCTGGGATAGAGATATGCTGCTTGGGCAGGGGAGATTTGCCAACCAGCAGACAGGATATCCCAATCAGGTTTATGAACAAATAAACCAGACAGCTATCAAGGCTTGGAAATCCCTTCCTAACAAAGGGGAGGTGAGTGGGAACTTAACTAAGATTCTACAGGGCCCCATGGAGCCCTTTTCAGACTTTGTGGCACAATTGGTGGAAGTGGCAGGGAAGATTTTTGGTGACCCGGATGCTGCTATGCCACTAATAAAACAGTTGGTCTATGAGCAATGTACCAAAGAGTGTAGAGCCACTATCACCCCTTACAAGAGTAAAGGGCTAGAAGCCTGGATGAAAGTGTGTAGAGAACTTGGAGGGCCGTTAACTAATGCTGGTCTTGCTGCCGCAGTACTACAGTTGACCAGAAAAGGTGGAGGAAGTCAAGGAGTTTGTTTTAAGTGTGGCAAGATGGGACACTTTAAAAGACAGTGCCCCGGGGGAAGGAGTACAGAAAGTACAGGAAGTGTACAACGCCCCAGGCGGCCGGGGTTATGCCCAAAATGTAAAAAAGGGAACCATTGGGCTAATGAATGCCGTTCAGTGACAGAGATCCATGGCCAGCCTTTAACTCAAGGTTATGGTGGCGCTCGTCCAAAAAACGGACAGCGGGGCCCACGACCCCAGGGCCCACAAATATATGGGGCAGTAGAGAATCAGGACAAAGAACAGAATCAAGAGAGATGGCAAACCCTCCGCCATCCGAGAGACCGCGGAGAGCCACTACAGGCTCAGCAGGATTGGACCTCTGCTCCACCACCAGACTCGTATTAACACCCCAAATGGGGGTCCAGTTAATTGAAACAGATTTTAAAGGACCCCTTGAACCTGGTACAGTTGGTTTGCTGTTAGGGAGGTCATCATCAGCATTGAGAGGACTTATTGTCCATCCTGGGGTTATAGATCCAGATTATACAGGAGTGGTTAAGATCATGGTAGCCTCCCCCCCCCCCCCTACCGTGGTATAACGGCTATCTCTCCTGGAGATAGAATTGCTCAGTTGATCATGTTGCCAAGCTTACATGATCGCTATGCGGCAAAGGATTGAGAGAGAGGAAAAGATGGTTTTGGGTCCATGGGCACAGATCTGACTTTTCTCTCCTTGGATTTGGACCAACACCCCGTGCTAACATGGGCGAGAGGGTCTGTTTGTGTTTTTCCTCAGGATCAACAGGATCCAGTGTGGGTGCCTGAACGCCTTGTGAGGAAGATTCGTCATGAAGACCTTCCTAAGGATCCTGGTGATAGTAGCAGTGAGTATGTCAGGAATGACCGAGCCGAGATGGGGGATCCTGTCGATATTCCCAAAGCCGATGCCAGTCAGACATGATGCAACTGTGTTTCCACGCTTATTTAGCAGTAATAGAAGCTTAGGCTTACCCTACCTTCCCTTTGATGATCAGAAAAGCCCTATAGAGAGTAATAGAAATGTCAGCTTGAAGGGTAGTCTGTGCTTTTTAATGAGCTTCAATAGGTCAGATGATACAAAATGCATTAAATTGTCTCAGCAGTCAGCAGATTTTTTACCACAACTGAGGTTTGGGGGTAGGAGTGGTGGTTTGTTTTCAGGCAACGGTTCTCGCCTTGAAGGATGGTGGCCCACACGAGTCTCTGACCGGGACCCCCCCAGACAACCACGCCGGGCACCTTTTTGTAGAGGATCCACAGGAGAGGAAGGACCTTTTCCCTGGACTGGATGTCAGGAGCGCAGAGCAGTTTGGGTTCAACAAGATTATTTTTCCTTTAGTCCCATGATTAGTAATATAGTGAATAAGTCTTGTACAGGAATGCTTGATATATCTACTAGGGATCCTCAGCAGACTGCCACCAATCCTTTTGATTTGTGGCTTTTGTGTGGGGTAAATGGAAGTTGCATGGACTTGGGACCTGTCATTATGCTTGGGGGAGGAATTTATCAAAGAGGTAATTTTTCCCTAGGGTCCGCTACCAAATTGGATCTTTCTAGTGGTAGTGGCTCTGGTACTTGGAATTCTTCGTTTCATTCTTACCGTAATAAGACCTTTTCAGCCTCGCCAGTATGTCTCTGGCCTCCTTTTCTGTGGATTGTAAGTAATGGGAGTGCATCCTTGGGTGAAGAAAAGTTAGTATGCACTCCGGACACATGCTTTTATGCCCTGTGCTGGAATGCCACAGCCTTTCCTGTGGCTGTGGTGACTAGAATGCCTCGATATGTACCAGTTCCTGTAGAGGCCCCTAATACCATGATGCTATCTATTCAGGCTTAAAAGAGATTTTGGCATCACTGCAGCTATTGTTACTGCCATCACTGTTGCTGCTGTGGGGGCTACTGCCTCAGCTATTGCCTTGTCTAGTTCTATACAGACTGCCAATGCCCTGAATAACATCTCAGCCACTGTAGCACAGGCATTGGATACTCAGACCTCTATGAATTCTCATCTCAAAGGAGGCCTTATGATAGTTAATCAATGCATAGATTTAATACAAGAGCAGATTGATTCTCTTTGGCAACTAGCACAATTGGGGTGTGAGTGGAAAATGCAAGGTTTGTGTGTTACTTCCGTGCAGTTTCAAAATTTTACAAAGGCTGCTAATCTGTCTAGACAATTGTCAAAGTTCCTCTTACAGGATTGGTCGGCTGAATTTGAAAATTTGATGAGAGAGTTGAGAGCAACAATCGTCCACATCAACTCCACTCGGGTGGATCTGAGCCTGGCTACTGGTTTGACTTCCTGGATACAGGCGGCTATGGATCATCTTAAGGAGTGGGCGGGTGTAGGCTCTTTGGCGATACTGATGATACTAGCCTCTCTGGTTTGCCTATGGTGCATCTACAAGATGAGAGCCACACAAAAGCGTAATGCAGCCATGATTATATAGGCCCTTGTCGCCATTGAGGCGGGCCAGTCCCCTCAGGCATGGCTCGCTGCCGTGAAGCCTTAAATCTTCACTGAGCATAGTCCCTGCCCACTGAGGTATTCGTTCCATGGGTATTAGGGTCTGGCAAGTCAATGACGGAGTAGACGGATAAGTCTCGGCCACCTAAGACAGGGCAGCCCCGAGTGGGGAGGCTGACCCAGAGACGGGTAAGAGTTTGAGCATCGCCCTCCTACAGGCTCAGGCCCACCGTGAGATCCCCAGATATGGGGATTAGGAAGCCTTTCCAGGGACTTCTACCAACTTTAGAAAAAATAAAAAAAGAGGAACTGTAGAGAGCTGCGACGTGCCACGCCCTAAAAATGGCGCCGGTTTCCGCCTTCCACCAGCCTGATGGTGAGCGTTCTCGGTGGTAAACAAGTCCATATTTGGCTAGGACCGCTGATCTGGCTTGCTTCTGCATACGTGGGCCTCTAGGATAGCACCACGTGGCTTTACTTGATTGGCAGTTCATATAGTATTTAGCCTGTGGGTTGAGTCTGCCCGGGCATTCGGAAGACTGTTTTCAAGGGACCTGAATAAACTGCTTGAGAAGAGCTTTTGCGAGTTGCGTCATCCTTGCTGGTCGAGGGGAATGCGACAAGAAGGAACTGTAACATGACTCATCAGTCAAGAGCACTAACTGGTCTTGTTGAAGACCCAGGATCAATTCCCAGCACCCATGTAGGGCTCATGATTGACTGTACCAGAAATTCAAGCAGACCCACACCCTCTTCTGCCTCCCTGGGCATCTCGTTTGCATGAGATGTACAGACATGGATACAAGCAAAGCCCCCAATATAAAATACAATTAAAATAATTAATTTAAGAAGAAAAATGTTCTTCTGGACAGACGGTGTGGTACACACCTATAATGGAAGCCCTCAGAAGACTGAAGCAAGAAATTTAAGAGTTCAGGGCCATCCTGGCCTACATAGCAAGATGTTGTGCTAGGAAGAAAGGAAGGACATAAGGATGAAGGAAGGGTGCGACCAACACAGGAAAAATATACCTTGCAGGTTAAGTGGTCCGTTTGAAGTTATGAGTAAGTTCCTGTTTGTCCTATATCTCCTGATCCCATAGGGTCTCCCTCTTCCCTCTCTACAGGCCATGGAAAGTGCCTGGCTGTGATCCCTCTTCACCTTATCACAGAGAGAAAGAAACAGCTGACTAGCTACAGGATAAAGCCAGGGCGTCTCCAGGACACACAGGCCACTGAACTGAATCTCACATGGGGAATCTCATGTAAAAAATGAAGATTCAAGGAAACGAATCTTCACATATAATAACTGTGGGCTCCCAAAGAACCAGAGAAAATGCCTGTTGCTGTCTCTGTTGACAAGCACCGGAATTCCCCGGGTTCTGAGTAGGCTCTGTTCCTCAATCCCTTTTTTATTTAGAAAAACCAAACAATCCTTTAATAAAACTAGCGCACTGAAACTCCCCAGTACCTAAGGTTCTAGACTTGAAATAGCTGCAAAATTCCAGTTCAGAAGCCAACAGAGGTTCAGTCCAGACAGGGATCCCCTGATTTGTGCTGGTATCTAGTGTTTGGGTTGTAGTTGAGTCGCCTAGGAGAGAAGGGATTGGCTAAACCCTGCTGCCAGTCTCCTGCAGCAGGAACACAACTCTTCTGTCCACAGGCCTGTAAGCCTCTCCTAGGCCTTTTCAGGGAGGCATCCTGGAGAAAACCGGTTCCTATTACAGTAATTCTGTTCTGGCCACACCACACACCAGCCAATGAATGAAGATGGGGGAAGCCAGTATGAGAAGCCAGCAAGGGAGACACGCAGGACCCAACAATGTGATCCATTTCACTGAAGCCTGGTAATCTAGTCACTTCTGGCAGGTCCAGGCGAGGGCTAAGCACCAAGCCGAAGAAAAGACACCCAGGTTGCAGCTGCAGAGGGACTCACCTTCAAGCCCAACTCAGCCATCTGCCACAGCAAGAGGCTGTGACTTCTGGGAGGTGCTGCATCCTCGCTGCGCCGCCCACCCACAACTGAGATCAGCGGGGCTATGTCATGAGCTCAGGGGTGGATAGGTGCCTTGGCGCGCCTGCGACCTCCCTGGCTGACCCAAAGCGCAGGGGAGGGGAAGCATTGTCCCATGAGGACTGAGACAGGAGAGAAAGGGGACTGGGAGGCCCTGGGCGAAGTGGCTCAGCTCTTACTGTGAGGAAAGGGTGGCCCTTAAAAGGGCCTTTGTGGGCTGAGGTAAAACTGCTTTCTTCCTCAGAATGCCTACAGTAGGTGACCTAAGCCTTAGGGGAGAGAAACCTCTCCTGGGTATGAGAAGTGAACTTTACAGTCTTTTCCTGGGTATGAGAAGTGAACTTTACAGTCTTTTCCTGTGTAAAGGGGTCACAGGCTTGAGGTCACGAAGCGTGACAGTACTGGGATCAGCTGGGATGGTACATCAAGCAGCTGGCAGAAGGCACAGTCCAGCCCGAGCTCTGGCAGCCTGGCCTGGCATAGCATCCGTGGGAAGCGCAGGGGAGTTTGCACTGTGTTATTTTCCTAATCTAGTGCAGTCAGGACAAGTTTTAACTTGTCCCTGGGACTCTTGGCTGGGGTCTGACCTACTGCACTGGCATCTTGTTCTTTCCAGAGTGTTCTTTTGTGTGCACATTGATGACAGTATACAAGTGAAAAAGGGAGGTGGGTTTTTTCCCACCTTTAAAGAAAAATCAAATTGTAAACCAAACAGTAAAATTACTTTTGATATCTTTATAATTATAATATTTCTTTTTGACATTGCTTAGATTGGTTTTCTGAGAATCATGTGAACAAAAATTCATTCTAAGGGCAGTCCCTGCCAGTATGATGTCCAGCAAGGTTCCAGGTGTCAGCAGGGCCACTGGAGCAATTTGCACTGCTGGGTTTTTCCCAGCATTGTTTTCTCAGGGGAGAGCTGGCTTTAAAAATACCTTTTGTGCTGGACTTTTGAAGCTCTTGCTTTCCTCCTAAAACAGCACACCCCCTCCCTCCTCGTCCTTCCTTCTTTCCTTCTCTTCCCCCATTTTCTTTTCTCTTCCCCTTCTCTCCTCTCCTCTCCTCCTTTGGCTTCTTCTCTCTACCCATGTTGGGACTCTGATCCCACCTATTCCTCTGCTTTCACTATCAGAACACCTGCTGCTGATATTGTCAGATCTCAGACTAAATTACTAGTTGCTTTGACCACTTCAGCCCACTTATTTATCACAAGGGAGAACTGAAAAGCCATCATGCTTCGGGTGAAACTAAAAGGCTTTTTTCTCCCCTCCCCTCCACTCCCCTCCCCTCCCCTCCCCTCCTCTCCTCTGCCCTCCCCTCAGGAAGTACTAAACACTGAAATTCCACTTTGTCCAAACGCCCATTTGCTGCCAATAACCTATTTGGAGACTCTTGACTAAAATGCTCAAATTTGGCCTTTTGCAGGGCTCTTTCTTTCAATGTTCTGTTCAACTGCTTAGGGAGCACATCCATACTTTCTCCTCTTAATGATTTTTTGTTTGGTTGGTTTTTTTTTTTTGGGGTGGACAGACTCTCAGTACATAGCTGTGATTGACCTGGAAGTTACTATGTACACCAGGGTGGCTTCAAACTTAAGAGAACTCTTCTTGCCTCTGCCTCTGTAGAGTGTTGAGATAAAAAGACATGTACTACCATACCTGGCATGAGTTCCTTTCTTTTTTTGGGTTCCCTCCCCCCTTTCTCCTTTATTTGTCTTCTGTTATTTATTTATTTATGTTTTTGGCCTTAATATTTGAGAGCTGTGTTCTTTAGTTCATCTAATGGTTCAGACCACTGATAGGTTAAACAAGGAAGAGGAACCCATTTCAACTTTGCAGGCTGCTCCCTTTGCTACCCCTGTAGGAAGGGATACACTGCTGCATTGGGATTTGATTCACCAGCATAGGCTGTGACTTGCTGGCTCAGGCTTGGATGGCAACATTCTTTGCTTAGAGCATGTGGCGGAGTCTCCCAGCCTGTGTCCAGCTAGTGTGAGGTCTGAGACAGTGTGCCATGTCACCTTAGGAGTTGCTAACTGCCATATGTATCTATCTCCACATGGCCAGTGGTAAATACCAAGTTTGTAGTACCCACCAATGCATCACTGTGCGGATCTGAGCTATGAGTTGGAGTCCTTGTTATCACTGTGCTGGGCTCAGGACTGAAGGCGCTTCTGTTTCAGAACTTCCTTCATGGGCAGCCATGCCTTGCCCTACGTCACATGTCTTTCCTGGGGATGTATAATCATGAAGTGTTCCCTGGCCTCTGCTACACTGCCTTGGGACAGCTCCAGAGCTCCCTTTGGGGCTACCAAGACCTTTCTGTACTTGCCTTGCATTTTATCACCCACCATATCAACCGGTCTGCCTCTTCTCTTCCCTGGGATTGGTCCCGAGTTCCCTTCCTAAGACCTTCCTTGCTGCATGAAGTCTCCTCCTTCAACAGTGCTCCTGTGTTTTTCTGTTAGTACAGGCTTGAGGTCCAATGTAGTACCATTTCCCAATTGTGTAGTGAAATGATTGTGCCTTTGTGGTATCAGGCATGATAAATGCAAAGTAGGTTTCCTATTTATTCGGAATGTGAATTTGCTATTTATTCCCCATCTTGACTGTGTATGTTGTGATAATGAACTCACAGCCAAATAAAAGCTTGAACTGTAAAACAGAAAAAAAAGGGTCTTTGTGGGGGTGTGGGGTGGGATGGGCAGCTGCGGCGCAGGCTCCCTCAGTACTCCTGAGAGGCCTGGGTGGACTTCTTGCCGCCCACCAGCGCCTTGGCCCCCACGGTGGCGCTGGTCTTCTTGGGCAGGAGCATGGCCTGGATATTGGGAAGGATGCTGCTCTGCGTGATCATCACGCAGCTGATCAGCCAGCTGCAGGTGACGCAGGATGATGAGGGTCTTCTTGTTGTCGCAAGCAGCATTGCCCTCCAGCTCCAGGATCTAGGCTGTGATGTAGTCCAAGGCGCCTGGTCGGACACACTTGGCATAGTGGCCTTTCCGCAGCAGCCAGTGCACGCGGCCTACCGGGAACTGTAGGCTGGCCAGAGAGAAGCACCACTTGGACTTGGCACGGGCCTTGCCTCCGGTCTTGCTGCGACCCGACATCGTGGGCGAGGTAGGAGGTAGAGGGTCTGAGAGCGACACAGAGAAGATGAACAATTAACCGCAGCAGTCAACTCAATCCCTTTCTTTTTAATGAGGCCTTCCCAGAGCTCAGAGCCACAGCCTTTGATTCGGTACACAAGAGAAGGGTTCAAATGATCATCTAGTGTCACAAATAGAACGGTCCTTTCATTTCCTTTTTAATTATAATTAAATATATATTATTATTTGAGTCTCACCATGTAATTGTTTATGATCTAGAACTAGAGACATCTAAATCAGTCAGGCCTCAAACTTGCAGATCCTCCTGCCTCTGACTCCCAAGTGCTGGGGAATAACTTTCCTAAACTAGCTCTCTACAGGCACCAGCTA
>CAJQZJ010001750.1:4844972-4870325 GCA_907164525.1 Lophiomys imhausi | reverse complement strand
AAAAATATCTTCTTAGATCCAGAACACCCTCTTGATTCCTAAACAACTCAAAATTTAACTATGAGACTCTAGCTATCTATTCTTCATCCACCTCAGAGACCTGAGAGGGATAAATATATCTGATTATATAGGAAAAAAGGACAGATTATTGAATATAGCCTTATACCTTTGTATACTGATACAAAATTAATATTATATTTGGCTAAATTGGTATTGATCATTATATATTAATGCAAAATTAAGATTGTATAGGGCTACATCGGTATTGATCTTTGTATATTGATACAAAATTAAGATTATATTTGGCCACAATGGTATTGACCCTTGTATATTAATGTAAAATTAAGATTGTATTGGGCTACATCGGTATTGATCTTTGTATATTGATAGAAAATTAAGATTATATTTGGCCACAATGGTATTGATCTTTGTATATTGATACAAAATTAAGGGTAATTTTTCTTAAAGGTATGGTTCGTAGTAATACTTAAAAATGAAATGTCAAGTTTTGACCTCTCGCTACCAACTGACATAAACTGTTTAGGATAATTAAGAAACGGAAACTAATAGTCATGAAAACGTGTCATTTTGTTAGTTACTATGACAGTCTATCACAGTTATTTTCTAAGCTACTCAGAAATCAAGTTGCTAAGAGACAAGCAATATTTGCTTATCTAAATATAAGAGATAGATAGGGCATCTTCAAAAAACCTCAAGAGATCTGCAGAATATGGCATTCAAAGATGTTTTCTTAACTTAAGATTTTTTGATATCGAGACATGTCAGCTCCTGACAGCACCCCCTATTCTACTCCAAGTAGAAGATGAGCATCGAAGAATCTCCAGTGGGAGATGATTGAATTGGTGGTAAGCCATTCTCTTGGCAAGAAAAAACCCTTGCTTCAACTGTAGACAGACTTCTGTCCAAAAAGGACAAAACTTGGAAGCAGATAAGTTGACAGCCTAGCTCTGCCAAGACAGGGTAGGTAAGTCCTTCATAATTCTTGCTCTACAATCAATGTCTGTCAGAGAAATGGGGCCAAATGGCTGAAGATTGATGCTGTAATGTATGGAGAGAAAATGGGAACTGGTATGTCAGCCACTGGTATGTCATTTTTTAGTTTTGGAAGCTGCAGGCCCTGCACTTCCTATATAATCAGATATATTAGTTTGCATTTCTTAATTATCCTAAACAGTTTATGACAATTAGTTGTAAAAGGCCGAAACATCACATTTCATTTTTTTTCTTTACCTCCTAATCCTTCCATCCCATTTCTCTGGGGTGGGGTGTCCTTATATAACAGTCCCTCATCTCAGTTGAAAGTTCGTATGAGGGCCAAGAGCCTCCTCATTCATTGGGGGTCTACGAAGCAGTACCATCAGTGAAAAGTGTCTCGTTGCCCGGGAGAGAGAGCTACTAAACAAACAAACCAATAAGCAGACAATAGATAAAAAAGACTAAAAAATAGAAAAACATATAAAATATATATAAAAATAAATAAAAATTAAAAATTAAAAATCAGAAGTCTATGTCCAAGTTCCCTTTGGTGTGTTAGTTGTAGTATTGATACCTTCTACTATATACCTAAAATCCTACTATAAGTGAATAGATGCCATATGCATCCTTCTGAGTCTGGGTTAGCTCACTCAGGATGAGCTTTTCTAGTTCCATCCATTTGGCTGCAAATTGCATAATTTCATTGTTCCTGATAGCTGAATAATATTCCATGGTGTAGATGTACCACAGTTTTTTAACCCATTCTTCGGTTGAGGGACATCTTGGTTGTTTCCAGTTTCTAGCTATTACAAATAAAGCTGCTATAAACATAGATGACGAAACTTCCTTATGATTCCGTGAAGAGGCATTTGGGTGTATACCCAGAAGTGGTATGGCTGAGTCCTGAGGCAGAGCTATTCCAAGTTTTCTAAGATATCACCAGACTGACCTCCATAGTGGTTGCACAAGCCTGCATTCCCACCAGGAATGGAGTAGGGTACCCCTTTCTCCACACCCTCGCCACCATGTGCTGTCATTTGAGTTTTTGATCTTAGCCATTCTGACAGGTGTGAGATGGAATCTCAGAGTTGTCTTGAGTTGCATTTCTCTGATGATTAAGGATGTTGAGCAATTCTTCAAGTGTCTCTCAGCCATTAGGGATTCCTCCATTGTGAATTCTCTATTTAGCTCTGTCCCCCATTTTTTGATTGCATTATCTGTTTCTTGGCATTTAATTTCTTGAATTCTTTGTAGATTTTGGATATTAGCCCTCTGTCAGATGTGGGGTTGGTGAAGATTTTCTCCCAGTCTGTAGGCTGCCGTTTTGTTCGAATGACAGTGTCTTTTGCCTTACAGAAGCTTTTCAGTTTCATGAGGTCTCATTTATTGATTGTTGATCTCAAGTCCTGAGCTGTTGGTGTTCTGTTCAGGAAGTTGTCTCCTGTGCCAATTCGTGCAAGGGTTTCTCCCACTATTTCTTCTAGTAGATTTAGTGTGACAGGCCTTATGTTAAGGTCTTTGATCCACTTGGACTTAAGTTTTGTACAAGGTGATAGGTATGGGTCTAACTTCATTCTTTTACAAATGGACATCCAGTTGGACCAGCACCATTTGTTGAAGATGCTGTCCTTCTTCCATTGTGCCGTTTTGGCTTCTTTGTCAAAAATTAGGTGGCCATAAGTGTGTGGGTCTATTTCTGGATCTTCAATTCGATTTCATTGATCTACTGGTCTGTTTCTATACCAATACCATGCTGTTTTTACAACTATTGCTCTGTAGTACAGCTTGAAATCTGGGATGGTAATACCTCCAGATGATTTTTTATTGTACAGGATTGATTTAGCTATTCTGGGCTTTTTGTTGTTCCATATGAAATTGAGACTAGCTCTTTCCAAGTCTATAAAAAATTGTGTTGGTATTTTGATAGGAATTGCATTGAATCTATATTTTGCTTTTGGTAGGATGACCATTTTTATTATGTTGATCCTACCTATCATGAGCATGGGAGATCTTTCCATCTTCTAAAGGCTTCTTCCATTTCTTTCTTCAAGGGCTTGAAGTTCTTGTGGTACAGGTCCTTTACTTGCTTGGTTAGAGTTACCCCCAGGTATTTTATGTTGTTTGTGGCTATTGTGAAGGGGGTTGTTTCCTTTCTTTCTCAGCCCATTTGTTTGTTGTATAAAGAAGGGCTTCTGATTTATTGAATTAATTTTGTATCCAGCCACTTTGCTGAAGGTGTTTATCAGCTGTAAGAGTTCTCTGGTGGAATTTTTGGGGTTGCTTATGTATACTATCATATCATCTGCAAATAGGGATAATTTGACTTCTTCGTTTCTGATGTTTATCCCCTTGATCTCCTTTAGTTGTCTTATTGCTCTAGCAAGAACTTCAAGTACTATATTGAAGAGATATGGTGAAAGTGGACATCCTTGTCTTGTCCCTGAGTTTAGAGGAAATGCTTCAAGTTTCTCTCCGTTTATTTTGATGTTGGCCACTGTCCTGCTGTATATTGCCTTTATTATTTCTAGGTATGGTCCTTGTATGCCCATTGTCTCCAGAACTTTTAGCATGAAGGCGTGTTGGATTTTGTCAAATCCTTTTTCTGCATCTAATGAGATTATCATGTGTTTTTTTTCTCTCATCTTGTTTATATGGTGAATTACGTTGATAGACTTTCATAGGTTGAACCATCCCTGCATTCCTGTGATGAAGCCTACTTGATCATGGTGTATGATACTTTTGATGTGTTCTTGAACTCGGTTTACTAGTATTTTATTAAGTATTTTTGCATCTATGTTCATGAGGGAGATTGGTCTGAAGTTCTCTTTCTTTTTTGGGTCTTTGTGTGGTTTAGAAATCAGGGTGATTGTGGCCTCATAGAATGAGTTTGGCAATGTTCTTAATGTTCTTTCAGATTCTATTTTGTGAAAGAGTTTGAAAAGTATTGGTGTTAGCTCCTCTTTGAAGGTCCGGTAGAATTCTGTGCTAAGGCCATCTGGCCCTGGGCTTTTTTCGGTTGGGAGATTTTTAATGACATTTTCTATTTCCTTAGGGGTTATAGGGCTGTTTAATCTGTTTATCTGATCTTGATTTAGCTTCGGTAGGTGGAATCTATGAAGAAAACTGTCCATTTCACTTAAGTTTTCAAATTTGGTGGAGTATAGATTTTTAAAGTAAGATCCAAATATTCTCTGGATTTCCTCAATGTCTGTTGTTATTTCTCCCTTTTCATTTCTGATTTTGTTGATTTGTGTTTTCTCCCTCTGTCTTTTAGTTAATTTGGCTAAGGGTCTGTCTATTTTGTTGATTTTCTCAAAGAACCAACTCTTGGTTTCATTGATTCTTTGTATAGTTCTTTTTGTTTCTAAGTTGTTGATTTCAGCCCTAAGTTTGATGATCTCCTGCTTTCTGCTCCTCTTGGGAGTGTTTGCTTCTTTTTTTTTTCCAATTCACCCAGTTTAGCTGTTAATTCGCTAATATGAGCTGTCACAATTTTCTTTTTGAAGGCATTTAGTGCTATGAACTTTCCTCGTAGCACAGCTTTCATTGTGTCCCATAGGTTTGGGTATGTTGTGTCTTCATTTTCGTTGGATTTTAAGAAGTCTTTGATTTCCTTCTTTATTTCTTCCCTGACCCAGTGGTCCTCTAGAAAAGAGTTTTCAATTTCCATGTGAGTGTAGACTTTCTGTTGATTCTTTTGCTATTGAAGTCCAGCTTTATTCCATGGTGGTCTGATAAGATACAAGGGGTTATTTCAATTTTCTTGTATCTGTTGAGGCTATCTTTGTGTCCAACTATATCGTCGATTTTGGAGAAGGTTCCATGAGGTGCTGAGAAGAACGTGTATTCTTTTGTGTTTGGGTGAAACGTTCTGTAGATATCTGTTAGGTTCATTTGGTTCATGATCTCTGTTAGACTCATTATTTCTCTGTTTGGCTTCTGTCTTGATGATCTGTCCATAGTTGTGAGTGGGGTGTTGAAGTCTCCCACTATTAAAGTGTTTGGATCGATGTGTGATTTAAGTTTTAGAAGCGTTTCTTTTGTCAATGTAAGTGCCTTTGTATTTGGGGCATAGATGTTCAATATTGAGATGACCTCTTGGTGTATATTTCCTTTAATGAGTATGTAATGCCCTTCTCTATCTTTTTTTATTAACTTCAATTGGAAGTCTATTTTGTTTGATATTAGGGTGGCTACTCCAGCTTGTTGCCTGGGTCCATTTGCTTGGAAAAGCTTTTTCCAGCCCTTTACTCTGAGATAGTGTTTATCTTCAATAGTGAGGTGTGTTTCTTGTATACAGCAAAAAGATGGGTCTTGTTTACGGATCCAGTCTGTAAGTCTGTGTCTTTTTATTGGCGAGTTGAGTCCATTGATGTTCATGGATATTAGTGACCAGGGGTTGTTATTTCCCATTATTTTGGTATAGCTGGCTGTCTTGTGTTTCTTTTTGTTTAGTTGCTGTGGAGGTTTCTATTTCCTCTGTTTTCTTGGGTGTAGTTATCTTCTCTGTGTTGGAATTTTCCTTCTAGGATCTTCTGTAGGGCTGGGTTTGTGAGGAGATATTGAATTTGATTTTGTCATGGAATATCTTGTTTTCTCTTCTATGTTGATAGAGAGTTTTGCTGGGTATAGTAGTCTGGCTGGGCACCTATGTTCTCTCAGGGCTTGTAGGACATCCGTCCAGGCCCTTCTAGCTTTTAAAGTTTCTGAGGAGAAGTCAGGTGTGAATCTGATGGGTCTGCCATTGTATGTGACTTGGCTTTTTTCTCTTACAGCTTTTAATATCCTTTCTTTGTTCTCTACATTTGGAGTTTCTATTATTATGTGGCAAGAGGAGTTTCTTTTCCGATCTAATCTGTTTGGTGTTCTGTAAGCCTCTTGGATTTTTACTGGCATCTCTTTCTTTAGGTTTGGGAAGTTTTCTTCTATGATTTTGTTGAAGATATTTCCTGGACCATGGAGTCGGGAGTCTTCTCTTTCCTCTATGCCTATAATTCTTAGGTTCCGTCTTTTCACTGAGTCCTTGATTTCTTGGATGTTGTGGGTGAGAGATTTTTTAGCTTTCTCATTTTCTTTGGATGTTGTACTGATTTCTTCCATCGAATCTTCCATGCCTGAGATCCTGTCTTCCATCTCTTGCATCCTATTTTTCATACTCACATCCGTAGTTCCTGTTCTCTTCTCTTGATTCTCCATTTCCTCTTTTAACTCTGACTGTGTTTTCTTTATTGTTTCTATTTCTATTTTCATGTCTTGAATGGTATTGTTCATTTTGTACATTTCCTTCTCCAGTTTGCTTGTTTTTGCCTGGAGATCTTTCATTGCTTTATCCTTTTCCTGTTCAAGCTGGGTCACCTTGGCTTGGAGCTCTTTAATGGTGTTATTCATTGTTTTGCCTTGTAAAATTGTGGCTTCTTTGAATTCCTTCATAGTTTTAAGTTCTTCTTGAAGGGACTCTATCACTTTCCATAATGTAGAATTGTCATCGTTTTCATGTGTTTCAGTTATGGTGAGGTGCTTCGGGCTGGATGGAATAGCGTTGCTTTCTTTTGTTGGAGACATTTCGCTCTGTTTATTTTCTTTTTTTTTTTTTTTTTTTGGTCTGGGGCCTCTGGCCATGTGGAATTTTTTGCTGTCTTCTGGACTTGGGTCCAAAGGGGGCGCTTTGTTGTAGGAGTTGCATTGCCTTACTCCACCCCAATAAGGTGAGTCATACAGCCCCGCCTCCCAGGTGGAGACCTAACTAATCCAGGTGGCAGAGCTGTGTACAAGTAAGCTCTGGTTCCCTGCCAGGAGGGCCCGTACTAGTACAAAAGTCCAATATACAACAGTTTCATATATCTCGCAGTTTGCCCAGTGTTGGTTCCTGTAGCGAGTAAATCTGCAGTTCAGCTCCAATAGCCTTGCTGGTCCCACGGCTTGGAAACTGGCCAGTGACCTCACAGACTGCGATCTGCGGTCTGAAGGCACACAAAAAAATGAATGGATATGGTGGCCCACACCAATAATCCCAGCCCTTTCTTGGAGAAGCAGGAGGAGTAAGAGTTCAAGGTCACCCACAGCTACATGGAGAGTTCCAGGACAACCTAGAGCAGAGATGTATTCAGTTTCTTTCTCAACCCCTCTCAGCTTATGTCTTAAACAGAAACTTTCACTAAACCTGGAACTTGGTTTTTTAATTAGACCATCTGGTCGGCAAGCCCCAGGAATCCCCTTGTATTTGCCTTCTCCACACTAGTATTCCACATTCACATCCCTACACCTATGGATGTGGGGGTCCAACTCAGGTTGAGGCTTATGCAGCAGGCATTTTATTGACAGAGCTAGCCTTGGGCCCATTTTTCTTTTCTTTGTTTTCATTACATTTTAAAAATTATTTATCTATTTGATTTTATGTGTATGTGTTTTTGCCTAAATGTATGTATAAACACCCGTTTGTACACATACTCATCTAGAAGAGCATTCAATTAATTGCAATTGAGTTCAGTTCAGTCAGTTGAGTGTGTGCAGTGCAGTGGATTTGAGTTTGTTCTTGGGTTCAGGCAGAAGAAGATGAAGCCAGAGAAGAAGAAAGAGCCAGAAGAATAAAATGAATTGCCAGAGTTAGTTTGAGGCCATCAGGGTAATTCAGTGAGAAGACAAGAGAAGCCAGCTTGAGTCAGTCAGGTAGGAAGAGTTTGAGCCAAACAGTTGAGTGGAAACAGCCAGTCAGAGTTTAGAAAGAACTAGAAAGGGTGAGCCTATTCAGCAGTAAGTCTCTGAGATGACAATTACATCTGGTGAATAAAAGTTACTTTTACAGAATTTCTCTGCATAGTCCTGGCTACGCTGGAACTCACTCTGTAAACTAGGCTTACCTGGAACTCACAGAGATCCACCTGTCTTTGCCTGCTGAGTGCTTCCATAAGGTGTGCACCATCCTGATGGGCCTTCATCACTTCCGCCTTTATAAAGCCATTGTAGCAGAATCCACTGTAAGGTGAATACATCCTACTTAACAGATTCATTTACATATGTTCAATGTTTTTCAGAAAAAAATATTGTGAGCAGGTAACTAAGACAATGAACCTTCAATGAGAGAAACAATCTGGCCACAGAACACATAATGTATTAAAGAGGAGAAGCATGGGGGACAAGAATCTCTGGCTATAAACAATATTGAAGCTTGTTTAGGAAAAAGCCACATGTCCACATCTCTTTGCTACACCCAGGACATCCCTGTCAGGACATGCCTGTCCATGATAGTCTGAAGCCCTGACTGGATCACTCATAAGACACCTTCCTCTTCCTCTCACTAGCTAAAGATTCTTCCTCTAATTTCATCATTACCCATTCGAATCCTATCTTCCCTTCAAGATCCAGAACACACACCTGTAACCGAAGTTTTTAATTATTATTTAACACTTATTTATTACTATATTCACTTATAACAAACACCAGCAATTTCTTAACTATTAATCCTATAAATTCCTACAACCCCTTTAACTTATCCACTAAACCTATTGATAATTATTTTTCTAACCTTTTAGAATGATACAGTCTCTGGGGCAGGTCCTCAGTCGTCAGGAACACAGTCTTTGTTGTAGATTCTTTAACGCACTTAGCAGTCCTTTTTCTGGATCTCTCAGATGCAGGTTCGTCAGGGTAAGTTGGTTATTGCAGTCTCACCTTAAATAAGGCTTGATGCTTTCTTCTCTCTGGGAGACCCCAGCCCCTTTGCATCAGCAAATCTGCCGCTCTACTTCAGAGTCCTTAAAGCCAGGCACAGTTTCCTTTAGGCCACGGTTTGGACCCATCAAACCCCTCTAGGCAAAAGCTGAGCCACAGGGTTTAGTCCTTGGCCTTTCGGTGTCTTGCTCAGGCTTTCTTTGCTCACCAGCTTCTTCCTGCCTCAGGGAAATCTGGCCATCAAATGATGGCCAGCACTTTTTTCAGCAGGACTCTTGGAGTTCTCCAGCAACAGGAGCCACTTCTTCTTCATGGGGCTCCATGTACTGTCCTCAAATAGGAGGAACTCTGTTTCAGCTTAATTTGGGCTCCACCCACTTAGCAGCTGAAAACAATGTCAGGCCAGATACTTTGTTTCTTTAAGTCCATTAAGTCTTTCCTGTTTTTCTGACAACCTTGTTTTTCAGTCCATTGAGTATTTCCTGTTTCTCCTGACTTCAACCTTGTTTTTCAGTCTATTAAGTCTCCTGTTTGTTTCTTGTTTTTATCCACATGCTGATAATGATCTTCATGTCACGAATTAAGAGACAGTATCAGAAACCCCTATATATTTTCTAAATCTAATTTAATTTATCTAACTCCCTACACACGCCACCTTGCCATGACTAGCCCTGGATGAAAATCAAGTTTCCCTTCCCCATCTCAACACAGGGGAAATCTTGTCTTCCTTCCACGGAGCCTTATCTTCCAAGTACAGCCCAGCCCTGAAGAGCTTGTTGCCTCTATGGCCCGACCTAATGTCTCACAAGGACACACAGAAAGGAAAGTGCTTAGTGTCTACGCAGCTGTAGCCCAGTCCAAAGGGCTGAGTTCAAACCCTTAAACTGTGAATTGTGAGAATCCAGGAGGGGTGAGAAGTTCGGGTGTCTGTTAGAGATTGGGGTGTCCCTAGACTTTAACAGAGAATGGCCATCCTCTCCTGAAGAGAAGGTTTGAGCACAGAGAAGATGAGGGAGTCCCAAAGAAGTCCAGACAGAGGACATTCCTCACCGCACAGGTCAGCAGATGGCCTTCTGTCAGATGTCTGACTACAAGGATAGAGGGACCTTTATTTAAGGGAGAAAAAGCTATGGAGGGAGGGAGAGAGGTAGAGGGGGATGAAGAGAACAGAGGAATACCCAGTGAATTCACTAGGGGGCAGTGGAAGGAAAATCCCAAAAGTGTTGGGAGAGTTGCCCACCCCAGGACCCCTACTTAGGATGAACAGGGCCTTGGCCCCAGGTAGTCCACAATCTTCAATGCAGAGGGCTGACAGAGGAACGCTGAGTGGGAGAAATAGGGAAGGTTCAGAGACATGTGGATCTACTCAGGACACCTCAGGCAGGGACAAGGGTTAGTCCTGGGTGCTCTGCTGCTGCACATGGTCCCTCGGTTACAATGGGGTAGCCTGCTCCAAGACCCTCTTCTGGTATTGAAAACCATGTTAGGAAATCATGTGGTAACAGAAGTGAGGAGATGGACTCAAAGTGCAAGAGGGTTTATTTCAGAGAACCTGAGAGGAGCTCACACTAACAAGCATGCCTCTCTTACAGACTAGGAAACTTTTCCCAAGCTAGGAGGAGAGAGGAAGGGTGGAAGGCTATGTGCAGAAGCAGGAGACTAAGTTCTTCTTTGCAGACATGGTTGGCCTTTTGCAGATAGGTGGTGTCTCAATAGGTCAAAATAGGGGGCAGAGCAGTGCTGTGTTCACAATGTTGGCACACGCTGTGTGTTTGTCTTGGAACCAATCTCTGGAATTTCAAGCCAGGTAAGAAACTTCACTTTTCTGCAAGAGCATTAAGGGCCATTGGCCACAATACCATCTCTCTCTCCCCAACCATCTCCACAACCTGAAACCCTATCTGCTTTCCCCAATCCCTGACACAAGGTCTCACTGTGTAGTCCTAGCTGTCCTGGAACTCACTGTGTAGACCAGACTATCCTCAAACTCAGAGATGTGCCTGCCCTTGCCTCTGTGCAACCAACATCTACTCATTTAAAGAAAAGCATTGGTAGTTTGATTTGTACTGTTGAACCCTAGGGGCTTCCCTGAGGGCCTGACGCCCAGAGACGACCATAGTCCCAGATTCTCTGTGATAGACAAGATTTATTTAAGCTGATGCGCCAGGGTTCAACTCTCCCGTAGAGGAATGAACCCCGTAAAACGGTTCTTGGGCCCTTTAAATACACAAGCGGCTACAAAAAGGTGGGAGCACCAAGGAGTAGCATTTTTTTAGCCCGCCAGGCAACAGCCACAGGTGGTGATAAAGGAACAAAGAGTATGTTAAGTTAGGTGGATCTGAGGGGAGTGTGAACAAACCAGCTAGCTATGCAAGCTTTGATAATTTCAAGGACTGAGTTCAGTGAAGTGTTTCCAGAAGTGAGGTCAGGGTTTCACCACAGAGGAGAAGGCCATGTGTTCATTAATTTTTACAGTTTTACAGTACACTAAGTCAACTGTCATTGTTATATCTCATTTCTGCATCATATAACAAACTAGTCACCATTAATGAGGAAGTAGGAAGTTTCTTGGGATTGCAAAGCTCTGAGGCACAGGAGAGCCATTAGGTGGCCCTTTCCAACTTAACTGAGAGGACTTCATGGAAGTAAAATGGTCCCAGCCATGTGGCAGGTAGTAGTTGAAGTGTGTATCTGTGTGTTGGGGTGGGGGGTGAGTAGACTGAAGACATGGTTAAGTGGTTGAGCCTGTGTATTGCTTTGCAGAGGACCCAAGGCCCAGCACTAAGGTCTGCTGACTCACAGTCACCTGTAACTCCAACTGTGGGGGCTCAGCCATTTCTCCTGGCTTCTGTGGGTACCCGCACACAAGACATTCACACAATTACATATACATAAATTTAAAAATTAAAGGTTTTTTTTAAGTGTGTGAATGCCTGCTTGTATGTGTACCACCTGTGTCCCTGAGGAAGCAAAAGCAGGCCACTGAATCCTGTGGACCTGGAGGTACAAACAGATTTGAAGCACCCTTTGGGTCCTGGGAACCCAAACAGGGCCCTCTGCGAAAGCATCTAACACTCTTAACTACTCAGCCATCTCTCCACCTCCACTAATTTTTTTTTTAAATTCAATCTTCCATGGTGATGGGAGCCTCTCTTCCAACATTCTGGAGGCAGAGGGGCAAGGAAGTCTGTGCAAGTTCACAGCTAGCCTAGTCCACATATCCATTTCCAGGCCAATCAGGGCTAGACAGTGAGACTCTGTCTCAAAATAAATAAAGAGGGCTAGAGAAATGGCTCAGCAGTTAAGAGCCCTGACTGCTTTTCCCAGCACCCACATGGTGGCTCACAACTGTCTGCAACTACAGGTCCAGGGGATCTAGCCCTCTTCTCTGGCCTCTGGTGGCAGTGAATGCACATGGTACACAGTCATCCATGCAGGCAGTATACTCATACACTAAAATAGGAAACTTGTCATCTCCAAGGCTTACTGTTGAGTCAGCTCTCTCTTTCTAGCTCTTTCTAAATTCTGGATGGCTGGTTCAACTCAGATGTTCTGGATCAAACTCTTCTCCAAGATGATTGATTCAATCTGGCTTCTTTCTTATCCTCTGATGGAATTGCTCTGCTTGGCCTCAAAGTAACTCTAGCAATCTGTTCTAGTCTTCCAGCTCCTTCTTATTCTCTGGCTCATTCTGTCTTTACACATATCTAGGTTGTTCTCTCTTCGACTTGTCTCTGTGAAACTCACCCAATTATAACTGCCTCTGAATTCCATGAACTCAACTCCACTGCATTGCCTCTCAACTCATTGACTCAGTCGAACTAACTGAACATCATTGACTAGATCACAGAGATCTGCATGCCTCTATCTTCTGAGTACTGAGAATAATGGTGTGTACCACCATACTTGGCTCCAAGCTTTTCTTTTCCTGAAGCTTCCTTATATTAGGCTGGCCTTGAACTCAGAGATCTGTTTGCCTCTGTCTCCTGAAATTAAAGGCATGTCTGTATTCAAGTTGGATCACATAGACCCAGAGGTATTTGGATGTGATCTCTTGCTAGAGCAGACGTGTTCGGAATTAAAACTCCTCTACAACCATATAAAAGGAAATGGGAAAGAATGAAAAGACATGATTCCAAGAGTATAGGAAATGACCAACATCACCATTTGTCTTTACTGAATTGGAAGTTAAAACACCAAAGTTCTGTTTCATGCCCAGACAGACTTTGAGGACATGGAGAAATGGGAACACATGTGCCCTACTGGTGGAAATGTAACAATGTGAAAAAGTATGGCAGTGCCTAAAAACAATTAAGTATGTAATTATAAAATGACCCAACAATTCCACTCCTCCTTTTTTACTTAAGAAAAATTAAAAGATAATCCAGAAAAACCTTACACAATATTTACAGTAGTATTTTTGGTAATACCAGAAGTTTAAAAAAATGCCAAATGTCCATTAGTGGATAAATAACCTGTGGTATATTCATACAATATAATATTAACCCATAAATATGAATAAAGTGCTAACATATGCCTCAAATCAAGTTTCATAAAATAATCCTACAAAAAGATATAAATTGTTATCCCTTTAACCTGTTATGTACAGAATAGGTCACCCCAAAAGCATAGAAAACAGGCTAGAGGTTTTCAGGAGTAAGAAGAGGAGGTAGAGACAATGACTTCATCCACATGGAGGTTTTCCTGGGTGCTGACAAGTTTTGAAAGTAGACAGAAGTTGTGGTTGCCTCGGCTTGTGAACGCGCTCAACATCACCGAATTGTGCATTGAAACAGTGAACCTGATGTTCCATGAATTCACCTCAACAGTAACAGACACAAGAACACTGCTGCTCAGCTCTCTCTGGGAGGTGTTAACAGGCTGCAGAAGGCCACCTGGGGTGGAAAGTCGCCCAGGGCATAGAGTGCTTGCCCAGCATGCTTACCAGGCCCTGGGTAGGACCCCAGGACTAAACTAGACAACAGGTGCACACATATGGTCCCAGCACTTGCAAGGCAGCAGGGGGTGGATTAGAAGTTCAAGATTATTCTAGGCTACTTAGCAAAATTTATAAATACCAAAAGGGGATTGGGCCATTTGTGGTGACACAAATCCATAATCTCATCACTCGGAACACTGAGTCAGGAGGATTGCCAGGACCACGAGGTAAGTACATGGAGTGCCTGAGGCACACAATCAAAGGCTCAAAGTGAAAAACAAAGTTCTCTGCTCTTTAATCCTGACAGAGTGACCTGTGACACTTTACAAACAACTCATGAATAAAGAGCCCGCACCCCAATGGCAGCCTCATGGAGGACAAATGCTCTTACAGAAGTCACTGCTTAAGTAATACTGAGCTGTCCTAAGTCTGCTCAAATAAGAACACAAAGGGCAAACTGAAGCAAGGCCAGGGAGCTTCTCTTAACTGTGGTACAAGTGCCCACTCCTGCTGGGCTGCAATTCTCTCTCTCTAAGATTCAGCAGCTGTGTTTCTGTCCACAGTGTCTCTTGTTCATTAAAGCATTTATGTCACTTCTGCTCCGGTGAATTCTTTTCCCCTGCACCACGAGCTGGGTGTTCCCAGAACCATACAACTGAGCCTGAGTGCTGGAGAGGGCAGCATCTACCTCACATCCTCTTGGAGCTTGGCCCTAAGATCCCTGGGGTCTGAGAGGCTTGAAAAAGCTGTTCTATCTTATCCTCACTGTGTGGTTCTCTTTAATCCACTCCAAAAAGATCAGTGCCAAACTGCTTTAGAGAAATGGATGCCAGTCTTAACATGGATACTTCCAGTAATCACTTCCCAGGCTGCATATAACTGACCTATGTATATGTGGTCTGATGATCTTGTTATCTTCCTTTCTTTTGTTTGTGGTGATGGGATATGTTGTTGTTTATTTGCTTGTTCTGAGGTGGGGTATCATTCAAGACTGTATCATTCACTACAGTCTCACTAGAGACTACATAATCCACCCTGGCCTTGAACTTGCAGCCATCTGCCTTCCTCAGCCTCCCCAGCCCTGGGGCTGAAGGTGCCAACCATCACTCTTGGCTTGTTTCCTTCTTCAGGGAACATTTTCCTCAGTGGCTTCCAGGACACTGAACTCTCCTGACTTCCCTCACCCCCCCACCCCCACGATGTTCCCTCATTGCCTCTCTCCTGGTCTTTTTCCTGGTTGTCATCTCTTCCTCCAGAAGCTGAGGTGTCCCCACTCCTGGCATATTCACTCCTGGGATGATCTTATCCCATGAGAGGACTTTAACTCAGCCAGAGGCCAATCAATGGCTCAGAACTAAAGTCCCCACCTGTGCACACACCTCTGCTTTTTGTGACAACAGGAATCAGATTCACTGAATCCGAACCTGGTGTGCCTCACATGCCTGTAACCCTAGCACTCCAGAGGTGGGACAGAGGGATCCTGAGTTCATATCAGCCTGCACTAAACATTGAGCCTGGTTTTAAACCAAAGTGCCCCTCTCACCCAAAAAATATGATCTCGATACAGGAGTACTTGTTTTGACACCCCACAACTTGGAAAGTAGAAGGACGATCAGGAGTTGAAAGTGACCTTTGGGACTCTGGCCTAGTGGATCCTGTAATCCAAGCACTAAAATGTAGAGGCAGAAAAAGATGATCACTGAAAAGATGATCGCAGAAGATTTGAGGCTAGTTTGAATCTAGTGAACCCTAAGACAGCCTTTACTATACAGTGAGACCGTGTCTTAAAAAACAAAACAAAATAGACAAAAAGAAAAGGGAAGAAAGGTCCCCCTTGGCCTACATATCAAGGATCAAGGACATATACAAGATCAAGGACACACTGTCTTAAAAAAATCAATTTAACCAGGTAATGTAGCACAATTTGTAAACACAGCAACTGGGAGTTAGAGGCAATAAACAATGGTTATTAAGGGGCATCTGGGCTATATGCTTCCCCCATATTTTCATGGAACGTCTACGTAGCTGTGAGTGACCTTCAATTCTTTTTTTTTTTTAAAGATTTATTTATTATGTATACAGTGTTCTGTCTGCGAGTATATCTGCAGGCCAGAAGAGGGCACCAGATTTCATTATGGATGGTTGTGAGCCACCATGTGGTTGCTGGGAATTGAACTCATGACCTCTGGAAGAGCAGCCAGTGCTCTTAACCACTGAGCCATCTCTCCAGCCCGTGACCTTCAATTCTTGTTCCTCCTACCTTGCCTGAAAAAAAAAAAAAAAGGCTTGTGATTATACGTCTGGGCCACCATTCCCAGCTCATTTTTTGCTTTGGTTTTTAGGGACAGGGTTTGTCTTTGTAGCCCTGGCTGTCCTCGAACTCACTATGTAAACCAGGCTGGCCTGGAACTCAGCCTCTCAAGTGCTGAGATTAAAGGGGTGCACCACAGCTGAGACTAGATTTTCCCGAAAGGTCTGACTGACAGGAGGCACTATAAAAGCCAGATAAGGAGAGATCCAAGATAGTGCCAGTCAGCAGGGACACATTTTGAGCTGGGGGGGAGGGGGGGTGGGATAGCTACAACATCACAGAAATATAAACAAGCTGAGCAACATCCTGAGAAACGGGAACCTGCAGGGTCATACCTGGCCAACCCGGGGACTAGTGGGGGTCCCTCTTGGGGACCCTCAGACACTCAGGTAGTGGCATGGACCCAGGCAGTGGGGAGCAGCATGGAACACAGGCACTGGAGCATAGCCCTGGAGCATGGCGTGGTGTGGCATGGCTCGAATCCCAGGCTGAGGGACGAGCCGCAGAAGTGGGTAAGAGCCACTCAAAAACCCAGCAAGTGGACAGGCATGGGGCCCAAAGCAGAGGTCAGTGGTGAGGGACACAGACTTGGGTCCAAAGTGGAGACCAGTATTGTGGGGCAGAGGTCCGAAGTACAGAACAGAGGCTACTGGCACTGGGCACAGGCCCAGGACCCAGAGCAGAGGCCAGTGCAAACCCTGCCCCAAAAGCGGGCAAGAGCCATGCAGCGGCTGGCATGGAGGCACAAGCATATCTGGGCTTACCCAGAAAGCTGTTGGACATAAAGGTCACTCTACTGGATATACAATCATGTGGAACAACAATGTGCTCAGACAGAGGCTGCTCTTCCTGCACTGGTACAGTCTCCTGCAGGTCTGATTACTGCAGGGTCTTGGGAGGTAGCCCCAACTGCCAGAGAGAGGTACCTTCTGGCTACCTGAGCACCCAGTATTCACATGGTTACTGCAACACCTTAAGGGGACTGGCAGTGCCACTGAAATGGTCCGGAGACATCAGGAACGATCATCATAGGGCAACCAGATGGATGAAGGTCAGCAAAAGAAGAAAACTGACAAAAATCAGGGAAATATGACTCCAATGAAATTCAGCCAGGCTACCACAGCAAGTCCTGAACATCCCACCACAGCTGAAACACATGAAAATGATGACAAATCTATACTTGGAAAGGAAAAATGATGGAGTTCTTTCAAGAAGAAATTAAATCACTGAAAGAATACAAAGAATCCTTAATTTTACGAATAAAAGCATTGCAGAATACCATTAGAGACCTCCAAGCCAACGCTGTCCAACATGAACGGGAAAGAGACAAGGTAATGAAAGATTCAAAAGATTTGAAAGATTTGCAGACAAAGACAAGCAAATTGGAGCAGGAAATGTATAAAACAAATAAAGTGGTTCAAGACTTGAAATTGGAAGTAGAAGCAATAAAGAAAACACAAGCAGAGATAATCCAGGAGGTGGAAAATCAAGAGAAGAGAACAGGAACTACAGACATGAGTATTAAAATAGGATACAAGAGATGGAAGACAGGATCTCAGGCTTGGAAGATTTGATGGAGAAATCAGTACAACCACCAAAGAAAATGAGAAATCTAAAACACTTCTTCCCCATAACATCCAAGAAATCAAGGAGTCAATGAAAAGAAGGAACCTAAGAATTATAGGCATAGAGGAAAGAGAAGACTCCCGACTTCAAGGTCCAGGAAATATCTTCAACAAAATCATAGAAGAAAATTTCCCAAACCAAAAGAAACAGATGCCAATAAAATTCCAAGAGACATCCAGAACACCAAACAGATTAGATCACAAAAAGAAACTCTTCTCACCACATAATAATTGAAACTCCAAATGTATATAACAAAGAAAGAATATTACAAGCTGTAAGAGAAAAAGGTCAAGTAACATATAATGGCAGACCCATCACAATTACACCTGACTCCTCTCAGAAAATTTAAAACCAATAGGGCCTGGAGAGACGTCCTACAAGCCCTGAAAGAACATAGGTGCCCAGCCAGACTACTATACCCTGAAAAACTATCAACATAGATGGAGAAAAAAAGTATCTACCCACAAATCCAGCCCTACAGAAGATTTTAGAAGGAAAATTCCAGCCCAGAGAAGATAACTACACCAAGGAAAAAAAAGAGGCAGCAAAAAACTCCACTGCAGCTAAACCAAAAGATACACACAACCACCACCTACACCAAAATAATAGGAAATAACAACCTTTGGTCATTAATATCCATCAACATCAATGGACTCAACTCGCCAATAAAAAGACACAGACTTGCCAAATGGATCCATAAGACCCATCATTTTGCTGCATACTAGAAATGCATCTCATAACAAAGATAGACACTACCTCAGGGTAAAGGGCTGGGCAAAGGTCTTCCAAGCAAATGGATCCAGGAAGCAAGCTGGAGTAGCCATCTTAATATTAATAAAATAGACTTTCAACTGAAGTCAATCAAAAAAGATAGAGAAGGGCACTACATACTCATTAAAGGAAATATTCATCAAGATGACATCTCAATATTGAATATCTATGCCCCAAATATAAGGGCACCTACATTTGTAAAAGAAACTCTTCTAAAGCTTAAACCACACAACGATCCCCACACATTAGTAGTGAGAGACTTCAACAACACACTCACAACAATGGACAGGTCATTGAGACAGAAACCAAAGAGAGAAATAATGAGCCTAACACAGGTAATGAACCAACCGGACCTAACAGATATCTACAGAACGTTTCACCCAAACACACAAGAATACACCTTCTTCTCAGCACAGCAGGGAACCTTCTCCGAAATCTACCATATAGTTGGACACAAAGCATGTCTCAACAGATAGAACAAAATTGAAATAACCCCTTGTATCTTATCAGACCACCATGGAATAAGGCTGGACTTCGACAACAACAGAAATAACACAGAAGAAAACACAAGCAGAGATAATCCTGGAGGTGGAAAATCAAGAGAAGAGAACAGGAACTACAGACATGAATATCAAAAACAGGATACAAGAGATGGAAGACAATATCTCAGGCATGGGAGATTTGATGGAGACATCAGTACAGACTCACACTCATGGGAACTGAACAACTCTTTACTGGATGACTACTGGCACAGGGAATAAATAAAGAAGGAAATCAAAGACTTCTTAACATCCATGAAAATGAAGTCACAATATCCCCAAACCTATGGGACACATGAAAGCAGTGCTATGAGGAAAGTTCATAGCAATAAGTGACTTCAAAAAGAAAATCGTGACAGCTCATATTACCCAATTAACAGCAGAACTGGAAGAACTGAAAAAAAAAAAAAGAAGCAAACACTCCCAAGAGAAGCAGAAGGCAGGAAATCATCAAACTTAGGGCTGAAATGAACAACTTAGAAACAAATACAAAGAATCAATGAAACCAAGAGTTGGTTCTTTGAGAAAATCAACAAAATAGACAAACCCTTTGCCAAATTAGCTAAAAGGCAGAGGGGAAAAAACCCAACTTAACAAAATCAGAAATGAAAAGCGAGAAATAACAACAGACATTGAGGACATCCAGAGAATCTTTAGGTCCTACTTTAAAAACCTATACTCCACCAAATTTGAAAACCGAAGTAAAATGGACAATTTTCTTGATAGATTCCACCTACCAAAGTTAAATCAAGATCAAGCTAACAGATTAAACAGCCCTATAACCCCTAAGGAAATAGAAACAGTCATTAAAAATCTCCCAACCAAAAAAAAAGCCCAGGGCCAGATGGTTTCAGCACAGAATTCTACCAGACCATCAAAGAAGAGCTAATACCAATACTCTTCAAACTCTTCCACAAAATAGAATGAGAAGGAACACTGCCAAACTCATTCCATGAGGCCACAGTCAGCCTGATTCCTAAAGCACACAAAGACCCAACAAAGAAAGAGAACTTCAGACCAATTTCCCTCATGAAGTTAGATGCAAAAATACTTAATAAAATACTGGCAAACCGAATCCAAGAACACATCAAAACTATCATACACCATGATCAAATAGGCTTCATCCCAGGAATGCAAGGATGGTTCAACACACGAAAATCCATCAACACAATTTACCATATAAACAAGATGAAAGAAAAAACCACATGATCATCTCGCTAGATGCTGGAAAAGCATTTGACAAAATCCAACATCCCTTCATGCTAAAAGTCCTGGAGAGAACAGGCATACAAGGACCTAGAAATAATATAGGCAATATACAGCAAGCCTGTAGCCAACATCAAATTAAATGGAGAGAAACTTGAAGCATTTCCTCTAAACTCAGGGACAGAACAGGGATATCCACTTTCACCACATATCTTCAACACAGTACTTGAAGCTCTTGTTAGAGCAATAAGAGAGCTAAAGGAGCTCAAGGGGATACAAATTGGAAACAAAGAAGTCAAATTATCCCTATTGGCAGACAACATGATAGTATACATAATCGACCCCAAAAATTCCACCAGAGAAGTCTTATAGCTGATAAACACCTTCAGCAAGGTGGCTGGATACAAAATTAATTCAAAAAATCAGAAGCCCTTCTTTATACAACAAACAAATGGGCTGAGAAAGAAATAAGGGAAACAACCCCCTTCACAATAGCCACAAACAATATGAAATACCTGGGGTTAACTCTAACCAAGCAAGTAAAGAACCTGTACAACAAGAACTTCAAGCCTTTGAAGAAAGAAATGGAAGAGGCCTTTAGAAGATGGAAAGATATCCCCTGCTCATGGATAGGTAGGATCAACATAATAAAAATGGCTATCATACCAAAAGCAATATATAGATTCAATCAAATTCCTATCAAAATACCAACACAATTTTTATAGGCCTGGAAACAGCTATTCTCAATTTCATATGGATCAACAAAACACCCAGAATAGCTAAATCAATCCTGTACAATAAAAAAAACATCTGGAGGTATCACCATCCCAGATTTCAAGCTGTACTACAGAGCAATAGTAGTAAAAAAAAAAGCATGGTATTGGTATAGAAACAGACCAGTAGATCAATGGAATCGAATTGAAGACCCAGAAATGGACCCACACACCTATGGCCACCTAATTTTTGACAAAGAAGCCAAAACCACACAATGAAAAAAGGACAGCATCTACAACAAATGGTGCTGGTCCAACTGGATGTCCACTTGTAAAAGAATGAAATTAGACCCATACTTATCACCTTGTACAAAACTTAAGTCCAAGTGGATCAAAGACCTTCACATAAGGCTGGTCACACTAAATCTACTAGAAGAGAAAGTGGGGATAACCCTCGAACTCATTGGCACAGGTGACAACTTCCTGAACAGAACACCAACAGCTCAGGACCCGAGATCAACAATCAATTAATGGGATCTCATGAAACTGAAAAGCTTCTGTAAGGCAAAAGACACTCTCATTCGAACAAAACGGCAGCCTACAGACTGGGAGAAAATCTTCACCAACCCCACATCTGACAGAGGGCTAATATCCAAAATCTACAAAGAACTCAAGAAATTAAATGCCAAGAAACCAAATAATCCCATCAAAAAATGGAGGACAGAGCTAAATAGAGAATTCACAAAGGAGGAATCCCTAATGGCTGAGAAACACTTGAAGAAATGCTCAGCATCCTTAATCATCAGAAAAATGCAATTCGGGACGACTCTAAGATTCCATCTCACACCTGTCAGAATGGCTAAGATCAAAAGCTCAAATGGCAACAGATGCTGGTGAGGGTGTGGAGAAAGGGAAATACTCCTCCATTGCTGGTGGGAGTGCAGGCTTGTGCAACCACTATGGAAAACTTGGAATAGCTTTGCCTCAGGACCCAGCCATACCACTTCTGGGTATACACCCAAATGTCTCCTCAGGGAATCTTAAGGAAGTTTCCTCATCTATGTTCATAGCAGCCTTATTTGTAATAGCTAGAAACTGGAAACAACCCAGATGTCCCTCAACTGAAGAATAGATTTAAAAACTGTGGTACATTTACACAATGGAATATTACTCAGCTATCAGAAACAATGAAATTATGAAATTTGCAGCCAAATGGATGGATCTAGAGAAGCTCATCCTGAGTGAGCTAACCCAGACTCAGAAGGATGCACATGGCATCTATTCACTTATAGTAGGATTTTAGCTATATAATACAGGATATCGATACTACAACCAACACACCAAAGGGAACATGAACATTGACTTTTTATTATTTTTATGTATTTATTTTTATTTGTTTGTTTGTTTTTTAGTTTTCTCTCCCTGGCAATAAGGCACTCTTCACTGGTGGTACTGTCTTGTAGGCCCCCAGTGTATGAGGAGGCTCCTGGCCCTCATATGACTTCTGAACTGGGGCGAGGGACTATTATGTAGGGATACTCCACTCCAGAGGGGTGGGATGGAAGGTTTAGGAGGTAAAAAAAAATGAAATATGCAGTTTCGGCCTATTACTAGGAATTGTCATGAACTGTTAGGATAATTAAGAAATGCAAACTAATAGTCATGCAAGCCTGTCATTTTGTTAGGTACTATGACAGTCTATTATAGTTATTTCCTAGGCTAATCAGAAATCAAGTTGCTAAGAGACAAGCAACATTTGCTTATCTAAATATAAGAGATAGATAGGGCGTCTTCAAAAACCTCAAGAGATCTGCAGAATATGGCATTCAAAGATGTTTTCTTAACTTTAGATTTTTTTGATATCGAGACACTTCAGCTCCTGACAGCATCCCCTTTTCTACTCCAAGTAGAAGATGAGCATCGAAGAATCTCCAGTGGGAGATGATTGAATTGGTGGTAAGCCTTTCTCTTGGCAAGAAAAACCCCTTGCTTCAACTGTAGACAGAATGCTGTCCAAAAAGGACAAAACTTGGAAGCAGGTAAGTCGACAGCCTAGCTCTGCCAAGAAAGGGTAGGCAAGTCCTTCATATTTCCTGCTCTACAATCAATGTCTGTCAGAGAAACGGGGCCAAAAAGCTGAAGATTGATGCTGTAATGTATGGAGAGAAAATGGGAACTGTCCAGGCAGCCACTGGTATGTCATTTCTTAGTTTTGGAAGCTGCGGGCCCTGGACTTCCTATATAATCAGATATATTTATCCCTCTCAGGACTCTGAGGTGGTTGAAGAATAGGTAGCTAGAGTCTCATAGTTAAATTTTGAGTTGTTTAGGAATCAAGAGGGTGTTCTGGATCTAAGAAGATGTTTTTAAAATTATGATTCAAGTTAGTATGAAAGCTGAGTTAGATATAGAACTTTAAACTCATGGAGATGGTTAGATAGTAGAATGTTAAAGTCAGGTGCCAAATACATATGGACTGGACATTGGGAATGTAAGCTAAGCCATATAACTCTCATAATTGTGGCCTATTTATTTCTGTTGGTTTTGTATTATATTTATTGTTGTAAGAGAAAGAACCATTTGTTGAACTGAAAGGGGGAGCAGTTGGGGGGAAAAAGATATACCTTAAACTTAAAAAAAAGAGGGAAGAGGTTGGGGGATTAGGGGGAAGATGGTGGGAGGGTGGGACTGGAGGGGGAGTGTGGAGGAGATTGTGATTGAGATGTAACTTGAAGAAATAAAAATAAATAAATAAATAAATAAATAAGATTTGAGCCAACACTGCTCCAGAGAAAATAAAAGGAGAGCTAATAAGCACATAAGCTGTTGAACTTCATTATTTCTAAAGAAAATAAAAACGATGTGTATAAGAAGATACCACTCAACATCAGCACATCAGCTAAAAGTTTAAATGCTACTGATGATGACTGACAAAAATGTAGACCAGCTGAGCTTTCTAATGTGTCTTACATAAATGCAAAATGCAAAAAACACTATAGAAAATTAGTTGGCATCTTAAGGTTAAACATATACTTAGCATTGTCTCTCGTATGGTCTCCATTCTCTCCCTACTCTAAACATATGTATCACTGCCAGGATTTAACTTCCAATTAAGTTTATTAACATATTTCATTCAGAGAATGTTTTAGAGCCAGGTAATGCAAAAATAATAATACCAAATGAATAAGCTATATTATGCCAAATAAAGTAACAAAACAGCCTCTTTAAAAAAGAAAGAAAGAAAACGAGGAAGCTGGATGAGATGCAAAGAAGGGACAGAGGAGAGGACCGTAGGACAGAGAAGGGGCTAGAGAGGAAGTGGAGCTGATTCCAGACAGCTGCTGAGAGGTTCCATGTACCTGACAGCTGTGAGAGGGTAGAGAAGGAACTACAGCAGTAGAGGGGATGGGCTGTAAGAGGGCAGGATCTGTGGAGGTCAGAGACAGAGCATGCACTGGGAAGAAGTGGGTTGGGTGAGTCTCATTGGGGAGAGTACCCTGGCAGCCTGGAGAGCAGGGAAGGCTATGGACTTTAGGTTTGGGTAGACCTACAGACACACCCAGCAGTCAGAGGACTCTGGGTAATCTGCCTGACTACAGAGCTTGTGGTAATCCTGAGGAGGATCACTCAGCTGTCAGAGCTCTGTGAAGGATGTGAGACAATGAGACATACCTAGTATGTGAGTGGGTGGTGGGTGGTCCAGCCACGGGAGTCTATGAAGAGGTGACAGTGGCTGCAGTGGGCACTAGTCTGAGGTAGATGGAAGATCTGAGGCAAGGGAAATGTTTCCCAGCTGTGGGGAGTGTTGAAACCTACTTAAGTTTTTAATATAACTAAGGCTTCTCTGCAGAGTTCTCCTTCTTCTTTTAGCATACCTGCAGCCATTTTTTGTCTTTAGTCTTCACCTTATTCAAAAGGTGAAATTAATTTCAAGTTCACAAGCTTTGCTTGCCTGACATAAAATGTTAGCTTTTGTTAACTGTTCTGCTTAAGCCTCCTCCTGTCCCAAATCCCAGCCAACAAGCTTAAAATGCTTTGTTTAGCTGCCTAGACATGACTTACCTGGCATAGACTAGTTGCTGCTTGCTTGGTTAAACACAGTGTACCTGGAATAGAAATGACTGTTTTCTGTTTTTTTATTCTTCTTCCTGATTAATTATGGTTTTTTTTTCCTTTAAAAACTCACTTTGAGAACAGCTCGGAGACTCAGTCCTGGTTCCCGAATCCAGGATTGAGTCCCTGACCAGTCAGTCTTGGTTAGCACTCAATAAACTTCCATCAATCTGAGTCTGGAGGTCGAGTGGTCAGTGTGCAGTTATACCTGAATCCATAGCATGAGGAAACATGGATTCAGTGTAAGGCTAAAGAAAAGGAGCCCATTTCTTAGGCTGAGAAGTGTCTCAAATATAAGGTTTTTAAAATGTCGATTTAGAGCCAGGTGTAGTGGAAATCCAAACACTCAGGAGGTTGAAGCAGGTGAATGTCTGTGAGTTTGAGGATAGCCACTTTCAGGCTGGTCAGGGCCACAAACACATACACACACACACACACACACACACACACACACACACACACACACACACA
>CAJQZJ010001750.1:4798905-4821400 GCA_907164525.1 Lophiomys imhausi | reverse complement strand
AAGTTAATGAAAAAAGACAGAGAAGGGCATTATATACTCATTAAAGGGAATATTCATCAGGAGGACATCTCAATATTGAACATCTATGCCCCAAATACAAAGGCACCTACATTTGCAAAAGAAACACTTCTAAAACTTAAATCGCACGTCGATCACAGCACATTAGTAGTGGGAGACTTCAACACCCCACTCACAACGATGGACAGATCATCAAGACTGAGGCCAAACAGAGAAATATTGAGTCTAACAGAGATCATGAACTAAATGGACCTAACAGATATCTACAGAACATTTCACCCAAACACAAAGGAATACACCTTCTTCTCAGCACCTCACGGAACTTTCTCCAAAGTCGACCACATAGTCGGACACAAAGATAGTCTCAACAGATACAAGAAAATTGAAATAACACCTTGTATCTTATCAGACCACCATGGAATAAAGCTGGTCTTCAACAGCAAAAGAATCAACAGAAAGCCTACACACACATGGAAATTGAACAGCTCCGTACTTGATGACTACTGGGTCAGGGAAGAAATAAAGAAAGAAATCAAAGACTTCTTAAAATCCAACGACAATGAAGGCACAACATACCCAAATCTGTGGGATACAATGAAAGCTGTGCTACGAGGAAAGTTCATAGCACTAAGTGCCTTCAAAAAGAAAATTGTGACAGCTCATATTAGCGAATTAACAGCTAAGCTGGGTGAATTGGAAAAAAAAGAAGCAAACACTCCCAAGAGGAGCAGAAGGCAGGAAATCATCAAGCTTAGGGCTGAAATCAACAACTTAGAAACAAAAAGAACTATATAAAGAATCAATGAAACCAAGAGTTGGTTCTTCGAGAAAATCAACAAAGTAGACAGACCCCTAGCCAAATTAACTAAAAGGCAAAGAAACCAAATCATCAAAATCAGAAACAAAAAGGGAGAAATAACAACAGACATTGAGGAGATCCAGAAAATATTTGGGTCCTACTTTAAAAATCTATATTCAAGCAAATTTGAAAACCTAAGCAAAATGGACAATTTCCTTGATAGATTCCACCTACCAAAACTAAATCAAGATCAGATTAACAGATTAAACAGCCCAATAACCCTAAGGAACTAGAAGCAGTCATTAAAAATCTCCCAACCATAAAAAGCCCAGGGCCAGATGGCTTTAGCACGGAATTCTACCGGACCTTCAAAGAGGAGCTAACACCAATACTCTTCAAACTCTTCCACCACATAGAATCTGAAAGAACACTGCAAAACTCATTCTATGAGGCCACAGTCACCCTGATTCCTAAACCACACAAATACCGAACAAAGAAAGAGAACTTCAGACCAATCTCCCTCATGAACATAGATGCAAAAAACCTAATAAAATACTAGCAAACCGAATTCAAGAACACATCAAAAGTATCATACACCATGATCAAGTAGGCTTCATCCCAGGAATGCAGGGATGGTTCAACATATGAAAGTCTATCAACATAATTCACCATATAAACAAGATGAAAGAAAAAAACCACATGATAATCTCACTAGATGCAGAAAAAGCATTTGACAAAAATCCAACACCCCTTCATGCTAAAAGTTCTAGAGAGAACGGGCATACAAGGACCATACCTAGAAATAATAAAGGCAATATACAGCAAGCCAGTGGCCAACAACAAATTAAATGGAGAGAAGCTTGAAGCATTTCCTGTAAACTCAGGGACAAAACAAGGATGTCCACTTTCACCATATCTCTTCAATATAGTACTTGAAGTTCTTGTTAGAGCAACAAGACAACTAAAGGAGATCAAAGGGATAAATATTGGAAATGAAGAAGTCAAATTATCCGTATTTGCAGATGATATGATAGTATACATAAGTGACCCCAAAAATTCCACCAGAGAACTCTTACAGCTGATAAACATCTTCAGCAAGGTGGCTGGATACAAAATTAACTCTAAAAAATCAGAAGCCCTTCTATATACAACAAACAAATGTACCGAGAAAGAAATATGGGAAAGAACCCCCTTTACAATAGCCACAAACAATATAAAATACCTGTGGGTAACTCTAACCAAACAAGTAAAGGACCTATACAACAAGAACTTCAAGCCCCTGAAGAAAGAAATGGAAGAGGCCTTTAGAAGATGGAAAGACCTCCCATGCTCATGGATAGGTAGGATCAACATAATAAAAATGGCTATCCTACCAAAAGCAATATATAGATTCAATGCAATTCCTATCAAAATACCAACACAGAGCCGGGCGGTGGTGGCGCACGCCTTTAATCCCAGCACTCGGGAGGCAGAGGCAGGCGGATCTCTGTGAGTTCGAGACCAGCCTGGTCTACAAAGCGAGTCCAGGACAGCCAGAGCTACACAAAGAAACCCTGTCTCGAAAAAACCAAAAAAAAAAAATACCAACACAATTCTTTATAGACCTGGAAAGAGCTATTCTTAATTTCATATGGAACAACAAAAAGCCCAGAATAGCTAAATCAATCCTGTACAATAAAAAAGCATCTGGAGGTATCACCATCCCAGATTTCAAGCTGTACTACAGAGCAATAGTAGTAAAAACAGCATGGTATTGGTATAGAAACAGACCAGTAGATCAATGGAATCGAATTGAAGACCCAAAAATGGACCCACACACCTATGGCCAACTAATCTTTGACAAAGAAGCTAAAACCGCACAGTGGAAGAAGGACCAGCAAATGGTGCTGGTCCAACTGGATGTCCACTTGCAAAAGAATGAAATTAGACCCATACTTATCACCTTGTACAAAACTTAAGTCCAAGTGGATCAAAGACCTTAACATAAGGCCGGTCACACTAAATCTACTAGAAGAAAAAGTGGGAAAAACCCTCGAACTAATTGGCACAGGCGACAACTTCCTGAACAGAACACCAACAGCTCAGGACCTGAGATCAACACTCAATAAATGGGACCTCATTAAACTGAAAAGCTTCTGTAAGACAAAAGACACTGTCATTGGAACAAAATAGCAACCAACAGACTGGGAGAAAATCTTCACCAACCCCACATCTGATAGAGGGCTATTATCCAAAATCTACAAAGAACTCAAGAAACTAAATGCCAACAAACCAAATAATACAATCAAAAAATGGGAGACGGAGCTAAATAGAGAATTCACAAAGGAGGTATCCCTAATGGCTGAGAGACACCTGAAGAAATGCTCAACATCCTTAATCATCAGAGAAATGCAACTCAAGACCACTCTGAGATTCCATCTCACACCTGTCAGAATGGCTAAGATAAAGAGCTCAAATGACAGCACATGCTGGCAAGGGTGTGGAGAAAGGGAAACACTCCTCCATTGCTGGTGGGAGTGCAGGTTTGTGCAATCACTATGGAGGTCAGTATGGCGATATCTTAGAAATCTTGGAATAATTTTGCCTCAGGACCCAGCCATACCACTTCTGGGTATACACCCAAAGGACACCTCATGGAGTCATAGGGAAGTCTCCTCATCTAAGTTCATAGCAGACTTATTTGTAATAACTAGAAATTGGAAACAACCCAGATTCCCTCAACTGAAGAATGGATTAAAAAACTGTGGTACATCTATACAATGGAATACTACTCAGCTATCAGAAACAATGAAATTATGCAATTTGCAACCAAATGGATGGAACTAGAGAAGCTCATCCTGGGTGAGCTAACCCAGACTCAGAAGGATGCACATAGCATCTATTCACTTATAGTAGGATTTTAGCTATATAGTATAGGATATCTGTATTACAACCAACACACCAAAAGGAACATGGACATAGACTTTTTATTTCTTTTTCCTTTTTCTGTTTCCTTTTTTTGTTGTTGTTTTTGTTTTTGTGGGTTTGTGTGTTTGTTGGTCTTTTTTTAGTTTTCCAATCGTAGCAAGGAGACCCCTTTCACTGGCAGTACTGCATCGTAGGCCCCCGGTGTATGAAGAGGCTCTTGGCCCTCATATGACTCCTGAACTGTGGCGAGGGACTGTTATGTAGGGACACTCCACCCCAGAGGAACAAGAGGGAAGGGTTAGGGGGTGGAGGATGGGAGGGTGGGGCTGGGAAGCAGGGAAAGAGGACAATATGATAGAGATGTAACCTGAAGCAACAAACAAATAAATTTATTAATTAAAAAAAGCAGGTAACAATTTTAAAACACTGTAAATAAAATAAAGTTTACAGCCATTCAACCTGGTTTTATAAACCTCCAAGAGTCGAAAAAACTGAGAGGTAAGGTAAAATACATGAAAAGTGTGGTGTTAGCCCATGCCTTTAACTTCAGCAGAGATGGGAGGAGCATTATAGAGTTAGTGGTCTTATAAATTCTAGAGTTACATGGAACAGGGTGGTGAGGATGCACACCCTTAATCCCATCATTCAAGAAGAGTACACCCTTAATCCCAACACACTAGAGACAGAAACAGGCAGATCTCAGAGCTCAAGGTCAGCATGATACAAAACAAACTCTAAATAGAGAAAAACTTCAATCCAGGAGTGGTGGAACACATCTTTAATCCCTTCAGATGGGAACCACAGGTCTTTGATTCCAATAATTAGAATGCAGAGACAGATACATAGGATTTGGAAGGACTTAAGTTTTAAAGCTACTTACAAAAGGCTACTCAATACAAACAAATTGTCCTTTGAGATCTCAAAATATATACACTAAGGCTTGTTTAGTTCCAAAATAACAAAATAATTTCTTCTTTAATCCAGATTGAAAGATAGTACTTTATATATTGTCAAAAAAACAAATTTGCTTCAGGAGAAATATTACCTGACCCCCCCCAAAAAAAGGGTAATTGTCCCAGAGTTAGGATTAGGGCAGGGCTCTGTTCCCATCTTTCCAGGAGATTTAAAGCATCCATTCAAGGAACCCAGGGACAACTGGACAACAGAAACCTCAACAGAAAACAGAATCAGACACCAAAGAAGACAAGTGGCCCAGATGATTCAGCCTTGCAGACTCCCTCAATAGCTGTTTCCATCAAAAGTCTACAACCACAACAACTAAAAATCGCTAAGATCGTTCAGCTCCACACACTGCCCCAGCCAGAACTTCAGTAAAGCCTGGAAGATCAGCTTCTGCCTACAAACTTCTTAGGACATCTAAACAGCTGAGCACAAAAAGACTGAACATAAAAGGATTGTACTAACATTTTTAACCATTTTTCCATTCTGGTTCGGGCCCCAAACAGGTTTACTATAACCCAAATCAGCAGGAAGTCATTTTAAGAGAGCGACATCCCATGCCCAGAAGGTAGGGAGGGTGTTTCTCCCCCCCCCCTTTTGGTTATTTGAAGGATAACAGAAAACTTTGTTATTTAGGGGAAGAGACTACAAGCTGTTAAATGGGTTTTGGAGGTTAGACCCAGGGACTTCCTTCTTTTCCTTTTCTGTATCCTTCTTTCTCTCCTATGTAGGAGTGCACAGACTTGAGAAAAATGGGACATAGACATAGTATGGGAAGGACCAAAAAGAAGGGACAGATTATTGAATATGCCCTTATACCTTTGTATATTGATACAAAATTAGTATTATATTTGGCTAAAGTGGTATTGACCATTGTATATTGTGCAAAATTAAGATTGTATTGGACTACATCGGTATTGATCTTTGTATATTGATAACAAAATTAAGATTATAGTTGGCCACAATGGTATTGACCCTTATATATTGACATAATATTAAGATTGTATTGGGATACATAGGCATTGATCTTTGTATATTGATATGAAATTAAGAGTATATTTGGCTACATTGGAATTGATCTTTGTATATTGATACAAAATTAAAGGTAACGCTTCTTAAAGGTATTGTACCTAGAGATACTTAAAAATGAAATGTGAAGCTCTGGCCTCTTGATACCAACCGTCTTAAACTGTTTAGGATAGTTAAGAAAACAAACTCCTAGCCATGCAAGCATGTCATTTTGTTAGCTACTATGACAGTCTATCACAGATATTCTCTAAGCTACTCAGAAATCAAGTTGTTAAGAGACAAGCAACATTTGCTTATCTAAATACAAGAGATAGATAGGGCATCTTCAAAAAACCCAAGAGATCTGCAGAATATGGCATTCAAAGATGTTGTCTTAAATTAAGTTTTTTTTTTATATTGAGACATATCAGCTCCTGACAGCACCCCCTATTCTACTCCAAGTAGAAGATGAGCATCGAAGAATCTCCAGTGGGAGATGGTTGAATTAGTGGCAAGCCTATCTCTTGGCATGAAAAAACCCCTTGCTTCAACTGCAGACAGACTGCTGTCCAAAAAGGACAAAACTTGATAGCAGGGAAGTCGACAGCCTAGCTCTGCTAAGACAGGGTAGGTAAGTCCTTCATAATCCCTGCTCTACAATCAATGTCTGTCAGAGAAACAGGACCAAAAGGCTGAAGATTGATGCTGTAATGTATGGAGAGAAAACAGGAACTGTCCAGGCAGCCACTGATATGTCATTTCTTAGTTTTGGATGATGCAGCCCCTGCACTTCCTACATAATCAGATATATTTATCCCTCTCAGGTCTCTGAGGTGGTTGAAGAATAGATAGCTAGAGTCTCATAGTTAAATTTTGAGTTGTTTAGGAATCAAGAGGGTATTCTGGATCTAAGAAGATGTTTTTGCATTTTTTTTTTTTGGGTTTTTTCAAGACAGGGTTTCTCTGAATATCTCTGGTTGTCCTGGACTCACTTTGTAGACCAGGCGGGCCTCGAACTCACAAAGATCCGCCTGCCTCTGCCTCCCAAGTGCTGGGATTAAAGGCGTGCGCCACCACCACCCGGCCTAAAAAGATGTTTTTAATAGTGATGCAAGTTAGTATGAAAGCTGAGTCAGATATACAACTTTAAACTCATGGAGATGGTTAGATGGTAGAATGTTAAAGTCAGGGGCCAAATATGTATGAACTGGACATTGGGAATGTATGCTGGGCCATTTAACTCTCATAAATGTGGCATATTTATTAAAATAAAATAAAGTGAAACAATGGGAAAAATAGAAAATAAACCTAATACTTCATACAACCAAAAAAAAAAAATGAACACACACAGACCACATGGATTTTACAAGCCTAGGCCTGGATCGAGCAACCTTGGCCCATCTAAGCTAGCTCTTAATTCTAATACCTAAATATGACCCCATATATACATATGTCCCCTTGGACTGCCATTCTCCACAATATGCCGGTGTTTCTGGCCATGTGGAATGACGTTCTTTTTCCTAACCCATGGCGTGTGTCTTCTTCTTCCTGTTCCTGGCTGGAATGCTTTCTTCTTCCTGCTGCTGGCTGGAATGCCTTAATCCTTAGTCTAAAGTTCAGGCTTCCTGCTCTAATCTCAGGAAGTCCCACCTTTCTCTGTCTTTGCACAATCTCAGGCCTTGGCATTTTATTGAACCAATCAGAGTCAATGTAAGTAACAGACAGAAAGCAGGACCAATTAATTAACATTTAGAATGCTTAACACTACCCCAACACATCTCACTATCCAAATTAATTGACAAGAGTTCATGGAAGTAAAATTATTCCAGCCATGTGGAAGATAGTAGTAGGAAAGAGAGAGAGGTGTATGTTTGAGTGCATGTGTCTGCCGGTAACAGGGAGCCCACAGGAGGGTGTCAGATCCCCTGAAGCTGGAGGACAGGCAACTGTGAACCAACTGATGTGGGTGTTGGGATACTAACTTGGGTTCTCCACAAGACCAGTACACACTCAACTACTAAGCCGTCTCTCCAGCACCTAAAATTGATGTCCATTACACTTATTTATTTATTATGTGTGGTTACACATGTGCCCTGGTGTGCTTGTGCAGGTCAGAGGACAATGCAGGGGAGTCAACTCTGTCTTTCTCCCATATGGTACTCAGGGACTGAGGTCGTCAGTCTTGACAGCAGGTGCCTTTACCTGCTGTACCATCTCCACACCCCAGGTGATGACCTTACATGAACTCCTCTAGATACTTATGGAGGACGATTGCAGAGGACAAGATAGAATCAAGGAGTCAAGTGAGAAGTCTTTTGTAACAGCACAGGGTGAATGGCAGAGAAGGCTGCTCTCAGCAAGGTGGTGAGAAGGGGTCAGAGTCAGGATGTATTCGCTGATGGAATGTGATGGGAAAGAGAGCAGTCAGGGAGGACTCCCAAATTACCAGATTGAGCAAGTGGCTGAATAGAATTGTCATTACTGGGACAGGAGCCACTGGGGATAAACGGACAGTGTGTATGTGCATATGTATGTGGTTTGTTTATGCAGGGAGTTTGACTGTGGTGTGAAAAGACAGGAGGTAGGCTTCATTTGTAAGCCCACTGTTTGAGATGGCAAACAAATGTAACTGCATTTCAGGCCACTGAAATTATGAGTCTGAAGTTCAGGGTGGAAACAGGGCTGGATGCACTCAGACATCTCCAGGATATACATTAATCCTGTTTACTTTAACTTTTACTATGGGAAAATTATAAATCGACACAAACACAGAGAGTAATAGAGGGAGTATCTCTGTCCTTCCTTTCTTCCCTTCCTAACAATTGTTAATTTTGGTGAGGTAAGATGCTCAGTGGATTAAAAGTGGTTGCCAGGCAAGCCTGACCAGCTGACTTAGACTGTCAGGACCCTGGTGGAATGAGAAACCTGTACCAGAAACTTGTCTCTGACCTCCACACGTGTTCCCTGGTACCCACATTCACACTCAGTGTTATTCCATCTCTCCCACATACTCTTCCAGAGGTCAGAGTATTTTAAAGCAAAGTCCCATATTATGACTCATAAATAGCTGTCAATTTAAGAGAAGAAGCTTTTAACTGGGTGTGGTGGCAAGTGTCTTTAAGACAAGCACTCAGGAGATGAAGACAGTAGAATCTGAGGGTCAAGATCAACCGTGGCTACATAGTGAATAGGAGACTACCATGGGATAAAAAAAAAAAAAACAGTGGCTCAAAACATAACCCCAAGAACCCAACTCAGGTTTAGAAATACACTATTTACTAGAGACCTTGATGTAAGATGTTGATCAAAATGGGTTCTAAAGTGTCTGAAAAAGCTGGGTATAGTAAACATGCTTTTCCACCACAGGATTTGGTGACAGAGGCAGGCAGATCTCCGAGTTTAAGGCTAGCCTGGTCCACACAGTGAGTTCCAGGACAACCAGGGCTACATAGTGAAACCTTGTGTTAGGAGAAGCAGACAGAGTAGGGTTGGAGGTTGGGGAGGATGTAGGATAGAAAGATGGTTCAATGGCTAAAAGCACTAAACTGTTCTTGCAGAGATTCAAAGAAACCAGCATCTGAAACTCCAGAGATGGGATTCAAGTCAAACTCAGGACAAGTGCAAACATCGTGAACCCAGCAGTGCTCTGCACCCCATTTGGAACTCTTGAGACACAACCTAACTGCAAAAGACCAACCCTGTCTGCAAAGAAAAACTTAGACTCCTGATTCTGCACATAGCCCTCCCTTCCCCTGTCCTCCTCCTAGCTTGGGAAATAAACCCTCCTGCACTTTGAGTTCAGTCTCCTGACTTCTGATTCCACATGGTTTCCTAACATGGTCCTCAATCCCAGAAGAGGTTCTCAGAGTAAGCGACTCTCTTGTAACCCAGGGACCATGTGCAGCACCAGAGCATCCAGGGCTAACCCTTGGTCCTGCCTGAGGTGTCCTGAGTTAGTTCCACATTTCTCTGAACCTCCCCAACTTTCTTCCACTCAGCCTTCCTCAGTCAGCCCTCTGCATTGAAGATTGTGGACTGTCTGGGACCAAGGCCCTGTTCATCCAGAACAGGGGTCCTGGGGTAGGCAACTCTACAAAGACATGTTGGGATTTTCCTTCCACTGACCCCTAGTGAATTCACTGGACATTACCCTGTTCTCTTCATCCCACTCTACCTCTCTCCCTCCCTCCATAGCTTTTTCTCCCTTAAAATAAAGGTCCCTCTCTCCTGCAGTCAGACATCCAACAGGAGGCCATCCGCTGACCTGTGAGGTGAGGAGTATCCTCTCTCTGGACTTCTTTGGGATTCCCTCATCTTCTTCTGCTCAAACCTTCTCCTCAGGAGAGGATGACCAGTGTCTGTTAAAGTCTAGGGACACCCCAATCTCTAACAAACACCCTAACTTCTTACACTTCCTAGATTCTCACAATTCCCAGTACCAATGTTTGAACTCAGGACTTCAGGCTTGGCTACAGCTGCCTTAACCACTAAGGGCTAAGAGATGGTTCATTGGTTAAGCACACTCATTGCTTTTCCAGAAGACCTGGCCTTTGATGCCAGAATCCACAGCCATTGGTAACTTCAGTTCCAGGGAATGCAATGCTCCCCTCTGGCCTAGAGGGTACCAAGCTTGCACATGAACTTCATACATACATATAGGCAAACACTCATATACATAAAAAAAATAAATAGTTTTCAAACTGTGCTAAGAACAGAAAAGAAAAATAGGCTTGGGGCCAGGAAGTAATCTCAGTCAGCAATGAGCTTTCTGCGTGCGCATGGGGACCTGAGTTGGATCCCCTCATGAACATGTGTAGACATGCACCTTCATCCCAGTGCTTAGGCGCAAAGACAAGGGGATTCCTGGGGTTAACTGGCCAGGCAGACTAATCAAATCCAGGAGTTCCAGGATTGATGAGAAACTCTGTCACAAAAAAAAAAAAAAAGATGAGAGGGATTGAGGAAGAAACTGGGTAGGTGTCAATAGCCCAGGTTGTCCTGGAACTCTCTGTATAGCTGTGGGTGACCTTGAACTCTTGCTCCTCCTGCCTGAGCCACAATATTCTGCTCAGTTTTCACTTTGTACATTGCTGTATGGTTTGTATTTTTACAGCTACGATACATAGCAAGGCAAACAATGTGTGTGTGTGTGTGTGTGTGTGTGTGTGTGTGTGTGCATATTGAGGCCAGAGGATGTCCTCAGGTGTCATTCCTCAGGAACTCTCCACTTATTTTTTGAGGCAGGGTCTCTCACTGGCCTGCAACTTCCCAAGTGGCCTAGGCTGGCTGACCAGAGATCCCCAGGGATCTGCCTATCTATGACTTCCCAGTGCTAGGATTACCAGCACTAACCACCTTGCAAGAATTTTGAGCTGGGTTCTGGGGATCAAACTCAGTCCTGGAACTTACATTGCAAATACTTTACTGACTGAGGTATACCAGCCCTTTGATGGATTTGCTTTATTTATTTACTTACTTACTTACTTAATTTTTAATATGTATGGGTGTTCTGCCTGAATGTATATTTATGTGCCACATGAATGCCTGATGCCCATGGAACCCAGAAGAGGGCGTTAGACACCTCGGAACAGGAGTTACACATAGTTATGATCCACTATGTTGAACATGGTTCTTTCACAAAAGCAGCTAGAACACTTAAACGCTGAGCCATCTCTCCAGCCCCTGACACTCCTTTTTAAACATAAGATCTCATTACGTAGTCCTGGCTGGATTTGACATAGCTATGTGAATCCAACTGACCTGGAACTTTTGGTGATCTTCCTGTCTCTTCCTCCAAATGCTATAATTACAGGCCTGTGGCACCATGCCTGCTACAGACATAATGTTAAAGGACAGAATAAAATTATATATACATCAAAAACTTCATGTAAAATGCTGCACCAGCCAGTCACGGGAGCACACACCTTTAATAACAGTGTTTAGAGGCAGAAGCAGGTGAGTCTCTGTAAGTTCAGGCCATCCAGGGCTACCTAGTGTGTCCCTGTGTAAAACAAAACTGGACTGGATAGGGCAGAGTCTGGTTCTGTTGACAATCGTGTGAAAAGGTGGCACTTTCCTCCCTGAGGTTGGTTGTTGCTACCACCCCACACCAAATGAAGCCTACACCCTGTTCCTTCATAACACAGAAACATCACCTTCCAGAACAAACACAATGTTTTGTTCACACCATGCTGAGCACCACACAGCATGGTATGAACACACACATATACATGCACTAAAATAATTAATAATTAATATATTAAAAATTAATTTTATGGGCTAGAAGTATGTTTAGCAGTTAAGGACATGTACTGGTCTTCTCCAGGACTTGAGTTCAGAACTCAGCACTCTCATTGGTTGGCTCACAACCGCCTGCAACTCCAGCTCCTGAGGATCTGAGGCCTGTTCTGCCCTCCACAGGAATCTACACTAACAGGTATATATGACATACCTCCTCCTCAGGCATTATTTAAATAATCATTAAAACTTGGCCAGGCTGCAGTGGTACACACCTTTAATCCCAGTACTTGGTAGGAACAGGCAGGCACATCTCTGTCAATTTGAGGCTAGCCTGGTCTATAGAGCAAGTTCCAGAAGATCCAGGGCTACACAGAGAAACCATGTCTGAAACAACCAAATAAATAAGCAAAATGTAAATTTTTTAAAAATAATTTAAGCCTTATAACAATTGAGAAGGAACTGTACCATGACTCATCAGTCAAGAGCACTGACCGGTCTTGCTGAAGACCCAGGTTCAATTCCTAGCACCTAGGGCTCATGATTGACTGTACCAGAAATTCAAGCAGACCCACACCCTCTTCTGCCCCCTGGGCATCTCATTTGCATAAGATGTACAGACATAGATACAAGCAAAGCCCCCAATATAAAACACAATTAAAATAATTAATTTAAGAAGAAAATGTTATTCTGGACAGACTATGTGGTACACACCTATAATGGAAGCCCTCAGAAGACTGAAGGAAGAAATTTAAGAGTTCAGTGCCAACCTGGCCTACATAGCAAGATGTTGTGCCAGGATGAAAGGAAGGACATAAGGAAGGGAGGAATGGTGAGAGCAACACAGGAAGAGTATACCTTGCAGGTTAAGTGGTCTGTTTGACGTTAAGAGTAAGTTCCTGTGTGTCCTGGATCTGTTTGACCCATCTGCACCAGATGTACCTGATTACATGTGGGTAGTAGTTATGTGAGCAGGAAATGCAGCAGGATGTACACTTGCCCCTGATTGGATATAGGCGGGAGGTACCAGTCAGGAAATAGGTTAGGATGTATGCTTCTCCCGTATTTTCATGGAACGTCTATGTAGCTGTGGGTGACCTTGAACTGTTGTTCCTCCTACCTCTGTCTGGAAAAAAAAAGGCTTGTGATTATAGGTCTGGGCCATCATTCCCAGCTCATGTTTTGCTTTGGTTTTTAGGGACAGGGTTTGTCTTTGTAGCCCTGGCTGTCCTCGAACTCACTATGTAAACCAGTCTGGCCTGGAACTCAGCCTCTCAAGTGCTGATATTAAAGGTGTGGACCACAGCTGAGACTAGATTTTCCTGAAAGGACTGACAGGAGGCACTATAAAAGCCAGATAAGGAGAGATCCAAGATGGTGCCAGTCGGCAGGGACACATTTTGAGCTGGGGGCGCAGGATAGCTACAACATCACAGAAATATAAACAAGCTGAGCAACATCCTGAGAAACATGAACCTGCAGGGTCATACCTGGCCAACCCGGGGACTAGTGGGGGTCCCTCATGGGGATCCTCAGACACTCAGGTAGTGGCATGGACCCAGGTAGTGGGGAGCAGCTTGGAACACAGGCTGTGGAGCATGGCCATGGAGCATGGCGTGGCGTGGCATGGCTCGAAACCCAGGCTGAGGGATGAGCCACAGAAGTGGGTAAGAGCCACTCAAAAACCCAGCAAGTGGACAGGCTTGGGGCCCAAAGCAGAGGTCAGTGGCAAGGGACATAGACTTGGGTCCAAAATGGAGACAAGTACTGTGAGGCAGAGGTCCAAAGTACAGAACAGAGGCCACTGGTGCTGGGTACAGGCCCAGGACCCAGAGCAGAGGCCAGTGTGAACCCTGCCCCAAAAGTGGTCAAAAGCCATGCAGCAGCTGGCATGGAGGCACAAGCATATGTGGGCTTACCCAGAAAGCTTTTGGACATAAAGGTCCCTCTACTGGACATACAATCACTTGGAAGAGCAATGTGCTCAGACAGAGGCTGCTCTTCCTGCACTGGTACAGTCTCCTGCAGGTCTGATTACTGCAGGGTCTTGGGAGGTAGCCCCAACTCCCAGAGAGAGGTACCTTCTGGCTACCTGAGCACCCAATATTCACATGGTTACTGCAACACCCTAAAGAGGACTGGCAGTGCCACTGAAATGGTCCGGAGACATCAGGAACGATCATCATAGGGCAACCATATGGGTGAAGGTCAGCAAAAGAAGAAAACTGACAAAAATCAGGGAAATATCACTCCAGTGAAATTCAGCCAGGCTACCACAGCAAGCCCTGAACATCCCACCAGAGCTGAAACATATGAAAATGATGACAAATCTATACTTAGGAAAATGATGGAGTCATTTCAAGAAAAAATTAAATCACTGAAAGAATACAAAGAATCCTTAATTTTACGAATAAAAGCATTGCAGAATACCATTAGAGACCTCCAAGCCAACGCAGCCCAACATGAATGGGAAAGAGACGAGGAAAAGAAAGATTCAAAAGATTTGAAAGATTTGCAGGCAAAGACAGCAAATTGGAACAGGAAATATATAAAACAAATAAAATGGTTCAAGACTTGAAATTGGAAGCAGAAGCAATAAAGACACAGCAGAGATAATCCTGGAGGTGGAAAATCAAGAGAAGAGAACAGGAACTACAGACATGAGTATCAAAAATAGGATACAAGAGATGGAAGACAGGATCTCAGGCGTGGAAGATTCGATGGAAGAAATCAGTACAACGACCAAAGAAAATGAGAAATCTAAAAAAGTTCTCCCCCTTAACATCCAAGAAATCAAGGACGCAATGAAAAGACGGAACCTAAGAATTATAGACATAGAGGAAAGAGAAGACTCCCAACTTCAAGGTCTAAGAAACTTCTTCAACAAAATCATAGAAGAAAATTGCCCAAACCTAAAGAAAGAGATGTCAATATAATTCCAAGAGACATGCAGAACACCAAACAAATTAGATCAGAAAAAGAAACTCTTCTCACCACATAATACTTGAAACTCCAAATGTATAGAACAAAAAAGAATATTAAAAGCTGTAAGAGAAAAAGGTCAAGTAACATATAATGGCAGACCCATCAGAATTACACCTGACTTCTCCTCAGAAACTTTAAAAGCCAGAAGGGCCTGGGCAGATGTCCTACAAGCCCCAAGAGAACATAGGTGCCCAGCCAGACTATTATACCAAGAAAAACTCTCTATCAACATAGATGGAGAAAACAAGATATTCCATGACAAAATCAAATTTAAACAGTATCTACCTACAAATACAAACCTACAGAAGATTTTAGAAGGAAAAATTCCAACCCAGAGAAGATAACTACACCCAAGAAAACAGAGGCAGCAAAAAACTCCACTGCAGCTAAACCAAAAGAAACACACAACCACCACCTACACCAAAATAATAGGAAATAACAACCTTTGGTCATTAATATCCATCAACATCAATGAACTCAACTCCCCAATAAAAAAACACAGGCTTACCGAATGGATCCATAAACAAGAGCCATCATTTTGCTGCATACAAGAAATGCATCTCACTAACAAAGATAGACACCACCTCAGGGTAAAGGGCTGGGAAGAGTTTTTCCAAGCAAATGGACCCAGGAAGCAAGCTGGAGTAGCTTAATATCAAATAAAATAGACTTTCAACTAAAGTCAATCAAAAAAGATAGAGAAGGGCACTACATACTCATTAAAGGAAATATTCATCAAGATGACATCTCAATATTGAATATCTATGCCCCAAATATAAGGGCACCTACATTTGTAAAAGAAACTCTTCTAAAGCTTAAATCACACATCGATCCTCACACATTAGTAGTGAGAGACTTCAACAACCCACTCACAACAATGGACAGGTCATCAAGACAGAAATCAAAGAGAGAAATAATGAGCCTAACAGAGGTCATGAACCAAATGGACCTAACGGATATCTACAGAACATTTCACCCAAACACAAAAGAATACACCTTCTTCTCAGCACTGCAAGGAACCTTCTCCAAAATCAACCATATAGTCAGACACAAAGCAAGCCTCAACAGATACAAGAAGATTGAAATAACCCCTTGTATCTTATCAGAACACCATGGAATAAAGCTGGACTTCAACAACAACAGAAACAGCAGAAAGCCTACACACTCATGGGAACTGAACAACTCTTTACTGGATGTCTCCTGGGTCAGAGAAGAAATAAAGAAGGAAATCAAAAACTTCTTAACATCCAATGAAAATGAAGGCACAACATACCCAAACCTATGGGACACAATGAAAGCAGTGTTACGTTGGAAAGTTCATAGCACTAAGTGCCTTCAAAAAGAAAATTGTGACAGCTCATATTAGTGAACTAAGGGCAGAACTGGAAGAACTGGAAAAAAAGAAGCAAACACTCCCAAGAGGAGCAGAAGGCAGGAAACCATCAAACTTAGGGCTGAAATCAACAACTTAGAAACAAATACAATGAATCAATGAAACCAACAGTTGGTTCTTTGAGAAAATCAACAAAATAGACAAACCTTAGCCAAATTAGCTAAAACTCAGAGGGAAAAAAAAACCAAATAACAAAATCAGGAATGAAAAGGGAGAAATAACAACAGACATTGAAGAAATCCAGAGAACCTTTAGGTCCTACTTTAAAAATTTATTCCACCAAATTTGAAAACCTAAGCAAAATGGACAATTTTCTTGATAGATTCCACCTACCAAAGTTAAATCAAGATCAAGTTAACAGATTAAACAGCCCTATAACCCCTAAGGAAATAGAAACAGTCATTAAAAATCTCCAAACCAAAAAAAAAAAAAAAAAACCCAGAGCCAGATGGTTTTAGCACACAATTCTACCAGATCTTCAAAGAAGGGCTAATACCAATACTCTTCAAACTCTTCCACAAAACAGAATCAAAAGGAACACTGCCAAACTCATTCTATGAGGCCACAGTCAGCCTGATTCCTAAACCACACAAAGACCCAACAAAGAAAGAACTTCAGACCAATTTCCCTCATGAACATAGATGCAAAAATACTTAATAAAATACTGGCAAACCAAATCCAAGAACACATCAAAACTATCATACACCATGATCAAATAGGCTTCATCCCAGAAATGCAAGGATGGTTCAACACATGAAAATCCATCAAGATAATTTACCATATAAACAAGCTGAAAGAAATAAATCACATGATCATCTCACTAGATGCTGGAAAAGCATTTGACAAATCCAACACCCCTTCATGCTACAAGTCCTGGAGAGAACAGGCATACAAGGACCATACCTAGAAATAATAAACACAATATACAGCAAGCCTGTAGCCAACATCAAATTAAATGGAGAGAAACTTGAAGCATTTCCTCTAAATTCAGGGACAAGACAAGGATGTCCACTTTCACCACATCTCTTCAGCACAGTACTTGAAGTTCTTGCTAGAGCAATAAGAGAGTTAAAGGAACTCAAGAGGATACAAATTCAAACAAAGAAGTCAAATTAATCTTATTTGCAGACAATATGATAGTATACATAAGTGACACCAAAAATTCAACCAGAGAACTCTTACAGCTGATAAACACCTTCAGCAAGGTGGCTGGATACAAATTAATTCAAAAAATTAGAAGCCCTTCTTTATACAAAAAATAAATGGGCTGAGAAAGAAATTAGGGAAACAATCCCCTTCATAATAGCCACAAACAATATAAAATACTTGGGGGGAGGTAACTAACAAATGGTGCTATTCCAACTGGATGTCGACATGTAAAAGAATGAAATTAGACCCATACTTATCACCTTGTACAAAACTTAAGTCCAAGTGGATCAAAGACCTTCACATAAGGCCAGACACACTAAATGTATTAGAAGAGAAAGTGGGGGGGAACCCTAGAACTCATCAGCACAGGTGACAACTTCCTTCACAGAACACCAGCAGCTCAGGCTCTAAGACCAACAATCAATAAATGGGACCTCATGAAACTGAAAAGCTTCTGTAAGGCAAAAGACACTGTCATTCAAACAAAATGGCAACCTACAGATTGGGAAAAGATCTTCACCAACCCCACATCTGACAGAGGGTTAATGTCCAATATTTACAACGAGCTAAAGAAATTAAATGCCAAGAAACTAAACAATCCAATCAAAAAGGGGGGAACAGAGCTAAACAGAGAATTCACAAAGGAGGAATCCCTAATGGCTGAGAGACACATGAAGAAATGCTCAGGATCCTTAATCATCAGAGAAATGTAACTCAGGACAACTCTGAAATTCCATCTCACACCTGTCAGAATGGCGAAGATGAAAAGCTCAAATGACAGCACATGCTGGCAAGGTTGTGGAGAAAGGGGAACACTCCTCCATTGCTGGTGGGAGTGCAAGCTTGTACAACCACTATGGAAATCAGTCTGGCGATATCTTAGAAAACTTGGAATAGCTCTACTTCAAGACCCAGCCATACCACCTCTGGGCATGCATCCAAATGTTTCCTCACCAAATCACAAGGAAGTTTCCTCATCTATGTTCATAGCAGCCTTATTTGTAATAGCTAGAAACTGGAAACAACCCAGATGTCCCTCAACTGAAGAAAGAATAAAAAACTGTGGTACATCCTACAATGGAATACTACTCAGCCATCAGAAACAAGGAAATCATGCAATTTGCAGCCAAATGGGTGGGACTAGAGAAGCTCATCCTGGGTGAGCTAACCCAGACTCAGAAGGATGCACATGGCATCTATTCACTTATAATCGGAGTTCAGCCATATAGTACAGGATAGCTATACTACAACCAGTGCACCAAAGCGAACAGGAACATAGACTTTGTTTCCTATAAATGAGACACTTTTCCCTAGTGGTGCTGCCTTGTAGGCCCCCAGTGTATGAGGAGGCTCTTGGCCCTCATATGACTACTGAACTGGGGCAGGGGACTGTTATGTAGGGACACACCACTCCAGAGGAGTGGGGTGGAAGGGATAGGAGATAGAGGGTGGGAGGATGGGACTGAGAAGGGTGGAAAGAGGACACTGTGATGGAGATGCAACCTGAAGTAAAAAATAAATATTAAAAAAAGTTCCAAAACAAAAGAAAGAAAGAAAATAATGTTAGAGTAGATGCTTCCTTCCTTTAATTATTCAGGAGAAATAACATTAACTTTGGATTCATAAGAAGTCCAAATTAAAATCGGGCATAGCATTGTAAAAATGAAAAAGAAAAGGAAGACAGGATGAGATGCAAAGTAGGGATTCAGAGGACAGGACAGTCTGGGCAGAGAGGGTCCTAGAGAGGAAGTGGAGCTGATTCCAGACAGCTGCTGAGAGGTTCCATGTACCTGACAGCTGTGAGAGGGTAGAGAAGGAACTACAGCAGTAGAGGGGATGAGCTGTAAGAGGGCAGGATCTGTGGAGGTCAGAGACAGAGCATGCGCTGGGAAGAAGTGGGTTAGGTGAGTCTCATTGGGGAGAGTATCCTGTCAGTCTGGAGAGCAAGGAAAGCTATGGACTTTAGGTTTGGGTAGACAGACAGACACACCCAGTAGTCAGAGGACTGTGGGTAATCTGCCTGACTACAGAGCTTGTGGTAATCCTGAAGGGGATCATCCAGCTCTCTGTGAAGGATGTGAGACAGACAATGAGACAACCTAGTATGTGGGTGGGTGGTGGGTGGTCCAGCCAGTGGAGTCTATGAAGAGGTGCCAGTGGCTGCAGTGGGCACTAGTCTGAGGTAGATGGAAGATCTGAGGCAAGGGAAATGTTTCCCAGCTGTGGGGAGTGTTGAAACCTACTTAAGTTTTTAACATAACTAAGGCTTCTCTGCAGAGGCCTGCTTCATCTTTTAGCATACCTGCAACCATTTTTTTTTTCTTTAGTCTTCAGCTTAATCATAAGGTGAAATTAAGTTCAAGTTCACAAGCTCTACTTGCCTGACATAAAAAGTTAGCTTTTTCCATCCAAGGAATCCAGGGACAACTGGACAACAAAACCCTCAAAAGAAAACAGATCAGACACCAAAGAAGACAAGTAGCCCAGACGATCCAGCCTTGCAGATTTCCTCAATAGCTGTTTCCCCAAAAGTCTACAACCACAACAACTCAAAATCATAAGATTATTCAGCTCCACAGATTGTTCCAGCCAGAAGTTCAGTAAAGCCCTGAAGTTCAGCTTCTGTCTGTGAACTTCTTAGGACATTTAATTAGCTGAGCACAAAAGAACTGAACATCAAATGAGTCTATTAACATTTTTAACCATTTTCCATTCTTATTTTGGCCGCAAACAGGTTTACTATGTCCCAAATCAGCAGGATGTCATTTTAAGAAAGCGAAGTCCCATCCCCAGAAAGTGGGGAGGGTGTTTTCCCCCCTTTTGGTCATTTTTGGATAATAGAATATCTTGTTATTTAGGGGAAGAGATTACAAGCTGTTAAATGGTCTTGTTAAATAGGTTTTTGAGGTTAGACCTAGGGACTTCTCTCTTTTTCTTTTCTGTATCCTTCTTTCTCTCCTATGTGGAAGTGAAACAGACTTGAGAAAAAAATGGGACACAGACATAATATAGGAAAGAGCAAGAAAAAAGGACGGATTATTGAATATGCCCTTATACATTTGTATATTGATACAAAATTTTTATTATATTTGGCCACAATGGTATTGACCCTTGTATATTGATGCAAAATTAAGATTGCATTGGGCTACATCGGGATTGATCTTTGTATACTGATATAAAATTAAGATATTTGGCCACATTGGTATTGATCTTTGTATATTGATATAAAATTAAGGGTAATGCTTTTTAAAGGTATTGTACCTAGTAATGCTTAAAAATGAAATGTGAAGTTTCGGCCTTTTGCTACCAACTGTCATAAACTGTTTAGGATAATTAAGAAATGCAAACTAATAGTCATTCAGGTTCTATGACAGTCTATCACAGTTATTTTCTAAACTAATCAGAAATCAAGTTGCTAAGAGACAAGCAACATTTGCTTATCTAAATATAAGAGATAGATGGGGGTCTTCAATAACCTCAAGAGATCTGCAGAATATGGCATTCAAAGATGTTTTCATAACTTAAGCTTTTTTTTGATATCGAGACATGTCAGCTCCTGACAGCACCCACTATTCTACTCCAAGTAGAAGATGAGCATCAAAGAATCTCCAGTTGGAGATGGTTGAATTAGTGGCAAGCCTATCTCTTGGCAAGAAAAACACCCTTGATTCAACTGTAGACAGACTGCTGTCCAAAAAGGACAAAACTTGGAAGCAGGTAAGTCGACAGCCTAGCTCTGCCAAGACAGGGTAGGCAAGTCCTTCATATTTCCTGCTCTACAATCAATGTCTGTCAGAGAAACGGGACCAAAAGGCTGAAGATTGATGCTGTAATGTATGTCGAGAAAATGGGAACTGTCCAGGCAGCCACTGGTATGCCATTTCTTAGTTTTGGAAGCTGCGGGACCTGCACTTTCTATATAATCAGATATATTTATCCCTCTCAGGTCTCTGAGGTGGTTGAGAATAGATAGCTAGAGTCTCATAGTTAAATTTTGACTTGTTTAGGAATCAAGAGGGTTTTTAAAATTGTGATGCAAGTTATATGAAAGCTGAGTTAGATATAGAACTTTAAACTCATGGAGATTAGATAGTAGAATGTTAAAGTCAGGTGCCAAATACATATGGAATGGACATTGCGAATGTATACTAAGCCATATAACTCTCATAATTGTGGCCTATTTATTTCTGTTGTTTTGTATTGTATTTATTGTTATAAGAGAAAGAACCATTTGTTGGACTGAAAGGGAGAGCTGTTGCGGGGGGAGATATACCTTAAACTTAAAAAAAAAGGGAAGAGGATGGGGGGTTGAGGGGAAAGAGGGTGGGTGGTTGGGACTGGAGGGGGGAGTAGGGAGGGGATTGTGATTGAGATGTAACTTGAAGAAATAAAAAATAAATTTAATAAAAAAGTTAGCTTTTGTTAACAGTTCTGCTTAAGTCTCCTCCTGTCCCAAATCCCAGCCAACAAGCTTAAAATGCTTTGTTTAGCTGCCTAGACATGACTTACCTGGCATAGACTTGTTGCTGCTTGCTTGGTTAAACACAGTGTACCTGGAATAGAAATGACTGTTTTCTGTTTTTTTTCATTCTTCTTCCTGATTATGGTTTTTTTTTTCCTTTAAAAACTCACTCTGAGAACAGCTCGGAGACTCAGTCCTGGTTCCCGAATCCAGGATTGAGTCTCTGACCGGTCAGTCTTGGTTAGCACTCAATAAACTTCCATCAATCTGAGTCTGGAAGTCGAATGGTCAGTGTGCAGTTATACCTGAATCCATAACATGAGGAAACATGGATTCAGTGTAAGGCTAAAGATAAGGAGTCCATTTCTTAGGCTGAGAAGTGTCTCAAATATAAGGTTTTTTAAAGTGTCCATTCAGAAGCCAGGTGTGGTGGAGATTCAAACCCTCAGGAGCGTGAAGCAGGTGAATGTCCATGAGTTTGAGGATAGCACTTTCAGGTTGGTCAGGGCCACACACACACACACACAGAAAGAGAGAGAGAGAGAGAGAGAGAGAGAGAGAGAGAGAGAGAGAGAGA
>CAJQZJ010001750.1:4764546-4784168 GCA_907164525.1 Lophiomys imhausi | reverse complement strand
GTGTGTGTGTGTGTGTGTGTGTGTGTGTGTGTGTGTGTGTGTGTGTGTGTGTGTGTGTGTCCAGGTCAGCACATGTGGAGTTCAGAGAACAATCTGGGGAATATATTCATTTTCCTCTCCAATGTGGGTCCCAGGGATTGAACTCAGGTCATTATACTTGGCAGCAGGTGTCTTTTCTCATCATAGCACCAGGCCAGCCTTGCCTTCTCCCTTCTTTAGTCCCATATGCTCCATGGTAACATAGTATTTTCTTAAAAAACAAACAAACAAAAAGCCACAGATGCCCTTGATCTGATCATCTTGGCTCTGTCTACTAGGTGCTGGGATTACAATCATGTGCACTGTGCCTGATTACTTTGATTTTTGGAGACAGTGTCTCTTGTAACCCAGGTTGTCTTTGATCTTGATATGTAGCCAAGAATGACTTTTTTCCTTTTTCTTTTCTGCTGATTTTAATTTACTTTATTTGTTATTTTATTTTAAGACAGGGTCTTACTGTGTAGCCTATTCTGTCTTGGAGTTCACTATGGAGTCCTGGCTAGCCTCAAATATCCAATAATCATCTTGCCTCCACCTTTTGAGTGCTGGGAATACAGGAGCCACAAGGCCAGAGTCCCAAAGTAACCTTGGACTCCTGATCCTCCTTCTCCTTTCCATGTTGTGGGCTTACAGAAAGTGTACCACTATGTCCAGCTCAATTTATTTCTGAGAGAGGGAGACTGTGTTTTAAAACAAAACTCACTGGTGTGAAGTCCAGGCTGATTTGAATAGGATCCCTCTGTCCCTCCTCTAGAGTGCTGGGATTACAGGCATGTGAGGCACACCAAGTTTGGATCCGCTGAATCTGAACTTGCTTTCACACAAGTGGAGATGAGACAGAGATGTTTGCACTTTAGTTCTGAGCCATTGGCCTCTGGCTAATTTAGAGACTTGACATGGGGTAAGGTCAGCCCAGGAGTGAATGTGACAGGAGTGGGGACACCTCAGCTTCTGGAGAAGGAGTTGACAGCCAGGAAACAGACCAGGAGAGAGGAGTGAGGGAACATTCTGGGGGGTGGAGAGAGGTCAGGAGAGTTCAGTGTCCTGGAAGCCACTGAAGAATATGTTCCCTGAAGAAGGAAACAAGCCAAGGGTGATGGCTGGCACCTGCAGCCCCAGGGCTGGGGAGGCTGAGAATGGTAGAGGGCTGCAAGTTCAAGGTCAGGGTGGATTATCTAGTCTCTAGTGAGACTCTAGTGAGTTCCTGCACAGTCTTTAGTGACACCCCACCTCAAAACAAACAACAAAAAAACAACAACAAACCACCTCAAAGAACAGAGTGGAAGATGTCAGGTCATTAGATCACATATGCATAGGTGAGTTATGATCAGCCTGGGGGCTGATCACTGGAAGGAGCCAAGTGAAGACTGGCATCCATTTGACTAAAGCAGGTTGAGGCTGATCTTTTGGAGTGGGTTAAAGAGAACCACAGACAGGGATTAGACTCCTTGAATATGGATAGGTCTCACAAGGCTGCTCAGACCCCAGTGGTACTAGAGACAGGCTCAAAGAGGGTGTGAGGTAGAGGCTGCCCTCCCCAGCACTCAGGCTCAGCAAAGTTGTGTGGTGCTGGGAATGCCCAGCTCGTGGTGCAGGGGAAAAGAATTCACCAGAGCAGAAGTGACATAAACGCTTTAATGAAGAATAGACACTGTGGACAGAAACACAGCTGCTGAATCTTCGAGAGAGAGAATTGCAGCCCAGCAGGAGTGGGGCACTTGTACCACAATTAAGAGGAGCTCCCTGGCCTTACTTCATTTTGCCCTTTGTGTGTTGTGGGTGGGAAGGTGGGCATGTGCACATGTGTGTGCATAACATCATCCAAAGCTGAAGTTACACATGATTGTGAGCTGCCAATTGTAGTAACTAGGAACTGAAGTTGAGTCCTCTGCAAGAGCAGGAAACACTTAACTACTAAACCATCTCTCTAGTGCTCTTCTTTGCTACTTTTTTGTTTGTTGGTTGGTTTGGTTGATTGGTTTTGGTGGGTTTTATTTGTTTTATTTTGAGACAGGGTTTCTCTGTGTATCCCTGGCTATCTGGTAACTGACTGTAGACCAGGCTGGCCCTGATTCATGAAGATATGCCTGGCCCTGCCTCTAGATAGTGTACCACTGTCTCCTTGGTAGTTTAAAATTTTTAAACTATATTGTTTTTGCTTAGTGTGTGCTTGCTGGACATGATGATGAGGATGATGACAATGACGATGATGATGATACAAAGAGACTCTCAATGAACTTGTACTTCACTATTGATCTAGGCTGGCTGATTGGCAAGCCCCAGAGACCCATCTGTCTCTGCCTCCCCAGTGCTGACATGACAGTTTACTGTTTGGCCTAGATTGTTTTATTTTATAACGGGGCCATAAAATTCAGACTCAGTTCCTCATGCTTGCATGACAAGCACTTCAATGACTGAGCTATCCCTCCTGCCTCTCTCGATTTATTTTCTATGAATAATTTGTATTCAACCTTAGGGGAGGAAGACCCTTTAACTCTGTAGACTAGGGACCCCATTAAGGTGTATTAAATGGCTTAATCTGTGGAGGGACTGTTGGTACAATACAATCTGACCACAGAGCTGACAACCACCTCATATTTCTCCAGTATTGCAGCGGTTAAGAGATGCTCAATTCCTTCCATGAAAGATATCTCAGATTCTGGCAGATGAACATTAAGGAAACTTCTGCATTTTAAAAATTTTTGTTTTTATTAATTTATGTGTATGACTGTTTTTCCTGCATGCATGTCTAAGAGAATGTCTGATTCTCTGGCATTGGAGTGACAGACAGTTGTGAGCTACCAAGTCATTGTTGGGGACCAAACTGAAGACCTCTGGATCTTAGCTAACTCAACAACCTCAGCTCTCAACCACTGAGTCTTCTCTGCAGTCTCTACTCTCACTTCGTCATCCACACTGTTCTCATTTCTAACCTGCATCTACCTGATATTTTGAATTTCTATTTTCTTTTTTTTTTTTAAGATTGATTTATTATGTATACAGTGTTCTGACTGCAGGTATACCTGCAGGCCAGAAGAGGGCACCGGTTGCTGGGAATTGAACTCAGGACCTTTGGAAGAGCAGTCAGTGCTCTTAACCTCTGAGCCATCGCTCCAGCCCTCTATTTTCTTTTTTAGATAAGTCTTGCTTTGTATCCGAGCCTGACCTGAAAATCTAGCAACACTCCTGCCCCAGCAGTTGGATTACAAACATGTGCCATCGTACCCAGCATCCACTCATTTAAAGAAAATACTTAGTAGATTGACCAACCCCGCCCTTGTCAAATCCCATTTGTGCATCATGTAACAAACTGGCCATCACTGATGAGGAAGTAGAAAGTTTCTTGGGATTGCAAAGCTCTGTGGCACAGGACAGTCATTAGGAAGCCATAGCCATCTCACTTCCAATTTAATTACCAGGATTTCAAAATGGTTCCAGCCATGTGGCAGGTAATATGCAAAGAGTGTGTGTGTGTGTGTGTGTGTGTGTGTGTGTGTGTGTAGGTCCCAGGGAGATCAGAGAGTGTCAGATCCCCTGAAGCTGAAAGACAAGAATCTGTGAACCAATTGATGTGTGTTGGGATCCTAACTAGGGTCCTCTGCAAGACCAGTGCACACTGGTCTTTCCTCTGGCTCTTAAAATTAATTTTCATTACATTTATTTATGTATGTATTCTGTGTGGTCACTGTTATAGTTCAATCTTACTGGGAGCTCCAAACGTTATAGTCCAAGAAAAACCACACAAACCATTTAGTCACTGATCTCAGTGAGATATTTATGGTTTATTGAGCACACACCCCAAAACTGGTCATGGCTAGCATAACCAGGGTCTTATGAGCCTAACCGTGATGTTGGTCTGCTTCCAAGGCAGGCTTTTTATAAAAAAAAAAAAATCCAGGTAACCAGGTCTAGGAAACAAACCACATCCAGGTAGCAACCAGGTTCATGTATGAAACAAATCATATCCAGGTAACAATTAGGTAACCACTTGTAGGAAGCAAGGGGCGGGCATTACTACGTCATTTTAACTATCTAGACAAAGCATTTCTAACTGACCCCTTTTTTTTTTTTCCTCTGAGAGAGGGTTTTTCTGTGTATCCCTGGCTGTCCTAGACTCACTTTGTAGACCAGGCTGGCCTTGAACTCACAGAGATCCACCTGCCTCTGCCTCCGGAGTGCTGGGATTAAAGGCATGTGCCACCACACCCAGCTCTAACTGACCTCTAACTTGATTGGTTGTAAGTGGACCTGTAGTTGGGGACTCTTCAGAGTGTCAAGATAACAAAGTAACAAAGTATGAGTAATTTCATCTTATAACTAAAATGGAGACTGAAGACAAAAATGACTGCAGTTATGCTAAGAGCTAAAGCAGGTCTCAACAGTCACACGTGTGCCTTGGTGTATAGAGGAATTTAAATTCAGAATTTGGCTGCTCTGGCAAGGGATCACATCCTAAAACCTTGCGGGTCTGTGTGATCCAGCTGGAATATAGACATACCTTTAATCCCATGAGACATAGGCAAGCAGATCTCTAAATTCAAGTCCAGCCTGGCATAAAGCAAGTTTCAAGTACAGAAAGCTTAGGTCCAACAGGTGTAGTAGCACACTCCTTTAATCCCAGCACTCAGCAGACAGAGGCAAGTGGATCTCTGAGTTCGAGGCCAGACTGGTGTACAGAGTGAGCTCCAGGGCAACCAAGGTTACACAGAGAAACCTTGTCTTGAAAAAAAAAAGAAGAAGAAAAAGGAAGGAAGGAAGGAAAGAAGGAGGGAGGGAGGGAGAGAGAAAGAAAAGCTTAGGTCCAGGCATGGTGGTACATACCTTTAATCCCAACATTCAGAAGACAAAGGCTTGCAGATCTCTGAGTTCTAGTCATTCTGTGCAGTCAGTCAGTGAGTCAGTGAGTTGAGAGGCAGTGCAGTGGAGTTGAGTTTGTGAAATTCAGAAGGAGTTTTACTGAGAAAGTTTTGCAGCAGGTTGAGGAGAGAACAAGCTAAATACAGATGAAAACAGAAAAATCCAGAGAATAAGAAGGAGACAGAAAATCAGAACAGATTTCTAGAGTTAGTTTGAGGCCAAGAAGAGCAATTCAGTCAGAAGCTGAGAGAAGCTTAGAGAGGAATTTGAGCCAGAACATCTGAGTTGAACCAGCCAGCCAGAGTTCAGAAAGAACTAAAAAGGGTGAGTTTATTCAGGAGTAAGTCTTGGAGGTTGAAAGCATTCTAGGCCTAGAAACAGTTATACAGGGGCTAGAAGCTTCCAGGACTAGGACCAGGTTAGCAGAGGGAGGTTGTAAGCCTCGAGATGACAATTACATCAGGCAAATAAAAGTTACTTTAACAGTGGTGTGCTTGTGAAGGTCAGAAGAGAATTTAAGGGAGTCAGATGTATCTTTCTCCCATATGGTACTCAGGGACTGAACTCAGGGTAAGCCTGAGGTGGGTCCCCTCATGCTCAGGTGTAGACATGCACCTTCATCCCAGTGCTGAGGAGACAAAGACAAGAGGATCCCCGGGGGTGGCTGGACAGACACTCTAATAAAATCAGGGAGTACCAAAATTAATGGGAAACTATCTCAAAATAAGATAGTTTTTATCTATCCAATGAGAGGAATTGAGAAAGAAATCGGATAGGTCAGGAGGCCAGGCTGTCCTGGAACTCTCTGTGTAGCTGTGGGTGACCTTGAACTCTTGCTCCTCCTGCCTGAGCCACCCTACCCTGCTCAGTTTTCACTTTGTACATTGCTGCATGGTTTGTATTTTTACAGCTACGATACATAGCAAGGCGCACAATGTGTGTGTGTGTGTGTGTGTGTGTGTGTGTGTGTGTGTGCATATTGAGGCCAGAGGATGTCCTCAGGAGTCATTCCTCAGAAACTCTCCACTTGTTTTTTGAGGCAGGGTCTCTCACTGGCCTGGAACTTCCCAAGTGGCCTAGGCTGGCTGACCAGAGATCCCCAGGGATCTGCCTATCTCTGACTGCCCAGTGCTAGGATTACCAGCACTAACCACCTTGCTAGAATTTTGACCTGGGTTCTGAGGGTCAAACTCAGCCCTGGAACTTACATTGCAAACACTTTCCTGACTGAGGTATCCCAGCCCTTTGCTGGATTTGCTTTATTTATTTATTTATTTACTTACTTACTTACTTACTTACTTACTTACATATTTAATACGTATGGGTGTGCTGTCTGAATGTATATTTGGGTTTGTTTGTTTGTTTTGAGACAGGATCTCACTGTATAGTTCTGGCTGTCCTGGAACTTTGTAGACCAGGCTAGTCTTGAACTCATACAGACCTACCTGCTTCTGCCTCCTGAGTTCTAGGATTAATGGTGTGTGCCAGCAGACCCTGCTGAGTATATATTTGTGTGCCACATGAATGCCTGATGTCCATGGAAGCCAGAAGAGGGTATCAGACATCTTGGAACAGGAGTTACATACAGTTCTGATCTAACATGGCTAACCTGGTTCCTTTAGGTGAGTAGCTAGTACTCTTAAGTGCTGAGCCATGTCTTCAGCACCCCCCACCAGAGTGCTTTTATTTAATTTTTTAGTAATTTATTTTTATTTCATGTGCATTAGTATTTTGCCTGCATGTATGTCTATGTGAGGGTATGAATTACACACAGTTTTAAGCTGCCATGTGGGGGCTGGAGAAATGGCTCAGAGGTTAAGAGCACTGGCTGCTCTTCCAGAGGACTGGGTCTCAATTCCCAGCACCCATACTTTTATTTTTTAAACATAGAATCTCATTACATAGTTCTACTGGACTTGAAATAGCTATGTGAATGAAACTGGCCTGGAAATTGTGGTAATCTTCCTGCCTCTGCCTCCCAATGCTAGAATTGCAGGCCTGTGGCAACAAGCCTGCTATGGAAACATAAGGTTAAAGGGGAGAGTAAAATTATATATATATAAAACTTTATGTAAAATGCTGCACCAGTCAGTAGTCACGGTAGCACACACCTTTAATAACAGTGCTTGGAGGCTGAGGCAGGTGAGTCTCTGTGATTTCAGGCCATCCAGGGCTACCTAGTGAGTCCCTGTGTAAAACAAAACTGGACTGGCCAGGGCAGAGTCTAGTTCTGTTGACAATCGTGGTGGAAGGTTATACTTCCCTCCCACACCAAATGAAGCCTACACCCTGTTCCTCCACAACACAGAAACATCACCTTCCAGAACAAACACAATGCTTTGTTCTCACCACGCTGAGGACCACGTGGCATTGTGTGAACACACACATACACATGCACTAAATAAACAAATACACACACAAACACAGACACACCACACACATATAATGAAGATTAGTTTTAGGAGCTGGAGCAATGTTTAGCGTTTAAGGACATGTACTGATCTTCTCCAGGAAGGACTTGAGTTCAGAATTCAGCACTCTCATTGGTTGGCTCACAACTGCCTGCAACTCCAGCTCCTGAGGATCTGAGGCCCTGTTCTGCCCTCTACAGAAACCTACACCAACAGGTATATATAACATACCTCCTCCTTGGGCATTATTTAATAAATCATTTAAAACTTTTTTTAAAAGTTAACCTAGGGCTGGAGAGATGGCTCATAGGCTAAGAGCACTGGCTGCTCTTTCTGAATACCCAAATTCTATTACCAGCACCCATATAGGGGCTCATAACTGTCTGAACTTGAAGGTCAAACAGATCCCATACTCTCTTCTGGTCTCCATGGGCACCAGGTTTGCCTTTGCTGTACAGTCATACATGTTACCAAACCCCCTTACACATAAGATAAAAATAAAAATAAAATAATTAATTTTAAGGAAAATGTTATTCTGACCAGACATTGTGGTGCATGCCTATAATTAAATCCCTCAGAAGACTGAAGGAAGAAATTTAAAAGTTCAAGGCCAACTTGGCTTATAGAGCAAGATGTCATACCAGAAAGGAAGGAAGGAAAAAGAAAGAAAGATGGAAGGAAGGAAGGAAGGAAGGAAGGAGGGAGGGAGGGAGGGAAGGAAGGAAGGAAGGAAGGAAGGAAGGAAGGAAGGAAGGAAGGAAGGAAGGAAGGAAGGAACATACTGTCTCATGAGCCCACCATAAAGAATCCCACAAGATTCCCTCAGTCTTTCTGCCCGGACTGCTCTCCCCTGGCATCTGCATGGCTTACACCATCATCCTGCTTCTAAAGACACAGGTTCAGTGGAGAGCAAGGACACATGCACCTTCAGAAGGCATTATGCAGACAGCTAGAGTATTGTGGCCCAGACAGCCTTGGTGGGGACTTGAAAGGGAAGGGCCTTCAGTTTGGAAACACAGAGGGGGTTTCTGGCTTGTTCAGCTTTCCAAGAATTCCCCAAGAGGGGAAGATTATTCTAAGCACCTGTTTAAATTCAATTATTGTGTGCAAAGTTTGCATGTTACAAGTAGAGAAGAAAGAAGAGAAAGAAAGGATTACTAATGAGCCAAGGTTTGAGAGGCTAAAGCTTATTGTTTGTGTGAAAACTCCCTTGTAATAATTATGGCCTACCCCACTATACCCAGCCTTCCTCAGCCCCAAGGTTTTCTTGTTGTGGTTGTTAATATTTTTTTGAAAATATTTATTTTTATATGTAGGAGTGTTTTGCCTGCATGTGGTTAAGTGCACTGGATGTGTGCCTGGTGCCATCAGAGGCCAGAAGATGGCATTGGATCCCCTGGCTCTGGAGTTATGGGTGGCTATACCCACCATCGGGGTGCTGGGAATCAAAGGTGAGTCTTCTGCAAGGGCAGCAAGTGTTCTTAAGTGTTGAGCCACCACTCTAGCCCCAAGCTTAAGTGTGCTGCTTTTCCGGCTGAACTGCAAGTTTTTCTAATTTTTCAAGGATATCCATTTCTTTTCAGTACTGGGGATTGAACCCAGAGCCTCACAAACGATAGGCAAGCCCTCTACCACCGAACAATGCCCTCAGACCCAACTTTAAAAAATGATTCTGCTCCTAACTGCCACTATAGAGCTGGTTTAAAAGCAGTTGGAACCTGGCATGGTGGTACATGTACCCATAACCCCTACAAACTCTACTCTTGGGCGTTAGGACAGGAGGATCAGGAGCTCAGTGCCAGCCTCAGCTACTTGAGATAGGGTCTTTGTGTGTGGCCAGCCAGGGCTACACAGTGAGACCTTGTCTCCAAGTAAAGTGGGGGAGGGGCTATTTGTGTGGCACAGAGGCAGAGTGCTTGCTTAATATATGCAAGGCCCAGAGCTCATTACCCAGGACAGAACAAAAAGTGTCGTGACATCCCAGGAAAAGAAAGTCCTTAAACTTCCTTCTTGCAAGCAAAGCACTTACCTTTGGGGGGGGGGGGCGGGGTTCAAACAGGGTTTCTTTGTGTATCTCTGGTTCTCCTGGACTCCCTTTGTAGACCAGGCTGGCCTCGAGCTCACAGAAATCTGCTTATCTCTACCTCCCGAGTGCTGGGACTAAAGGCGTGCGCCACCACGCCCGGCTGCCACTACCTTTTACATACTTCATTCCAGATTTTATCCCCATAGAGATGGCTTTTTGCTATTTTGCAAATACAAAGACACAACCAAAACTTTCCTTTAGGGAACATTCCCCAGCGTCCAGATGGAGCCTGATCCTTAAAGTCATTTGTCTGTTGTTTCTCTGGTGAGGAAGTGTCACTACTTCCTCATAGCCATCTGAAAAGTCCAGGCATGCAGAAACTGGGCGCAGTCCCGGCTCTATGTACCTGATAATCATTGAGGGAGGACTGAATGCAGAACGTAAAGTCTGCTGCTTTATTCATTCTCCCAGTAGCCATTAAACTCTCCTGTAGCATCTCTCACAAATGTCTCCCATGTTTTTAGAGGTTCTACTATATTCCTTATTATGGCTAGCTAGCAGGCATAGCATAATTTATTAAGCCTGTCCTACATTGGACAGTCTGTTTTACTTGACTATCTTCTATGACACACTGCTGCCATCTTCAGGAGTTTGTGAGGAACTGCTCCCAAAAGATCACCACAGCCGGGCTTGTTGACAGTTGACTTTTTCTCCTACAAGGAAGGGGTGGGAAGGGTTATGCCACCCTCACCAGAGTGTCCACTCACCCATCCCAATAAGCTGTCTGCAAATCTGTCTGAATTACAGATTTGGAGTCTTGGTCTTAGGGTAATAGGTAGGGGCTATAGTACTTAGACAGGGAAGAACTAGGGATGGGAGCTCCAGCTATACTGTCCTGGGAAGTCACCCTCCATGTTGAATGCAGACATTCCAGTGTGGCTGTTTAATGTCTCCCAGGCTCTATAAGTAAGCCTTTTAAACAAGTCCCTTAGTTCCCCCAGGCTGGAACTACTTAATGTATCAAAGCAGACTCTTACTGCTAGCTTCTCCCAGCATCCCTCAGTCCCTACCTGTTACAGGGCCTTCCTGGCTGGCACACATGCCCCCTATCCAGCGGGGGCTGGGATGCTTTACCCTATATAAGCCAACTATTCTGGTTACCCTGCTCTCTTTTGGACCCCCAGGCTGTTGCACCTGGTTCTCCTCTCCCTTCCCCATCTCCTCACATGGCTCAGGGTCATGTCCACCTTGGACTATCCCAGATGTCCCTGTCTCAGATTATGTTCTTCCTTTTATCCATGATAAACCTTTTCCCCTACCATACCTAGGAGCAGTTGTGACCTTTCCTTTTATTTATTTTTTTCCGTTCACTTATCTAAGTTTGTCATTGGGACCTTAAAAAGAGGGGGTAAACATTGTTTATATCTGTTGTTTCTTCCTCCAGGGGAGGAATTTTAACAAGAAGATCAGATCATTATTGGATCTTTCCTTTGGGTGGGGGGTGGGATGAATTGAGACAGGGTTTCTCTGTGTAGCCCTGGACTTGTCCTGGACTCACTTTGTAGACCAGGTTGGCCTTGAACTCAGAGATCTGCCTTCATCTGCCCTGGATTAAAGGCACACACCACCACTGCCTGGCCATTAGTGGATCCTTGTAGAATCCAACAATTAACTCTTCCTGTATGGAAATTTTTATTTTCAACATATTCTTTTCTTCCAGTATTGTTATCAAGTGGAAAACCTAAATGATTCCTATAGCTTCACCTACTCTTAGTTAAAAATTACTAATTTTGGAGGCCACACAGCTGGGTAACACGTTAGTCAGCCGTTCGCTTTGCAGATAGTGAGTTCCTTTATTGTGTGGGTTATGATGATAATGGTTGCCTAGGAAACGTCTTAGAGACTTGAAAGAAACTTTTGCTGAAAGCACGTGATTATTCAGTTTGGTCTGTAGGAACAAGACGAGAAGCTAACTAACATCTCTGTCTTATACAAATGTCATTTCTATTTTTAAAATGTACTGTGTGCCACATACCCTATGGAGTGTGTGTGAAGGTAAGAGGACCACATATGGAGGTGGGTATTCTCCTACCCTGTGGACTCCAGGGATTGAGCTCAGATTGTCAGGTTCGGTGGCAAACATTTTGTCCCACTGAACTATCTTGCTGGTCCTTCTTTAAATATATTTTAAATTTAAGAGTACATACTGAAGCCAGATGTGGTGGCGCACGCCTTTAATTCCAGCACTAGGGAGGCAGAGGCAGGCGGATCTCTGTGAGTTCAAGGCCAGCCTGGTCTACAAAGTGAGTCCAGGACAGCCAGGGCTATTACACAGAGAAACCTTGTCTGGAAAAACAAACAAACAAACAAAAAAGCACATGCTGCTTTTTTAGAAGTGAATTTGCTTCCAAGCACTCAAGTCAGGTGGTTCACAACTACCTATAATTCTGGTTCCAGGCACTCTGACACCATCTTTTGGCTTTTGCAGGCACCTGCATACATTTGGCATACACACACACATAAAGAAAAAATAATTTTAAATTGTATTTTAAAATTTTTACTTTGCAGGGGATGTTTCAAGAGAGGGTTTCTCTGTGTAACAGACTCCTGGCTGTCCTGGAATTCACTTTATAGTCCAGGCTGGCCTCGAATTCATAGAGATCCACCTGTCTCTGCCTCCGGAGTGCTGGGATTAATGGCGTGTGCTACCATCAGTGCCCAGTTTTTTCTTTTTCTTTCAACACTAACTGCTTCTCATGATCAAGTTTCAGAAAACTTTCACAAAATGGTTTTTAAAATAATCAGGAAAACCTTTACAACCATGACTAATGCAGTTATTTCCGTTGTTCCTGGTCAGCTGCAAACTCACTGTGTGCAACTCTCATTTTCCCATGCATTTAAGTGATAGATACAGGTTGAGAATTCTTTATTCTTATTTGTAGCAGCTTATACAGGTGCAGTCAGACACAAAGCTTAAGGACAAATTACCCAAACTTTACAATGCTAGATTTAAGTTTAAAATATAAAACATAGAACAGGGCATGGTGGCTTACGCCTTTAATACCAGCACTCTGGAGGCAGAAGCAGGCAAATCTCTGTGAGTTCAAGGCTACCCTGGTCTGGTCTACAAAGAGAGTCCAGGCCAGCCAGGGCTACTACACAGAGAAACTTTGTCTCAAAAAACTAAAAAAGAGCTGGGCGGTGGTGGCGCACGCCTTTAATCCCAGCACTTGGGAGGCAGAGGCAGGCGGATCTTTGCGAGTTCGAGGCCAGCCTGGTCTACAAAGCGAGTCCAGGACAGCCAGAGCTGTTAAACAGAGAAACCCTGTCTCGGAAAAAAAAAAAACCAAAAAAAAAAAAACTAAAAAGGAAAGAAAGAAATAGAAAAGGAAAGAAACATAAAGTCTACCCAACACTGATAAAAAATCAGATGCCAGGACTGAAACTCAGAACCCGCTGTAGAAGGGAGTCTTACTTCTTACTTCAAGTGCTTTACCATGCTACAGAACAGTCAGAATGAAGCAAGGATGTTTCATGTTCAAATTATATAGACTCTGCGGATGCTATACGAATCTCAAGAGTTACATATAGATCAACAGATCCAGAGCTGGCAGGTCCAGCAAACTTGGACGGTAAATCCACCTGCACAGACAACAAATGTGCTTCCGATTGCTTTTCCCCCTCATGACTAGCAAGGAAGTTTAGTGAGTCATGTGTCTCTACTGTGAATGTCTGCTTCAAACCTTTGTCTCCTTTACAACAATAGTTGAAACTCTTGTTGAATAAACAGTTACTTAATGTCCCATTCAGTTGCAGTGTTGACTTGGTCCTAATAAGGGCAACTGTGTGCTCTGTAAGGTTGTCCTGTCCAACCCTTTTCTTCACTAGTTCAGAGTCTTTTCAGTAATAGAGCTGCTTCTCCTACTCTCCTAGCATAGTCATTCTAGTCTAAAACACCTATAGTAGGCTAAGAACAAATTCAGTGCTTGCCAGGCATGCACAAAGCCCTAGGTTCAATTCCCAGCATGGTATAAATCAGAAAGCTGGCATATATCTGTAATCCTATAACCAGGAAGGCAGTGACAAAAAGATCAGAAACATAAGGAAACATAAGGTCCTTCTTCTTCTTCTTCTTTTCTTCTTCTTCCTTCTTCTTTCTGCTTCTTTCTGCTTCCTCCTCTTCTTCTTGCTCTTTCTGCTTCTACTTCTTCTGTTTCCTCTTCTTCTGTTTCCTCTTCTTCTGCTTCTTCTTCTTTCTCTTTCTCTTCCTCTTCTTCTTTTGTTTTTTTTTTTTTTGAGACAGGGTTTCTCTGTATAACAGCCCTGGCTGTCCTCGACTCACTCTGTAGACCAGGCTGGCCTCGAACTCACAGAAATCTGCCTGCCTCTACCTCCCGAGTGCTGGGATTAAAGGCGTGCACCGCCATGCGCAGCACAAGGTCATTCCTCTTTACATAGTGAGTTTGAGACCCGCCTGGAGGGGGACAAAAAGCATTGGTGACTAGGAAGAAGCATCACTACCTTTGCCAAGGATGAAATGTTCATGAAAATATAGAGGATTCTTGTTGTGACTCTTGGAGTGTCATACATAAACCAAAGAATGACATTCAAGTTGCCTGAGCTCTGTCAGTGAACCCAAAGACCATCAAGCTCACAGTGACCTTATGAAAACCAAATACCAAGTGTCCAAACCCTCATAAAGGATATATGAAAGTTCTTCTAGCTGTGACCATCCCCTGAGAGATGAGGAAAGGAGTCTAGATGTTAGTCTGTTAGTCTGGGAAAGATGGGAAAAATCCCAAGATTGATGACGATGCCCTGAGACCCCTTGGCTTTTTTTTCTGAACACATAACTGAAGATGCCCATAATAGCCCTGTGGGTCAGGGGGGGTCCTGGCAGAGCTTCTGCTCACCTTTGTCCTGAGGGGAAACTGTGTTAGGGATAGGAAGGGTAATCAGAAAGAGTGAAGCTGCAATACTGTTGCTTACACTGTGTCTACTGGTACCCAGTAAACAAGCACCCCTACCACTCTTACTAATAGTCTCAACTTTGAAGGACGCCTGTCAATCATCCCCTGTGGCTGTATCAGGGAGAATTGGAAGCCTTTCTATCTAACCTTCCTATCTCACTTGGGAAACATTCAAAACAAAATATAAGTATTCCCCTTGAAAGGAATGCCTTTACCTACTGAGAATCAAAATAAAATCCTAGCCATGTAATCCTGAAAATGGAAAAATTTTGTAGTTGCTCCATAAAAAAATGTTACATTAAAAAATTGTTACAGGGGGGATCCAAGATGGCGGCAGCCCGTGCTGACGCATTTTAATCTTGGGGAAGACAGATAAAAACCACAAATGTTATAAGTCGCTGTACTCGACCCCCCTGGGTCTCCCCCAACTACCCAGAGACCATTAAAGGTCCCTGGGCAGGACACTCCCTCCCACTCTCGGACTCGCATGGAAGCTGCTGAATGGGGAATCGGGATTCCCCCCCACCACCCGGAGAGACACTCAGGGTAAGTTCCAATCTAATACCCAGCGGGCAGATTCGACCCCACACAGGGATACTCTCCAGCCTGCTGGGCCCCCCCACGTCTCGCACAGACAATCCAGCTATCTGGGAAAGGGTTGCGGACCTGTGGAAGTGAGCGCGGCTCGACTACAGAGCACCCATCTGGGTGCAGATTGCGACCCACTGCAGTGCACGGGAACTTGGTCGACCGTGACACTACTGGCCAGTTCCCAGAGCCGGCTCCATAAACGAGGCTGTGGGAGCAACAAAGCTAAAGGGGGTGAAGACGGATTTACCCACCACAGGATCCAACCCTGGGCAAACTGTGAAGTCTTTATGGTTGTTATTGGACTTTTTTGCTACTACGGCACTTCCGGCGGGGAACCAGAGCTTAAGTGTATATAGCTCCACCCCCTGGATAAGTGAAGTCTCCACCCGAGAGGTGGGGTGGAAAAACAAACTTTAGAGGAGTGGAGTCAGGCAATTCGACTGCTACACCAAAGCGCCCCCTTTGGATCCAAGCCTAGAAGACAACAGGAACAGACAGCTAAGAAATTCCAAATGGACAAAGGCCCCAGAAAAAGCAGAAATCAAGGCAGAATGGCTCCAACAAAATAAAGTGATGCTATTTCAGCCAACCTGGATCACGTCACCACAACTGAAACACATGAAAATGATAACAATTCTACATTATGGAAAGTGATAGAGTTCCTTCAAGAAGAAATTAAATTTATAAAAGAATTCAAAGAAGCCACAATTTCACAAACGAAAGCTATGGATAACACCATTAGAGAACTTCAAAACAAGGTGGTTCAACTTGAACATGAAAAAGAAAGGGCAATGGAAGACTTCCAGGCAAAGAAAAGCAAATTGGAGCAGGAAATGTACAAAGCGAATAAAACCATCAAGGCATTAAAATGGAAACGGAAACAATAAAGAAAACACAGTCAGAGTTAAAAGTGGAAATGGAGAGTCAAGGGAAGAGAACAGTAACTATGGATATGAGTACCAAAAATAGGATTCAAGAGATGGAAGATAGGATTACAGGCATGGAAGATTTGATGGAAGAAATCAGTACATCATCCAAAGAAAATGAGAAAGCTAAAAAAAATCTCTCACCCACAACATCCAAGAAATCAAGGACTCAATGAAAAGATGGAACCTAAGAATTATAGGCATGGAGGAAAGAGAAGACTCCCAACTTCAAGATCCAGGAAATATCTTCAACAAAATCATAGAAGAAAACTTCCCAAACCTAAAGAAAAAGATGCCAATAAAAATCCAAGAGGCTTACAGAACACCAAACAGATTATATCAGAAAAGAAACTCCTCTCGGCACATAATAATTGAAACTTCAAATGTAGAGAACAAAGAAAGAATATTAAAAGCTGTAAGAGAAAAAGGCCAAGTCACATACAATAGCAGACCCACCAGAATTACACCTGACTTCTCCTCAGAAACTTTAAAAGCTAGAAGGGCCTGGACAGATGGCCTACAAGCCATGAAAGAACATAGGTGCCCAGCCAGACTACTATACCCAGCAAAACTCTCTATCAACATAGATGGAGAAAACAAGATATTCCATGACAAAATTAAATTTAAACAATATCTACCCACAAACCCAGCCCTACAGAAGATCCTAGAAAGAAAATTCCAACCCAGAGAAGATAACTACACCCAAGAAAACAGAGGAAATAGAAACCTCAACAGCAACTAAACAAAAAGAAACACAAGACGACCACCTATACCAAAATAATGGCAAATAACAACCCCTGGTCACTAATATCCATGAACATCAATGGACTCAACTCTCCAATAAAAAGACACAGACTTACAGACTGGATCCGTAAACAAGACCCATCTTTTTGCTGCATACAAGAAACACATCTCACTATGGAAGATAGACACTATCTCAGTGTAAAGGGCTGGGAGAACGTCTTCCAAGCAAATGGACCCAGGAAACAAGCTGGAGTAGCCATCCTAATATCGAACAAAATAGACTTCCAATTGAAGTTAATAAAAAAAAAAGACAGAGAAGAGCATTAAATACTTGTTAAGGGAAATATTCATCAAGAGGACATCTCAATATTGAACATCTATGCCCCAAATACAAAGGCACCTACATTTGTAAAAGAAACGCTTCTAAAACTTAAATCACACATCCATCCCAACACTTTAGTAGTGGGAGACTTCAACGCCCCACTCAAAACAATGGACGGATCATCAAGACAGAAACCAAACAGAGAAATAATGAGTCTAACAGAGATCATGAACCAAATGAACCTAACAGATATCTACAGAACATTTCACCCAAACACAAAAGAACACACCTTCTTCTCAGCATCTCATGGAACCTTCTCCAAAATCGACCATATAGTTGGACACAAAGATAGCCTCAACAGATACAAGAACATTGAAATAACCCCTTGTATCTTATCAGACCACCATGGAATAAAGCTGGACTTCAACAGCAAAAGAATCAACAGAAAGCCTACACACACATGGAAATTGAACAACTCTTTACTAGATGACTACTGGGTCAGGGAAGAAATAAAGAAGGAAATCAAAGACTTCTTAAAAGCCAATGAAGATGAAGACACAACATACCCAAACCTATGGGACACAATGAAAGCTGTCGTACGAGGAAAATTCATAGCACTAAGTGACTTCAAAAAGAAAATTGTGACAGCTCATATTAGCAAATTAACAGCCAAACTGGGTGAATTGGAAAAAAAAGAAGCAAACACTCCCAAGAGGAGCAGAAGGCAGGAGATCATCAAACTTAGGGCTGAAATCAACAACTTAGAAACAAAAAAAAACTATACAAAGAATCAATGAAACAAAGAGTTGGTTCTTCGAGAAAATCAACAAAATAGACAGACCCATAGCCAAATTAACTAAAAAGCAGAGGGAAAACACCCAAATCAACAAAATCAGAAATGAAAAGGGAGAAATAACAACAGACATTGAGGAAATCCAGAGAATATTTGGATCCTACTTTAAAAATCTATACTCCACCAAATTTGAAAACTTAAGTGAAATGGACAATTTTCTTGATAGATTCCACTTTCCGAAGCTAAATCAAGATCAGATTAACAGATTAAACAGCCCTATAGCCCCTAAGGAAATAGAAACAGTCATTAAAAATCTCCCAACCAAAAAAAGCCCAGGGCCAGATGGCCTTAGCATGGAATTGTACCGGACCTTCAAAGAGGAGCTAACACCAATACTCTTCAAACTCTTTCACCAAATAGAATCTGAAAGAACATTGCCAAACTCATTTTATGAGGCCACAGTCATCTTGATTCCTAAACCACACAAAGACCCAACAAAGAAAGACAACTTCAGGCCAATTTCCCTCATGAACATAGATGCAAAAATACTTAATAAAATACTAGCAAACCGAATTCAAGAACACATCAAAAGTATCATACACCATGATCAAGTAGGCTTCATCCCAGGAATGCAGGGATGGTTCAACATACAAAAGTCTATCAACGTAATTCACCATATAAACAAGATGAAGAGGGGGGAGCGAAGATGGCGGCGACCTACACTGACGCATTTTGAACGCGGGGAAAAAAGAGCCATAAAAAACACAGAGTTACTGGGCACTGTGCAAAAACCGGAGGGGCTAGACCCCCCCCCCCCGGGAACGCTCACAGCTCCCAAGGGACTGTTAAAAGTCCCAGGGCAAGGCTCTCCCCATCTCTCACAGACACGGAGGCCACTAAACCGGGGACTCGGGAACTCCCATTTGGAGAGGCGCCTGGTAAGATCGCTCCCAACTTACAGCAGGCAGAATCAGGGTCCACTTGGCCATAGATCGCTGTCCTATTGGGCTCCCCACACATCAGGTTGAACTTATACCCACTTAGAAAAGGTTGCGAGATAGTGGAAGCCTTAGCAAGGAACAAACAGGGGGCTCAGCGGGTGGTCCGCAGCCGCTCGTGAAGCGGAGGGCGGGAGGTTCCGAGAGAGCTCAGGAAGCAGGGAACACAAAAGCAGGCGGGAGCGGCCAAATCTCCCACACTCAGGATAGCGCAGCTGGGGAGAGAGCACTGCTGGCAGGGCCAAATCCCCGCCAGTCCACGGCAGGTCATCTGGGGAGAGAGACAGGCGTGGGTGGGACCAGGGGTCTGTGCACCCACGGCGGAGCTGCTGGGACGAGAGGTGCACTCAGGCAGCCGGAGGATCCGGGGCTTGGGGTACCCACGGGACCGTGGCGGCGCAGACAGGAAGGAAATCAGGCACAGGGTCCAGCCCTGTGGCGAGAAGACTAGAGAGAAACCAGAAATCGGGACCATAGCTGTATCCTGGAAAATCCAGACATATCAGGTGTGGAGCCAGACCCTGTCAGCCTCCGGGACGACAAACAAAGCCCACAGAATTTGTGCCTGGGCAAACAGGCCCATATCATCAGAACCATTACAGGCTGATAACTCAGAGTGCAACATAGAGAAGTCTGAATTGGGAGCAGTGAAACAATCCTGGTCCATTACTCACAACCTGGGAATAGGCTGCACGAGATCACAGTGCCTCTGGCCATTAAAATCACAGTGACCTTGAAATCCCCCTGTAAGCAACGACAGATAGCCAAGTAACTCGTCCCCTGCACCAAATCATCCACTGTGGTTCCAAGCACAGAAAACAGACAGCTAAATGCATCCAATGGTGAAAGGTCAAAAAAAAATAGAAATCAAGGAATTATGACTCCAACAAAGCAAAACCACCCTAGCTCATCCAATTCGGATGACCACACACCAACAGAAACACA
>CAJQZJ010001750.1:4724891-4755618 GCA_907164525.1 Lophiomys imhausi | reverse complement strand
ACCTAAGGAAATAGAAACAGTCATTAATAATCTCCCAACCAAAAAAAGCCCAGGGCCAGACGGCTTTAGCACGGAATTCTACCGGACCTTCAAAGAGGAACTAACACCATTACTTTTCAAACTCTTCCACCACATAGAAACAGAAAGATCACTGCCAAACTCATTCTATGAGGCCACTGTCATTTTGATTCCTAAACCACACAAAGACCCAACAAAGAAAGAGAACTTCAGACCAATCTCCCTCATGAACATAGATGCAAAAATACTTAATAAAATACTAGCAAACCGAATTCAAGAACACATCAAAAGTATCATACACCATGATCAAGTAGGCTTCATCCCTGGAATGCAGGGATGGTTCAATATACGAAAGTCTATCAATGTAATTCACCACATAAACAAGATGAAAGAACAAAAACACATGATAATCTCGCTAGATGCAGAAAAAGCATTTGACAAAATCCAACACCCCTTCATGCTAAAAGTTCTGGAGAGAACGGGCATACAAGGACCATACCTAGAAATAATAAAGGCAATATACAGCAAGCCAGTAGCCAACATCAAATTAAATGGAGAGAAGCTTGAAGCATTTCCTCTAAACTCAGGGACAAGACAAGGATGTCCACTTTCACCATATCTCTTCAATATAGTACTTGAAGTCCTTGCTAGAGCAATAAGACAACTAAAGGAGATCAAAGGGATAAAAATTGGAAATGAAGAAGTCAAATTATCCCTATTCGCAGATGATATGTTAGTATACATAAGCGACCCCAAAAACTCCACCAAAGAACTCTTACAGCTGATAAACAACTTCAGCAAGGTGGCTGGATACAAAATTAACTCAAAAAAAATCAGAAGCCCTTCTTTATACAACAAACAAATATACCGAAAAAGAAATAAGGGAAACAACCCCCTTCACAATAGCCACAAACAACATAAAATACCTGGGAGTAACTCTAACCAAGCATGTAAAGGACCTATATAACAAGAACTTCAAGCCCCTGAAGAAAGAAATGGAAGAGGCCTTTAGAAGATGGAAAGATCTCCCATGCTCAAGGATAGGTAAGATCAACATAATAAAAATGGCCATCCTACCAAAAGCAATATATAGATTTAATGCAATTCCTATCAAAATACCAACACAATTCTTTATAGACCTGGAAAAAGCTAGTCTCAACTTCATATGGAACAACAAAAAGCCCAGAATAGCTAAATCAATCTTGTCCAATGAAAAAACATCTGGAGGTATTACCATCCCAGATTTCAAGCTGTACTACAGAGCAACAGTAATAAAAACAGCATGGTACTGGTATAGAAACAGACCAGTGGATCAATGGAATCGAATTGAAGACCCAAACATGGATCCACACACCTATGGCCAACTAATCTTTGACAAAGAAGCCAAAAACGCACAATGGAAGAAGGACAGCATCTTCAACAAATGGTGCTGGTCCAACTGGATGTCCACTTGCAAAAGAATGAAATTAGACCCATACCTATCACCTTGTACAAAACTTAATTCCAAGTGGATCAAAGACCTTAACATAAGGCCAGCCACACTAAAGATACTAGAAGAAAAAGTAGGAGAAACCCTCGAACTCATTGGCACAGGTGACAACTTCCTGAACAGAACACCAACAGCTCAGGACCTGAGATCAACAATCAATAAATGGGACCTCATGAAACTGAAAAGTTTCTGTAAAGCAAAGGATACTGTCATTAGAACAAAACGGCAACCAACAGACTGGGAGAAAATCTTCACCAACCCCACATCTGATAGAGGGCTATTATCTAAAATCTACAAAGAACTCAAGAAACTAAATGCCAAGAAACCAAATAATCCAATCAAAAAATGGGAGATGGAGCTAAATAGAGAATTCACAAAGGAGGAATCCCTAAGGGCTGAGAGACACCTGAAGAAATGTTCAACATCCTTAATCATCAGAGAAATGCAACTCAAGACGACCCTGAGATTCCACCTAACACCTGTTAGAATGGCTAAAATAAAGAGCTCAAATGATAGTGCATGCTGGCGAGGGTGTGGAGAAAGGGGTACCCTACTCCATTGCTGGTGGGAGTGCAGGCTTGTGCAACCACTATGGAGGTCTGTCTGGCGATATCTTAGAAATCTAGGAATAACCTTGCCTCAGGACCCAGCCATACCACTTCTGGGTATACACCCAAAGGACCTCTCACGGAGACATAGGGAAGTCTCCTCATCTATGTTCATAGCAGCCTTATTTGTAATAGCTAGAAATTGGAAACAACCCAGATGTCCCTCAACTGAAGAATGGATTAAAAAATTGTGGTACATCTATACAATGGAATATTACTCAGCTATCAGAAACAATGAAATCATGCAATTTGCAACCAAATGGATGGATCTAGAGGAGCTCATCCTGAGTGAGCTAACCCAGTCTCAGAAGGATGCACATGGCATCTATTCACTTATAGTAGGATTTTAACTATTTCGTACAGGATATCTGTACTACAACCAACACATCAAAAGGAACAAGGACATAATTTTTTTTTATCTTTTTCTTTTTCCTTCTTTTTTTCTTTTTTTCTCTTTCCTTTTCCCTTCTCTTTTTCCTCTCTTTTTTTGTTGATATTCTTTGTTTTTGTGGGTTTGTGTGTTTGTTGGTCTTTTTTTTTAGTATTCCCCCAGTAGCAATGAGACACCATTCACTGGCAGTACTGCCTCGTAGGCCCCCGGTGAATGAAGAGGCTCTTGGCCCTCATATGACTCCTGATCTGTGGTGAGAGACTGTTAGGCAGGGACACTCCACCCCAGAGGAACAAGACGGAAGGGTCAGGGGGTAGAGCATGGGAGGGTGGGGCTAGGAAGTGGGAAAAGAGGACAATATGATAAGGATGTAACCTGAAGCAACAAACAAATAAATTTATCAACTAAAAAAAAAAAAAAAAGAAAAGAAAAAAAAAGGGCAGGGGGCAGGGCTGAAACACTGTGAATGGAACAGAGGATACAGCCATTCGGCCTGGATTTGCAGACCTCCAGGTGTAGAGAAGACGTGGAGCTAAGGTAAAATACAAGAGAATTGTGGTATTGGCCCATGCCTTTGACTTCAGCGGAGATGGGGGGGGGCACCTTAGAGTTGGTGGTCTTATGTACTCTGGAGTCATACGGAGCGGGGTGGTGAGGGTGCATACTCTTGGTCCCACCATTCAAGAAGAGTACACCCTTGATCCCAGCTCCCAACACACTGGAGACAGAAACAGGCAGATCCCGGAGCTCAGGGTCAGCCTGATGCAGGGCAAACTCTAAATAGAGAAAGACTTCGATCCAGGAGTGGTGGAACACATCTTTGATCCCTTCAGATGAGAAATACAGGTCCCTGTTCCCAATAATTAGAGTTCAGAGACATACACATGGGATTTGGAGGGACCTAGGTTTGGAGGCTACTTACAAAAGGCCGTCTCGATGCAGGTAGATTGTCCTTTGGGATCTCAAAATATATACACTAGAGCTGGTTTAGCTCCAAGGTGACAGAATGATTTCTTCTTTAACCCGGATTGAAAGATAACGCTTTGTATGTTGTCAGAAGGCCAAATTTGCTTCAGGAGAAGTACTACCTAGCCCCCCCCCATCCCCCCCCAGAAAAAAAAAAAAGAGGGCAATTGTCCTAGGGTTGGGATTGGGGCAGGGCTCTGTTCTTATCGTTCCAGGAGAATCGAAGTGTCCATTAGGGGAGCCTGGGGACAGCGGACAGCGGAATCCTCAGCAGAGAGCAGAATCAGGCACCAAGGAGGATGAGTGACCCAGTTGATTCTGCCTGGCAGACTTCCTCAATAGCTGTCTCCATCGGGGGCCTGCAACCACCACTGCAATCCAGTGTCGCTGGGACCGTTCAGCTCTACACAATGCTCCGGCCGGAACCTCAGTGAAGCCTGCAAGATCAGCTTCTGCCTACAAACCCCTTAGGTCATCTAAACAGCTGAGAACAGAAGGACTGAACATAAAAGGAGTGTACTAACATTTTTAATCATTTTTCCCATTTGGGTTGGGGCCCCAAACAGGTCTACTACGACCCAAATCAGCAGGAAGTCACTTTAAGAGAGCGACGTCCCATGCCCAGAGGGTGGGGAGGGTGTTTCTCCGCCCTTCTTTTTGGTTAATTGAAGGATAACTGAAAACTCTGTTATGTAGGGGAAGAGACTACAAGCTGATAAATGATCCTGTCTTAATGGGTTTTGGAGGTTAGCCCCAGGGAATTCCTACTTTTCCTTTTCTGTATCCTTCTTCCTCTCCTAGGTAGGAGTGCATGGGCTTGAGAAAAATGAGATATAGACATAGCACAGGAAGGTCCAAGAAGAAGGGGCAGATTATTGAATATGCCCTTATACCTTTGTATATTGATACAAAATTAGTAGGTTATTTGGCTAAAGTGGTATTGACCATTGTTTATTGTGCAAAAATAAGATTGTATTGGATTACATCGGTATTGATCTTTGTATATTGATACAAAATTAAGATTAGAGTTGGCCACAATGGTATTGACCCTTGCATATGGACGTAATATTAAGATTATATTGGGCTACATAGGCATTGATCTTGGTATATTGATACATAATTAAGAGTATATTTAACCACAATTGAATAGATCTTTGTATATTGATACAAATTTAAAGATAATGCTTCCCAATGGTATCATACCTAGAGATACTTAAAAACAAAATGTGAAGCTCTGACCTCTTGATACCAACCGTCTAAAACGGTCTAGGATAGTTAAAACAAACTCCTAGTCATGCAAACATGTCTCTTTGTTAGCTACTATGACAGTCTATCACAGATATTCTCTAAACTACCCAGTAATCAAGTTGCTAAGAGACAAGCAACATTTGCTTATCTAAATACAAGAGATGGTTAGGGCATCTTCAAAAACCCCTAGAGATCTGCAGAATATGGCATTCAAAGATGTTATCTTAAATCAAGATTTTTTTTTGATATCGAGACATATCAGCGCCTGACAGCACCCCCTATTCTACTCCAAGTAGAAGTTAAGCATCGAAGAACCTCCACTGTAAGATGGTTGAATTAGTGGCAAGCCTTTCTCTTGGCATGAAAAAACCCCTTGCACCAACTGCAGACAGACTGCTGTCCAAAAAGGACAAAACTTGGTAGCAGGGAAGTCGACAGCCTAACTCTGCCAAGACAGGGTAGGTAAGTCCTTCATAATCGCTGCTCTACAACAAATGTCTGTCAGAGAAACAGGACCCAAAGGCTGAAGATTGATGCTGGAATGTATGGAGAGAAAATGGGAACTGTCCAGGCAGTTATTGGTATGTTCTTTCTTAGTTTTGGAAGCTGCAGGCTCTGCACTTCCTATATAAGCAAATATATTTATCCCTCTCAGGTCTCTGAGGTGGTTGAAGAATAGACAGATAGAATCTTATAGTTAAATTTTGAACTGTTTAGGAATCAAGAGGGTGTTATAGATCTAAGAAGATACTCTTAAAAGTGTGTTGCAAGATAGTATGAATGTTGAGTCACATATAGACCTTTAAACTCATGGAGTTGGGTAGATAGTAGAATGTTAAAGTCAGGGGCCAAATAGGTATAAACTGAACATTGGGAAGGTATACTGGGCCAATTTAATCTCATAAATGTGGCATATTTATATCTATTGTTTTGTATAATACTTACTGTTATAAGAGAAGGAACCAGCTGTTGGACTGAAAGGGGAAACCTCTGGAGGGAAGAGGGTGGAAGGGCGGGTTAGGAAGGGGGAATAGGGAGGGGTTTGTTACTGAGATGTAACTTGAAGAAAAAAAATAAAGTATTTATAAAAAAAAATAAACAAGATGAAGAAAAAAAACACATGATAATATCGCTAGATGCAGAAAAAGCATTTGACAAAATCCAACACCCCTTCATGCTAAAAGTACTGGAGAGAACGGGCATACAAGGACCGTACCTAGAAATAATAAAGGCAATATACAGCAGGCCAGTGGCCAACATCAAGTTAAATGGAGAGAAGCTTGAAGCATTTCCTCTAAACTCAGGGACAAGACAAGGATGTCCACTTTCACCACATCTCTTCAATATAGTACTTGAAGTTCTTGCTAGAGCAATAAGACAACTAAAGGAGATCAAGGGGATACACATTGGAAACGAAGAAGTCAAATTATCCCTATTTGCAGACGATATGATAGTATACATAAGCGACCCCAAAAATTCCACCAGAGAACTCTTACAGCTGATAAACATCTTCAGCAAGGTGGCTGGATACAAAATTAATTCAAAAAATCAGAAGCCCTTCTTTATACAACAAACAAATGGGCTGAGAAAAAAAATAAGGGAAACAACCCCCTTCACAATAGCCACAAACAATATATAATACCTGGGGGTAACTCTAACCAAGCAAGTAATGGACCTGTACAACAAGAACTTCAAGCCCTTGAAGAAAGAAATGGAAGAGGCCTTCAGAAGATGGAAAGATCTCCCATGCTCATGGATAGGTAGGATCAACATAATAAAAATGACTATCCTACCAAAAGCAATATATAGATTCAATGCAATTCCTATCAAAATACCAACACAATTCTTTATAGACTTGAAAAGAGCTATTCTCAATTTCATATGGAACACCAAAAAGCCCAGAATAGCTAAATCAATCCTTTACAATAAAAAAACATCTGGAGATATCACCATCCCAGATTTCAAGCTGTACTACAGAGCAATAGTAGTAAAAACAGCATGGTATTGGTATAGAAACAGACCAGTAGACCAATGGAATCGAATTGAAGATCCAGAAATAGACCCACACACTTATGGCCACCTAATTTTTGACAAAGAAGCCAAAGCGGCACAATGGAAGAAGGACAGCATCTTCAACAAATGGTGCTGGTCCAACTGGATGTCCACTTGCAAAAGAATGAAATTAGACCCATACTTATCACCTTGTACAAAACTTAATTCCAAGTGGATCAAAGACCTTAACATAAGGCCAGGCACACTAAATCTACTAGAAGAAAAAGTGGGAAAAACCCTTGAACTCATTGGCACAGTGATAACTTTCTGAACAGAACACCAACAGCTCAGGACCTGAGATCAACAATCAATAAATGGGACCTCATGAAACTGAAAAGCTTCTGTAAGGCAAAAGACACTGTCATTCAAACAAAACGGCAGTCTACAGACTGGGAGAAAATCTTCACCAACCCCACATCTGACAGAGGGCTCATATCCAAAATCTACAAAGAACTCAAGAAATTAAATGCCAAGAAACCAAATAATCCAATCAAAAATGGGGGATGGAGCTAAATACAGAATTCACAAAGAAGGAATCCCTAATGGCTGAGAGACACTTGAAGAAATGCTCAGCATCTTTAATCATCAGAGAAATGCAACTCAAGACGACTCTGAGATTCCATCTCACACCTGTCAGAATGGCTAAGATCAAAACCTCAAATGACAGCACATGCTGGCCAGGGTGTGGAGAAAGGGAAACACTCCTCCATTGCTGGTGGGAGTGCAGGCTTGTGCAACCACTATGGAGGTCAGTATGGCGATATCTTAGAAAACTTGCAATAGCCTTGCCTCAGGACCTAGCCATACCGCTTCTGGGTATACACCCAAATGTCTCCTCATGGAATGATAAGGAAGTTTCCTCATCTATGTTCATAGCAGCCTTATTTGTAATAGCTAGAAACTGGAAACAGCCCAGATGTCCCTCAACCGAAGAATGGGTTAAAAAACTGTGGTACATCTACACAATGTAATATTATTCAGCTATCAGGAACAACGAAATTATGCAATTTGCAGCCAAATGGATGGAACTAGAAAAGCTCATCCTGAGTGAGCTAACCCAGACTCAGAAGGATGCATATGGCATCTATTCACTTATAGTAGTATTTTAGCTATATAGTAGAGGATATCTATACTACAACTAACACACCAAAGGGAACATGGACATTGACTTTTTATTTTTATTCTTTTTTATCTGTTTGTCTGCTTGTTTGTTTGTTTTTTAGTTCTCTCTCCCTGGCAATGAGACACTTTTCACTGGTGGTACTGCCTAGTAGACCCCCATTGTATGAGGAGGCTCTTGGCCCTCATATGACCTCTGAACTGGGATGAGGGACTGTTATATAGAGACACTCCACTCTAGAGAAGTGGGATGGAAGGGTCAGGGGGTAAAGAAAAAAATGAAATGTGAAGTTTTGGCCTTTTGCTACTAATTGTCATAAACTGTGTAAGATAATTAAGAAATGCAAACTAAAAAAGCCATCAAGCAAAGAAAAGGACATAAAAGTTATCCAAATTGTGAAGAAAATCAGGATGTCACTGTTTGCTTGAAATGATCCTACAGATAAATAATAATAGAAGAGTCTATCAAAAACTATTAGAACTAGATGATGAATTAATCAAAACTTTTAAAACAAAATCACAGACGGTTTTAACTTCAATAATGAACTGTGTAAAAAGGAAACCAAGGAAACAGTTTCTATTATAACAGCGACAAACACACAGATGGCACAAACACAGTTAACCTAAGAATAAATGTATTCAAAGAGGTGAAAGATTTCTACTAGAAAACCTATAAAGCACTGATGAAATGAACTGAAGAGAACACAAACAAATGGAAGTGTTAATGAGACGGAAGCTTTAGTGTTACTTAAATGCCTATGTTACATAAAGCAACTGCGGTGAATGCCACTGATACTCTCTTCATAGAACTTGAAAAATAAATCTAACATTTGTATAAAACTCCAGAACAACTTCAAATATTTGTTCTGTTGAACAACAACAACAAAAGAGCAGGAGGCATTATGATCAAACTTCAAAAATCACTACAAAGCTACCTTCATCAAAACAGCATGGTGATGACATAGACTGACATAGGCATGGCAGTGGTTCTGTATGGTCTGCATCAGATGACTGCAGTGGAGGCCTGATCACATCACGAAGACCAAGAAGCAGGGAAGGAAAACCAGAACCAAAGTAAGTACTGTCATCAAAGTCCCACCCATAGTTATCTACTTTGGCCATGTATGTGTCACTATGAGAAGCTTCATATCCTTCAAAATCGAACCATAAACTGGACACTGAGCATTGAAAACATAAGCCTGTAACAACCATTTGAGATTAAAACCATGTGATAGCTAATTTTAGTTGTGGACTTGACTACATATGGAATTAACTAAAAACTCAAGCATCTGGGCACACTATTGAGAGATTTTTCTTAGTTTTATCTTTTGAGATTAGAAGACTCTCCCTAAATCTGGGCCACACCTTCTCATGGTAGCCTATATAAAGGATATGGAAGAAAGAAGCTTTTTGCTTTTATCCTGCTTGCCCCAGTTCACACTGACAAGTTTATATATCTTGCTGCTGAAGCATTCCTTACAGGCATTAGAGCCTACTTCTTTGGGATTCTGATGTATACTGAAGACCAGGTAAGACATCTAGTCTTATAAACTGAACAATTATTGGATTCTTGGACTTTCTGTTAGAAGATACTCATTGTTGAACTAGCTGTACCACAATCTGTAAGCCACTCTAGTAAATCTAATATATATATATATATATATAAAACACAAAAAAAATTGTTACAGGGGGCTGAAGAGATGGCTCAGCAGTTAAGGGCACTGATTGTTCTTTCAAAGGACCAGGGTTCAAATCCCAGCTCCCACATGGCAGTTCACAGCTGTCTGTAATTGCTGGGCGTGGTGACGCACGCCTTTAATCCCAGCACTTGGGAGGCAGAGGCAGGCGGATCTTTGTGAGTTCGAGGCCAGCCTGGTCTACAAAGCGAGTCCAGGACAGCCAGAGATATTCAGAGAAACCCTGTCTTGAAAAACCAAAAAAAAAAAAGAAGGAAGAAAGAAAGAAGGAAGGAAGGAAGGAAGGAAGGAAGGAAGGAAGGAAGGAAGGAAAGAAAGAAAGAAAGAAAGAAAGAAAGAAAGAAAGAAAGAAAGAAAGAAAGAAAGAAGGAAAGAACAACTACTTCATTCTGGTGTTCACCCTAGACACAATGACTCTACTAATTTTCCCATACAGTAAGTGGACAACAGTTTGTTATTTACTTAGAACAAATAAAATGATTGACTGATTGATTGATTGAAAATGTGTTAGGGGTGTGGTTACATGTCATGAGATACATGTGAAAATCAGAGGACAATCAGTTCTCTCCTTCCATTCTTGCAAGTCCTAGGGCTCAAACTCAGGTCAGCTGGCTTGGCAAGTGCCTTTTATTCACTAAGCCATTTCTCTGGTCCCCAGATTCACTCATTGTTTGTTTGTTTGTTTGTTTGTTTGTTGGGACAGGATCTCTCCATATAGCCCTGACTGTCCTTGAGCTCCATATGTAGACCAGGCTGGCCTCTGCCTCTGCCTCCCAAATGCTGGGACTAAAGGGTTGTGCCACCAGAGCTGGCTAGCAAAAATTCTTACTTCTAAGTGAAACAGAAAAATTGGACCAGCAAGATGGCTCAGAGGCCAAAAGTACTTGCCGCACAAGCCTAACCACTGGGATTTGAACCTCAGAACCCATGTAAGAGAAGGAGAGAACTGATGCTTCCAGCAAGACGATCTTCACGGCTGACCGTGTAGAACTCTGACAATCTAACTTACTTGACTCATGCGCACTGTAAGCCCCAGAACACTGTAGCTCAGGAGAGAACCCTCGCCCCACACCTCCTATCTGCTCAAAATACTCCATAATCTCTGTGCTTTAACTGCAGTTCTTTGGAATTCACATTTTCCTATTCCTCTCCAAGCTAGCTGCCCTGCAGGGTTAAGTTCATGATTATGAATAAACACTAAATAAGAGAGGAATGCTTCCTTCTAAGAACTTGTGTTTTTATCCACAGTTCTGTGCTGCTCTCAGCCTTGATCAGAGACGCTTTCTATTGCAGAGGGTAGCAGTTAGTGTATTTACAACTGATAAAAAGCAACTGTGGCTGGGCGGTGGTGGCGCACGCCTTTAATCCCAGCACTTGGGAGGAAGAGGCAGGTGGATCTCTGTGAGTTCAAGGCCAGCCTGGTCTACAAAGTGAGTCCAGGACAGCCAGAGCTGTTACACAGAGATACCCTGTCTCAAAAAACCAAAAAAAAAAAAGCAACTGTGGGCATTCAGTCACAGATGGGACATCTGTATCGAGCCCCATCATCCTAAGGCTAAGGGAATTTTAAGGAAGAAAGGGTAGAAAACGTGTAAGATGGTGTGATGGCTTGAATGAGAATGGTCCCTATAAGGTCATATGTTCGAATGCTTGGCATCCAGTTAGTGAAACTGAGGATTAGAAAGTGTGGCCATGTTGGAGAAGTGTATCAATCATCAGGGCTGGGATTTGAGATTTCAAAGCCGACATTCTGTCTCTCTCTCCCCATCTCTATCTGCTGCCTGTGGACCAGGATGTAAAGCTCTCAGCTACTTCTGCAGCACCGTGTCTGTCACCATGCTCCCTCCCTCTCTTGGTGACAACAAACTAACCCTCTGAAACTATAAACAAGCTCCCAATTAAATGCTTTCTTCTATATGTTTCCTTGGTCATGGTGTCTCTTCACAGCAGAACACTAACAAAAACATATTGGGTGGTAAATAGAAAATATGTTGGAGAACAGGGGAAACTGGAGGGAGGGAGTAGGGGATGGATATGACTAAGATAGATTGTATATAACTATACAATATTCCCCCAAAATTAAATAATTAAAAATTATATCTATATTGGAAAGTGGAATCTTGCTTTCTGAAATAAGAAAGTGTTGTTAGTTTTTCAAGACAGAATTTCTCTGTGTATCCCTGGCTGTCCTGGACACATTTTGTAGTCCAGGATGGCCTCGAACTCACAGAGATTCACCTGCCTCTGCCTCCCAACTGCTGAGACTAAAGGCATGTACCATCCAGCCCAGCAATTACAGACAGCTGTGAACTACTACATGGTTTGTGCTTCCCTGGCTAGGCTGGAAGCCAGCAAGCCTCACACACCCTCAAATTTTTCAGAGTTGGGTTTATACGTAGTTGATTTTGTTTTTAGGTTTTTTTGAGGCAGGGTTTCTCTGTGTAGCTCTGGCTGTCCTGGATTCACTTTGTAGACCAGGCTGACCTCGAGCCCAACGAGATCCACCTGCCTCTGCCCACCCCAGTGATGAGATTAAAGGTGTGTACCATGACCACCCAACAATTATGGACAGCTGTGAACTGCCATGTGGGTGCTGGGATTTGAACCTGGGTCCTTTGGAAGAGCAGCCAGTGCTCTTAACCGCTGAGCCGTCTCTCCAGCCCCAGAGTTGGGTTTATAAGTATGCGTGGAACGTCTGGTTTGTTGTGTGGATGCTGTGACACAGGGGCCAATCCTCACGGTTATACAAGGGCTCTTAACCGCTGAGCCATCTCTCGGGTCCCTGAGCCCATGTTCAAATTTTAAAATTATATTTATCCATTCATTCGTGTGTGTGTGTGTGTGTGTGTGTGTGTACCACAGCACCAGTGTGGAGGCCAGAGGACAACTTATGGGAGTCTATTCTCTCCTTCCACCATGTGGGTCTCAGAGATAGAACTCAACTCTTCAGTCTTTGTAGCAAGCACCTTCATCTGTTTCAGCAGCTCACTGGGCCATCGGTTTGATTTTAAAGTAGATTCTTAATTCTGTGCAGTTCTGTTACAAGATTTTCAGGTTTAAACACATACACACACACTTTCACTTACAGGAAGCTTTATAACGTAATTGTATTTCATGAATTTTTTTTGTAAGTCCCTCAGCAGCCAACAAGCCTTAAAAACTAAGTCTTAAGCCAGGCCGCTGGTTTAAAAATAGTTAAATTAATGGGGCAGAGTCCGCGGAACTTCCGAAGCATGTAAGAGCGCCAGCCAGTAGGACTGAGCTGCCGTCCTCTTTAAAATGGATTTCATTATCAGACTTTAAAAAGGATTATTTTTAAACAACCAAGTGACATTTTTCTGTTTTGATAGGATAAAATATGCGAGTTAAAATGAATGTTAGATCTAAATCGGTGATAGGAACTCTGGGACAAGAAATAAAAGAAGTAGCCGCGCCCATTAGATAAGAGAAGCACAGGGCCCAGGGAAAACCAAAGCTGGTTTCAGCAGGCTCTGACTGTCACCTGCAGCCTCAGCGTTACCTGTTACCGGGAGTGGACAACCCTGCCCCCCATAGGCAAGGTGCTAGATGTGAGGTGACAGAGAAAAGCCCCCTCTGTGCCTCGGTAGCTGTGTCTGCTGTTGGCCCCACAGCTCCTTTGTAGCTGAACATTCTTGAAGCTGCAGTGAGACCGTTCCCGGCAGAGCAGAAACGAATACACCAGAGCATCCTCCCTCACGTGTGCAGCAACAAAGGTCCGCACCTTAAAAGGCCGGACTCCATTGTAATATCATTTGCACCCTCGTCACCTTGGGTAGCAATCCTAAGAGGAAGTACTTAAGAGAAGATCTAGCCCCCTCTATTTTAAACAGAAGAGGGGTCTGCTGCTTACCTCATAAATACTCATGCAGACTTCCTTAAAACCCACAACGCAGAGTCCCGTGCAGCTCCTTGCTTAGGGGCAGTCCACTCCGAGCTGCCTTTGAAGTTCTTACGTTGCTCAGTGTTGCTTCTACAGCTTTGCTATGTAAATTTCTGCCCAAACTGAATTCATTCCCTCTAAAAGATAAGAACCTAGGGCTGCCAAGAAGGCTGGGCAAGCCTAACGATCGACCTAGCTCCCTGGAAGTCACGTGAAAAGCCCAACGCCCTGGCTCGTATCTCTAACTCCAGCATTCCTGTGGTAGGATGGGAGATGGAGACCAAGGAGGAACACCTGGAGTGTCGCCTGGTTTAATGGAATGCACGGTGCACCACGAGGCTGGGTGTGGTGAGGCACACCTTTAATGCCAGCACTTGGGAGGCAGAGGCAGGTGGATCTCTGTGAGTTCGAGGCCAGCTTGGTCTACAAAGTGAGTCCAGGACAGCCAGGATTATTACACAGAGAAACCATGTCTCAAAAAACAAACCAAAAAAAAAACAGGTTTATTTATTCTTATGTATTTAAGTGCTCTATCTGCATGTACACCTGCATTCTAAAAGAGGACATCAGATCACATTACAGATAGTTATAAGTCACCGTGTGGTTGCTGGGAATTGAACCCAGGACCTCTGGAAGACCAGCCAGTGCTCTTAATCACTGAGCCATCTCTCCAGCCCTCAGATAAGTTTTTAGAACTTTGTTCTTCATCAGACGAAGAAGATAGCATTGGTGTCATTTGATTTGTGGCTGTTTACAGACGCTTCATAATTCATCCACGTGGATTCTGGAGGCAGCTCCCGTGCCTGGTCTCATTGGTTTCTCCTACCTCTATTCCCAAGACATATTCATTTCATTCTCTCTCTTTCTCCTTCTCTCTCTTCCCCTCTTCCTCCCTCCCTCCCTCTTCCTCTCCCTTCTCACTTCTCTCCTTTCTTCCCTTCCCCACATACTCTCTCTTTCTTTTTTATTTTTGACAGGGTCTCATATAAATACAGCTGGCCTCAGACTTACAGCAATCAGTTTTCCTGCAGCCGCCACCTCCCGGAGCGCCGAGATCATAGAAGGGCCACACTTGTAAGTCCAGATACAGAAGGACTGTTCTTTCTGAATCAGTTACTTTGGTATCTTGGGGATGGGGAGTGGAGTTGACCAAAGTCTCAGTAAATCTACTGGGCGTGGTGGAGCTTGCCTTTAATCCCAGCACTCAAGAGGCAGAGGCGGGCAGATCTCTGAGCTAGGGGCCAGCCTGGTCTACAGAGTGAGTTCCAGGACAGCCAGGGCTATACAGAGAAGCCCTGTTTATCCGCTTATATCACTGACTTTTCCTTTTCCTCCAGCTTCTCTCTATTCCCCCCTTAAACCATTTTTTTCCATAATCAAGATGAAGACATTTATGGCTAGTGTTCTGTGCTTTGTCTAGAAGTTAATTCCCAAAGCTAAAATTAACAAGGACTGTCCTATCACCCTGACTATGCAGTTATTTGAGGTAGGTACGAAGTTGTAAGCTATAACTATCTCAATTAAATATATATATATATGCTTCTTGCTAAGGATGTTTGGTAGGGATGATGCTTCTGCTGGTGGTGATTGGCCTCAGACACCTAAAATGCCAGGCCCTCTGCAGATGAGCGTCAAACCAATTCAGTTTTCTCTCAAAGAGTTTTTACTCATTGTTTATTTACTCTGAGTCTTTTGAGACAAGATCTCACTGCATAGTTCAGGCTGGCCTGCAGTGCGCTACATAGGCCAGATTTGCTCAAGTTCTTTTTTTTTTTGTTTTGTTTTGTTTTTTGTTTGTTTTTGTTTTTTCCGAGACAGGGTTTCTCTGTGTATCCCTGGCTGTCCTGGACTCACTCTGTAGACCAAGCTGGCCTCGAACTCACAGAGATCCATCTGCCTCTGCCTCCCAAGTGCTGGGATTAAAGGCGTGCGCCACCACCGCCCGGCTACAGATTTGCTCAAGTTAATGACAGTCTTCCTGTCTCAGCTTTACTAGTTCTAGGATTACAGGCTGCCACACCTATTCTCTTCCAATGTTTTTGTTGTTGTTAAAATTTTTTAGATTTATTATTTTTTTTGTTGTTATTGCTGTTAAGGTTGAGTGTGTGCGTGGCATAAAATTTGCTGGAGTTGATTCTCTCCTTCTGCCGCACAGGACCCTGGGATTGAACCCAGATGGTTAGTTTGGGTAGCATTGTTCCTTTACCCACTGAGCGATCTCTTTAGCTCTTCTTTTGATGTTTTAAATTTTAGTTCACAAAGCTGATTATGGCAAAATAAATACATAAATAAATAAACCCGTTTCCCTATATGGGGAATAGCTGAGGGAATGAAAATTATTAAAAGACCCCCTAAGTCGGCAGTAGAGCCAGGCCAGCCGTCAGGTGATTCCCGGAACTTAGCTGACCATAAACAGGTTAAAACCAAGAATGAAGGTCAATTGGGCTCCCAGGGCTTCAGGAATGGCTGACCACAAAGTAGATAACAAAACAAGATTAGATTCATTCCTGAGACAAACAGATGTAGGATATTTCCCGCTGGTTAACTAATGGGCTGGGCTGGTACATTCCAGCTGTATTTCCCCTCCCCCTTGGGTTGTGGTAAACGATGGGCTGGGCTGGTACTTCCCACCTGTAATTCCCCCACCCCCTTAATCTGTGGTGCTCCCCCATAAAATATTGGACTCTCCCCCAAATCAGGGTCGCAACTCCTAGCCCTGTGTGGGATATGAGTGGCGTCCCTCAGTGCACTGAGCCCCCCCTTTCCCCTTTTCCCCCCCGAAATAAACCTCTTGTGATTGCATCAAGATGGTCTCTTGCGAGTTTTGGGGCGGCCATGATATCCTGAGTGTCGGGCAAGGTACTTCCCTCCCCCGGGTCTTTCATAGCCAAAAGGGAAGAGGAGAATTTTGGCAAAGCACGGTGGTATGTGCCTGTAATGCTTGGAAGATGGAGGGGAGGGGGGAGGATGATTCTGGGGGCCAGCCTAGACTACATAGTGAGACTTTGATGCAAGGAAGAGGAGAAGGAACTTAGGTATAAAAAATTATATGAATTGGGGGCCAGCCTAGACTACATAGTGAGACTTTGATGCAAGGAAGAGGAGAAGGAACTTAGGTATAAAAAAATTACATGAATTGGGCTGGAGAGTTGGCTCAGCGGTTAAGAGCACTGGCTGCTCTCCCAGAGGTCATGAGTTCAAATTCCAGCAACCAAATGGTGGCTCACAACCATCCATAATGAAATCTGGTGCCCTCTACTGGCCTGCAGATATACCTGTGGACAGAACACTGTATAAATAATAAATAAATCTTTAAAATAAAATCTGTGTGGTGCTAAAATACTTTTAAAAAATTACATGAATTTAAGATATCTGAAAAACATTGGGCATATTACTTCGTGTTTTAAGGACTGTGGAGAGAGAATTTAATTATCTGGGTAATGAGGGGTTTAAAAACGTTTTCAGGCTGTTAGTGGGGCTGCCTCTAGTTTGTCAAGTGCTAAGTAAAAGACAAGAGGGGTAAATTAGGGTGTCTGTAGCTGGACTGGAACAACACAGCACGGCAGGAACAAAGAACCAGGCCTGAAAACACGCCTGAAGTACCCAGGGAGTGGTTGTCTGCCTGCTAAAGACTCTTCAGAGCACACCCTCTCCTGGAGGGGTGAAGAAGCTTCCTCTTACAGGCTGGTGCCCCAGGCACTGGGAAATTAGATACCTTCAGGTTGCTTGGGTTTGGCAAACTCCCTTCTGGCACCCAGTGAGAGAAATTGCTCAGGACTTCAAAATGGCTTCTGTCCTCCCAGAGTACAGCTGTTAGCACTTTGCTGGAGGCAAATAAAGCCCTTCTGGTTGGCATGTTTTGAAGATGCCAGTCTGTGTGCAGTCCATGCTGAACATGTGACAATCATGCCAAAAGACATCTAGCTAGCATGCCACCATGGAGAACATGCTTAATAATCCTTTATTCATTCTCAAACAAACAACAAAAAAACAACGTTTTTTCTTTTTCCCTTTATTGGTTGTTTTGAATGTTAGATTCTGCCTTCCATCCCAGGGGACCTAATGGTACCTGAATATGTAATTGGGAGTAGAAAAAACACAAAACAGGCCGGGCGGTGGTGGCGCACGCCTTTAATCCCAGCATTTGGGAGGCAGAGGCAGGCGGATCTTTGTGAGTTCGAGGCCAGCCTGGTCTACAAAGTGAGTCCAGGACAGCCAAGGATACACAGAGAAACCCTGTCTCGAAAAACCAAAAAAAAAAAAAAAAAAACACAAAACAGAAATCAGGTATTGGCAGTTTTTCCCATTTTCATATGTGTATGAAAATTTATTTTTATTTTTAAATAAATTAATTTTTATTAATAAAAATCAATATGAATTCAAGAGTATAAAGCATTAATTTTATTTGTAGTTTTTTAAGACAGAGACTCACAAGTTGGGTATGGTGATTCATGCCTTTAATACCAGTGCTCGGGGAGGCAGAGGCAGGTAGTTTCAGGACAGCCAGGGAAACCCAGTTACACAGAGAAACCCTGTCTCAAAAGCAAAAACCAGGAAAAAAAAAAAAGGCAGGGGCTCACTGTTGTAGCTTTGGTTGGCCTGGAACTTGCTACATAGACCAGGCTGACCTCAAATTCATAATGCTTACCTCTGCCTCTTGAGGGCTAACATTAAAGGTATGTGCAGTCACACCCTGTCCATGACAGAGTTTTTAATGTAATGTTTAATTTTTCATATTCCACACAATATCACTTGTGAACTGTACTATGTTGTTTGTGAAATGATTATCTGTTAGTTCACATGTGTCAAATTGTGCAACACCAATACTTAACATGTCCTTGGGGGGGGGGGCGGGGGCTTTCTCTGTTTATCCCTGACCGTCCTGGACTTGCTTTGTAGACCAGGCTGGCCTTGAACTCACAGAGATCCACCTCCCTCTGCCTCCCAAGTGCTAGGATTAAAGTGGTGTGCCACCACGCCCCGCCCTCATCTCTACCTTTAAGGGAAGCTTAACTCAAGCTGGGTGATCTCCACGTTAAAACCAGCCTGGTCTACAGAGCTGGTTCTAGGATATCCAGGGCTACACAGAGAAACCCTGCCTCAAAAATAAAACAAAACAAAAAACAAAAACAAAAGAACTGAAGCCTGGCTGTATTTGTTTTCTTTAAGATCAAGTCTTCTTCATCTGGCAAATGGAGCAAGTCTGTAATCTCAGCACTTAGAGGCTGAGGTTAGAAGGACTGGGAGTGTAAAGATAGTCTCATCTACAAAGTGAATTTGAGGCCAGCCTGGTCTACATGAGATCTTGTCTCAAACAAACAAACGAATGAACGAAGACAGGTCTGAGGATGTAGCTCAGCTGGTAGAGTGGTTCCCTGGCAGGCGCATGGCCGTGGGTTCAGTCTCCAGCACCTAATAAACTGGCTGTGGTGGCACACACCTGCTATCCTATCACTGCAGAGAGAGCCACAGAGGGATCGAAAGTTCACGGTCGTCCTTGGCTACGTAGTATTCTGGACTGCAGCCTGGGCTACATAAAACTCTGTTTCCAAATTTAAAAGCAAGACAAAACAGTAACAGAAACACCCTTCCCCCAGCCAAAAAGGCTGAGTCTTGATATACAGTCAAGGAAGATCTTCAAGTCTTTTTTTTTTTTTTTAAGTGATTTATTTATTTATTATTTGTTTGAGGTGGTGCTCATGTGGAGGTCAGATAACTACTTTTGCAAGTTGAATCTCTTCTCTTTGTAACAGTCCCCCAGACCTTAGCACAACTGACTCCATGATGAACATACCATTCAGGCTGTAAAACGCAGCACCTAGACAGCGCCACCAACCAAAATGAAAACAAAGACCTAATCCATCAAAGTCCATAGTTCTAGGGAAGTCTCTAAATGTACTAACCTTGCTTTTTAACTTCTAGTTCCACTTCTGGTTAACTGTCCTTGTTAACTGAGTGTGTCATCCCAGGACATGATTTTTGTGTTTAAAAGCTCACCCTAAAGCTGGGCGGTGGTGGCGCATGCCTTTAATCCCAGCACTTGGGAGGCAGAGGCAGGCGGATCTCTGTGAGTTCGAGGCCAGCCTGGTCTACAAAGTGAGTCCAGGACAGCCAGAGCTACACAGAGAAACCCTGTCTCGAAAAAACCAAAAAAAAAAAAAAAAGCTCACCCTGAGAAAGGCTTGGGACTACACTGGGATCCCCAAAGACCCAGTGTAAGTCACTGACCGGCTAATAAAGACTTTCTGTTGGCTTAAACCCATGTCAGAGCAGTCTTCTCTGGTGGATACCTCACAACACTTCCATTTTGTAGGTTCTGGGATCTAACCCAAAGGATGACCCATCTCACTGGCCCTTTTGGAGATGTAACCCAAGCTGGCCTGGACTCCAGTATGTGGTCCAAGTTGGCAATTCTCCATCGCAGCTTCTGAAACACTAGAATGTAGGCGTGAGCCACTATACCCAGCTAGCCCGGAAACTTATAAAAAAAAAACACTGATTCTTTTATAATTTTTTGTTTACATTATTTTATTTGATAATGTTTATAATAGTACAGCAAAACTAAACTTCAGAGACAACAGGTGTCATTACTTTGGACATCATCGGTTTATTGTAAAAGGGAGGCAATGAAATTGTTTACAGGATGAAATAGTCCAGCAGAATGGCAGCTTCACGTGACACTATTTCAAGTGACTTAGGTCCACATACTTCCCAAGATTGTCACCATCTTTTTTTTTTAATTTATTTATTATGTATTCGGTATTCTGCCTGCATGCCTATACTCCAGAAGAGGGCACCAGATCTCATTGTAGATGGTTGTGAGCCACCATGTGGGTTCTAGAAATTGAACTCAGGACTTTTGGAAGAACAGCCAGTGCTCTTAACCTCCGACTCATCTCTCCAGCCCCGATTGTCACCATCTTTAAATAAAAAGTAATCCTTGTCATCTAGAACTACTTTGGTGCCTCCATGTTCTGGGGGAAGAAATTTGTCTCCAACTTTCACACTGACTGGTTGTATCTCTCCACCCTTTCCTCTTGTGCCTGATCCCACAGCCACTACTGTTGCTTCCAATACTTTTCCTCGAGACTTTTCTGGAGCATAATGCCACCTTTGGTTACTGTTTCGGCAGCACTCCTTTCAACCACTGTCAAAGAGTGGAAGAAACTTTCTAAAAGCTTGTCCAGCCATGACACACGCCACTGCAGCTCCAGACTCTGCACTCAGGCCGCTGCTGCAAGGAGAGTCCTTCTTTTTTTTTTTTTTTATTTTTGGTTTTTCGAAACAGGGTTTCTCTGTGTAACAGCTCTGGTTGTCCTGGACTCGCTTTGTAGACCAGGCTGGCCTCGAACTCACAGTGATCCACCTGCCTCTGCCTCCCAAGTGCTGGGATTAAAGGCCTGCACCACCACCGCTCAGCGAGAGTCCTTCTTTTATGATTTTATACATGTATTATGATCACATTCCTCTTACTACTTCTTATCCTCTCCCCAGCCACTGAACCACTTCTTCTTAACAAGTCACTCTCTTACAACACCACCCTACTCTCTGCCTAAGGAGCAGAACCTTAAAAAAAAATGTGTAGGGGCTGGAGAAGTGGCTCATTGGTTAAGAGCACTGGCTGCTCTTCCAGAGGACCCAGGTTTAAATTTTGGCACCCATATGGCAGTTCACACCTCACACCTATCTGTAACTGCAGTTCCAGGGCCTCTGACACCATCACAGAGATATACATGCAAGTACAACACCAGTGGACATAAAATAAAAATAGATTATATACTTAAAACATTGTACAAGAGCCAGTCATGGTGGCGCACACCTTTAATCCCAGCATTTGGGAGACAGAGGCAGGTGTATCTTTGTGAGTTCAAGGCCAGCCTGGTCTACAAAGTGAATCCAGGACAGACAGGACTCTGTCACACAGAAAAACCCTGTCTTGAAAAAAAAATTTTTTTAATTTATTTTATTTTTTGGTTTTTTCGAGACAGGGTTTCTCTGTGTTATCCTGGCTATCCTGGAACTCACTTTGTAGACCAGGCTGGCCTTGAACTGACAGAGATCCACCTGCCTCTGCCTCCCAAGTGCTGGGATTAAAGGCATGCACCACCACGCCCAGCAAAAAATTTTTTTACTGGGCTGTAGAGATGGCTCAGTGGTTAGGAGCACTTGTTGCTCCTACAGAAGACTCAGGACTCAGGTTCAGTTCCCAGCACCCACAGGTAGCTCACGACCATCCACAACTCTAGTTCAAGGGGATCCAGTGCCCTCTTCTAACCTCTGTGGGCACTGGGCCCTCATGTGCAAACAAAGTAAGATAAATAAATGATCTAAGAAGAACAAAAAGAAAAAAGGATTTATTTATTTTTATTTTATGTATATGAATATTCTACCTGCATGTATGTATGTGCACTGTATGCATGCTCACAGATGCTAGAAGAGAGCATCAGATCCTCTGGAGCTGGTATTACAGACAAGTGTAAGCTACCACGAGTGTATTTTATTATGTAGTCCTCAGTGGCCTGGAACTCACTTTGTAGACCATGCTGGACTCCAACTCACGGAGACCTGTTGTGGGTAAGAGCATTTATGGCCTCTTTTGATATTAGACATGGAGATGCAGAGTTCAGACTTGCTTTGGTTCAGTATTTCCTCACTGTGCTCCCTTTCTTCTCTTTTGGAATGGCAATGTATATTCTGTGCCAATGTATGTTGGAAATATGTGATCTGCTTTTTGATTTTGATTTCTGCAGGAGGTTACAGTTACTAGATTGCTATGAGTCTCAGAAGAGACTTTAAACTTGGCACTTTTAAACAGTGCTGAGACTGTGATAGACTGTGGGGACTTTTTTTTTTTTTGGTTTTTCGAAACAGGGTTTCTCTGTGTAACAGCCCTGGCTGTCCTGGACTCGCTTTGTAGATGAGGCTGGCCTCGAACTCACAGAGATCCGCCTGCCTCTGCCTCCCAAGTGCTGGGATTAAAGGCGTGTGCCACCACCGCCCGGCCTGTGGGGACTTTGAAATCGGACTGAATGCATTTATGCATTATGATATGGGTACAAGCCTAAGGGGGCCAGGGAGTGGAATGTGGTGGTTTGTATGAAAATGGCTTCCACTGGGTGGCAGCGGCGGCTCACACCTTTAATCCCAGCACCTGGGAGGCAGAGGCAGGCGGATCTCTGTGAGTTCAAGACCAGCCTGGTCTACAAAGCGAGTCCAGGATAGCCAGGGCTGTTACACAGAGAAACCCTGTCTCGAAAAAACAAAACAAAAAGAATGACTTCCATAGGCTCATGTGTTTGAATGCTTAGTCACCAGGGAATGGATCTGTTTGAGAGTATTATGAGTTATGGCCTTGCAGGAATAGGTATATCACTAGGGAGTGGGCTTTGAGGTTTCAAAATCCCAAGATAGGAATAGTCTCTCTCTCTCTGTCTGTCTCTCTCTGTCTCTGTCTCTCTTCTCTCTCTCACTCTGCCTGTGGATCAGGATATAGCTCTCAACTACTTCTCCAGTACCATGTCTGCTATACCTGCAGCCATGCTTCCCACCATGATGATAATGGACTAAGCCTTTGAAACTGTTAGCCAGCCCCAATTAAATTCTTTTTTTTTTTTTTTGGTTTTTCGAGACAGGGTTTCTCTGTAGAGATCCACCTGCCTCTGCCTCCCTAGTGCTGGGATTAAAGGCATGCGCCACCACCGCCCAGCTCCCAATTAAATTCTTGGTCATGGTTTCTCTTCACAGCAATAGAACAGTTATTAAGACAGAGGTTCAAGTGGGAGGGTTGCTACAAGTTCAAAGTCTGTCTGAGCTACATGGAGAGGTTGTCTCAAAAAGAAAAAAAGAGAACAAAGACATCTTTTTAAACGGTAAATTTGATGTAACTGCTAGTATCCTGTTTTCACTTCTGCACATCAAATGCAGGACAAAACCTTCCCACTATTGAATATCACCAGAGTTAGCTTACAGTCAAAGTCAAAAGGACTCGAAGTTCAACAGGGTTCGAGATACCAGCATTACAAAACAGCAAGTTCATCACACAATGTTTCTGCTTCCTAATTTTTTTTTTGAGACATCTTCCTGAGCAGCTTAGATTGGCCTGGAACTCACTATGGTCCAGGCTGACCTTGAACTCTTGGTGACTCTCTAAGTGCTAGAATTGTAGATGCAAGCCACTCCAACTGGCTAGGTCATTTGTCTTTGGATGTGTTTATGAGGTGGTCTGGTCATCATCACAGAGTGGATTTATCTGACATTTATGACTTGTAAATTTTCTCTATATTTAACCCTTGAATACCATGGCTGAGCTACGCATGGCAGGCTAGTACCTAGCTGTGCCACTAACTAGGAGTGAATACCAAGACAGCTTTAGATGCCAGAGGCTGCTTTCTTTTCCTGTGTAACATTAAGGATATACATGGTGGAGCAGGAGAGATGGCTCAGTAGTTAAGAGAATTTATTGCTCTTACAGAGGACCTGGGTTTGATTCCCAGCACCCACATGGTGGCTCACAATCATCCATTACTCCAGTCCCAGGAGATCCGATGCCTTCTCCTGACCTCCACAGGCACTAAACACAAAAGTGATGCACATTTATACATTCAAGCAAATACTCATACATAAAACAAAATAAATCAATCTAACATAAATCTTATAAAAAAAGATTTAATATAAGCCAGGCCTAGTGGCCCACGCCTTTAATCCCAGAACTTGGGAGGCAGAGACAGGTGGATCTCTGAGTGTTGGAAATCAGCCTAGTCTACAAAGTGAGTCTAGGAGAATCAGGGATACACAGAGAAACCTTATCTCAAAATACCAAAACAAGAAAAAAAAAAGACTGTATAAGGCTATATGAAACCCTGTTTCAAAACAAAACAAAAAACTAGAAGAAAAAGAAAAACAGATGGAAAGAAAGTGTGTTGAAAGGGCAGTTTACTAGAATAGGATGGATGAAGCCCTGGTTTTAATCTCCAACACTGTATAAACTGGGAATTTTGGCACAGGCCTGTAACCACAATTCTTGGAAGGTAGAAGCAAGAGGATGGGAAGTTCAGGCTATTCTCAGCTACATAGGCAATTTGAGGCCAATCAGGACTGCATGAGATTCTGTCTCCAAAAACCAGATAGAAGGAAGAAGGGGAAGGAAAGGGAGGGAATTAATACAGTGTGGTAGCTCATACCTGTATCCTAACCTTCAGGATTGAAAATTCTGAGGTCAGGTGGTTACGTACTGTTTACAAGATAGGGGTTCTTGTAGCCCATGCTGGCCTAGAATTACTATAGGAATAATAGAGGAATAATCTTGAACTCCTGCTCCTCCAGCTTCATCTCTCCTTGTGATGAGATTACCGGTATGAATCCCAATGCCAACTTTTCAGATTATTTTTTTATTTTTTATTATTTTTTTTTTTTTTGGTTTTTCGAGACAGGGTTTCTCTGAATATCTCTGGCTGTCCTGGACTTGCTTTGTAGACCAGGCTGGCCTCGAACTCACAAAGATCCGCCTGCCTCTGCCTCCCAAGTGCTGGGATTAAAGGCGTGCGCCACCACCGCCCGGCCAGATTATTGTTTTAAAAAATTAATGTTTTAGTCAGCATATACAATAGGTTTCATTATGACATTTTCATCCATGTATAGTACTTTTTCCCATTTTAATGATGGGGATATGGCTGTGGACTTAACTCACGGGGGAGGGTCAGGAGTTCAAGGCTATTCCTGGGGTAGGTAGCAAATTGGAAGCCAGCCAAGCTACATTAGACCTGGTGGCACAGGCCTGCCATCTCAGCTGTCTTGGGGGGGCAGAAGCAGTTTTACCGAAGGTTCAATGCTTGAATAGGCTAGTGAGGGGACAGCAACCTGGTGACTTAATGAGACCCTATTTAAATTTAAAAGAAGCATTTTTATTTATTTATCTTTTTTTGGTTTGTTTTTTGAGACAGGGTTTCTCTGTGTAGCCCTGGCTGTCCTGGACTCACTCTGTAGACCAGGCTGGCCTTGAACTCACAAAGATCCACCTGTCTCTGCCTCCCAAGTGCTGGGATTAAAGGCGTGCGCTACCACCACCCAGAAAGAAGCATTTTTAAAGGGCTAGGAATGGGGGTGTCGTTCAGTGACAGAATGCCTGTCTATCAGGAGGCAGAGGCAGGCGGATCACTGTGATTTCAAGGCCAGCTTGGTCTACAAAGCAAGTCCAGGACAGCCAGAGCTGTTACACAGAAAAACCAAAAAGAAAAAAAGAATGCCTGTCTATCAAATGCAAGACCCTAAATTCACTCTCCAGTGGGTGGGGCAAGGGAGAAATACAGCTTGTGGATAATGTTTGAAATACAAGTACTCAGGAGTCAGAAGTAGGATGGATGCCTCAAGTTCAAAGCTAGCCTGTGTTATTTAGTAAGTTCCAGAAGAGCCAGGACTGCTTAGGAAGACTTTCTCTGCCTCAAAAGTCAAATAATAATGATGGCAATGCTAGGAGGGCAGAGGGAGGAGGAGTCATGTTAAATGGCTTCATTTCAAATGCAATATTTGAGCATATGATTCAAATACCACCCTCTACCATCAAGTGATACTTGTCTATAAAAATGTGACTGTGATATTTGTTAAATTTTATTTGAAAGCAGCCCTATCGCCGGGCGTGGTGGCACATGCCTTTAATCCCAACACTCGGGAGGCAGAGGCAGGCGGATCTCTGTGAGTTGGAGGCCAGCCTGATCTACAGAGTGAGTCCAGGACAGCCAGGGCTACACAGAGAAACCCTGTCTTGAAAAACCAAAAAAAGAAAAAGGAAAGAAAGAAAGAAAGAAGTCCTATTAAGAGACACTGAACTCTTCATGACTGAAAAGTTCTGTGAAACAGCAAGAGATAAGTTTTGTTTTAGGGTGTAACCATCTTCCATCTTCAGGGAGATGGATCCTAATTCCACTTGAGGTGGCTTCACTGGACAGAAACAGGGAAATTTTCACAAAATGCTGACCAAAGCACAACATTTTGCTGTGTAGGAAAAGTGTAGTGTTCAAACATCGTCTGTATGTAAGCATACAAAATCATTTTTATGGCTCTGTTATTAGAGAATAAATGATATGTGTTATTTTTTTGTCATAGGACATAAGGAAAACAGAGGGCATTGTATTGTCAGCAATAACAGTTGCAATTTCTTGAGCAATTGTGATGTACCAGGCATCATATTAGCATTTCACGTGAATCCATTATCTGATCTTACTCTAATCACCCTGTGTTCAGAAGTACCCATGACCTCACCTACAGCTAACACTAAGAGAGCGTACATTTACCAGTGCTTGAAAACATATCAAATTCTGAGCTGGAACTGTAGGTTAGTTAGTAGAACACTTACCTCATGTATACAAAGCCCAGGGTTTGAACCCCAGCACTATATAATTTGGGCATGATCACCCATGCCTTAATCCTAGCACTTGGGAGGATGCAGCAGGGGAATTAAGAGTTCAAGGCCAGGCCGGGTGTGATGGTGCATGCCTTTAATCCCAGCACTTGGGAGGCAGAGGCAGGTGGATCTCTGTGAGTTTGAGGCCAGCCTGGTCTACAGAGTGAGTCCAGGACAGCCAGAGATACACAGAGAAACCCTGTCTCGAAAAACCAAAAAAAAAAAAAGAGTTCAAGGCCACCCTTGCCTACATAGTAAGTTTGAGCCCATCCTGGCTACATGGAATTCTGTCTGAAAAAACAAAAACTAAGAAACAAAACAAACACGGACTTCTACCAAGTTCTGAATAACCCCTTTTATGCTTATGTGGCATAATGGCAAGCTTTCAGTCAAGTCCCCTTCCTAATGCTCTAAAATAACTGGAACTCCCACAAGCACTCTTCTGATTGGGATCAGTTTGTTTGATGTCTAGCTTCTTCCTAGACCCAGAAGCATTTTATCTGTGATCCATTACTGTGATGGGACCAATTTAAGGGATGATCTACACCTTTCTCTTTCTCCAGTGTGTTTAAGCAGCTCACAAAGATTCTGAAGCATACCTGGGCCCAGAGTCTGTTGTCTTAAAAACAAATTCCTCTAGGGGGCAGTGTGGATAAACTCCTTGGCTAAGCTAACCAGGTATCCTTTGGAGAGTTAACTATCAAAACAGATGGACACTGAGTCTTAGAGAGGTAAAAAAACAAAACAAAAACCCCACATTGACCAAATTAGCTATAAAGGCACATGCCTGCTGTCCCAGCACCTAGGATATTGAGGTAGAAGTACCACAAGTTCTTGGCCATTACAGGCTAAAACTAGCGTCAGTGGCCTCAAAAAACAACAAGCCAGGCATATATGCACACCTGGGAAGCAGAGTTGGAAGTATCTGGAATTCAAGGTCACTTGGCTACATAGTGAGACTCTTCCTATAAATAAATAAACAAACAAACAATAAATAAATAAGGATTGGGGAAGAGGGGGGCAAGGAAGGGAAGAAAGAAGGGGCTTGGAGGTTAAGAGCACTTCCTGTTCTTTCGGAGGACCCAAGTTCAGAATCTAGTGCTCAAGTCAGGTGGCTCACAACTTCCTGGAACTCCAGCTCCAGGGGATCTGTTACCTTCTTCAGGCATCCATGTATGTATCCATATCCCTCATATGTATGGCATGCGCGCGTGCACACACACATACACGCATATATATATTAACACACACACACATATATATATTAACACACACACACATATATATTAACACACACATATATTAATCTTTGGGGCTGGAGAGATTCCTCAGTGGTTAAGAGCACTGGCTGTTCTTGTAGAAGACGCTGATTCAGTTGTCAGCACCCACATGGTGGCTGTAACAACCTCTTCTGGCCTCTGCTGGCACCGTGAGCAGTTGAACACTCGTGGTGCACAGACATACAAGCAGACAAAACGCTCATCCACATATAATAACATATAAATCTTTTTTTTTTGGCTTTTCGAGACAGGGTTTCTCTGTGTAACAGCTCTGGCTGTCCTGGACTCACTTCGTAGACCAGGCTGGCCTTGAACTCACAGAGATCCACCTGCCTCTGCCTCCCAAGTGCTGGGATTAAAGGTGTGCGCCACCACCGCCCAGCCAATCTTTTTTTTTTTTTTTAAGAGGAGAGGAAAGACTATAACAAATTACACTGGGTGTGGAATGATTGCAGAGATTTTGTTGTTCCCTGTACACTTACTCTACCTTCCCTAAGGAAACTCCTAGCACTAATTCTGTCCCCAAGCTGATTTTCCTATAGGGATGCCAATAGCTTTCTTAGGATCAATTAGTAAATTGGACTCTTGTGACTTGATCAGCAGCAATAAAAGGTCGAATCAAGTTCTTGAACTTGAGAAGCCTGAAACTGGAGCCTGACCAACTTCTTTAATGATCCCTAATATGGATATTTCCCCTGCTCCATTTTTCATGCCCAGGACAAGGTCCTGAAAACAGATGACTTACAAAGTGGGTGTTATGTGTGTGGACATCCTACAATAAGGGGCAACAAAAGTCACCCTCTGAGGCCAAACCTGGGAGAAGTGGCAGTGATAGCACCTACACTTCTGGGCATGGATATGAATTCCAGTATGGATATGCCTTTAGATGTCTCAGCGCTCTTCTGCAGTGCTTGCTGCTGTGTCTATCTTGAGATGAGAAAGAAACCCAGTCTCAGTATTGCTGCTCAGAGATATGATGCTTCTTCTTTTGTCTGATTCAGAACAATGCCAAAGAGTTCAAAACCTTGTACTTGTCAGCACAGATGCTTCAAAGTCCACAACTCCATGTAGACGAGCATGGCTGTGTAACAGTATGGATCTCGAGTATCCTCTACGAGTCCATGGCTTGATCCCCAGTTCAGCCATTTCAGATGTATTAGAAAGGTACTGGGAGGTGTTCTGGTCATTGAGAATGCGCCTCAAAATGTGACTTTGGGATCTGGACCATCTTCTCCAGTTTTTGTTTCTAGACTATGAAGTGAGAGGTTGTATTAAAACCATAAGTTCCCTACCATGATGTCCTGGAAATGTAGTATGGATTGGAACTTCTTGAATAGAAGCAAATGAACCTGTTCTCTTATTTTCTTCTCTATTTTTGTTTTTTCAAGACAGGGTTTTTCTGTGGAGCCCTGGTTGTCCTGGAACTTACTCTGTAGACCATGCTGGCCTCAAACACACAGAGATCTGCCTGCCTCTGCCTCCTGAATGCTGGGATTAAAGACATGTGCCACCACTCCTGGCCAGTACAGACAGTTTCAAACTGCCATATGGGGTTTGATCCCAGGTCCTTTGGAAGAGCAGTCAGTGCTCTTAACCACTGAGCCATCTCTCCAGCCATGAGTCTGTTCTCTTCATAAGTTAACTCAAGTGTTTGTGATAGTGACATAAAATTGACTAACAGACATGGGCAGGTTGAATGGTCAGTTTAGAATTGGTGCTAGGGCTATTCATTGGGCCATTCAAAGGATAGGTGAATCCAATGACTGTTTTTTTTTTTTCAGATTAATGAACAATGGTACATATCAGTGAACTCCCCATCACCACCTTTAAAAATAAATAGGGTCTCACCATGCAGTCTTGGCTGGCCTGGAACTTGATATGTTGACTGGTCTGACTTCAGACTCACAGAAATCCACTTGTCTCTGCCCTCTAAGTGTGCTTCGAATAAAGGTGACAGCACCTGGGCTGTGCGTTTGTCTTCTAAGTGTGAATACCAGTGTCCTGAGAAATACCTGGCTTCAGTCAAGGGGTCATGGAATATATAGAGAATGTTTCTCCTCTCAATTGTCTCCTTGAGGAAATAATTCCATCAAGATTCATAATTTAGGGGCTGGAGAGATGGCTCAGTGGTTAAGAGCACTGGCTGTTCTTCCAAAGGACCCGGGTTCAAATCCCAGCACCATATGGCAGTTCACAGCTGTCTGTAATGGCCAGGCGTGGTGGCGCATGCCTTTAATCCCAGCATTTGGGAGGCAGAGGCAGGTGGGTCTCTGTGAGTTCAAGCCCAACCTGGTCTATAGTGTGAGTCCAGGACAGCCAAGGATATACAGAGAAACCCTGTCTTGTCTTGTCTTAAAAAAAAAAAGATTCATAATTTAAAGCCTGGAGTGGTGGCGCACGCCTTTAATCCTTCACTTGGGAGGCAGAGGCAGGCGGATCTCTGTGAGTTAGAGGCCAGCCTGGTTTACAAAGCAAGTCCAGGACAGTCAGGACTGTTACACAGAGAAGCCCTGTCGAAGAAGAAGAAGAAGAAGAAGAAGAAGAAGAAGAAGAAGAAGAAGA
>CAJQZJ010001750.1:4704027-4715668 GCA_907164525.1 Lophiomys imhausi | reverse complement strand
CACACACACACACACACACACACACACACACACACACACACACACACACACACACCCTTTAAGATAGGGTCTAAGCCCGGCATGGTGGGCACGCCTTTAATCCCAGCACTGGGGAGGTAAAGGCAGGTGGATCTCTGTGAGTTCCAGGCCATCCTGGTCTACAGACTGAGTCTAGGATAGCCAGAGGTACACAGAGAAACTCTGTCTTGAAAAACAAACAAAAGATAGGGTCTAACTATGTAGCCTTAACTGGCCAGGAACACTGTGTAGACCAGGCTAGTCACACTTGCCTTTGCCTCCTGAGTGTGCTACCAACAACTGTCCCTGTAGTACTACTGCTTCACCCTCAAGAGTGCTGGGATTGCAGGCATGAGCCACTGCACCCAGCTCTCTTTTTGTTCTTTATATTTAATAAATAGTACAATGCTGACATATAAATAATATCTTAAAAGATTTGTCCTAGTGTATGTGCGTATGTTCATGTTCATGAATGCATGTGAGTGTCCAAAGGAGGCCAGAAGATGGTGTTAGATCCTCCCCTGAAGCTAGAGTTACAGGCACCAGATATAGCTTGCTGCTCTTTAAGAGTACTGAAAGCTCTCTTGACCGCTGAGCTGTCTTCTCCTGTCCCTACAACCCACCTCAAATAATTAGTTGAATGAGCCATAGTGTAGGAGCTGCATGGCACTTGCAAGAGACAAGAACTCTAAAAGGGACACCTTTTAGTCTGTGGTAAAGAATGGGATAGGAGACTTTGACCACTTCCTGAGGGACATTATCAGCTTTGGCCTGTATTTATATCATGCACACATTTCACTGTGCACATTATGGGGTTAGTGAGGATGGACAGATAATATGAAAAGCATTAGTATTGTGGAAGAGTGGAGTTAGCAAATGAATGGGACAATAGTGCAAAAGATACTGAGTTGGGGCATAGTTTGGTGACCATGCCAATTCTTGAGCTTAATATTTTCTTTCTTTTTAAAAAATTTACTGTATTTATTTGTTTAAGATTTATTTTTATTTTATGTCCATTGGTGTTTCACTTGCATGTTTGTCTGTGTCAGGGTGTAGAATCTCCTGCAACTGGAGTTACACGTACTTGTGAGCTGCCTTGTGGGTGCTGGGAATTGAACCTGGGTCCTCTGGAAGAGCAGCCAGTGCTCTTAAACACTGAGCTGTCTCTCCAGCCTTGAGCTTAATGTTTTCAATATATTTTTAAAAATTTTTTAATCAGGCTGAAGGTGTAACTAGAACAAAATTTGTTCTGGGAATTGAACTCAGGTTGTCAGGCTTGTGTGGCAGGTGCTTTTGCTTGCTAAGGCATATCCTTGGCCTGAAAACAAGTAATTTTAAACACATTAGCTTTTCTGCTGCTGCCTTCTCTTGGGAGATGTCTGGATAGAAATTGTATGGCAAGTTGTTCTCTCAGCAGAAGCTAGCTGTGTAGCCTGTGTAATCCAAACATTGTATAAAGTGACCTTGAAGCAGTCAAAACTTTGGTTGTGTTGTCTGCTGTGGGGCCATTGTTTCTTCTGCCATTCTCTAAGACCACTGCTGTTCTGAACTTGAACATTGCTCATTATAAATAAATAGGAAGCACCACTAATTGTAAGACTGTGAAGACTGCCAAAACTTAGGTGCTTTGTTTCATTCAGATCAAATGTCTGTTACCTCTTCCAGACTAACTGTCTTTGGTTTTGAGGGGCAGGTCGTACTATGTAGCCCAAGCTAGCATCTAACTTAAATCCTCAGCTGTCCCAGTGTTAGATGTATAGGTGTGAGCCACTACCTTCAGCCCTGACTGTCTTTTTTGTTTTACACGAGACAGGGTTTCTCTGTGTAGCCCTGGTTATCCTAGAACTCACTCTGTAGACCAGGCTGGCCTCAAACTCACAGAGATCCGCCTGCCTCTGCCTCCTGAGTGCTGGGATTAAAGGCGTGCACCACCATGCCCGGTGAGTCCCTTTTCTCTATATATCTTTGCCATTTTGATGTTATATTAAAAACATGTTGTCATCTTAGAAATTTGTATTGAAGTAACTTGAGTAAATCCATGTAAATTATATATTTAATTTTTCTTTTAAAATGTTTTATTCATTCTTTGAGAATTTCATGCAATATATTTTGCTCATACTCTTCACTCTAAAATTCCTTCCAGATCTCTACCCCCACCTTCTCACCCACCCAGCTTTGTCTTCTTCTTCTTCTTCTTCTTTTTAAGTCCATACAGTCCAGTATGTGCTGCCTAGATACTATTGAGGATGAGACCATTCTCTGGGACATGATTAGTCTTCAAAGGGCTACATTCTACTTCCAGGGATCAATCTTATAAAAAGCTGATTCTCTTCCAATGCTATCAGTTGCCGCTCACCCCTCGATTAGGGGCAGTACTTGGTGCCTACTTCTATCTTCCACACTGACTGGGATTCTGTCTGATTTGAGCTTGTCTAGGTCTTGTGTATGTTTTCACAGTCACTATGAGTTCCTATGTGCAGCTGTTCTTTTTTTTTTAGGTCTGGAAAATACTGTTTCATTGTTGTCATCCATCACCTCTGGCTCTTACAATCTTTCTGCTCCCCTTTCTTCAATGATCCCTTAGTCTTTTGTGGGAGGGATGTGATATAGATGTCTCATTTAGGGCTGAGTATTCCAAAGTCTCTTACTCTCTGGACGGTGACCACTTGTGGAATTCCTGTGTTATTCACTATCTATTTCAAGAAACTTCTCCGATGAGGGTTGGGAGATGGTATAACCAAGAGAAATGGCAGGAACCAGTAATGTTTGAGTTCTGTTTGAGGGCCCTGCTAGTTAACAATCCCAAAAGAGGTGATCAGTCCCTGCTACTGGGCTTTTATTTGCTAGCCTGTGGTATCTAGTAGGGGTTCTGCACCCTGTTTTAGGGTGGCTCCACTTTAAACTGTATATGTGTGTATTTCAGTAAACTTCTACAGTAGATTTCCATATGAGTTTTCAAAAGACCTTTCATGTTATGGCTCTCCACATTTCCTCCTTGACCCTTACTTCTCACTCCCTGCTCCACTTAACCTTTCTTTTTCCATTATTTCCTTTTCTCCTTCATATGACTGTCCTATCTCCCCTCCCGTAGAAGTTTTCTCTCTTACCCTTATGACCTCTTACTCATTTTCTGCCTTTGGGTATACTAAATGAAACACATCTAAATATTCAAAGCTAGCACCCACGTTGAGAGAAAACATGCAATATTGTCTTTCTGAGTCTGGTTTACCTCAGGATGATTACTTCCAGCTCCATTTGTTTATCATGAATCTCATAATTTCATTTTTCTCAACAGCTGAATAATATTCCATTGTGAAAATGCGTCGCATGCCATTATTTGTTCACCAGTGGATGTCTAAGCTGTTTCCATTTCCTGGCTACCGTGAATGGAGCAGCAGTAAACAAGTATCTGCACTAGGAGAGAGTCCTTTGGGTATATGCAATATCAGTGTAGCAGGGTCTCTGAGTATATAGCCCTGGCTGGCCTGGAATTCTCTATGTAGACCAGGCTAGCCTCAAACACACACAGAAGCTCTTCATGCCTCTGCCTCCCAAGAGCTGGGATTAAAGGCGTGAGCCACACTGTCTGACTTGAAGTCCCTTTGTATATGTACATGTTTCATCTTGTGCATCTCATTGTTTTGAACATAGTTAATAAAAATAAGTAAATAGAAAACACAGCTAATTATAAGATCATGAAGATTGTCAAAACTTAGATGTGTTTTCATTTGGATCCAAATGCCTGCCTCCTCTTGCAGAGTCTTTCCTTGACTGTCTTTGGTTTTTGAGGGGCAGGTCTCAGGGCTGTCTTGGGAGGTGATCTGCACATGTGCATTTGGAGGATAGAAGTCACATATTTTACTGATACTTTTGTTTTTATTTTACATATCTTGTTAAAATGTTATTTAAGTCACTAAAGTAGATTTTACCTAATAATTAAATTTACCCTGTTAATCTTGAGAGTGTTTGTTGTGAGAGAATTTTTGTTTGTTGTTGTTTTTTTGTTTGTTTGTTTTGCTTTGTTCTTTGAGACAGAGTTTTTGTTTGTAACAGCCCTGACTGTCCTGGAACTCTCTTTGTAGACCAGGCTGGCCTGAAATCACAGAGATTTTCTTAAGATATTGAAAATATTAAGCTCAGGGCTAGAGAAAGCGATGGCTCAGCAGTTAAGAGCATTGGCTGCTTTTCCAAAGGACCCAGGTTCAATTCCCAGCACCCACATGGCAGCTCACAAGTGTCTGTAACTCCAGGTCCAGGGGATCCAACAGACTCACACAGACATAACGCAGGTGAGACACTAATTTACATAAAATAAATCTTAAATAAATAAGGTCTTTTTTTATAGCTCAGATTTCTAGCTTCTTAGTGTTGATTATAGGTGTTGTCACTCTTGCTTTAATCTTAAGATCCTAAACTTTGTTACCAAGAAGCACATGTAGCATTGTGTGGTGACTCACTGCTTTACTGTGAAGTGGAAGAAGGAGAATCAGGAGTTCAAGGCCAGCCTTAGCTAGAGGGGGTCTAGTCCAGGTCACATGCATGGGGCCCTGTCTCCAAAGGAAAGCAAACACATAACAGCAAGGGCAAAGACAGTTATATCCTAAGAGTTAAGGCACGGAGTCTACTAAAGGGATCACAAAGTATGATATAATGTGGCGATGGATTGTGGCTGTGAGAGATTTCGTTTTGTTTTTGATTTTTGATTTGTTCTGTTTTTTGAGACAAGGTTTCTCTATGTAATAACCCTGGCTGTCTTGGACTCGATTTGTAGACCAGACTGGCCTGGAACTCACAAGAGATCCACCTGCCTCTGCCTCCCGAGTGCTGGGACTAAAAGACATGCACCACAACGCCTGGTTGTTTTTGTTTTTGTTTTTATAAAGAAATGTTTGGTCTCTTAGTTTTACTGTTCTATTGCTGTGAAGAGACACCCTGACCAAGGCAGCTTATAGAGCAAAGCATTTAATTGGGTTGTGTGTGTCCATCTTCCTCAAGTCTTGGGATCACCTGCCCTTGACCCTCAGTCTGGCAGTTGATCAGTTAGTTGGTCTGTCATGGAGGACAGACTTAATCTGTGCCTTGTGGGTGCTTTGGACTAGAAGTTATAGTGACCCAGTTAGAATCAAACTGTCATCCAATACAAAGTTGCTTGTGGATCAAACCAAGGCAGCAATACAAAGCCTGGTGCTGAGGTAGGGACCATCAGGGCTGAGATTCCCACAGCAGCCACTGAGGGCTTCCCAGAGCTGCAGGGCCAGGCTGGGTGGTGTGGGTAGGGTAGTTTGATAGCTGGTACATGAGGTAGGTTGGTCAGAGCTCTCCAGGTGACCATTGATCCAACTCTTTGGCTTCAGACCTCTCATCACTATTGCTGTAATATCTGGGGTCACAGCTGGACCCTCACTCCTGAGCTCCAGACCTTTGCTTTGGATGCCTCTGGCATCTTTGCCTAGAGGACCTATAGCTCCACAAACTCAGCAGAACTAAGCAAGGCCCATGCTTCCCTCTCATAGTGTCTTAGTTACTTTTCTGTTGCTGTGAAGAGACAGTGACCAAGGCATTTGTAAAAGAAAGCATTTAGCCTGACATGGTGATGCATGCCTTTAATCCCAGCACTGGGGAGGCAGAAGTAGGTGGATCTCTGTGAGTTCAAGGCCAGCCTGGTCTGCAAAGTGAATCCAGGACAGAGAAACCCTGTCTCAAAAAACCAAAAAAAAAAAAAAAAAAAAGAAGAGGAAAGAAAGCATTTAATTGGGGATTTGTTTACAGTTTCAGAGGGTGAGTTCATGATCACCATGACAGGGACAGTGGCAGCAGGCAGACATGTCACTGGAGCAGTAACTGATAGCTTACATCTAAACCACAGCAGCAGGCATCAAGAGAGGGAGACTAGGCCTGGTGTGGGCTTTTGTTTTGAAGCCTCAGAGTTAACCCACAGTTGTGCACCTTCTCCAACAAGGCCACACCTCCTAATCCTTCTCAAATAGTTCGAAGTGGGGGACTAAACATTCTTTGGGGGCCATTCTCATTCAAACCACCATAGTCTTTGCCTCCTGAGTGCTGGGATTAAAGGTGTCCTCTCACCCAGCCTGGAGAGATGTGCTTTTTATGTATCAATGCTACTAGACTCTGGAAACACTAAGGCATAGAGGAAAGACCTGTGCTTTCCTTTAGCTAACTCTCTTACATTTTGGGGTTTATTAAGTTTGTAAAGAGTGACACTAAAGACTTGGATTTAAGTCACCTCCAAACATTTGTCTGTTGTATCATTCTCAAAGTAATTGAATATCTTTTTTTTTTTTAAACCAACTTTTTTTTTTTGTTTTTTTTTTTCAAGATTTATTTATTATGTATACAGTGTTCTGTCTGCAGGTATATCTGCAGGCCAGAAGAGGGCACCAGATTTCATTATGGATGGTTGTGAGCCACCATGTGGTTGCTGGGAATTGAACTCATGACCTCTGGAAGAGCAGCCAGTGCTCTTAACCGCTGAGCCATCTCTCCAGCCCCGTAATTGAATATCTTTGTGTGGTACTAGGGATTGAACCTGCGCCTTCGCACATGCTAGACATTGCCCAGAAAACTACCTAGGATTACAGGCTTGTGCTACAGGGTCCAAATACAAATCTTATTTATACCGTATTAATGAATTGTATAAATTATAATGCCAAACCAGAAATGTATAAAAGGGATGATGATCCCTCTCATTCTAGTCCAGGCTGGCCTGGAACTCACTTTGTAGCCCAGACTGGCCTCAGACTCAGTTTTCTTACCTGAGTCTAGATAGCCAGCATTATAGTAGTCAGCCACCATACCTGTTTTGTGTGGTACTTAGAGATCAAACCCAGAGCTGTTTGCAGGCTAGACAAGTCCTTTGCCAATTCACCTACATACCCAGCCCCCAGGGATGAGATTTTTAAAAGATGTTATTTAACTGTAAGTGTTAATATGATATCTGTGCCCCTGATGAGCTATCATTTACCCCTCTAGAGTAAATGCCTATCCCAATGGAAGCCTCACTACTAATTCAACTAAGATTGCTTGTTTATATGAGTTTTTATGCTTAACTCTTTTAATTTGGCTTTTTTTTTAGTGAAATCTTGATTTCTACTTGAAACGACTTGTAAATTTGAATGTTAATTTAGAGCATATTTCCCATAACCATCTAGCAGTTAAGTGTGGAGAAAAAGTCATGCTTGGATCACCTTAAGTTTCATTGTCGTGAACTAGAGAGCATGTGTATGTACCTTTGACGACATTAGGCGTTTGCACTTAAAATCTTCAATTCCAATACCCGTCAGCCTTCAACCTTTCTATAGATCTGTATTGTTATCTAGAGTTAGAGCTAATAGATAGTTGCTGGCATAGGTCCTTGGTTGGGCAGGTCAAATGGGACCAGATGCCATAGCCCTTACCATTGATTTGGATAAAAGATAAGTACTCAGTATGTTAATTCTTTCAAAGGAAAAACATTTTTAGACAGGAGTCTTCTGTGTAGCTGAGGCTGTCCTAGAACTTGCTACTCTCTTCTGCCTCCATATTTTGAGGTTATGATAAGCATATAGCACTATGCTTGGCTCAAAAGGTTTTGTTTCTTTTGTTTTTGAAACAGGGTCTTATGTAGCCCAAGTTGGTCTTAATAAACTTTGAACTCCTAATGTTCCTATCTCTGTTTCCCCGCTGCTGAGATTACAGAGATTGTATGAGCAGACCTGGTGTACTGGGGAGCTAATCCAGGGCTTACATGCGAGGCAAACACTCTACAAACTGAACTATGTCCCATAAATGTGTATGTATATGCTTGTGGTGGAACAATAATAGATTCCACCTTTTGTAGCCAATAGATTGGTCTCTTTTCAAAAAGGTTTTATCTTAGGCCAGCCAGTGGTAGTGCATGCCTTTAATTGGGAGGCAGAGGCAGGTGGATCGCTGTGAGTTCAAGGCCAGCCTGGTCTAAAGAGTGAGTTCCAGGACAGCCTAGGCAACACAGAGAGGCCTTGTCTAAAAAACAGGGGGGGGTCATTTTGTATAGTTCCAGAGAAGCAGAAGAGCAGGTGTTGGGATAATGTAACTCAGGTCCTCTGCAAGAGCAGTATGCACTTTTAACCTCTGAGCCACCTCTCCAGCCTCAAGATTATTCTAGATAAAGCTTTTTTAAAAGCTATCTACCTATTTTATATTTAAATTGTGTGTTTCTTTTTCTCCCTTTGGTATTTGGTTTACTTAGCTCAGGCTGACTCTTGATCCTCCCGCCTTCCCAAGTGCTGGGATTCTAGGCTTGCATCATGATGCCCATCTGTGTGTTTCACTACACTGCAGTATGCAAATGTAAAAACTATTTGAATTTATAACCTATGAAATTTATGTCTCTGGCAAAAATAAAGCCATCTTTCCATAATTGTAGAATTTTGTGTTTGAAGCAAGAAAGAACTTTGGAAGTCATTTAGCACATCTACTTGTCAGCTAAAACCTATTTAAATTATTTAATTACGTTTTTATTAAGAGAGAGAGTGTGTATGTGCACCACAGTACTCATGTGGAAGTCAGAGGACAACTTTCATGAGTCAGTAGTGTTCTACAAATAGGTCTCAGGGATCCAATTCAGGTTATCAGCCTCAGTGGCAAGCACTTTTCCCCACTGAGCCATCTTGCTGGCACGAAGACCGTGGGCTTCAGATTGACCTTGAATTCACTCTAGGTTTTTATTTTATTTTAGACAGGGTATCAGTATGTATCTTGACTGGCATGAAACGCAAGATATCCCTGCCTCCGTGTTCTCAGTACTGGGATTTAAAGCTTACTAAATTTCTTGAAGTACATGGCACTTTCCAACTGACCAAATATATGTCTAAAAAACTGCATTATTATACTTTGAAAATAATTTAGCAATACTTTGACAAAAGTGAACTATATAGAGCCCTCTGTTGATTGTCTAGTAGAGAATATGGACATTAAGCAAATGTTCATATTCCATTTGCAGTAGAGCAAAAAGTGTTTGATGGCAAAGTGTCCCTACTTATCTACCTTCCAACCAGCTTGTCACAACTTAGTGGACTTAAGTTGTGACTCCTGTTGGGGCTGTGAGTGTAGCATGCTAGACTTCCTGAATTCTATTACACAAACAAACCGAGCATTCTGGTTTTGTGGTTTTTACCATGATTGTTTAATGTTACTCTTCTTTCTTGACCTGATATAGCTATGTAGATCAAGCTGACTGTAAAGTTGCAGTAATCCTGCCTATGGCTTCAAATTGCTGAGATTACCAGAGTGTACCACTCCCAGCTACATAATTTCTCTCTTTTTTCCAAGTTAAATTTTATGTATTTTATGTGTGTGTAGGGTTTTTTTTGCCTGCATGTCTGCTCACAATGTGTGTGTAGTGTCCAAAGAGACCAAAAGAGGGCGACAGATACTCTGGAACTGGAGTTTGTGAGCCACCATGTGGGTGCTGGGAATTGAATCTGGGTCCTGGGTGCTGGGAGTTGAATCTCGGTCCTGGAAGAGCAACCAGTGCTCATAACCACTGAGCCATCTTTCCAGCCCTGAGGTTGCTTTATTTTTTATTTATTTTGTTTGTTTGTTTGGTCCCCCCCCCCCCAGACAGGATTTCTCTGCGTAACAGAGCCCTGGCTGTCCTGGACTCCCTTTGTAGACAGGCTGGCCTCGGACTCACAGAGACCTGCCTAACAGGAGTGCACTGCCACTCCCGGTTTAGGTTCCCTTTTTTTTTTTTTTAGGATTTTATGTAAGTACAGTCATAGTGTCTCTTTGGCCTCTTTCACTCAGTGTAATTATTTTGAAATTTGTGTCATAAGAAATAGTTGGTTTCTTGGTATGGATATACTATCATTTTAATATTTATTCAGCTGTTGATAAATATTTGGGTGTTTCTAAATTGTGAATATTTCAAATTGAACTGCTGTGAGCATTCTGGGTTGTTGGTGTGGACAAATGCTTTTTCCTTCCTTGGGTGTGACAGCTGGATCCCTTGACAGGGTGTATCACTTCATACTCCCACCAACAGTGTTTATTGTCTGTCTTTTAGCTCCTGCTAGACCCTGCAATGATTACTTTTTAAGCTGTCATTACTCTAAAATTAGTGGTAGCTTGAAGCTCTACTTCACTGAAGCTCTAATTTGCATTTCCCTTTTAACTTATGTTTAGTAGGTTTTTCTTGTGCTTATTTTTGCAATCTTTATCTGATCCGCCGTCTGCTCAGATCTTTGGCATTTTGTTTGTTTGTTTGTTTATTATGTATACAGAGTTCTGCCTGGATGTATGCCTGCAGGCCAAGAGGGCACCAGATGGTTATGAGCCACCATGTGGTTGCTGGGAATTGAACTCAGGACCTACGGAAAAGCAGCCAGTGCTCTAAGCCTCTGAGCCATGTCTCCAGCCCTGTCTTTGGCATTTTAAAAGATGAGGTTTTTTCATATTATTGAGATTTGAGAAAAGTATGTGTTTCTTCGTTAGACGTGTTTGCAAAGATTTTATTCTTTTGCTTCTTTGACAGTTAATTCAAAGAACATAGACTCTTAATTTTGTTTAAATTCAATTTTTCCACTTTTCCTTTGGGTTGTATTTTTTTTTTTTTTTTTGGTTTTTCGAGACAGGGTTTCTCTCTGTAACCCTGGCTGTCCTGGACTCACTTTGTAGACCAGGCTGGCCTCGAACTCACAGAGATCCGCCTGCCTCTGCCTCCCAAGTGCTGGGATTAAAGGCGTGAGCCACCACCGCCCGGCTTGGGTTGTATTTTTAATCATGTCTAAAGAAATCCTCTCACCGTAAGAACATTAAGATAACCGTCTGTGCTGGGCATAGTGGTGTACGCCTTTAATCCCAGCACTTGGGAGGCAGACAAAAGCAGATCTCTGTGAGTTCGAGGCCAGCCTGGTCTACATAGTGAGTCCAGAACACCCAGGGCTATTACACAGAGAAACCTTGTCTTGAAAAAATAAAAACAAAGCAAAACAAAAAAAAGATAACCTCCCATAAGTCAGGTGTGGTGGTGCACACCTTTAATCCCCGCACTCAGGAGGCAGAGGCAAGGCGGATCTCTGTGAGTTCGAGGCCAGCTTGGTTTACAAAGTGAGTCCAAGACAGCCAAGGCTTGTTACACAGAAACCCTATCTCAAAAAAAACAAACAAAGGGATAACCTTCTGTGATTTCCTCTAGAGATTTTATAGTTCAAGGTTTTAAAATTCAGGTATGTGGTCCCTGAATTTTATATTTATATTTAGTGTAAGGCATAGGCAGACATTACTTTTGCAAAGATTGAGATTCCCTTTCCATTGAACTTGGTATGTGCCATGTGAGAGTCAGTAGTCATGTAGGGGCTGCATTTCTGGGTTCTGTATTACCCTGTTTGCTTTGCTGGTCAATAACACACTTGTTTGTTTGAGACAGGGTTTCTCTGTAGTCTGGACTCGCCCTGTAGACCAGGCTGGTCTCAAACTCTCAGAAATCCCCCTGCCTCTGCCTCCGGAGTGCTGGGATTAAAGGTGTGCGCCACCACACCTGACTTATGGGAGGTTATCCTTTTGTTTTGCTTTGGATATACTTGCATATAGCAAAATACATGGATATACTTGCATATAGCAAAGTACATGGATATACTTGCAT
>CAJQZJ010001750.1:4567268-4704017 GCA_907164525.1 Lophiomys imhausi | reverse complement strand
TACATGGATATACTTGCATATAGCAAAGTACATGGATATACTTGCATATAGCAAAGTACATGGATATACTTGCATATAGCAAAATACATGGATATACTTGCTTATAGCAAAATACATGGATATACTTGCATATAGCAAAATACATGGATATACTTGCCACTAGAGAGCTGCAGGCATAAAAGCTTGTTATACTACGTATTTCACCCAACTTTTAAAAAGGTTGTACAGTCTCTGGTATGAACTGAGTTTTAAAAAATGAGTAAAAACGTCAACTTTTAATTGCTCCATAGAGGCCCAGTTCAGTCCTCAGCACTGCCAAACAAACAAACAAAAAAGAATCCTAGAGGGGTTGTCTTAAAGAAGATGGGCTTGGGCTGGAGAGATAGCTCAGTGGTTAAGATGGGGCAGAGCTCAGCTTCCAAACAGCCAAAAGGCATGTCTTCCTCTCATATCCAGTTAGGGTTATAATACTATCATCATGTATGGCAAATCTCCAATTTAAATTCACTTTAGGGGCTAGAATTCTAACTTAATTGATGAGTACTTGCTGAGCATGCAGGAAACCTTGGGTTCTATTCCCAGAATCCATTAACCTGACTGAGTGGCACAAATTTGTAATCCCAACACTTGGAAGATGGAGACAGGAAGGTCATACATTTAAAATCATTGCCAAGGCCAATGTGGTATATGTGAGGCCCAGTCTAAAAAAGAAAAACTCATTGCAGCAATGTTCAAATATTATAGATTAGTCTTTTTAGTAATAATGACTCACTAAAGTGGAACTTAATTTTTATGTGTATGAGTGTTTTGCCTGCCTGTATACATGTGTACTATGTACATGCTTGGTGGCTGCAGTGGTCAGAAAAAATCATTAGATCCCCAGGAACTGCAGTTACAGGTGGTTGTGAACTACTATGTGGCTGCTGGGATCTGAATCCATATCTTCTACAAGGGCAGCACTGAGCCATCTCTCCAGCCCCTTTTTTAAACTTAAAAAGATGTATTTCTTTTATTTTAGGTGTATGAGGGTTTGCCTACATATATGTATGTGCATCTTTTTTGTTGTTGTTTGTGTATCCCTGGCTGTCTTGGACTCACTTTGTAGACCAGGCTGGTCTTGAACTCACAGAGATCCGCCTGCCTCTGCCTCCCGAGTGCTGGGATTAAAGGCGTGCGCCACCACGCCCGGCATGTATGTGCATTTTATACATGCCTGGTACCCTTGAAGATGTCCTGGAATTGGAGTAGATGGTTGTGTACTACCATGTGGGTGGAGGAAATCAAACCCAGGTCCTCTGTGATAGCAGAAAATGCCCTTAACCATTTAGCCTCTTTCCAGCCTTAGTTGACTTCTTTTAGATTAATTGCAGTAAAATGTTTATGATGGGCTGAAGAGATGGCTCAGCGGTTAAGAGCACTAACTGTTCTTCCAAAGGACCCGGGTTCAAATCCCAGCACCCACATGGCATTTCACAGCTGTCTGTAATTGCTGGGTGTGGTGGCTCATGCCTTTAATCCCAGCACTTGGGAGGCAGAAGCAGGCGGATCTCTGTGAGTTTAAGGCCAGCCTGGTCTACAGAGTGAGTCCAGGACAGTCAAGGATACACAGAGAAACCCTGTCTCAAAAAAAAAAAAAAAAAACTAAAAAAAAATGTTTATGGCATAAGTTACTTAACATGAGGTGGGTCTTGCTGTGTTCCCACATCTGGCCTCAAATTCTTGAGTTCAAGCTATCTTTTCTGTTTTAGCTTCCTCTGTATGTTCAGTCTGCACACTTGGATCCAGTTAACTACAGCAGTACATTCATTTACAGTACTATATGACAGAAAACTTGTTCATCTTCCCTAATGAAACAGCTCATTAAACACTTAAGTCTTCTATTCTCTCTTTTCTTCGTTCTATGAATTTGCTGTAATGTGTACCTTTTTTTTTTTTTTTTTTTTTTTTTACAAGAGGCTCTACATAGGCCTGGCTGTCTTTGAATTCACTATGTAAACCAGACTAGCCTGAAATCACAGAGATCCTACTTCTGCTTCCAAGTGCTGGAATTAAATGCATGTGCCATCAAACCTGCCCCCCCCCATTTTAAAAAATATTATGTATGTGTGTGCGTGTACGTGAGTGTATGAGTGCCACAGCATTGTGTATGCATGTAAAAGCCAGGACAACTTGTGGGGGTCTGTTCTGTCCTAGCATGTGGATCCTAGGGCTTGAACTCAGGTCTCCCAGATGTGTCAACGGCTGGCAGCCTCTGAGCTATCTCAGCCGCCCCCAGGTTCACCCTTTTGCATGTGGGGTTTGTTTCCTAGGACTAGTTAATGTAATGGAAAGTTCTTTTTCGTGTTGAAGGTCTTGTTACAGCTTTTGGACATTACTTCACCATGTATAGAAGGGATTGTCTCTAGGCTATGTTGGATTTCATTGGTCCCTGTCTTTTACTGATAACAATTCAAAAATTTAAGTTACAGTATTAAAAATGTACAAAATTCAGCCAACATGGTGGTGAAAAAATTGTTAGTTTGGCGTGGTGCCACAAGCCTGTCTCATCAATTCAGAGGCCGAGAGGTTAGTAGGATCAGGAATTCAAGGCCAGTCTCTACAACATTGAAACTGAGGCCAGCCTAGACCACACCACACCCTGCCTCAAAAAATAAAGAACAAACAGCAAAAATACAATGAAAAGGATTGTAAACTGAATAAGCAAGATACTGTATTTCTCCATTAAACTGATCTTATATCCATGCAAAAAAAAAACATACCTCTTACCTCAAAAGGAGTAAGATAGTTTGTTCTAGAGCCAAATATCAATGACAGTGGTCTGGAAACAACAATTCAGGCCGCCCTGAATACTGTGTTCCATTGTAGAGGTGGTTACATGAGATTTTATTAGTTACAGAACAAAGAAAGACATTTATCAAATTTTGCTGAGGGCCTCAGGTTCTAGCAAAGTGTGTGTGGGTGGGTGGGTGGGGGGTGGGTTGTTGTTACGGGTATTAAATGCTGTTTGACATTCTTAGCTCTTGGTGGAAGCTAGTGGTTTCCCAAGAATACATTTTAAAGGTTTTGATAATCATAGGGATGTTAGGTCAGACAGACATTAGGATGGGCAATGAATACCTTTAAAAAGGACTACAAATAACCCAAGGAAATTTGTCTCTGATCTTCCATAGTTCAGGCATTTGGCTTGTAGAGTCTTTGACACAGATGTGACTACTCCCTTTCCCCCCAACTTAAGTTTATACTTTAAAAATTGTATTTAAAATTTGATATCTAATATAGCTTTTCAGTGTGCCACTGTCTTATATTGATAATAGGAATGTAAATTGGGATTGATTTTCTGGAGCAGAATCCAATATTATGTAAAGCCTTAGAAGTTATGGAGCCAGAAATTGTATTTATTTTTTTTTTGTTTTGTTTTGTTTTGGTTTGGTTTGGTTTTTCGAGACAGGGTTTCTCTGTTTAACAGCTCTGGCTGTCCTGGACTCGCTTTGTAGACCAGGCTGGCCTCGAACTCGCAAAGATCTGCCTGCCTCTGCCTCCCAAGTGCTGGGATTAAAGGCGTGCGCCACCACCACCCGGCTTAGAAATTGTATTTATAATTCATTCTAAGGAAATAGTTATGGGGATAGTTTAAAACCTGCGGTCACTAAACAAACAAAAAAAAAAAGATAGGAATGTGGGAAAAGTCATAACAGTGGTGGGAGTTGAGTGTAGTGAAGAGAGTACCTCATGTAATTTATGAAAGTGTCAAAGAACAAGGTAAGTCAATAAGATTGTCATGAATAGAACTAAAACTTTAGACATAGGACAATTTATCTTAATTTTATATATAATACTGCATAGTTAAGAGACCAGGGCAAGACATGGTCCTAGACACCTATAATTCCAGTATTTAAGAGAGTGAAGCAGAGAGAATGTGAATTCAAGGCCAGCCTGGGCCACACTGTGAGTCCCAGGGCCGGCCTTGGTTACATGGTGATAGCCTGCCTCAAAAAGTCAAAACAAAAGTCAGAAACTATGATGTCCCTAAATCCACAGTGCAGCTGGGGATGTACTCAATGGGAAGAGGGCTTGCCCAGCATGCCTGACTAAGGAGGATCACCCAGCAGAAATAAAAATGAAGGCAAAGGAAGGCCCTACAGTAAATGTAGAGACATAACTTCGGCATAAAATGCTTCACTTTACACATTGAAGAAACTCTCAAACTTGCCTGTTAACAGTGATCTGTTCCTGGGACATGTTTTTATGCATTATGGAAATTTTGCATATTTAAAGATATACTACTATTATGGCAAAAGCAAGAGGCATTTTAAAACTGAACATGAGATGAAGCTAGAAAGAGTATTTATGACCCATGACAGGATCTATATCTAAATAATCTAGAGAGGTGGAGATAGTGGACTGATGACATCCATCGAAATGTAATCAGTGTGGATGAAGAAGGTAGATGGATGGGTGACAGGTAGGCCAGAGTTCTGAACTCAGAGCTGCTGTAACTAATGTGCAGACTATGTGCTGGGCACAGCAGCAGCGTAGGTTCTAGACTTTAATTTATTCTAGTTACCTCCTGAGTTTGAGCAGCCAGCTGTTGTCTTCCCATTTAGGTGCATGTCAGCCTGCTTAGTCCTCATTGCTAACTGGTGTGTAAGTCTTTTTTTTTTTTTTTTTTTTTTTTTTGGTTTTTCGAGACAGGGTTTCTCGAGACAGGGTTTCTCGGTGTAGCCCTGGCTGTCCTGGACTCACTTTGTAGACCAGGCTGGCCTCGAACTCACAGAGATCCGCCTGCCTATGCCACCCGAGTGATGGGATTAAAGGCGTGCGCCACCACCGCCCGGCTTGTAAGTCTTAGTTCTAATCGTCTCAGAAGTCCTATCTCCTTACCTTTGCATTTTAAACGTTGCCTTCTGCTTCAGGGATGAGATTTAATTGCTGACTCCCCCTGGAAGCTTACTCTTTACATTATAATGACTTCGCTCAGATTTATAATTTTATTTTATTTATTTGTTGCAAAATAGGATTTCTCTGTGTGGCCCTAGCTGTTCCTGGAACTTGCTCTGTAGACCAGACTGGCCCCAAACTCAGCGATGTTCCTGCCTCTGCCTCTCGAGTGCTGGGATTAAAGTCATGCATCACCACCTGGCTAAATTTAGAATTTTATGTATTTCATGAGTTGAGAAAATTAAATCAGAACAAGATATCTCATGTGTGTGCAAAATTTAAAATAATACATACTCTTCTCTAAAAACAAAGACATCGTATTGCCCTAGAATGTTCAGCTTTCATGGTCGGTAGCTATCTTTTCAGTTTTGTAATGAACCACCAGCACTTGTGGTTGTTTTGTTTGCTTTGGGGGGGGGGTCGTCTTCTGCTGATTGAGGAGGACCTTGTCCTAACCTTCTGTCAGCACCTCTGAAGTGTTGGGATGACGGGCCTGCAAACCATGTCCATCTTCTGGTGGTGCTGGGATCAAACCTAGAACTGTGTGCATGCTACACATACATTCTACCTAAACTGACACAGAATTAATTACAAAGTAGCAAATGTCACTCAGCAGTGTTGCAGGAAACTTGCAGAAGCAGTGACTTTAGAATGGGAAATGAGTGTGGTAAACTCAGGAAGAAGGCCAAATGACCACCACACTGCAGTGACTGCAGATACTAAAGGTAGTTAGTTCATTGAAAGAAAAGGCAGACTTTGGAAATAAACACATTTAGTACAATAGTAGTAAGTTGTGTATTCTGAGATGACATCAAGAACAGTATAAAGCATGTACTTTGCAGCGAGGTGATCAGGTCACCTGTTCCGCATTTACCGGTGGACGCCTTAAGGCATCAAATCTGCTTTCCTGTTTAAAAAACTAAAGGTCAGAATGTAGATCAGGAGGATGGAAGGGCAAGAAGTCTTTTTTTTTTTTTTTTTTAGTCAGCTGTAGGGCTGAATGTAGTTCAGTTTGTAAAGTTCTGGTTTGTCCTCTACCCAGTAGCACATAAAACAGTTTTATAATCCCAGTGTTTAGAAGGTGGAAGGAAGCAAGTGGATCAGAAATTCAAAGTCTCCCTGCCTAAATGGGAAGTTTGAGACTGGCTAGAGACTCTATTTTTTACCCTTTTTTTTTATGATGTAGCCTGTGTGGAAAGTGTGAATTGGTGCAAGAGTTGCAGTTTTAATTAAGCACTTCCTCATTGTCAGCAACCAGCTATAGCTAGTGCCTACTGTTCTTGAAGCTCTTGGTTCATCTCCACCAAACACATATGGGGCTGGGGACAGCTTCTAGCCAGGGTCTAGCATGCTTGAAAATATTTAAACTTAGGAGTCAAAAAGAGCCTGCTGTGCATCTAAACTATGTCTGTACCCTACCTATTGCTTCTAGGCTCGGAACTTGTACATCAAGTTACTTTGCTAGATACTGTTCACAAGTTACACACATCATTAGGCATCTGTGTATCCAAACATGGAAAGGTATAGTAAAAATAATAGGCAACAGAAAATTTTCTGCTCCATTTTTTAAAACTATTAGCCAATTTTATTCAAATCAGGACTGTCCAACAAAAATACTGTGTGAAGCTGGGCGTGGTGGCGCATGCCTTTAATCCCAACGCTCAGGAGGCAGGCAAATCTGTGAGTTCAAGGCCAGTCTGGTCTACAAAGAGAGTCCAGAACAGTCAGGGCTACACAGAGAAACCCTGTCTCAAAAACTAAAAAAAAAAAAAATTTAAAAATACTGTGTTAATTATTCATGGTCTGAATTCTGGAGTGTATGAACAAATTATGGTATACATTAAAGCCACAAAACATTTGTTTTATAAGTACAGAGGCAGTGGGCTAATGAATAGCTTTTTCAAGATAAAACTACAAGGGCCCTGGAGAGATAGCCCGTTGGTTAAAAGTACTTGCCACTCTGGCACAGGATCTCTTGGTTTATTTCCTAGCACCTGCCTGGTGACTCAGCAGCCACTTGTAACTCCAGTTCTAGGGGATCTGAAGCCCTTTTCTGACTTCCAAGGATACTGAGCATGCACATGATACACACACACACACACACACACACACACACAGGATTTTTGCAACAGGGTGTCTACGTAGATCAGGCTGGCCTTGAAATCATAGATCTACCTGTCTCTGTCTCCGAAGTGCTGAGAATAAAGTCATGAGCCACCACGTTCAAAAAAAATGTTTTTTAAATTAAGGATAAGCTAGTAAGGATATGCATGTTCCTTTCTTCCTGATCTTAGCACAGATTGTTTTTGTTCTGGGGTTCTGCATTTTGAGATTCTTCAAATAATTTGTATACTCTATCCTGGTGATGTTTTGTTGTTTGTATCTTTTCTTGTTTTAAAAATTGCATTTTAAAAAATTTTATGTTTAAGGCTATTAAGTCTGCGTGTGAGTTTGTGTCTGATACCTGCAAGGTAAGAAGAGGTCATCAGATTCCTTGGGTGTGGAGTTAGATGTCATGTGGGTACTGAGGATTGAACTCGGGTCCTCCAGAATAGCCACCAGTGCTCTTAATGTAGTTGAGGAACCTCTCCAACACCTTCTTTTAAATATCACCCATTTTTAAAATATATTTATTATGATTGTTTTTACTTATGTGAATCTGTAAGTCTATTCATGTGTATGTAAATGAGTGCCAGTGTCCATAAAGACCCAAAGAGGGTGCTGGAGTTTTAAAGGCAGTTGTGACCTGCTCAAGGGGTGGGGGTGCTACGAGTTGAACTCGCGTCCTCAGCAAGAGCAGTATGTACGACCTGGTGTGGTGACACACACCTTCAATCCCAGCACTCACAAGAGGCAGGTAGAACTCTGAGTTTGAGGCCAGCCTGGTCTACAGAGCAAGTTCCATGACAGCCGGGGCTATGTAACAGAGATTCTGTCTCAAAGCAAACAACAAAGAGCGGTATGTTCTCTTACTGGGCTCTTAATGTGACTGAGCCATCTCTGTAGATCTAACATCACCCCTTGTAGACCAAAAATCATTGTCATGTGATTCAGGACTGAAATAAGGTGAAATTCTTTAATAAAGTGCCTGTTCCGTACTATATACCCAATAAATATAACATTTTTGTGAGAAAATTAGTACTAAAATTGGAATGTATCCCTTTCATAAAATGTGACCATCCTGAAATTATTCCCTCTTTATAGTTTCACAGAATAAAATATAAAGATGACAAAAAATAGCCTACAATTCTATTACCTTTGCAGCCTAACTATGTTGGCATTATTTAGTCCAGCTGTTTGTGGTCTTTTCCTAAGCATTGATTCTTTAATGTACAAATAATGTTGCAGCCGGGTGTGGTGGCGCACGCCTTTAATCCCAGCACTTGGGAGGCAGAGGCAGGCGGATCACTGTGAGTTCAAGGCCAGCCTGGTCTACAAAGTGAGTCCAGGACAGCCAGGGCTGTTACACAGAGAAACCCTGTCTCGAAAAACCAAAAAAAAAAAAACAAATAATGTTGCAATTGTAGCACACTCGAGAACTAGAGCGTATTGGGATCTGCAGAAGGGAAGGAAGTATTGTAGCAATTCAGATAAGAATCTTGGGGACTTGGAATAAGTCACTGGCTATAGAGATGGTGGGGAACTGAGTTATTTTCTCATCTAGGATCAGCAAACTTTGGTGTGATGGTTTCAAAATTATTTTTTGTTTTGGTTCCTGGAAGGAGGCAAAGGGAATAAAAGGAAAGGGGTACATTTTCTGGGCGGGATGCTTAGTACATGTTTATGACTTGAATAGACCACCTAGATGAAAATATAAAATAGGGATTTGAAATACATAGCAAGAGCTTGAGGTAGTATTTTGGTGTTGATCTGCCTGGAACTTGAATTAAGAGCACCCCGTAAGAGCATTTAAATAGTTAAACATGGCACCTAAATAGTGTAGTACTCTTTCAAACAAGCATGTCTGGTTTCCTTATTTGTGGAATAAATGAGTTTGCGGAATCACAAATTTTATTAATCTGATCTCTGTAGAATGCCACCGAACTTGAAAGGCTCCTATGTGTCATTTGTTACTTAACCCCTTGCCAGCTTTGTTGGTGTCTTCTAGAATGAAAAAGAAAAAAAAAAGCAAAACTTTTTCTTAAATGCTTCTGATGAGATTTTGTTTATATGAGTTATTTATATTATTTGAGTACAATACATTCAGCCTAATATTGCATTAAAAAATGATAAAACTTTGGGAGTTTAGCTTAGTGATAGAGAATTTACTTACCAAGTACAAGGTACTTGGTTCAGTCTCCAACAGCACCCAATTAAATAAATGACTGAATAAATAAATAAAACAGTGAAGATTGTTTCAGGGATTCATGAAATGCTAAGCATGATCTTAATGGATATGTTAACAAGACCCCATTATTTAATTTGAACTAACATAAAGATTTCGAACTATAAAAATATAAATCAAGAGGTTTAGGAGATGCCTTAGCAGTTAAGAACATACACTGCTCTTTTAGTGGCCCTTAGTTGGTTTGCAGCATCCACATCGGACGGCTCACAAGAGACCCAGTGCTTTCTTCTGGCCTCCTCGGCCACCTGCACAAGTGCATATAACTAAACAAAAATAAAATGCTGAGCATAGTAGGACACACCTTTAATCCCAGGTTTCACAGGCAGAGGCTCTATGAATTTGAAGCCAACCAAGGCTACATGCTGAGACCTTGTGTCAAACAAAGTAAAACAAAATCAGCACAATGCAAACAATTCCCAAGTCTTGGATAGTTGAAAGTGAGCAACTCGGACTGTGGCCAGTAGCTTAGTTGGTAGAATGCCTATCTGACTTGCTTGATCCTCCAGCTCAGCAGCAACTGAGTGTGGTAGACATACCTGTAATCCCAGTACTCAAAGTCAAGGTCAGCTTGGGCTCCCTGAGACCCTGTTGAGGGGGTAATTTGATTAAATGATACATTCCTTTTCTGAAAACACAGAAGGACATTTAATTGGCCACTCAATGCACACAGACCACACCATCCAGTGTGTTGAGAGCATTTTTACTATATGCACTATGATGGTTTATCACATGTCATTAAAAAGTTTCTTTGAGGTGGTGACGTATGCCTTTAATCCCAGCACTGGGAAGGCAGAGGCAGGTGGATCTCTGTGAGTTCGAGGCCAGCCTGGTCTACAAAGTGAGTCCAGGACAGCCAGGGTTGTAACATAGAGAAACCTTGTCTTAACTCCACCCTCCAGAAAGTTTCTTTTGTTTTTACCCCCCCCCCCTGCAAGTTTCTGTGATTTGTTTTTTAACTTATAGTAAAGATCCTTTGTGGTGGTTCTTTTTGTTTTGAGGTAGACTGTCATGTAGCCGAGGCTGACCTCAGACTGTAGTCAAAGATCACCTTTAGGGGCTTAAGAGATGGCTCACTGGCTGCTCTTCTAAAGGATCTGGGTTCAATTCCCAGAACCTACATGATAGCTCACAACTGTCTGTTATTCCAGTTCCAGGGGATCCAACACCCTCATACAAATATACATCTAGGCAAAACACCAATGTACATAAAATAAAAATAAATTATTAAAAAAAGATCACCTTTAAACTTTTGACTCTTGTGCTAAAACTCCCAAGTCCTGGCATTCCAGGTATGCAGCACACCCAGCTCAGAAAGGGATCTTTTTTTTTTTTTTTTTGGTTTTTCGAGACAGGGTTTCTCTGAATCTCTGGCTGTCCTGGACTCACTTTGTAGACCAGGCTGGCCTCGAACTCACAAAGATCCGCCTGCCTCTGCCTCCCAAGTGCTGGGATTAAAAGCGTGCGCCACCACCGCCCGGCTCAGAAAGGGATCTTAATATGAACATGAACACTAAAAGTATAGAAAGTTGAAATCCTGCATTGTTACTGTATTTTTTTTTATTGCATGTGTATTTGAGGGGGGAGTACATGTGTAGTTTTTGGTTTTGGTTTTTTTTTTTTTTTTTGGTTTTTCGAGACAGGGTTTCTCTGTGTAACAGCTCTGGCTGTCCTGGTCTCACTTTTGTAGACCAGGATGGCCTCGAACTCACAGAGATCCGCCTGCCTCTGCCTCCCAAGTGCTGGAATTAAAGGCATGCGCCACCACCGCCCAGCTACATGTGTAGTTTTGACACATGTGTGGAAATAGAAGACACCTTCACTTTGTAGGTCCCAAGGGTTGAACTCAGGTCATCAGGTTTGGTGGCCAGTGTCATTAACTCAGCCCTATTTTTAGTTCTTTAGACAGAAAATTCCAAAACAATAGTTAGAATTTTTATGGAAATTATTCTAGAGTTAAAACTTCAGATCACAAAGAATTCTCTGGTAATCAAGCTGCCTTCTGAAAATAGATTATAGGAGTAGCCCTAACTGAAAGCCTAACTTATTAGGAGCTCCACAGACCTGTTAGAATGTGTCCTCTAGAGGGGAAATGGTTTCTGCCTATGTGTTGCTATGATGCATAAAGTTACTTCAGGTTTGTTGTCATTTTTGTTTTTGAGGCAAGGTCTCTTTTTTTAGATTTTTAAAAAAGATTCATTTATTTATTTAATGTATATGAGTCCTCTATCTGCATATACACCTGCAGCCAGAAGAGGGCACCAGATCACATTGTGGATGGTTGTGAGCCACCATGTGGTTGCTGGGAATTGAACTCAAGACCTTTAGAAGAGCAACTAGTGCTCTTAACCACTGAGCCATCTTTCCAGCCCAAGGCAAGATCTCTTAATGTAGTCCTGACTGTCATGAAGCTCATTATATAGGCTCTCCTCAAACTCATCAAGATCCTCTGTCTCTGCCTCCTCCTTCCAAGGCTGGGATTAAAGGCACATACCTCTATGCCCACCTTCACATCTGGTTCTTGGTGTCTTTTCAGGGAATTGAAATAAAGGCTCGCGTAGACTCTTAGAGTAAGCAAGAACACTTCATTCAAAAGCAAGTTTCTATAGCTCAGAATTTGCCTGTCAAGAGTGACAGTGGGCCACATGAGTGAGAGAGTACTGCTCCTACTTATTTCCTGGGGCTTATAAGGTGGGAAGGAGGGACTGATTGCTAAGGGTCATAATTTGGATTCTCTGTTTTGTTTGACAGACTTAAGTTTTCCCTTCTGATGATATCTCTGATTTTAATTATATGTAGCCTTTATGCATAGGCATAAGATGATAAACAGGAAATTCTCTCTAAAACTTTAACTCTGGACAGTTTACCTGGTTGTTCATACACCCAAAACCAACCTGTCTCTCCATCTTGGATATATCTGGGAGTATATTTGAGTAATAACTGTCTACAAAGGGGTAGGGGGAACTTACTCTGTTGTTAGGGGTAGGGTGTATATGTAGCAACTCTCCTCTCCTTTTCCTTTTCAATTTAATGCTGTATTAACCAAACTTGCTACTTGTAATTCTGTGTGTATAGGGAGACTCAGCTCAGGCATATTGTGGCTTAACTCCTTTGATTTCTTCCTATCAGAAGAACCGTTCTGCATTCTACAAATTCTGAAGGGATGATTCATGAGTTGGTGAATATAGAATCCTTTAAAACAAACCAGGGCCTAAACAGACAGTGTGTAAGCTTGTGTTAGGAAGGAAGGAAAAAATAGTACATTTGAAAGCAAAGATCCAATTTGTTTCATTTTTATTTGTAAAATTATTAAATATCTTTGTTTTTTAGACCTTACTGCAGTATGCAAGCAACAAGAATGCATCAGAACACATTGTGTATCTTCTGGAGGTATACCGCCTTGCTATCCAAAGCTTTGCCAGCGCACGTCCATTTTTAACTACTGAATGTGAAGATGTCCTCTTAGTGCTTGGCAGATTAGTCCTGTAAGTTAAGTGCTTGGGTTACTTAAGAATTAGTACTGTTGGTTGTGATGTTCGATTGGCTTCTCTTTACAGTGACACTATTTATACTGCAAAGTGCCAGCTACCAATTCCCTTTGCTCTGAGCCTTCACCCCTAAGTTCCCAGGAGATAAAGTCCAAGCGAAGCTCCAGTTAGAGTCTTCAGCCTCTTTTCTTACTCGGGCTTGTACTCTAAATACAGCCATTTTCCTTCTCTTTCCCTTAGGGATAGATTGTGTCAAACATTTCATTGTGACTGACCAAATGCCAGACAAAATCAGCTGACGAGAGAAGGGTTATTTTGGCTTAATTTCAAGGGTTTTAGTTTGTCATAAGAAGGAGCCCAGGCCAAGTAGAGCTATCCTCACCCTGAAGCAAGAAGCAGAGAGAGAATGCCCACAGCCTGGTCTTGCTCCCTCATCCTTCTTTAATCCATGTGGACCTCAGGCTTTAGACGGTACTGCTGACCTCTGCTGAAGTCTCCCCTGTAGTTAATTATTTGTGCAAATGCTCTCCCAGATCCACTCTGTCCATCTAGAATCTCAATCTAATCAAGTTGCAAGGTTTCACAGTAGCTTCTCCAAAGTATATGGTATTTCTTAAAGATAACCAGTTTCTAGAACCTGAATCTATGAGAATTAATTCTGATTGCCAACTTGATTATATCATTTGAACTAAAAATAATTTTACCTGCACAAAATATCAGTATAGTATACCCACTTAAATCGTTATTTAGCTGTTTTAGTATTATTTTGCCTAATAGACAAAATTACACCATAAACATATTGTTCATTTCATCAACAGCCATTCAGGTTTAGGCTGGTGTTGTCTCATTTATATCCTGCATTGTTGAGTGAGATACTTGTTAGTTAGGTAATCTGTTACTTTTGTCTAGCCCTACCTGTTTGTATTCTGTTCACCACAGCTGGATCTCTGGCATCATACTTTTGTGGAAGATTAGCATTCCCTATTTATCCCATTGTTCTTCTTATCAAGTCCCGCTCACTTGCCACTTGATATCAATGCCTACAGGCAAAGTGATATGCATTAAGATTTAGGAGAAGTGTTGCCGGATTAATATTTTTAGTTCTTTATTGACATTTTTGTGAATCTTTAAAATACTTTCCTCTTACTTCCCCTGTGCCTAGGTAGTGATTAGGGTAGAAAGAAACTTTTTTGCTTCATTTTTAGAAGTGAAGAAATCATTTTGCGGATCATTCTGCTTCCTCTGCAAGTGATAGGAGCTGATGTGGATGACTTCACTTCTCTTTATCACTGTGTTCAACTAAACTCATGATGTCCTGAGATCTTGTTTTTGGTCTATAAGTAGGAGTAACTTCCCTACTTCCTACACAAAATAACCTTGCTTGGAATACGACTTTTTTTGGAAGGCTCATATATTTCTAAAATGTATTAAAACAACAATGTAAACATAAATCATTGTAGTTTTTCTAATGCTTTTTTTAATACTTGGAAAACCAATCAAACAATTTAAAAGAGAAATTTAAACAGCATAAGTATTTAAAATAGTTTGTACAAGTATGAAATTCTTGCATAGTTTTTTCATGCTGTACTCTATTATTGCTGTAACCTCCTTATATACTTATACAGTTATTTGTATTATAGGAGTTGTTTTGAATTACTGCTTTCAGTGTCTGAAAATGAGCTGCCCTGTGAAATCTGGGTACCATTCCTTCAGTCTCTACAGGTGAGTCCATTTTATTTATTTATTTTTTTTAAATTTTTTTTATTTTTTTGGTTTTTCGAGACAGGGTTTCTCTGTGTAACAGCCCTGGCTGTCCTGGACTCGCTTTGTAGACCAGGCTGGCCTCGAACTCACAGAGATCCGCCTGCCTCTGCCTCCCAAGTGCTGGGACTAAAGGCGTGCGCCACCACCGCCCGGCTGTGAGTCCATTTTAATTCAGAGAAATTCTCTGCATAGTTGCCCAAACATATATTTAATTATTCTCAGGAAAGTAAACTTTGAAACTTAGAACAAAAGTAGGCTAATTACATATTTATATATTTATAATTATTAAAGTAAAATATTAAAATTGTCATAACATAATGCCTTGCCAATCAATATAAATCTCTAAATCAATCAAACTAGTTGTCATGGATTTATTCATACATCATACTCACAGGACACCTTGGGCTCTTACCTCCTTTTGTAAACCAGGCTGGCCTCAAACTCACAGAGATCCGACTGCCTCTTGACTCCCAGGCGCATGGATTAAAGGTGTTCACCACCACACTTGGCCCAGGGCTCTCAGCTTTCTAAGTGAGTGAGAGGATTAGAAAATGGGAAGTGTCATGCCCATCAGCAAGTGTCAAATAATCATTTAAGGGTAGAAACTGGGAAGATATTTTGAAGTACAGTTAGAACTAAGGGGATGGTTCACGCAGTAAAGCTCCTGCCTTGCAAGCATGAGGACCTGAGTTCGGATCCCCGGGACCATGAAAGAACCCAGGTGTGCTACAGTACAGGTCTGTAATTCCAGGGATGCTGAGATGGGAAAGAGAAAGAAGATCCCTAGAGCTCGTGTCTACCTGGCCTAGCCTACCTGGCAAAGCTCCAGGCCTCTTGAACAAAGAAAACTGGTAATACACTGGAGGAACAACACCAAGGTGTTGGCCTAAAAGTGCACACACCTGTATATATGTCATTTATTATTGATCACCAATTAAGGGTCACCACTCTGTGCTTTTATTTTAAATCTTTTATATTTATTAATCAAATAATGCCTGGGACGCTTTAATCCCAGCACCTGGGAGGTAGAGGCAGGTGGATCTCTTGAGTTCAAGGCCAGCCTGGTCTACATAGAGAATTCCAAGGCAACCAGGGCTACACAGAGAAATCTTGTCTCCAAAAAAAAAATCAAGTAAGCCTTACAACATGCAGATTATTTGAATCTCATTTACAAGAAAGCACACAAGCAGGAAAAGGTGGCCTTCCTGGAGTCACGCCCACCTTCAGATTGAGAATCCTTTACTAACTGCTTTATCCAGTAGCTTTCACCTGTTTCGTATGGACACAGATAAAGATTTGTATATTAAAAATCCACTTCAGAGTGCAGAAATTTATTTTCTCTGGGGTAAGTACTACAAAATGAAAGGATTGTAATGTTTTTCTCCTTCAGGGCAAGAAAATTCTTTGTCATATTCCTGGCCTATTTTAAACGTATAATGTGGTCCTGATTTCTCATATTTACAAATAGCCATTACAGTCATCTTTCATGGATAGCATGCTGATTTCTGCTTTTGTTTGGGATTTATTGGGGTTTTGCTTTTCTTTTCTTTTTTCTTTTTGAGCTGATCACACCATGTGGCTTAGCCAAAATCTAAGACCCAGACTGTCCTTGAACTCAATCTGTTGTAGCCCAGACAGGCCTCATCTTTGTGACAATCCTGCCCTGGCCTTCTGAGTGCTAAAATTACAGGCATACTCACCGCCCCCGATGGATGAGCATTCTACAAGGACAGATATACTTAATTCTTTTAGTGCTGTTAGTACTCCTTTCATGTTCTCCCTAGACAGCTTGTTTTCATAAAAAAGCTTCTTTATTTTCTTAGCATGTTTGCCTGAGTGAAGTAAGTGCCCCCTCCCCCAGTGTAAGTTTTTGATAGTTGTCAAATGGGCGGGATATATTGTTAAATCTGTGTTCAAAAAAATTAATGAAATAACATTACAGATAAATAAGAGTCCTGGGCCCTGTGGAAATCTGAAATATAAAAATAAGTTTTTCTCATTTTATGTGACAAATGGACAAAGTAAAACATGGCATTCTGGATACTTTTGGCAAAAATAAACTTTTTTTTGTATATCCGAAATAAGGACTTGCTATGTGTGTATCCTGGGCCAGCCTTGAACTTTTGATCTTTTCTCATTTCCCAAGTGCATTTTTGGTTTGTGTTTCATGCTCTATCCCTACCCAGAATAAGAATTTGTATCAGTGAAGGCCTCAGATGGCACCATGCACTGTTGACCACTGTGCAAGCCTCTCCATGCCTCCTCTGTTGTATATTAGAAAATATCTCACACCTTTAATCCTAGTGCTCGGGAGGCAGAGACAGGTGAACCTCTGTAAGTTCAAGGGCAACATAGGGATACACAGAGAAATCCTGTCTTGAAAAAAGAAAACAAACGTACATTCTAAGCAAGTTTTTGTTCTTGTTCTTGCTTTTAGTGCTGGAGGTTAAGCCTATGTAGCCTTGCTCATGGTATGTGAGCACCCTTGGTTTTTTTGAGACAAGGTTTCTCTGTGTAACGGCTCTGACTGTCCTGGACTTACTTTGTAGACCAGGCTGGCGAGGAACTCACAGAGATACACCTGCCTCTGCCTCCCAAGTGCTGAGATTAAAAGTGTTCACCACCACACCCAGCGTGTGAGCACTGTTATACTGAGCTGTATTTCCAGCCTGATAAGGACTTTTGTTGTTGTTCAAGGTGTTTAGTTGTTCTTTGAGATAGCATCTGTACAGGTCACCTGACTGGACTGAAACTTTAGCCCAGGCTGGCTTTGTGGCCATGCAGCTTGTTCTCTGGTTGGTTTTTATTACTCAAAGGCAGCCTCTTATTCTACATGTCAGTCTTTCCTTTTTAAAATTTTAAGTATTTAAATAATACATTACCAAGATTTTAAATAGTTGGACATCAGGGCTGGGGCTGACGCTCAGCAGTAGACTGCTTTCGTAGTGTGCATCCCCCCAGCCCCAATGTCATACATCAGTTATTGCCATACAGTAATTATTTTTGTTTGCAACAGTATGCTGCCTGTGTGAATACTGAACAGGCCATTGAAAGCTGTAGCAGTGGTCTTTAAAAAATTAAGTCTGCTACTTCCAAGGGCTGGCATCTTAATTACTAGGACATTTCATATATTCAACTCAGGTATAAATTGTGATAATTTTACATGAGGGAAGTTCATGAAAACATTTTAAATATGTTTTTTTTTTTTTTTTTCACGAGACAGGGTTTCTCTGTGTAGCCCTGGCCGTTCTGGACTCACTTTGTAGACCAGGCTGGCCTCGAACTCAAAAAGATCCGCCTGCCTCTGCCTCCCAAGTGCTGGGATTAAAGGCATGCGCCACCACCGCCCGGCTAAATACATGTTTTTACTTGGTTGGAAATATCCTAATAGAAAAGTACAAACATGGGCTGGAGAGATGACTCTGCATTTAAGAGCAGTGGCTGGTCTTTTAAAGGACTGGGGTTCAAATCCCAGCATCCACATGGCAGTTCACAGCTGTCTGTAATTGCTAGACTTGGTGGTTGCACACCTTTAATCCCACACTTGGGAGTAGAGGCAGGTGGATCTCTGAGTTCAAGGCCAGCCTGGTTTACACAGTGAGTTCCACGACAGCCAGAGATACACAGAGAAACACTGTCTCAAAAAAACAAAAGAAAAACAAAAAAATCACAAAAATTTGAGGTTAATTTCTCTCCCTCTTGAATAAGTCCTTTTCAGTTTATTATTTAACTACACTGAGAAGGCAAAGGTTTGTTATTAGCCTCTCTTCTAAATATTCTGCTTTTGTTTTAGGAGTCACATGATGCATTGTTGGAATTTGGGAATAATAATCTACAAATACTGGTTCATGTTACAAAAGAAGGAGTGTGGAAAAACCCTGTTCTCCTTAAAGTTCTGTCTCAACAGCCAGTAGAAACAGAGGAAGGTAAGTTGTGAAACTTCATTGACTGACCGGGTATGGTGGCCACCCCTTTAATCCCAGCACTTGGGAGGCAGAGGCAGGCGGATCTCTGTGTGTTCAAGGCCAGCCAGGGCTATTACACAGAGAAACCCTGTCTCAAAATCCAAAAAAAAGTGATAAGAGAGTCTGGAGATACAGCACAGTGGTAGAACTTTTTGCCTAGCATACCTTAAGTCCTGGGTTCAGTCCCCTCTCCCCCCCCTAAAAATTAAAATAAAAAGGTATAGAATTTGTTTAACTATAATGTATTGACTAGAATAGTTTTTTCTTTTAGAAATAACAGCAGCAGCCTGGGTGTAGTGGCTCATGCCTTTAATCCCAGCAGTTGAGAGGCAGAGGCAGGCAGATCTCTGTGAGTCTAGGCCAGTCTGGTCTACAAGGTGAGTCTAGGCAACCAAGGCTATTACATAGAGAAACCCTGTCTGGAAAAACTAAAAACAAACTAACCAAAAAAAAAGGGAAATAACAACAGTGATACTTAGAATGCTTGCTATGTGTTGAATATTTGTGTTCATAACCCATCTCATCTATAAGGAGATGAGAACTCACACATGCCTGAAGACCATGTAGTTAAAATTGTAGAGTTATGTTCACGCATATAAGACTTTAAAAATATTTGACTGCGGGTTACGGGTTGATAACCCTTACATTGCTGAGTTCATGGTGCTTAGTTCTATAGAAAATGCAGACGTTCAAATATTGTATCTGATCACAGATTAGTAGCAGAAGGTCACAGAGATAAATAATAGCCATTAATAGTGAACATTTATTCCATGCTTGCCTCTGTGCCATTTCTTATTTGTATCACTCCCCTTTTATGTACAATTCTATGATCCTCTCAACATAAATGAATTTTACTAACATTTTATAGATGAAAAGTTTGGGCTTCAGGATGGTCAGGCTGAATCCTCATATGGCATTTTGCCATCTAGTCTAGCCCCCTTTACATTACAAGCTAATTCTACGTTTACAGAGAAACCGTACACTAATAAGAGATGGAGGGTACTGTGCAGACTTAGCGGTGCTTAGGGCTTAAAGGGAACATTCTGGTTTTCACGTGTGTTGCCTACTGTGGGATTCACAAGCTACTCATAGCCTTGTAAGGCAGGTAGAGTCAGGATAAGAGGGAGACAGGGCAGTAATGAGAAGAGTTTTAAAGAGCTGAGAAGTCCGAGACAAGTAATTCAGTGGTTCCCTGAGGAAAAGAGTGGCATGGAAGAATGCTACATAGTTGTGTTTTTCGAATAATTGACATAACGTTACTGAAAACAAGAGAGTGAAGAACTGTTGATAGGGGGAGCTATGATAATGAGTTATTTTGTGGGTTTCAATGACTATGAGTCCAAAATGGAAATGCCTAAGGTAAATGTTTTCCAACTCCATCGCTTTTGACTTTGTCTCCTCCATTTTATACAATTTAAAACCAAAAGCATATGCTAAGATCCAAGCTCCACCTGCCTAAGTCTCTAGAGTTGGAGCCCTGCAGCAGTTAGAAGTAGATACAACTTCTAGAGAACAGTTTGACAAAATGGACCAGAATTATTGAACAAAAGCCTTTAACCTCGTAATCCCACTTCTTGGACTTTGTTTTCTATGCTCATTGGTGAAATGACCCATGTACAGCACAGCCTTGGGAATTGCATCATTATTGATGACTGCTAAAGATTGGAAACCACTTGTAAATGGATCAGTAGGGAATCGTTGATGAATTTAAAGTACATCCACATAGTGAGGTTCTGTTTGGTTAATAGCAATCATAAGGCAACTCTAAGAGATGGTGGTAGAATGAGTTATATCTTGTACTTAGTTGGTCAAAAAAGGGATCATTTATGGAAGGGTAGAGAAAAAGTTGGAAAGAATTGTTTGTTTCTGGGAGAGAAACTAGAACACTGATGTCAAAATAAGAGGGAGGGTTTTTTTTTTTTTTTCTTTTTCAAAAGTGAATCTTGCAGTCTGGCGAGATGGCTCCATGCTTAAGACTTTCCTCTCACAGAGGACGTAGGTTTGATTCCTCACACGCACATGGTGGCTCACTACACTCTGTAACTTTCATATATTTATGTGGTACACATTTAAGCACATAAACCTGAAAAATAAATAAATATAAAAGAATGTTGTGCCAGGCATGGTGATACACACCTTTAATTCTAGCACCCATGAGGTAGAGGCAGGTGTGTGCATTTCTTTGAGTACAAGGCCAGCTAGGTCTACATAGCAAGCTCTTGAGCTAAACAAAGCTGCATAGTAAAGCCCTGTCTCAAAAAACAAGCAAACAAAAAGCTTTGCCCTATATATAGTTCATGTAGGTTGTCCTGGAACTCTTAAGTCTTGTTTGGTTTCCCATGCTAGGACTACAGGCATGCACTACCAAACTGACTTGGAAAGTAGCTTTAGCTGTGTGTGTGTGTGTGTGTGTGTGTGTGTACACATTGTGCATGCAATAGACAGTGAGTTATCCTATTTTTTAAAGGATAATTTAAGGGCTGGAGAGATGGCTCAGAGGTTAAGATCACTGGCTGCTCTTTCAGAGATCCTGAGTTCAATTCCCAGCAACCACATGGTGGCTCATAACCATGTATAATGAGATCTGGTGCCCTCTTCTGGCCTTCAGGCATACATGCAGACAGAACACTGTATACCTATTAAATAAATAAAATCTTTTTTTTTTTTTTTTGGTTTTTCGAGACAGGGTTTCTCTGAATATCTCTGGCTGTCCTGGACTCGCTTTGTAGACCAGGCTGGCCTCGAACTCACAAAGATCCGCCTGCCTCTGCCTCCCAAGTGCTGGGATTAAAGGCGTGCGCCACCACCGCCCGGCAATAATAAAATCTTTTTTTAAAAAAGATTGTTTAAAAACCAGGGGGACTACTACAACGGAGGGGGATTTTTGTTAAAAATTAAAGTTCCAGGAAATGGTGATACTCACTTTAATCTCAACAAAGGCAAGTGGATCTCTTGAGTTCAAGGCCAAGATTGGTCTACATAGAGAGGTCCAGGCTAGCTAGGAATAAGGGAGACCCTGTATCAAAATTCTTAAAAAAAAAAAAAAAAAATTCCATCCTTTGGTTGAGGGACATCTGGGTTGTTTCCAGTTTCTGGCTATTACAAACAAACCTGCTATGAACATAGTTGAAGAAATAAATGTCTTTATGATTTGGTGACATGTTTGGGGTATATGCCCAGGAGTGTATAGGTGGGTCTTGAGGTAGAACCAAAGAATGGATAAAGAAATTGTGGTAGATCTACACTATGGAGTACTACTCCACAATCAGAAACAAGATATCATGAAATTTGCAGGCAAATGGATGGAACCAGAAAAGATCACCCTGAGTGAGCTAACGCAGACCCAGAAAGACACCCATGGTCTTTACTCACTCATAAGCAGACATTTTCCATTAAGTACAGGACAACCATGCTACAGTCCACAGACCCAAAGAGATTAAATAACAAGGAGGGCACAAGGGATGATCCATGAATCCTTCTAAGTAGGGGAAATAAAATGGACATTGGAAGGATGAAGAGAAGGATCCAGACAGGAACTCAACATAACTGTCACCTGAGAGGCTTTATCCAGCAGAAAATGGAAACAGATGCAGAGACCCACAGCCAAACATTAGGCGAAAATCAGGGAGTCTGAGGAATAGTCAGGGGACAAGTTGAGGGAGCTGGAAAGATCAAGGGCAGGCACCACAAGGAGACCCTCATAGCCAATTAACTGGGACGCAAGGGGACTCAAAGAGACTGAACCAAAAACCAAAGAACATGCATGGACCGGTCCTAGGCACACTACACATATGAAGCAGATGGGCTGCTTCGCCCTCAAGTGGATCCCCTAACAATTGGAACAGGGACTATCTCTGACTTGGACTAGGTTGCCTCCCTCTAAATCCTATTTTCCTAGCAGAACTGCCCTGTCTTGCTTCAATAGAAGGGGAGGCAGTTAGTCATGATGCGATTTGATATCCGAGAGTGGGTTGGTACCGGGTTGGGGGGGGGGGGGGGGGTAGGGGGGGGGGGGGGGGGGGTTGGGACTGGGAGGAGGGAGGGGGAATGGAATTGGAATGCAAAATAAATTAATAAAAAGCTAATTAAATAAAAAGAAATGAAAAAATTCCATCTTTAGACCTAGTGAGTCATAATCTGCATTTACATAAACTCCCCTGGATGTCTTAGGAGTCATTTTCAAGTCTGAGAAGCAATGCCCTAGATTAACCACCTAAGACAGTCTTTGAGCTTGCTTGAGTGCTGCAGCTGAACCTCTGTTCTTCAGTAATGTGTGTAATGGCACAGACTTATTGAGCACCTTTTCAAAATTGAGGACTTGGCTGAGCACCATGTGCTAGTGTTCTGAGCAGCATTTTCCAAAGTGTGTACTAAACCAGGGATTACAAGGGACTAATATTTGTAAAAGGGTTCTCTGGTCAAATCAGCTTGGGAAACTGCGCTAAATACACGTGAACAGTTTTATTCATTGCAGGACTGTTCAGAGATTTGACCAAGGAATCCTTTTTTTTTCTAGGACTATCTCTCAGGTCTTTTGGTCGGTGGAACACACTTTGAGAAATGCCTGGTTTAGAGGAAACAGCACCACTGGCTTTGGAATCCTTGGCAAGTTATCTAACTTCTATAATATTAATTTTTTCTAACCTTAATCTGTGGACATTACTTGCCTTGGTGGTGGTGTGAAGAATAAATAAGAGGTATATGAGAACATTTACCATAAAACTTGATACCTCATACATGTCCATTTGGTAGTAGGTAGAATTGGGTAGGTCACTTGCTTCATACTCTTGAATTTATACTTATGGCTGATTTTACTATGCTTTACTGTTCTTTATTGGACTTCAGAAAGTGAGAGGGGAGATGATGGAATAATTTTGAAATATTGACAGTTTCATCAAAAGATTTGGTGTTCAGAACAAGACTAATTGGTATGGAAATTGTTAGCTCTATTTTCCTCTTGCCTCTGTTAGAGGAATCTTGAGACTAGAATAAACACTCATTTATAGCAACTCAGGGTTTAGTGACAGCAAGCAAATTGGAGGTAGAGGCAGGAGAATCAAGAGTCAAAGGTCATCCTCAGCTGTATAGTGTGCTGGAGGCCAGCCTGAGCTCCACCAGTGTCAGAAGAAAAAAAGGCAAAGCAGAAAGATGAAAATGTCATCACCACTCTGGCATGTGGTATATTATCACACTATTGCATTTTTCCTTTTTTCTAGTTAACAAATTGATTGCACAAGAAGGACCTTCCTTTCTACAAATGCGAATCAAACATTTGTTGAAATCTAATTGCATCCCCCAAGCTACTGCTTTATCAAAACTGTGTGCAGAGTCTAAAGAACTCTCACAGGGGTCGTGTTTTCAGCAAGCCTATATCACGTGTTTATGTTCCATGCTTCCCAATGAAGAGGCAATTCAGGAGGTGAGTACATTAGGTAACTGTTCAGTCTTGCCACACATGCGATGTGTTAGTACAGACTTTGCATGGTTTGTTTCCTATCATTCAGATTGAAAGCCAGGGTTCATCTTTTAGGGTTTAGCTATATGTTTAATTCTTCATATTGAATATGAAGATAGTTAAAGGTATAGGTGGATTTCTAAAGTAGGTAATTAAGAATGTACAAACGAAGCCGGCGTGGTGGCACACGACTTTGATCCCAGCACTTGGGAGGCAGAGGCAATTGGATCTCTGTGTTCAAGGACAGCCTAGTCTACAAAGCGAGTCCAGGACAGCCAGGTTCCATTACACAGAGAAACCCTGTCTCTGAAAAGCAAACAAAAAAAAGGGAATGTACAAATGTTTACGAGTGTTTGAGTGATGGTCTACTGTGGAATCTTCAGATGTAACTCCTCATCCTCTTTTTTTTTTGGGGGGGGGGGCGGTGAGACAGGGTTTCTCTGTGCAACAGAGCCCTGGGTATCCTAGACTGGCTCTGTAGACCAGGCTGGCCTTGAACTCACAGATCTACCTGCCTTCCGAATGCCAGGTGTAGCTTTTCTCTTTTTCAGTACTAATTTTTATTAGATTTGGGAAATTAAGAATAGGTCAAGGAATAATCAATCTGAGGAGAGTGCAACTTAATTTTAACTTACTAACACTTTGTGCTTTTCCCTCATACAAGTGTAAGACTCTAAGCTCCATGAATATATGTTAGTAATAATTAACTGGTCAGACTGGGTACTATGGAGTATAATGGTAATAACACGGTTGAGTCTTTAAAAACTGTTTTATCAATTGCATCTTTTTTTCCTTAGGTTTTTTGTGTTTTCTCCACTCCCAATCCCCCTGACTGATGTTATGCAGCCTGGGTTGGCCTTGAACGCCTGTGTCCACCACTAGAGTGCTGGAATCACAGGTGTGCTTCACCAAACCCAGCTGTATGGATGGAGATCAAATGTAGGGCTTTGTGCATGCTAAGCGAATGCTCTCCCAGCTTTACATTCCCCCCACCTATAGCTTGTGACTCTCTTGCTACCATATCTGGCTATGATTTTTTTTTCATTTCCTTTTTTGAAAGAGAGTCTGTCTGTGTAGCCTCTGGCTGACCTGTAACTCAGCAAAAATCAGCCTGGCTCTTCCTCCCCAGTACTAGAATTAAAGGCATAGACTGCCGCTCCCAACCTTGACTGTGACATTCTGACATGATATCTGACTCACAGTCCCATCAGTGAATGAATCACTGTTGACTTTTGGGTTTTTTCTTACCAGTCTGTCTTCTTGACTTTTTCACTTGCCTTCTTAAGGTCCCACATGCTTTGACTTCCTGACTCTTCAGTGATTGATTGTTCCTTTTCAGTTTGTATTTGCTTTCCTTTAGTTAAATGCTGCAGTGCGCTCATTGAGTAAGTTTCTGGTATTACTATTAGGACCTTGATTGTCTTTTTAACTTCTGAGCTTTAATTTGGTTTGAGTTTTGAGACAGGGTATTGCCGTTGCCCAGGCTGATGTTAGAGCTCATTGTAGCCCATGCTGGCCATCAGTTCCCAGTACTTCTGCCTCTACATCCCTCGTGAGGGGATTGCAGAGGCATGCTGCCATAGTTTGCCTTGAGCTTGCATTCATATGAAGTCAGAAAAGAGGGAGTCAGCTCACCAGGAAGCATTGGCCAGTGCTGAGCAGGCCTCAGGGCTGGTCCTCGGTGTAACTAAAAATAAATCAATCAATGAGTGAAGTCAGTTGCCTTCCAGCTGTGTTCTCCATGTTAGAAATTGAGAGACTGATGAACACATAGCCTTCTGTAGGCTAGGCATACTAATATACTTTACCACATTTAGTTTCATATCTCTGACAAAACTCCTTTTTGTTGATAAGGAAAGAGAGGTTCCAATTAAGAAATCTGTTGGCTACTGTAAAGCTAAGCTAGTTAATAATGCTGGGCTTCAAGCCTGGGTTTGCTGTACTATTAGTAGTACTGTATTGTATTGAAAATATAAGGTGACAAGACTGAAGGTTGTAGCTCAGCTCTCAGCATGCATGAAGCCCTTAGTTCAATGTTCAGTACCATATAAACCAGCCATGGCAATGCAAACCTGTAATCCCATGACTAGAGTGAGGCTGAGACAGAAAGATAAGTTCAAGGTCATAGCAGATTTGGTATACATGAGACCCTGTGTGATAGTAATAATAACATTATCATTGTGGTGCATATCTGATATTTCATTGCAGATAATACATAGGGAATTGGAGATGCAAGGATGAATACAGAAGCCTCTGAGCTATCGAATGTAGTTTCACTCATGGGCTCTGTATTTTATTCTCTTCAGAAGGAGCCAGAAAAATCCCTTTAGTGTTTATGTCAGGCAATTTTCTGCTCAGAACCATCCTGTAGTTTTCCATATTCCAAATTGCCCTGTGTGTTTTGCTGTCTTGTCTCATATTACCTTATCGAAGAGGCCTTCATTCTGGTCCTATGTAAAGTAACGCCCTAGAGACTGCTTAGGTAGATGGCTAGTGGGCACGGCCACCTGCCTCTCCACTGACATTTCATCTTTGGATCTCATATGGTGGAAGGAGAGAACCAACTTCTAAAAGTTGCCTTCTGACTGCCACATATATTCCATGCTGCACACATGTGTACACTCATATGCACACACACATATTGCACAGAAATTTCAAATAAAATAATGCCCCATATTCCCTCTTTTACTTTGTTTTCAATAAATATCTGCTATACTACAGTGCTGTAAATAAAAATAACTTCTTTTTTTTCTTTTTTTAATTCTTTTTTTTTTTTTTTAATGTGCCTGCATGTATGTCTGTGTGAGGGTGTCAGATTCTGGAGTTACAGACAGTTGTGAGCTGCCACGTGGGTGCTGGGATTTGAGCTTGGGTCCTCTGGAAGAGCAGTGAGTGCTCTTAACTGCTGAGCCAGCTCTCCAACCCAAAATAACTTGTCTTTATTTGAACCCTGGACCAGGGTTTGGGTTAGTAGTTATTTGAAGTGGTTGAATTATCCTTTGGCTGAGGTCTTACTGCCTATTATGAGAAGTTTGTAGCTACATTGTTGAAGTTTAAGGTACTTTGGGCTGGATATTGACTCCACTAACTTGTCCTTCCATTCTGACTCCCATTAATTTTTACCTTCCTACTGACTTTCTTGTTTTTTGTAAGCATTTACATACTCTTTATCTTAGGATGTTTCATTAGCAATTTCCCAGTGGTAATAGTGTAACCTGTAACATTAAAATTTCATAGTCACTTGTATTTGGGGAGATTATCTAGTGTGCAGTATATGAATAGTGAGAGTGTTGGTCATCTTTGTTTTGAGATGTGGTCCTAGACAGTGTCCCAAATATTGTACAAAGATGAAACAGCTTTTTGGTTCTGTAGACACCTGAGTGTAGTTTTCCAAAATAGGATTGACTCAATGACTCTTGACATATTTAATTGAGTGAGCATTATAGTCATAAAGAAATCAAAGGCTGCCAGTCATGGTGGCACATTGCTTTAATCTCAGCACTCGGGAGGCAGAGGCAGGCAGATCTCTGTGAGTTTAAAGCCAGCTTGGTCGTCTACAGTGTGAGTCCAGGTCAGCCAGAGCTCTGTTAAACAGAGAAACCCTGTCTTGACAAAAACAAAAATAATAATTGCAAGAAGTATTTGTCAAATACTTGTCCATCCTAAATGCTGTGTTGTCTAATAGGCCTTCTTTTACCCCTGATCTTTAAAATGTTTGAGAAAATTTATTTTTATTTATGTGTATTTTTATATGTATGTGTACATGGCCAGCCAGTCTAGCCTAATTGGTGAGTTAACCAAGCAATGAGAGACTCAGACTCACAGGAGGGTGGGTAGATAGTATTCATGAGGACGACACTCAAGAATTTTTCTCTGGCCTCTACATTCATGCACATTTTAAAAAAAGAATCAATTCTTGGCACACCATAGACACTGTACAAAAGTGGACTATGTAGTAACAATTCTTTAATCAGCCTTTAATCCCAGTACTCGGGAGGCAGAGGCAGATGGATCTTTGTGAGTTCAAGGCCAGCCTGGTCTACAGAGTGAGTCCAGGACAGTCAAGGATACACAGAGAAACCCTGTCTCAAAAACCTAAAAAAAAAAAAAAAAAAAGCTTTAATCTAACCTGGTACTAGAGAGAAGCAGTTAAAAAGAAGATTTCATGTTCAAGGCCAGCTTGGCTGTATAGCAAGAAACTCTTAAGGAGACAGGAAGGAGGGGACCCATCATGAGTTCATTCCCATTTTTAAAAAACATACATTTGTTTGTTTGTTTGCAGTGTCTGGTAAGTTCAGGTACTGACCTGATACCAAATGCAATATTTTGTGTTCAGAAAACACAAATTAGGAAACAACCATTAATCTTGGTACTTGAGACTTGCCAGAGGAATTCAGAAGCAGTAGCAAAAGTCTAACCGTGAATTTGATGACTTATCTTGTCACAACTTTTCTTTAACATAATTTAAAGCTGCTTTGATTCTAGCTTTGTATTGGCTATTAGCAAATACATAGTTCATAGAACATTATTTGCCAGAACATTATAGAAAGAAAAGTGTTAAATAATATTAGGCTACTGCTGTGTTTAGTAAAAAAAAAAAAGTAGATATGGAAACTATCCATGTAAATACCATTTAAAAGCCCTTATAGAGAAACTGGTGCCTGAGTTGGACCTTGGAGGGAGGTTAGATGGATACAATGTGCTAGGGATAACTGACTGGTAATGAGACATAGAAAATAACTTGTGCTTTCAGTAACTCACTAGAGAGCACCTCGTGGGAGCCAGACTATGCATGTTCAGGTCTTGTGAGAAATAAGGTTTGTTGGCTTTGGGAAAGGAGGTGCAAATGTGTTTGAGCTTAGATTGAATGCAGTTTAAACTTGACTTTGAAGGTAGCGAGTGATATGGTACTAGGACACTCGACTTAAAGGGTTGGGACAAGAGATTGTGAGAAACAGCACACGCTGGCAGGGTGCAAGTGGGGATAATAGAATAGGCTATGACGTCAAGATACTCAGAATAATGTGTGCTAGTGCACACCTAAAATCCTAGCCCTCTGGAGTTTGAGGCCAGCGTGGCATTCATAGAAAGACCCCCACACACACTTAAGGTGGGGATAGGATTATAGAGAGAGTTCTTTTGGTAAAGTGCTGAGGACCTGAGTTCAATCCCTAAAACCTGGAGTTTTTGTTTATTTTAATGTTATATTATATTAGGGTTTCTTTAGCTGTGAAGGGGCACCATGACCACAGCAACTCTTTACTAAGTAAAACATTAACTGGTGCTGGCTTACAGTTCAGAGGTTTAGTCCATTGTCATGGTGGGAACATGCTGGCACACAGGCAGACTTGGTGCTGAAGAAGGAGCTGGGTGTTCTACGTCTGGATCCACAGGCAACAGAAAGAGACGACAGTGAACTGGTTTGAGTATCTGAAACCTCAAAGCCCACTTCCTCCAACAAGGCCACACCCTGTTGACCTATGAGGGCCACTTTCATTCAGACTACCACATGGATCCCTATACTGGGGAAGTGGGGACATGTGGATCCCTGGGGGGCTGGCTGGCCAGTCAGGCTACCCTGTTGGGCAAGTCCCAGGCCAGTGATAGAACCAGTCTCAGAAAAAGGTAGTGCTTGAGGAGTGGTGCTGAGAGTTTGTCTTTGTCCTCTGTCCTTCTGTGTCCCCAAGAGGCACAGAGGCTTTGAGACTGTGAGGATGGTGGTGCTGCGCTGCTGCTCACTTCGATGCTTGAGGCGTGGACGAGCTGAGAAGGTAAAGAGAGGTAGTCAGGGCTGTGTGCGCTTGTTGATTTAGGGCTGCTGAAGTTGGACTGTGCGTGTGCTCAGAATTATACATGTAGCTGTCAGCTTTGCGTTAGCCTGATCTTTTGTTGTTTATTGACAACAAATTAAGGAGCTAAATTACAATGGTGGTAAGAGCACTGCTGTGGTGCCGGGCGTGGTGGCGCACACCTTTAATCCCAGCACTCGGGAGGCTGAGCCAGGCGGATCTCTGTGAGTTCAAGGGTAGGCCTGGACTACAGAGTGAGTCCAGGACAGCCAGGGCTACACAGAGAAACCCTGGGGCCAGGGGGAGTACTACTATGTATGCTAAGTCAATCAAACAACCAAGTAAGTAAAAGGGAATTTTCCTGAAGTTACTTAATTGTTTCCATTTGCCAAGGTTGCTGAGTTAGAAGGGAACCGCTATGGGAAACAGGTCTGCTGCTGCTCTGCAACGGATCTGGATTGCAGACTGCTTAATGAAGGAATATGTCTGGAAAATGTGTCATGAGTCAGTTTAATCTTTGTGCCAACATTATAGTGGTTATATAAGCTGGGTAACATTAACCTGCTACCCACATGGACTATGTAGCAGATGTACACCATCGGACTGAAGCATTCTGTGGCTGTGCCTGTTTGTATGTGTTTTGTTCTTTGTTTACCTCAGGTAACACTGAACATTCTGGGTAATCTAGACTGGCTTCAAAGTCTTAGTCCTCCTGCTTTCAGCCTCCCAAGTAGTGGGGTTACTACAGGTATGCACCAGCGCGCTCACCTCTGCTTTTGAGTCTTTTGGGTGCACAGTCACTCTTAGCTCGTTCCTGTCTCTGGCTGCTTTTGTGCTTCATTGGTGGGGCACTTATAGCAGAAACTATTTGGTAAAGGCTGAAAGTATTTTCTTTGCCAAAAAAAGTTAACTAACTCTTGTTTTTGTTTTGTTTGTTTGGGGTTTTTGTTTTATTTTTTGTTTGTTTGTTTTTCTAGACAGGGTTTCTCTGTGTATCTCTGGCTGTCCTGGACTCACTTTGTAGACCAGGCTAGCCTTGAACTACAGAGATCTGCCTGCCTCTGCCTCCCGATTGCTGGGATTAAAGGCATGCGCCACTATACCTGACTTTGAGGGTTTTTTGGTTTGGTTTGGTTTGGTTTTTTTTGTTTTGTTTTGTTTTTGGTTTTTTGAAACAGGGTTTCTTTGTGTACCCTTGACTGTCTTGGATTTGCTCTGTAGACCAGGCTGGCCTGGATGGAATTCACACTCTACTTTCCAAGTGCTACCTTAAAGGCATGCACTACCACTGCCTGGCATTTACGAATTCTTACAATACTAAAAATGTTCAATCTGTTGCCACCATCAAATGACAGTCTCCTTGATAATAGTCCTCTATACTTAACTGGTGATGAAATTGAAGCCAATATGGTAATGTTTCCAAGCCCTTCATGTATTATGCTAATGAGAGTCTGAAGTCAGACTAAAAGGCAGTTCAGCTGGCTCCTTGACTGTCTTTCCCCCCATTAGATAGAAAGTGATGAGCAATATCCCTCCCTGCCCCTCTTCAGTGTTGAGACTTGAACCCAAGTGCTTCATACATTCTAGGCAAATATACAGAAAAGTGTAGTTTTAAATATTTCTTGTAATTTGGATTAATTTGTTAAATTTATCAGGACAAAAACATTTAGCACACAAAATTATTATTATATTTTTTTTTTTTGGTTTTTCGAGACAGGGTTTCTCTGAATATCTCTGGCTGTCCTGGACTCGCTTTGTAGACCAGGCTGGCCTCGAACTCACAAAGATCCGCCTGCCTCTGCCTCCCAAGTGCTGGGATTAAAGGCGTGCGCCACCACCGCCCGGCTCACAAAATTATTTTAAAAGAAGTACTGATTTCCTCTAGTAATGCCTACTTTTGCAGTCAACAGTAGAATTATAAAGCCCTTAGCTTGGAAAACTACTGGTGACTTGCTACATGTTCATTAATTGGTGTTTTTAAATCAGCATACATTCTAATATAGCATAGTTTTTACTCTGTTTCAGCCTTTAGGAGAAGAGTTAAATTAACCTGAGCAACAGCTGGGAATAAAAAGTTCTTTGTATGTTGGCACCTGTGGGTATCCTAGTAATGGGTGTGTGTAATGAGAAACCTCTGCTGGGGACCATTTTGCCAAACATATATAATTAAGATTAATTGACTGAGTCTTGTGAAAACCAGAATTCATTGCCAGTGCGTAGTTAGACGAATTAGGACAAACTGGGAGATCTAAAAAACAGAAATACCATGGAATCTGGAGTTCTGAGTTGAAACAGTTAATATAGAGTTGAATGAGATGTTACTGGTACTAATTAAAATGTTTTTTAGACTTTTTTTCATGTGTATGAGGGCTGTGCCTGAATGCATGTATGTGTACCACATGCAGGCCAATGCCTGTGGAAGTCATCTCAGAGTGCTAAATACTCAGGACCTGAAGTTACTGATGATTGTGAGCCACCATGTGTGCTCTGGGGGTCTAACTGGGTCTTCTGGAAGAGCAGCCAGTGCTCTCAACCACTGAGCTATCTCTCCAGCCCCTAATTAAAATTTATTAGATTACATGCATGCATGCATGCATGTATGTATGTGTGCGTATATACACATACACACACGTGCCCAGCATGTTGTTTCATGGTACATATGTAAGGAAGTCAGAGGACAACTTTCAGGAGTTCATTTTCTTATAAATAGTCCACGCCATTTGTGTATGGATGGATTTTTAATGAAAATAAAAAGGTTAAGTCTATGTTCCTATATTTTTTTCATTATTAAAAGGGTGAATCTTTGCAAGGATAATGTTTCAAACCTGAAATGCTTATATTATTTTAAAGAAACAAAAATCCTAACAATAGAGGTCCTGGGCAAAGTGGTGGTCCAGTTCAGGGTCACCTGTTGAGTGTGCTACATATTCCCGACTCTTGTGCTAGGTAGGTGCAGGAGCCGATACTTATTTCTTCTCTTGATGGAGACAAGAGAATACAAACATGTTCTAATTTACTCACCAGTCTAACTAACTCTGTTGGGAATTGACACAGTCACTAAGTGTAAATGATAAACAGAGCAAACACATTTAAACAGGACCCAGTGGGAATTCAGTTTGGGAGTAGAAAAGTAAACAGGAACATAGAAATTCTAGGTGTAGCTTTAGATTAAATATGATTTTTTATTAAAATAAAAGTGGAACAAGGAATCATTAGAAAATGCTTAAAAAGCTGGACATGGTAGTGCATGCCTTTAATCCCAGCACTGGGGAGGGAAGTGGATCTCTGTGAGTTCAAGGCCACCCTGGTCTACAGAGTGAGTCTAAGACAGCCAGGGCTACACAGAGAAACCCTGTCTCAAAAAACAAAGAAAAATGCTTAAAATGTATGTATGTATATAAAATTTTACTTAATTTTCTGAGAAAAGGTCTTAAGTATGTTACCCTAGCTGTCTTTGAAAGCTGTCTAGATTAGGCTGGCCTTTAACTCACAGAGAGCCATCTGATTAGATTACAGGCATGAGCCACCACTCATGGCTTTAAAATTATAATCATAGAGCCTGGTATGGTGGCTCACACCTTTAATCCCAGCACTTGGGAGGCAGAGGCAGACAGATCTCTGAGTTTGAGGCCAGCCAGGACTATACACACTGTCTCAAAAAACCAAGATATATATACATACATACATACATATATGTATGTAGGTAGGTAGGTAGGTAGGTAGGTAGGTAGGTAGAAAATATACTTATAATATTTTTGGATAGTTATATAGAGAATTGAGAAGTATACTCAAAAAATACACTAAAATAAAAAGGTTGTGAAGAAATGAAGACTTACCTATTTAAATATTTTACTCCTAAAGTAGAGTTCTTCTAAATAGTTTTTAACCCAGGGCTTCATGTCTGCTAGGAGATCAAGCTACTACAGGGCTGTAGCCCCATGCTTAAACAGTTCTGAAGAGGCATTTTCCTAGGGCTTTCTTTCTTTCCTTTCCTTTTTTTTTTTTTTCTCCAGGACAGGGTTTCTCTATGTAGCCCTGGCTGTCCTGCTCTCAACCCAACTGCCTCTGCCTCAGTGCTGGGATTAAAGTTGTGAGCCACCACCACCACAAGGCTTGCACTTCATTCTTTCCTCACTTTCATGGGTTAATGCTGATATATTTTGGTTGATACCTCATTCGACTGAAGGGATCACTGCAGAGTGAAACATAATTTTCAAGAATCCAGCCAGGTGGCTCATGCTGGTAATTCCAGCATTTGGGAAACTGAAGGATTAGAATTGCTGTGAGTTCAAGTTAGCCTGGGCTACATAGCAAGTTCCAGGCCCCCCCAGGACTACACCAGAGTTTAATACCCAGAACCCATTTAAAAAGTAAAACAAACAGCCAGGCATGGTGGCGCACGCCTTTAAAACCAGCACTCAGGTGGCAGGGGCAGGCAGATCTCTGTGTGTTCGAGTTCGAGGCCACCCTGTTCTGTAAAGCCAATCCAGGACAGCCAGGGCTACACAGAAAAACCCGTCTCGAAAAACCAATAATGAATGAATGAACGAACGAATGAACAAACAAACAAATAAATAAAAGTAGACATAGTGACACACTCTTGTAACCCAGCATTGAAAGGGGCAGAGATAGGGGAATACCTGGGCCTTAATGGCCATGTGAGATTTGGGGAAAAGTCTGAGTTGGAAGAGTTCTTGGAGCCAAACTGGATGTGGTGTGGCACATGCCTTTAGTCCCAGCACTTGGGAGGCAGAGGCAGTTGTCTGTGATTTTAAGGCCAGCCTGGTCTACAGAGTGAGTCCAGGACAGTCAGGGTTAAATAGTAAAATCTTAACTCAAAAAATAAACGTGAAAGGCAGAGAGGGAACGAGCGGGCAGAAATTGAGGCACATGTGTGCACACCTGATAACCTGAGTTTGGTCCTGGATCCCACAGGGTGGTAGGAGGAAACCTGCTCCCAGAAAGGTGTCCCCTAACTTCCCTTGGGTGGTGGCATGCACATACACGTGCACACTTATTCAAGTTAATAAGTGACATTTCAGGGGAGGGGATAACTGGTCTCAGAACTCTAGGAAGTAAGGGTTGTAATATCTGAGAGTTGTTCACATACAGAAAGAAGGAAGGAAACTGAACAGGTATGGGTGTCTTTAAGGTTAGGACGAGGAGTTTTATAGGAGGAAGAGAAGAGATAGGATGTGGTGCTGCATTCCCAGCTACTACGGAGCTTTAGTCAGGAGGGGTATGAGTGTGAGGCCTGCTGAGGCAGCTTAAGAACATACCCTGTTTCAAATTGTTACTATCCATTCTTCTTCCCTTTGCAGTGTACTTAGTAAACATACTTATTTCTACCCAAAAGTGAGAGAGGGGTGGATGAAACTCAGTTGTATTGTGATGGTTGAGCATAATAAGACGCTGAGCTCACTACCCAGCCCTGGGGGATTCTGAGGAAGAGGAAGAAAGAAAAGGATATTACTTCTGTGCTTCATAATTGACTCACTTATATGGTAGCAGTGTTCATGAATACTTTAGGACTACACAATGTTTATATCCATATTAATAAAGAGCAGAGTGGGGGCTGGATTGATGGCTGAGCACTGGCTGCTCTTCCAAAGGACCCGGGGTTCAAATCTCAGTACCCTCGTGTCAATTCACAGCTGCCTGTAATTGTCAGGTTTGGTGGCGCACACCTTTAATCCCAGCACTTGGGAGGCAGAGTCAGGTGGATCTCTGTGAGTTCAAGGCCAGCCTGGTCTACAAAGTGAGTCCAGAACAGCCAGGGCTACACAGAGAAACCCTGTCTCAAAAAATAAGAAAAAAGAACAGAGTGGAGCTTCCTTACAAAATGCCCGTTCCTTTTTCATCTTAATAATTTGGTAAATGAAGCATTCATGCTATACTACTTAGACATTAGTCAGTAAATTGGTTACCATGCCTCTAACTCTTGTCTTGCCAGTCATCAAAGAAATTACCAAAAATAGAAAATATTATAGAAAAGTTTCCCTGTAACATAACAAATTTTACAGAAAAAGTCACCATTTTCTTTTTAACTTAGTTATCTCGTTTTTGATAGATTGCAAAGGTGGACTGCAAGGAAGTACTAGACATCATATGTAATCTGGAATCTGAGGGTCAGGATAACACAGCATTTGTTCTTTGTACGACTTACCTTACCCAGCAGCTCCAAACGGCCAGTGTATATTGTTCTTGGTAAGTACACTTAGTTTTATATTCTTTGTTAGTAAATAGTATAGCATTTAGGGTTTGTGTCAGATTTAAGTCTTAGCATGTAAATAAAATCTTGATTAATAATGCCATTGGTGTAATGTAGTCAGGGAAAGGTAAGATGCTCCCCTTGCTTGTCTTGTGGGTGGTTGTCTCATGACTCCCATAGTTGTCAATATGGAAAAGATAGTTATTAGATTATTTTTCCATTAACATGCATTAATACCTTCTGGTAGTAACCTGCCCTTCTTATTTAGAAACTCATTATTGAAAAGATCAGGTTACCTAGGAATCTAGCTAAGATTTGCATTGGAAAAGATAATTCCTTTTAGTGCCAGTTTGATTTTGCAGCCTTGGTACCATATAGCTGACATTGCATTATTTTTTATTTAGTTTTGTTTATATCTCGTTTGCCTGTAGAGTGACTAGTTAATAAGAAATAGAAACAAATATATCCAGAGGCTCTTAATTGTTGTTTTAAAAAACTAAAATATCCCAGTCATTTGATTTTACGGAGGAAGACTCAGGAGCCAGATGCTGGGGTGAGAAAGCTTGCTAGATCAGAGAGGCAGAGAAAGCTCTCAGCTGACGTTCCTCTTCAACTGAAAACCCTAGAGGAAAAAGCCCAGAAGAACCTAGAGGAAGACGCCTAGAAAGAGAAAGCCTATAGGATGTCTTAAATACCCTCAGCTCAATGTCCCTCCTTTCTGTTTGTTCCCTGTCAGCTGGTTTCTTGCTCTGCCTCTTGACCTAGGGTTAACTTTATTTAATCCTGTGTACAGAAAACTCTTGGATTAAAGGTGTGTGTTAAGGCAGATCCACATCACAAGTACTTCTCTATAGTAAAGAGAAAGCTCTAGGATTAAAGGCTGAACCTTTCCAATTAGAAACAGATTTTTCAATTCACAAACCTGGGGTTCACAATGTGATCAAATATTCTGCAACACTTAGTTCTAATTGTGTTGGATCTGTTAGCAAGAAACCTCTAAAATACATATGTCTTGTCACTGAGCATGTGATTAGTGAGTGGTAAGAATACTGCACCAAAAGCAAGGCATGGTGGCACACACCTTTAATCCCAGCACTAGGGAGACAGAGGCAGGTGGATCTCTGTGAGTTCAATGGCCAGCCTGGTCTACAAAGTAAAGTCCAGGATAGCCAGGCTCTTCTGATACACAGAGAAACCCTGTCTCGAAAAAAAAAGAATACTGCACCAAAGCAGCTAAGAGGGGTGCTAGGGAAGAAGTAGTGTGAATGAATTGGGTTAACTGAGCATTTCTGAGCCTAAGGATGGCTTAACTTTTTTTTTTTTTTTTTAAGATGAAAACCTAGTAATTAAGCCTTTCATGTATTTAGGCCTTGATTGATCTCCCACTGGAGAGCTGCTTTATCTATTTGTATCATTTTCTTGGAGTAGGAGTGGGCGAGTGACTCATGTGTGGGTGTAGCCACTTGGCCATGACTGACTTCCACATGTGGAAATTAGACAATCCAGGTATAGGTTTTCACTGTCTACTTTTTGTTTACCATTATGTAGAAGAAGTATTTGCGCCGGGTGTGGTGGCCTACGCCTTTAATCCTAGCACTTAGGAGGCAGAGGCTCTCTCTGAGCTTGAGGCCAGCCAGGTCTGTAGAGTGGGTTCCAGGACAGCCATGGCTCTTTTACACAGAGAAAGCCTGTCTTGGAAAACCAAAAAGAAGTATTTGTATGCTGTAAATGACCTCACCCCATCACTAATTACAGTATGAATGATAAAGAATCAGTGGAAAATGTTATGTTTGCTTACTCTCAAAATTGAAGTTAAAAAGCACAAGCTTCCAACAGTTTTTGCTTTTGTTTTGAGACAAGGTCTCCTCTAGCCCAAGCTTGAATTCTCATTCTTCTACTTCTGCTTCTACTGTCCAAGCATTGAGCCTCTGGCCTCACACATGGGAGCAAGAAGACAGTGGAGAAGGACCGATCTTAATACTCACTGTAGGCATTTTGCCATGGTGAAATGATATAAATAGTTAAATAGCAGCGAGACGTTTACATGTTTTACCATTAAATCAAGTAAAATTGATATTTTTTTTTTCCCAACCAGGAATCAAGATTAGAAGTTTTAGCTTTAGAAAGTAGATTAAGCTTAGGAGCAAACCTAAATTTTGCTTGGTATGGTTAAATCTATTTTATTTTCAATAATAAAAAACATCTACTAGTCGTATCTAGAATTTTTTGTTCTGATTTTTTTGAGACAGTCTCTCTTTACATAATCATGAGTGTTCTGGAGCTTACTAGGTAGTCCAGGTTGACCTCAAACTCACAGAAATCTTCCTTCTGTCTCCCAAGTGCTGGGATTAGTGTGCACCACCATGCCTGGCCACACCTGGACTTTGACTTCAACAGTTAATCAAATCACATATAGAATATTGTAGATTGTGTGTTAAGTGAGAGAAGCAGAGAGGTGCTTCTGTGTGCAGAGTTGCTGGCCATGTCAGACCTGTGGGAGTTAAAGGATATTCTTGGGCACAAGGATTCACCTTCTGCTGTGTCTCAGACAAGGCCTCTTTCTTTGTTGTTTGCTGCTGAATGTCCCACGCTAACTAGTGTGGGAGCTTGTAGGAATTCTCTTGTCTCTTCCTGGCATCTTGGATCAGAAGCACCAGGACTAGCAGGCTCATACACTACTGTATCTGTCTTTACATGAGTTTGGAGAATTCCAGGTCAGGTCCTCGTGTTTGTGTTACCCCAGATTCCCATTTGTGTTTGTGTTCATGTTCATGGGCATATGTACTTAGAGCAGTGAGGTCCATGTCTTCCACCTTTTTTCCTTGCTTCCTCTCAGTAAACCCAAAACCTCACAATTGGGCTGGCCAGCAAGCCTCAGGGATTCCTGTGTCCAGCGTCCCCAGTTCTGGGGTTCTGATGTTCACCACCACATCCAACCTTTCTCATGGGTACTGGGGAATCCAAGTCCTCCCTCTTGTACAGCCTGCACTACACACTGAGCCATCTCCCAGGCTCCTCATAGTTCTGTAGTGTACCTAACACAACTTTTCTTTTACAGGGTCTTTGCTTCCCCTGTTCTTCACTCAGCCACCATTCACATGAACCTGCAGCTGGCTCTAGGATTAATGCTGGAACACCCTGGAAGCAGGAAGGGATTAATGAGGATTTCCCTTTTGCCTGTGCAAAAAAAGAAAATCTTAGTCACTTAACACTTTGTTTAAAAAGCTGTTTCTAAGCAATTCATAGAGAAATAGAATCTAATTTAAAAAACAGACAAAAGCCCTTTCATCCCTTTTGTGTGTTAGAGTTAGAAATAATCACCACACAAAACAATAAATTTAACTAAGAAAGGCTTACTCTGAGAACTTCTCTTCTAGTAAGATTATTTGTTATGATGGGAACTTTTGTGTATTTAAGTTAGAGGGACCTGGGCCTTGAGAGATGGCTCAGCAGTTAAGAGCACTGGCTGCTCTTCCAAAGGACACAGGTTCAAATCCCAGCACCCACATGACAGTTTATAGCTGTCTGTAATTGCAGAGCATGGTGGTGCACGCCTTTAATCCCAGCCCTGGGGAGGCAGAGGCAGGCAGTTGGATCTCTGTAAGTTGAAGGCCAGCCTGGTCTACAGAGTGAGTCCCAGACAGCCAGGGCTACACAGAGAAACCCTGACTAAAAAAAGAAAAAAAAAGATAGAGGGACCTATGGTTCTTGTTTAGGAAAAAAGTGTTTTGCCGAGCGTGGTGGCAAATGCTTTTAGTCCCAGCACTGGGGAGGCAGAGGCAAGGCGGATGGATCTCTGAGTTCAAGGCCAGCCTGGTCTACAGAGTCAGTCCAGGACAACCAGGGCTACACAGAGAAACCCTGTCTCAAAAAACCAGAAAGTGTTTTAAGGCTGGAGTTGTGACTCATACCTGTCATACAATAGTTTAGGAGTCTGAGGGGAAGGGTCTGCCATGAGTTGAGGCTAGTCTGCCTACATAGTAACAGCTCACTTCAAAACAAAAGTTTGAGTGATATTTTTGGTAAGAGAGAGAGCAATATTTAAAAATATATAACAGAGTTGAAATAACGTAATAAAATGTCACATACCTTTTTTAGCATACATCCTAAATTTATTTCTTGAAAATGTCAGTCTTGAATTTGTTAACAAGAAAGATAGTATTTGAAATGTGAACTAGAACATAGCTCTCTTACCCAGAATTTTTTTTAATTCTGAGGAAATTTGTTAAATTCTAATAATAATAATTTAAAACAAATAACGGCATTCACCATTCCTTTTTAAAAGCTATATCACTGCAATATATACATACGTACATACATATATACATATATAGACACACTTAAGGGAGAAAATAGCTGCATCAGTTTACCCACTAACCCCACTGTAAACAGTTTGGGGCTGACTGAGGGAGGGGTGGGGGGATTAAAGAATGAGGAGTGGAGTGTGTGGCCTGTGGGTGCCCAGCAGTGCTAGTAGAGTAGCAAGTATATAAAGGGCTCTTTTGAAGAGGTGCTGTGCACAACAGTGTGTGTTTACTCTCCTGCTTTAGAAGTGAGGTCAGGCAGGTGAACCTGACATTCACCATGTTTTCTGTGAATATTTAATAGTCTGGCCTTTGCCTGCTCCAGCATTTCTGGGTTTGGTTTTGTTTTTAGGTTTTTTGAGACAGAGTTTCTGTGTAACAGCTCTGGCTGTACTGGACTTGATTTGTAGCCCAGGCTGGCCTCGAACTCACAGAGATCTTCCTGCCTCTGCCTCCCGAGTGCTTGGATTAAACGTGTGTGCCACCACGCGCGGCCATTACAGACAGCTCTAAACTGCCATGTAGGTGTTCAGATTTGAACCTGGGTCCTTTGGAAGAACAGCCAGTGCTCTTAACCACTGAGCCATCTCTCCAGCCCCACTCCAGCTTTTCTGAACTTTTGTATGCTGAACATTTTCCTTCTGGTTGAATATTTACATGGATAGTTCTTCTTCCCCACCTGGACTGTCACATGCCAGGGTCATGTATGTTATTTCTTGCACAGTTGTATTCCCAGCACGTTGAAAAAGGTCAACATACTTTATTTAGCTCAGTTTTGTAGGGGGAGGGTAAAGGGCCATAGACAAATTGCTGTTGTAGTCCCATCATTAAGATATGATCATTTGTCGGTCATGGTGGCACACACCTTTAATCCCAGCACTTGGGAGGCAGAGGCAGGTGGATCTCTGTGTGTTCGAGTTCAAGGCCAGCTTGGATTACAAAGCAAGTCCAGGGCAGCCAGGGCTATTACACAGAGAAACCATGTCTCAAAAAACAACAACAAAAAAAGGTATGATCATTTTTAGTTCTTAATGTGATCTTAATTCATAATATGATCATTCAGTTTTCTTTGTGAAATTTAAAGTACCTAAATCAAACTGAACAGTTATTAAAAGTCTTGTTTAATAACTAAATCTGTTTCAAATTGTGCTTCCTGGGCTGGAGAAATGACTCATCAGCCATTAAAGGCTAGGCTCACCACCAGAAAATTGGGTTTCCTAATATACATAAACATAAAATTCCTGTTTTGTTTGTTTGGGTGTTTTTTTGTTGTTGTTGTTGTTGTTTTCAAGACAGGGTTTCTCTGTGTAATAACCCTGGGTGGCCTTGAACACAGAGACCTGACTGCCTCTGCCTCCCAAATCCTGGGATTAAAGGCATGTGCCACCACACCCAGCAAATTTCCTTATTTTTAAAGCTTATTTTTATTTTACATGCATTGGTGGTTTTGTCTGAATGTATGTTTGTCTTCGAGGGTGTTGGATCCCCCAGAACTGCAGTTAGAAACTGCCAGCTATGAGCCATATGGATGCTGGGAATTAAACCCAGGTCCTCTAAAACAGCCAGTGCTCTTAACTTCTGAATCATCTCTCCCGTCCCCTTTTTGTGGTTTGTTTGGTTTTGTCTTGTTTTGTTTGGTTTTTATCTGTGTTTGTTTTTGTGGGGGATTGTTGCTTTTTTGAGACAAGATTTTTCTATGTTGCAGACCAGACTGACCTCCAACTCACAGTGATCCACCTGCCTCTGCCTCCTGAGTGCTGTTAAAGACATGTGCTACCACACCAGACCAGATTTTTTTTTTTTTTTTGGTTGTTTCTGGTTTTGTTATTTGAGACAAGATCTTACTATCATAGCTCTAACTGGCCTGAAACTCAAGTAGTCAGCCTGCCTCTGCTTCCCAAGTGCTGGGTTAAGTTACAGGCAATTAATTGTGAGCCTCCTGACTAGGGTGCTGGCATTCAAATTTGGGTCCTCTACAAGAGCAACAAGTATTTTTAATGAATGAGCATTTGAGTGTCTGTGTTCATGTATGCTCGTGTGTGTACATGTATGCAGAAGCCAGTAGAGGACATAAGGTCCACTGAAGCTAGAGTTATATTGTTAGTTTCTAGATATGGATGCTAGAAACAGAACTGTTTCTCTACAAAAGATAACATTTAGTTACTGAACTAAATGAAAGGTTTGTTTTTTAATTAAATAGAGGGGCTGGAGAGATGGCACAGAGATTAAGAGCACTTCTGCTGGCCACTCTTCCAGAGGTTCTGAGTTCAATTCCCAGCAACCACATGGTGGCTCACAATCGTCTATAATGAAATTTGGTGCCCTCTTCGGACCTGCAAGGATACATGCAGACAGAACATTGTATACATAATAAGTAAATCTTTTTTAAAAAATTAAATAAAGACTTCCAGCCCTAATGAAGTTTTTTATTTAGGGTTTTTGTGTTTTGTCTTGTTTTTGAAACTGGATTTTGTGCATCCCAGCTAACCTCATTCTCAATATATATATAGCCCAGGCTGATCTTAGACTGATAATAATACTCCTAACTCAGCCTCTGGAATACCAAGTTTGCATTGTGTATCCTTTTTTTTTTTTTTTTTTTAAGGTTTTTTTTTTTTTTGGTTTTTCGAGACAGGGTTTCTCTGTATAACAGCTCTGGCTGTCCTGGACTCGCTTTTGTAGACCAGGCTGGCCTCGAACTCACAGAGATCCGCCTGCCTCCGCCTCCCAAGTGCTGGGATTAAAGGCGTGCGCCACCACCGCCCAGCTGCATTGTGTATCCTTTAATCTTCATAATCATGTGTAACTGGCTTTGTCCAATAGATTTCACATACGCACGAGGTTTGAGATGGAACTTGGGAATTGCACACACTAAGCAAGTATTACACTACCAAACTATGTCTCCAGCCTTCACATACATACATATTTTGACAGATATTCTTTTTTATTATTGTTTATTTATTCGTTTGCTTGCTTTTTTGGAGGCAGTGTCTATCTATATAGCCTGGCTGTCTTGGATTCACTCTGTAGACCAGGCTGGCCTCAAACTTGCAGAGATCCACCTGCCTCTGCCTCCAGAGTGCTGAGATTAAAGGTGTGCGTCACTACCACCCACATAGTCTTATTTAGAGTTTTATACTAATCCCAAAAGTTTTTGTTGAAATACTTTTTTTTTTTTTGGTTTTTCGAGACAGGGTTTCTCTATGTAACCCTGGCTGTCCTGGACTCACTTTGTAGACCAGGCTGGCCTCGAACTCACAGAGATCCGCCTGCCTCTGCCTCCCAAGTGCTGGGATTAAAGGCGTGCGCCACCAACGCCCGGCCTTGTTGAAATACTTAAACCTGGTGGCATGCCAGGCACATATTTCTTAAGCATTTAAGAAATCCTTCCAGGACTAGATCAAAGAAACCCTGTCTCGAAAAACCTCCCAAAAAGAAATGAAAGAAAGAAATACTTAAACCTGAATAAAGCAACCTTCTGAGTGAAAGTGAATGCTTGGTTAGGTACGATGCTGGATGCCTTTAATTCCACCATTAGGGAGGTGAGGTAGTCTGACCTCTATGAGTTTAAGACCAGCCCTTCTCTATCTATGTGATGAAACCTGGTTTCATACTAATAGTTTTATTTCCTTCAAGCATTTCATTGCTTCTGTAATGAATATTTGTAGAATTTCTATATTTTCCAGAGTGCCATTTTATATAAGCATTCAGTAACATCGTTTTAGTACGGCCATCACATTGGCAGGCTGCATAGATTCCCTTGGTACTTGCCCAGATTAATTAGAACAGGGTTTAATGCACTCAATATAACCGATGACCAATGTAAAAGTTAAAAACCTTTTAGAACAAAGGGGAATCTAAGTAAAGAAAAGTTTAATATCAAGCCAGGCGTGGTGGCACAGACCTTTAATCCCAGCACTCCAGAGGCAGAGGCAGGTAGGTAGATCTCTGTGAGTTCAAGGCCAGCCTGGTCTGCAAGTCAAGTCCAGGACAACCAGGGCTATTACACAGAGAAAACCTGCCTCGAAAAACCTAAATAAATAATTGAATGAATGAATGAGTGAATGCATAAATAAATGGAAGAAGTTTAATATCATCATAAAGGTAGTAGTTATTTTTTGTTTTTACACAGACAAGGAAATCAACTTTCAAGGCAGATCTTTCATGGTGTTACCCATTTTAGGGAGAAGTAGTGGAAGATGTATAGACAGTTTTTCATTTGATTTCTGTGATGTGTTGTCAGCTTACTTTCATTGACTCAAAAAAAAAGTGATCAAGAGTGGACATCAAGCTGGGCATGGTAGCACACCCCTTTAATCCTAGCACTCAGGAGGCAGAGGCAGATGGATTTTGGTAAGTTCAAGTCCAAAAAAACCAAAAGTATTAAGCAAAAAAACCTTATCCCAAAAAAAAAAAAAAAAAAAAAAGAAAGAAAAGTGGAACAGCAAACATATTTAAATATGTTTAATATGTTTAATACAACTGTTTTCCTTCACAGGGAGCTGACTCTCTTTTGGAGTAAACTACAAAGAAGAATCGACTCATCTTTGGAGACATTTTTGGAGCGATGTCGGCAGTTTGGTGTCATAGCTAAAACACAACAGCATTTATTTTGCCTGATTAGAGTCATACAGACCGAAGTGAGTAGTTTATGCTTCCCACACTGATGGTGGCAACTTCTCAGAGAATTCTTGTTGGATAAAGAGAATCTGAAATTGTGGAGTTGCCCCTGCCTCCCTGACTACAGACTGACCTCTCAGGAGCCACAGGTTTGGTTTGGTTTTTGGAGACAAGATGTCATGTGTCCAGGATGCCATTAAATGCCTGATCCTCCTGCCTCCTTCTCAGTGTTGTTTCCATATGTATACTACCATACCTGTCTTCTTGGTTTTGAGATTAGCCTTGAACTGACTCTCTGACTGTCTCACTGTCATTGTGAGTACTAGAATAAGAAATGGGGACCATGAGAATTACAATGTGGGTGCTGGAAGTTAAACCCAGGTCCTCCAGAAAAGTTAGCAGTGTGTGCTCTTAACCACTGTCTCATCTCTCCAGCTGCCGACCTAGACTTCTTTAACTAGATTTGTTTCTCTTTAAAAAACCAGAAATAGGGGCTGGAGAGATGGCTTAGTGGTTAAGAGCACTAGCTGTTCTTCCAGAGGACCCGGTTCAAATCCCAGCACTCGGAAGGCAGAGGCAGGCGGATCTCTGTGAGTTCAAGGCCAACCTGGTCTACAAAGTGAGTCCAGGACAGCCAAAGATACACAGAGAAACCCTGTTGTCTTGAAAAACCAATAATTAATAACAATAATAATAATAATAATTACCTAGAAAATTGTTTTCCAAACTCTTGAATGCACATATTCTTTGACAGTCAGTCTATGGTCTATTTATTCGTTTTTATAATACCCATGAGGTCAAATGGAATTCTCTCCATTTGACCAATAATGAAACTCTGGCTTATGCCAGGCAGTAGTGGCACATGTCTTTAATCCCAGCATTTGGGAGGCAGAAGCAGGTGGATCTCTGTGAGTTCAAGGCCAGTCTGGTCTACAGAGTGAGTTCCAAGACAGCCAAAGATACAGAGAAACCTTGTGGAAAGGGGGTGGAGTGTAAAGGAAAACAAGTATTGGAGAAGTTGAGAACTTGTACAAAATCTGACTGTGACCTCTGCTGTGGAGCAGTGCAGAACACAGCCTCCACACGGGCCTCTTGACTCACCCACTCATACTGGATCACTCCTTCCAGCCTCCCTGAGAGACTTGTATGCAGTAATCTTTGCGGTTTGTGATCATACCTTTTTGTGGGTTTTAACTACTTTCCAAGGATCTGGTATTTTAGAGAGATTGTCTAATTTCTTTTCCTCTGTGGAAAAGTAAGATTTGAGCACACCTTTGACTCTAATGTACAAAGCAATTCTTTCAGGAGAAATTGAAGAAGGATCAATTACTAGTGTGAGGGCTTTGAAAAAACCAAGTGCTTTTCATACAGAGTTTCTTAAATTCAGCTGTAAAGCCACTTCTATACTTGTGTTTCCTCCTTTTTTTGTTTACTTACACCCTCTGTTTTTGTGTAATTGCTTCTGTCTTCCTGCCTTGGCCTTTTCAGTACTGGGATTACACAGGTGTCTATTAAATACTTAGGTTTAAACTTTTAACCATTTTACCCAGCATACTACCATTCTTTTTTTTTTTAATCTTTCATTGAGTTCATTTGTCCCATATCCTTTGTTTTGTTTTTCTTTATTTTTTATTTCTTCAAGTTACATCTCAATCTCAATCCCCTCCCTACTCCCCCCTCTATTCCCACTCTCCCACCCTCTTCCACCTCAACCCACCCATCCCCTTCCTGTTTTTTTTTTTTTAAGTTTAAGGTATATCTTTTTCTCCCCAACAGCTCCCCCTTTCAGTCCAACAAATGGCTCTTTCTCTTATAATAATAAATACAATACAAAACAACATAGGTAATTAGGCCACAATTATGAGAGTCATATGGCTTAGCATACATTCCCAATGTCCAGTCCATATGTATTTGGCACCTGACTTTAACATTCTACTATCTAACTATCTCCATGAGTTTAAAGTTCTATATCTAACTCAGCTTCCATCCTAACTTGCATCACAATTTTTAAAACATCTTCTTAGATCCAGAACACCCTTTTGATTCCTAAACAACTCAAAATTTAACTATGAGACTGTAGCTATCTATTCTTCAACCACCTCAGAGACCTGAGAGGGATAAATATATCTGATTATATAGGAAGTGCAGGGCCCGCAGCTTCCAAAACTAAGAAATGACATACCAGTGGCTGCCTGGACAGTTCCCATTTTCTCTCCATACGTTACAGCATCGTTCTTCAGTCATTTGGCCCCATTTCTCTGACAGATATTGACTATAGAGCAGGAATTATGAAGGACTTGCCTACCCTGTCTTGGCAGAGCTAGACTGTCGACTTACCTGCTTCCAAGTTTTGTCCTGTTTGGACAGCATTCTGTCTACAGTTGAAGCAAGGGGTTTTTCCTGCCAAGAGATAGGCTTGCCACTAATTCAATCATCTCCCACTGGAGATTCTTCAATGCTCATCTTCTACTTGGAGTAGAATAGGGGGTGCTGTCAGGAGTTGACATGTCTCGATATCAAAAAAATCTAAAGTTAAGAAAACATCGCTGGGCGTGGTGGCTCACGCCTTTAATCCCAGCACTTGGGAGGCAGAGGCAGGTGGATCTCTGTGAGTTCGAGGCCAGCCTGGTCTACAAAGCGAGTCCAGGACAGCCAGGGCTGTTACACAGAGAAACCCTGTCTCGAAAAACCAAAAAAAAAATAAAAATAAAAATAAAATAAAAAAACTCATTTTAAGCTGGGCGGTGGTGGCGCACGCCTTTAATCCCAGCACTTGGGAGGCAGAGGCAGGCGGATCTTTGTGAGTTCGAGGCCAGCCTGGTCTACAAAGTGAGTCCAGGACAGCCAAGGATACACAGAGAAACCCTGTCTCGAAAAACCAAAAAAAAAAAAAAAAAGAAAACATCTTTGAATGCCATATTCTACAGATCCTTGAGGTTTTTGAAGAGGCCCTATCTATCTCTTATATTAGGATAAGCAAATGTTACTTGTCTCTTAGCAACTTGATTTCTGATTAACTTAGAAAATAACTATAATAGACTGTCATAGTATGTAACAAAATGACAGGCTTGCATGACTATTAGTTTGCATTTCTTAGTTATCCTAAACAGTTTATGACAATTAGTAGCAAAAGGCCAAAACTTCACATTTCATTTTTTTTCTTTACCCCCTGACCCTTCCATCCCACTTCTCTGGAGTGGAGTGTCCCTATATAACAGTCCCTCACCCCAGTTCAGAGATCATATGAGGGCCAAGAGCCTCCTCATACATTGGGGGTCTACGAGGCAGTACCACCAGTGAAAAGTGTCTCATTGCCAGGGAGAGAACTAAAAAACAAACAAACATAAGCAGACATACAGATAAAAAAGAATAAAAAATTAAAAAAAAATAAAAAGTCTATGTCCATGTTCCCTTTGGTGTGTTGGTTGTAGTATCGATATCCTCTACTATATAGCTAAAATCCTACTATAAGTGAGTAGATGCCATATGCATCCTTCTGAGTCTGGGTTAACTCACTCAGGATGAGCTTTTCTAGTTCCATCCATTTGGCTGCAAATTGCATAATTTCATTGTTCCTGATAGCTGAATAATATTCCATTGTGTAGATGTACCACAGTTTTTTAACCCATTCTTCGGTTGAGGGACATCTGGGCTGTTTCCAGTTTCTAGCTATTACAAATAAGGCTGCTATGAACATAGATGAGGAAACTTCCTTATGATTCCATGAGGAGACATTTGCGTGTATACCCAGAAGTGGTATGGCTAGGTCCTGAGGCAAGGCTATTCCAAGTTTTCTAAGATATCGCCATACTGACCTCCATAGTGGTTGCACAAGCCTGCACTCCTACCAGCAGTGGAGGAGGGTTCCCCTTTCTCCACACCCTGGCCAGCATGTGCTGTCATTTGAGGTTTTGATCTTAGCCATTCTGACAGGTGTGAGATGGAATCTCAGAGTAGTCTTGAGTTGCATTTCTCTGATGATTAAGGATGCTGAGCATTTCTTCAAGTGTCTCTCAGCCATTAGGAATTCCTCCTTTGTGAATTCTGTATTTAGCTCCGTCCCCCATTTTTTGATTGGATTATTTGGTTTCTTGGCATTTAATTTCTTGAGTTCTTTGTAGATTTTGGATATTAGCCCTCTGTCAGATGTGGGATTGTTGAAGATTTTCTCCCAGTCTGTAGGCTGCCGTTTTGTTCGAATGACAGTGTCTTTTGCCTTACAGAAGCTTTTCAGCTTCATGAGGTCCCATTTATTGATCGTTGATCTCAGGTCCTGAGCTGTGTTGTTTTGTTTTTTTGAGACAGGATTTCTCTGTGTAGCCCTGGCTGTCCTGGAACTCATTCTGTAGACCCTGCTGGCCAGGAACTCACAGAGATCCGCCTGCCTCTGCCTCCCAAGTGCTGGGATTAAAGGCGTGCGCCACCACTGCCTGGCAACATGCTCCATTTCTTATAAAACAAATAGTTCTTTTTTTCTTAATTTTTTAGTACAAACTAGACAAGTATATATTCCATCTTCCCTGTGCATCTTAGAATGATGAAGAATCCAGGCCTCTATGCATTTTTACTTATGCAATAAACAAAAATATACCAAAAAAAATTATATAGTATAATAATATAACTTAAATGATCTCTGTAGATTGGCCCCTTTGGTGGCCAGTACCTTTATCTACTGGGCTGTCTCAGTGGCCCTTTTATTTTGAAACATGGTTTTGCTAATATAGTTTAGACCAGCCTCCAACTCTCTATGTAGCCCTAACTGGTCACTAGTAATCATCTTGTCTTGACCTCCCAAGTGCTGGGATTATAGACACATGCTAAGAACTCTGAAAGGTTTGAAAACTTTTTTTTTTTTTTTTTTTAAGATTATTTATTTATTGTGTATACAGTGTTCTGCCAGCATGTACACCATTCACTCCAGAAGAGGGCACCAGATCTCAATGTAGATGGTTGTGAGCCACCATGTGGTTGCTGGGAATTGAACTCAGGACCTTTGGAAGAACAGCCAGTGTTCTTAACCTCTGAGCCATCTCTCCAGCCCCGAAAGGTTTGAAAACTTAAAATAGCTTTTTTCTTTTTTTCTTTTTTGAACTCACTCTGGAGACCAGGCTGGCCTCAAACTCAGAGATCCTCCTGCCTATCCCTGCTAGTGCTGGGATCAAAGGTGTGTTCCACTACCACTGGGCATGAGAAGTTAAAATATCTTTTTCCTTCCTCCTTGTTGCAGGCACAAGATGCTGGCATTGGGGTGTCAATTTTACTATGTGTCAGAGCTCTTCAACTCAGATCCAGTGAAGATGAGGAAATGAAAGCTTCAGTCTGTAAAACAATTTCCTGTCTTTTACCAGAAGATTTGGAGGTTAGACGAGCCTGTCAGCTTACAGAATTCTTAATTGAACCTAGTTTGGATGGGTTTAATATGCTGGAAGAACTATATTTGCAGCCAGATCAGAAATTCGATGAAGAAAATGCACCAGTTCCAAATTCCCTCCGATGTGAGCTCTTACTAGCTTTAAAAGCCCACTGGCCCTTTGATCCGGAATTTTGGGACTGGAAAACTTTGAAACGACACTGCCACCAACTCCTGGGTCAAGAAGCCTCAGATTCTGATGATGACCTAAGTGGCTATGAAATGTCTATTAATGATACAGATGTCTTAGAATCATTTCTCAGTGACTATGATGATGGTAGAGAAGATAAACAATATAGAAGAAATCTAGCAGATCAGAATAAGGAGAAAAGAGACAAAAAGCCCATTGGTTCCTCTGAAAGATACCAAAGGTGGCTTCAGTACAAATTTTTCTGTTTATTGTGTAAGCGGGAATGCATAGAGGCCAGGATTCTTCATCATTCCAAGATGCACATGGAGGATGGAATATATACCTGTCCAGTTTGTATTAAAAAATTCAAAAGAAAAGAACTATTTGTTCCTCATGTAATGGAACATGTTAAAATGCCGCCAAGCAGAAGAGACCGCTCTAGAAAGAAATTACTGTTGAAAGGCTCCCAGGGGGGCATTTATCCCAAGAGTCCTACTGGAAGCCTGGAACAAAATCAGTCATTGAGTGAACAAGCCAAAGGGGAGTCTCATGAATATGTCACATTTAGCAAGTTAGAAGACTGCCGCCTACAAGACAGAGACTTGTACCCATGTCCTGGTACAGACTGTTCCCGTGTGTTCAAACAGTTTAAATACTTAAGTGTGCATCTTAAAGCTGAACACCAAAACAATGATGAAAATGCCAAGCACTACCTGGATATGAAAAATAGAAGAGAGAAGTGTACTTATTGCCGGAGGCATTTCATGTCTGCTTTTCATCTGCGAGAGCATGAGCAGGTGCACTGTGGTCCTCAGCCTTATATGTGTGTCTCCATAGATTGCTATGCACGGTTTGGGTCAGTGAATGAACTCCTTAACCACAAGCAGAAGCATGATGACCTCCGTTACAAATGTGAGTTAAATGGTTGCAACATTGTGTTCAGTGACTTGGGCCAGCTTTACCACCATGAAGCACAACACTTCAGGGATGCATCCTACACATGCAATGTCCTCGGCTGTAAAAAGTTCTATTATTCTAAAATTGAGTACCAGAACCACCTCTCCATGCATAATGTTGAAAGTTCAGATGGAGAACTAAAGAAATCAGTGAAACTTGAAGAACCTGGAACAGGTGGGAAACAAGATTGTGTGGACCAGCCCCATCTACTTGACCGAACTGATAAGTCCCGTTCCTCTGAAGATCTTTTCTGTGCAGAGTCAGCTAGTGCTCACATAGACACTGCAGAAAACCTGAAGGACAACAGTGACAGCAATTCTAGTGATCGGTTAAGTCACAGCTCTTCCACTTCAATAAATGAGGAATTAATTGACACACTAGATCATTCGGAAACCATGCAAGACCTATTACTGTCTCATGAAAAAGTCTTTGTGCCCTCCAGTTTAAAAGAGAAGTGTTCCAATGTGGCTGTTTGTTTTGATGGAACTAAATTTACCTGTGGTTTTGATGGCTGTGGATCCACCTACAAAAACGCAAGAGGGATGCAGAAGCATCTGCGAAAGGTGCATCCATACCACTGCAAGCCAAGAAAGGTGAAGACAAAAGACCTCTTTACCTGCTTGGGTGACAAAGCTGACAAGTTTGATGCAGAACCTAAACCCAGCTCTGATACAAACAGTGACTCCCCGGATGAAGGTCTTGAACACAATATCCACGCTAAGTGCAAACGAGAACATCGAGGCTATTCCCCTGAGCCTTCCATTTGTGCTTCTAAAAGGCCCTGTACAGAGGACACAATGTTGGAACTTCTGTTACGTTTGAAACATTTAAGCTTGAAGAACTCAATAGCACATGGCTCTTTCTCAGGGTCACTGCAGGGATGCCCATCTAGTGCTAAATCTCTTCAGTCAGTCCCATCTTCCATTTCAGATCTTAACCTTGAGAATCAGGATGAAAATATGCCGAGTCAGTACCTTGCACAGTTGGCGGCAAAACCTTTCTTCTGTGAGCTTCAAGGATGCAAATATGAGTTTGTGACCAGAGAGGCTTTACTAATGCACTATCTTAAAAAGCATAACTATTCAAAAGAAAAGGTCCTTCAGTTAACCATGTTTCAACACCGCTATTCCCCGTTCCGGTGTCACATCTGCCAGAGGTCATTTACGAGGAAAACACACCTTAGGATTCATTATAAGAACAAACATCAAATTGGCAGTGACAGGGCAACTCACAGACTGTCAGACAGTGAAAAATGTGATCATGAAGGGCCATGCTCAGTAGACAGACTGAAGGGGGACTGCTCTGCAGAGCTTGACCCCCACAGTAACTCAGAGACAACTCAGTGTCACTCTAAAAAAGATGACTGCAGCTCAGAGACAGACCTGGAGTCCTCTTGTGAGGAGACAGAAAGTAAGGTGTCTGCTGTCTCCTCACCAATAGGCAGCCATAGAGAAGGAGGAGAGGGGAGAGAGGGGAGAGGGAGTAGACGGACTGTTGCTAAGGGAAATCTCTGCTACATTTTGAATAAGTACCACAAACCATTCCATTGTATCCACAAAACTTGCAACTCTTCATTTACCAATCTCAAAGGCCTGATTCGCCATTACAGAACTGTACATCAGTACAACAAAGAACAGTTATGCTTAGAGAAGGACAAAGCAAGAACCAAAAGGGAACTTGTAAGATGTAAAAAGCTCTTTGCCTGCAAATATAAGGACTGTAACAAGCGCTTCCTGTGCTCCAAGGCCCTGGCTAAGCACTGCAGTGACTCTCATAACCTAGAGCACACTGACGAGTCTAAAGTGCTTTCTGGCACTGAGTCTGCAGCGAGGTTTTCTTGTAACCAGCCTCAGTGCCCGGCTGTTTTTTATTCATTCAGTAAGTTGAAACACCACCTGTTGGAACAGCATAATATTGAAGGAGAAATCCATTCGGATTTTGAAATCCATTGTACTCTTAATGGCTGCGGCCAGATTTTCAGCCATCGAAGTAATTACTTCCAGCATGTTTACTACCGACATAAGGACTATTATGACAACCTCTTCAGCAGCCAGAAAGTAGCAAACGAGCAGCTCCTAAGGAGTGAAAAGGTGTGTCAGACAACTCAGGCGCAGGGGCTGACACAGGAGCAGACGCAGGGACAGGCACAGGGGCAGGAGCAGCAGACTGCCAAAAGGCCATTTAATACTAAAGCTAAAAAGTGTGGCTTACTTAAAGATAAAAAAGCTCCAATTAGCTTTAAAACCAGAGCAGAAGCAATCCATATGTGCGTTGAGCATTCTGAGCACACACAATACCCATGCATGGTTCAGGGCTGCTTGTCTGTGGTGAAGCTGGAGAGCAGCATCGTGAGGCATTACAAGCGCACCCATCAGATGAACAGTGCTTACCTAGAGCAGCAGCTGGAGAACCTTGTGGTTTGTGTTAAGTATGGCACCAAAATCAAGGAAGAGCCCCCTTCTGAAGTAGAGCACTGCATAAAGAAAGAGGAGAATCCTAGCTGTGACTCGGTCCACACACAGCACCACTCCCCAGGCGACAGCAATGTGCCCCTCCAGAACACTGAGCCCACTTACCCAGCTGAACAGGATGGTGCTCCGAAAGGGTGTATGGGAGGAAATCCAGCTTTTGACACAGACAGCCTGCTCTTCAGGGGAACTTTGAAACACAACCATACTTCAGAAACCACTCCTTTGGAGCAGTGTAACATAGTTCAGCCTCCTTCCTGTAAGATAGAAAGCCCCACACCCAATCCCAGTGGGACACAAAGTAGTACTTACTTCCCAGACTTCCAGCTGCCTTTGTCAAAGATCAAAGAAGAGCCCGGGCAGCATAGTTCAGGGCAAGAAAACACTGTAAAGAATGTGACCCAGGTCCCAAAAGAGAATGTTAGGAAGCATTCTCAGCCCAGGTCATTTGATCTGAAGACTTACAAACCTATGGGATTTGAATCTTCCTTTCTGAAATTTATTCAGGAAAGTGAAGAGAAGGATGATGATTTTGATGAGTGGGAGCCTTCAGAGCACTTAACATTGAATAGCTCCTCTCAGCCCAGTAATGACTTGACAGGGAATGTTGTGGCCAATACCATAGTGAAAGACAGCGACTCTCAAGTTGACATACCTCATTCTTCCAGTGACCCTCCAGTTGTGCAGAACCTAACTACAATCCCACCATTAGTAGTAGCTGAAGCAACAGCAGTTCCTTCCTTGGAAAACCTGAGGGTCGTACTGGACAAAGCATTAACAGACTGTGGAGAGCTTGCCTTAAAACAGCTTCATTACCTTCGGCCTGTAGTTGTCCTTGAAAGATCTAAGTTCTCCTCACCAATCTTAGACTTGTTTCCAACTAAGAAGACAGACGAACTTTGTGTAGGAAGTTCTTAAATCACTGTTGCTTTTGAAGCAACTAGCTCCAACACTGCAATGTGGGGACACATGCCAACATGAACAAAGGCTGGGAACCAGCCACACTTGCTTAGGGTAGAATAGGCTGTATATTTACATGAATGTACAATATCTATGTCAGCAGTATTGGCAGCGTCCAGTAGCTCTCCAGTTGGTTTATTGATTGGGATTTTTGTTTGTTTGTTTGTTTATTAAAAAAAATGGAACTGTACTCTTGTTTGGTGCTAATTAATACATCAAAATATACTGGGGCTTCCTTTTTCCAATTAAGTGTGCATGATTGTATATGAAATATATTAAAGTCCCAGGGTGGGAGGGCTGGGGAAAGGGTAGGAAGTTCTTAACTTGACTTGAATGTGCACCCAAGGGTGCTTTGTGTAATATATTGTACACTACAGCATCTTATATTTTTTGAGTTGAGTTTCAATAAATTACAATTTTTCACCCACTTGTTTACTCATAATGAGTTTTCATGCCATGTGCAAACTGTAGTTGCACTTGTATTTTCTGGAGTGTGTCTCATTTTACTCCATTGGTTTTTCTCCTAACTAAACCATTCAGATCATGACTCTTTTTTTGGATAACCCTTGTCTTAAAGTTTTTGTGGAAAGAATTCTGAGATTTGAGTTATTCGCCTAACAATTCAAGATAGCTCCCAGAAGTTGGCTATAAAAACAGGAGAGGGTGTTCCAGGCTGAACAAAAAGAACACAGCAGATTCAGAGGCAGATTCCCAAGGAACTACAGATGCTGTATGCTGGCAATAAGAGGGATGGGGATTCCTGCAGAGATAGAGAATTGGTATGCATAGCCGAGAGTGTCACAAGGAGAGTAAGCAAAGTAGCATATTCAAACTCATTGGTAGATGTATTATGGGTTATAATCTGAATATCTAAGAATGAATAGAAGATTTTAGGGAACTCAGCAGTTATAAGTGCTTGCTGACCCTGCAGAAAGCTTGGATTTCAGTTCTCAGCACCCAAATGGTTACTCACAACTTGGTAATTTTCCAGTATCTGGCACCCTTTTCTGGTTTCTGCTATCACTAGACATACATGTGATGCACATACATATGTGCTGGCAAAACATGAAAATGACATTTTTTTTTTTTTTTTTTGGTTTTTCGAGACAGGGTTTCTCTGTGTATCCTTGGCTGTCCTGGACTCACTTTGTAGACCAGGCTGGCCTCGAACTCACAAAGATCCGCCTGCCTCTGCCTCCCAAGTGCTGGGATTAAAGGCGTGCGCCACCACCGCCCGGCTGAAAATGACTTATTTTTGTTGTTAAGATTTACTTATTTTACATGTATGAGAGCTCTAGCTGCATGTACTCCTGCATGCCAGAAGAGGGCATCAGATTCTAGTATAGATGGTTGTGAGCCACCATGTGGCTGCTGGGAATTGAACTCCAGACCTCTGGAAGAGCAGACAGTGCTCTTAACCACTGAGCCATCTCTCTAGCCCTGAAAAATAAGTCTTTAAATGGTTGAGGTGAACTTGGTGATGTTCTCTGCTGGCAATTGCAGTACAGAGAAGAGATGAAGCCGAGATACATAGAGGGGTCAGAAAGCTGGCTCAGTAAGCAAAGGAGCTTGTTGCCAGGCCTGGCAGACTGAATTTGATCCATGTGACATGGTAGCACAACAGTACTGACTCCTGCATGTTGTCCTGACCACAGCACATTCACTGTGGCATATGAACATACATAATTTTTAATCCTTATTAAGTTATTTAGGGAGACAGGACTGTTGGGACTTAGAACAAGAAAAGCAGTGAAGAAAAATATGACCAAGTAAGGTGGAAATACAAAAGGAAGTGGGTATTTGGGAAGAAGACAAGTTCAAGGTGAGTCTGGTTTTGTGTGTTTTCAATGACTGGGACATCTAGGATTGTTTCTGGAGTTTTTTTTTGCTTTTGCTTTAGTATCCTGTATCTTCAAACTACATCTTTCTGCCTCGAGTTCTTGAGTGCTAGAATTAACATTCACCAACCAGCTCTAAGTCAAGTCAACTGTGAGCTTTGATCTGCCTGCCTCCCCCTCCTGAGTGCTGGTTACAGGCTTTGTCCCACACCCAATTTATGCCGTATTGCTTCCTTCGTCCATGGCAATTGCCGTACCATCTGACCTGCATTCTCAACCATTTGGGCATTTGGTTTTGAGACAGAGTTTGTGTAGGCCAGGCTGGCCTCAAACAAATCCTCCTGCCTCAGCCTTCCTAAAATTGTGATTACAGGTACATCCCATTATGCCAAGCTAAGCATTATATTCTTATAGTATAGTAGTGTCACTGTGTCCTTAGGGCATTTTTAGCCACTTTACTACATTGCCTTTGTTTCCCCCTGGAGCTACTTCTCAATGCCCTCCCTTTCTGAAATTAACTGTTTTGGACATCATTCTGCTACCTCTCACCCTGACAGTCTAAAGTACTCCCCACAAGTCCTTTTTTTGGTGCCGTTTCCAGTAGATGACAAATTCTCAAATGATGGGTTTTAGTTTTGAAACAGGCTCTGTGTAGCTCAGGATGCCTCCAACTTGACTCCTTTCTCAACCTTCCTAAAGCTGTAATTACAGGTATACGTTATGCCCGGCTTCATATTAAGTTCTTTACAAATACAGCAGTGGACTGGGCATGGTGGTTCACGCCTTTAATCCCAGCATAGCTAGGCAAAGAAAGGGCAACCCTATCACACACAAAAGCTTTGTGGTACAGCAACTTTATCTGTAATGTGGACAAGAATTCTGGAAAATCAGTGGGGGGAAGGGAACAGAGGAAGTTTGGGTGGGTCATAAGGACAAATACTATGATGCTCCATATCTGGCTGAGGGTTTTGCTTGAAGGCTGGAAAGCATGTGCTTACATCATTCCCAAGGCAGGATATGGAAGATGACTGGTCAGTTGAGCTATTGGCTAGGAGGCTGGCACTGTGGAGCTAGGCTGAAATGCCTCATAGTAATAACCACATTTTCACCATTGAAAGACCAGGTTGTCCAAGAGTCAAAAGAGTTAACTAAAGTGCTATATGCTTCTGGATTTATAAGGTCATCTATCTGCATAAATGTCACTATTAATAATCCCACTTACCTACATGTATGGAGTGCTTTGGTTTTTTTTTTTTTTTTTTTTTTTTTTTTGGTTTGTTTGGTATGGTACGGTTTGGTTTTTGGTTTTTTCGAGACACGGTCTCTCTGTGTATTCATGACTGTCCTGAACTCACTATGTAGACTAGACTAGCCTTGAACTCACAGAGATCTGCCTGCCTTCCCGAGTGCTGGGATTAAAGGTGTACACCATCACGTCCAGCAATTACAGACAGCTGTGAACTGCCATGTGGGTGTTGGATTTGAACTTGGGTCCTTTGGAAAAGAAGCCAATGCTCTTAACCAATGAGCCTAGCACTGCTTTTTGTTTTTTTATTTAAATCAGTTTTAAGACTTTCCAACAATGAGAGCTCTTATACAAGCACCCAAGCACACGATACAGCCTGCAGCAAACAGCATTCTTGTAGGTAGCTAATGGACATGAGAACTACCGTCGCTGAGACACTTGGGCACCCTGGTGAATTTCTGCTTCCAGGTCTCCCGCAAAGCACAGCACAATCCCCTCCCAGGCTCTCAGCCCAATCAGCTTCAGTTCCGGGCCGGTTCCCACACTTCCTGATCCGTCACAGGACACACAATATAACAGCATTTGACCCAGGGGGAGGGAAGTACATGTATCATTTCACTTTACACATTCAACTGAAGCAGGTGTTCCAAGAACAAAACTCAAAGCTCCTACAGATGTGACTGGCCCTTGACTAAGTTATTTCCTATCATTGCTCTGCAGACTGTCTCACCAAAGCTATAGGATCTAGTGACACCCAAATTTCTGCCACACTCTCCTTTTCTCACTCAGATAAGCCTTTCATGCCTTGACACCACCATCAGTTCCACACGGGGTTTTAATGAACTGCCTTCTAGTTCCATGTCACAACCTTGCAGTCATAATGTTGGTACAATTCTAAAATACAGAGTAATGAGTGAAAATAGTGATGAATTGTGGAATGAAAACACAGAGACTGGAGTGTTCCTGTGAGTATCCACAACCCAGGTGTCAGTGAAGTGTGACACTGGAAATGAGAAGTTGCAGAAACTAAAGGACTGCTTCAGGACTTATTGTTTCTGATTTTTTGAGGCAAGGTTTCTCTTTGTAACAACCCTGGCTGTCCTGAACTCCCTGTGTAGACAAGACTAACCTCAAACTCACAGAGATCCGCCTGCCTCTGCCTCCCGAGTGCTGGGATTAAGGCATGCGACCATCCCGCCATGCCCAGCACACAGACTACTTTTAAACATGAAGGAAGACAGGTGTTAAAACCACAGCCAGGCGTAGTGGTACTTGCCTTTTGGGGTTTTGTTTTTGTTTGTTTTGGTTTTTGGTTTTTGGAGACAGGGTTTCTCCTTGAAGGGTGTATCCTTGACTGTCCTGGAGTCACTTTGTAGACCAGGTTGGCCTTGATCTCACAGAGATCCACCTGCCTTTGCCTCCCAAGTGCTAGGGCCACTCAGTGTTTTAACCCCTCCGTAACAGCACGAGATCTCTATCTCATCCTCTTTTTCCAAAGAAAACTTCAAAAATCCTGGTGAATATACTTCACACTAAATAAACCAATTAAAAAAAAAAACCCTACCTATATATTTTACAAGGAATTTTCTGTGAATTTACAAAATTTTGAACTCCCACCATTCCATACCAATTCAATCAACTGTAACCCACTGTACATTTTCCCAGCCAGAGAGAGGATTTAGAATCTACACTTGAGCCAAAGCCCTCCTCAGAGTCAAAGCTACTCGCTGGCTCTGCATTTGACGTTAACCCCCAACTAAGACAGGCACCAGAATTAGACACTGTAGGAGCTATTTCCAAAACCAAAGGCTGACCTGGCTCCCTCTGCATGCTGCCCCAACTTTGATTATTACCTGATGGGCCTGACAGCTTACTGACTGGCCAACATGCCCATCACACACAACATATTCCATCACTGTTGTGTTTGTACTGATGTCTCCAAACTTCATCCCTCTACACATATCATTACCCTATTTTGCAAGCTAACTCCACCTCTCACCCCTATCTACTTCTATCAAACCCACCTTGATTCCCAAAGCTGCCAGGGTTACCAGCATATCTTCCACTTCCTCCTGTTTATTGCTGTTTTTCAGTTCAGGTTGCATACATGCTCACTAATTCCATTCTTCTTTTTTTTTTTTTTTTTTGATTTTTCCAGACAGGGTGTCTGTGTATCCATGGCTGTCCTGGACTCACTTTATAGACCAGGCTGGCCTTGAACTCACAAAGATCCGCCTGCCTCTGCCTCCAAGTGCCTGCCCAGGACTAATTCCATTCTTATCTACATAGCCTTACCACCTGCTGTTGGGGTCCACGTGGGAAGAACAGCAGAACAGCTTTAGAACTCATGGAATGCAGCCGACCAGTAAGCATAACCACAATGGGGATGCCGTGGAGAAGGCATGGGTCCAAGGACTATGTGTTCTGAGCACTTCATGCTGTTGTGGGGTTTTGCTCTGCTTACTGCCCTCACATCACATCCCTTACAATCTAAGAGTGTTATGAAAACGCTCAGGGGGCTTCTAGCCCCTCACTGGGCAAATCACTGCACTTACAATAACAGTGCTTTTGTTTTTTCAGGCACTGCTGCTACAGCAGATTAATGAATGATTCAACCACCACCCTGATTAAGAACTTAGAGATATAGATTGTTAGCAGTGATTACTACCTTGAGAAAGAATTTGGAAAAATAAATTGATAGTGAAGTTAGGTTAAGATGTTTTTGTTTAGTCCCAGTACTAGGGAGGCAGAGGCAGGCAGATCTCTGTGAGTTCAAGGCCAGCCTGGTCTACAAAGTGAGCCCAGGACAGTCAAGGATACACAAAGAAACCCTGTCTCAAAAAACCAAAAAAAAGCCGGGCGGTGGTGGCGCACGCCTTTAATCCCAGCACTTGGGAGGCAGAGGCAGGCGGATCACTGTGAGTTCAAGGCCAGCCTGGTCTACAAAGTGAGTCCAGGACAGCCAAGGATACACAGAGAAACCCTGTCTCGAAAAACCAAAAAAAAAAAAAAAAACAAAAAAAAAAATGTTTTTGTTAGTGACTCTGATGTAGAAAATCTTAAGGAACAATTTAAAGGTCAGAAAGACACACTCTTATTAATTGAGCTAGGGACATTTTGTGGTCAGAAAACAAGAACAGCAGCAGCCTGAATGGCACTGAGTAGCATTCCTCTCTCTGGCTGAAGCTGGGTTGATAGTCAGGGTAATGATTGATATTGTATTCATTTTTGCCCTCAGATTCCTGATGCAGTTTAATAAAATTGTAAATGAGTAGATACACACCTTGGGGATTTAAAGTAGAAGTAGCTGGTTATTTTTTATAAATAAAAGTTTAGGCCGGGTGTGGTGGCACACACCTTTAATCCCAGCACTTAGGAGGCAGAGGCAGGCAGATCTCTGTGAGTTTGAGACCAGCCAGGGCTTTTTACATAGGGAAGCCCTGTCTTGAAAAATTTTTTTTAAAAATTAAAAGTTTAGATTTATGATTCTTTTGAGATTTTATAAGTGCCTTTTAAGATAAATAATAAGATAATTTATCTTTTTGTAACTGAAAATTGTAGGCTGCCAGTAAGAGGAATTGGCTGAGAAAATTACCTTGCTTGCTTACACTTTGGTTTTTTACACATATGGATTTTAACAAGCCTTGACTTGAATTGTGCAATCTTAACCCATCTAACCTTGCTCTTAATTCTATTTCCTAAATATGACCCAATATATACATACATCCCTTTGGACTGTTATTTTCCACGTTATGCTGATGTTCCAGGCCACGTGGAATGATCTTCTTTAATCTACCCCATGGCATGTGTTCCTCCTCCTTCCTGCTTCTGGCTTCTTCTTCGGGGCTTCTTCTTCTTCCCAAGATGTTCTCTGTCTCAGAAGCATGTGTACCTTAGTCCCACCTATCTCTGTCTTTGCCCAATCTCAGGCATCAGCATTTTATTCAACCAATCAGAGACAATGTAAGTAACAGACAGCAGGCAGGACCAGTTAATTAACATTTAAACTGCTTGCCATCACCCCAGCAATCAAGTTGCTTAGTTATAAATGTTTACGGTTCTTAGAAATAATTTATTTTTCATCCATAATATGTAAAACTTTTGATCATGTGAGAATATTGGGGAACATGTGTTTTTCTATGTATGCTCATTGTAATCATTCAATCAACTTAAAGAAAAATATAATGAAACTACATTGTGATTATTGTATTTCTTGAAATTTTGCTGGTCTATATAAGCTATAAGAGAAAGAATAAAGAGTAGAGTTGGAATTGGAACTTTTTTCCATCCACTAAAGATGTATGTATGTATATATGTGTATATATATGTATATATTTGTATGTGTATATATGATGTATATATGAATATATTTGATGTTTATATACATGTATATTCATACATATGACTATATGTATATGTGATGTATATACTTATGTATGGTGTATTTATGTATATATTTATATTTGTATATATGCATATATGTGTATGTTTTTATGTGTATATATGTATTTATATGTATATGTGTAAATTGGTTGGAGTTTTGCTCCATCCATGTGAATGGGTATATATCTGAATGTCTATATGCCTGTCAATCTGGCTGTCTCTATGTATGTACATGTACATATGTATGTATGTATGTGTATGTATGTGAAATTGCTGGAGCTTGTCTTGATTCATCATCTAGTGTGAGTGTATGTGTGTGTGCTTATGGTCTCTTTTCTCCTTCCCTTTTTTCTTTTGACACTTGCCACCATGAGTGGAAGTTCCCATCGGTAACAATCATTTCTGACCTGGAGAATCAAGCCTTTTGCTCTCAGAGAAAGTCTGCTGAGTGATCAGCCCCTGCCTATCTACACTCACTGCCTCAGTTTACCCTGACCTGTAGTGTCAATGCTGGCCACTGACAACCTGCAAATATAAAACAAAGGCCCTGAATGACTTTGGAATGAAGACATCTACTGTTTCTCTGTGATTACAAGACTGTTGGAGCTCTTCAGCAGTGATGTCCTCTATACAGCACCCAACAAATATGTGTATGCCTCCCAAAGGCTCATCTGGGCTTTGCTTAGAATTTGGAAGTTTAAGCCAGGCATGGTGGTGCACGCCTTTAATCCCAGCACTTGGGAGGCAGAAGCAGGTGGATCTCTGTGAGTTCGAGGCCAGCCTGGTCTACAAAGAGAGTCCAGGACAGCCAGGGGTACACAGAGAAATCCTGTCTCAAAAAATACAAAAAAAAGCCGGGCGGTGGTGGCGCACGCCTTTAATCCCAGCACTTGGGAGGCAGAGGCAGGCGGATCTTTGTGAGTTCGAGGCCAGCCTGGTCTACAAAGCGAGTCCAGGACAGCCAGAGATATTCAGAGAAACCCTGTCTCGAAAAACCAAAAAAAAAAAAAAATACAAAAAAAAAAGAATATGGAAATACTGTCCTGTCAAAGATAGGTGTGGTGGCACACCCCTTTAATCCAATCACTCAGGAGGCAGAAGTCCACGGATCTCTAAGTTTAAGGCCAGTATGGTCTACATAGCAAGTTCCAGGTCATCAAGAGCTACATAGTGATACTTTGTTTCAAAGAAAACAAAATTACTTGATCATCTTATTGATATTTAATGGGCTCATCATTGTCCATCTTATACTACTGAATATATTCTTACATCTTTGCTTAGTTCTCTACTGGTCTCTTACTAGGAAGCACAATGCGAAACCGAAGCAGCAAGGGATCTGGGAATCCTTTGTCTTGAGATAGCCCTTAAAATATAACCCAGGCTGTGCTTGGACTCACAGTCCTCCTGCCTCACCCTCCCAATGCAGAGATTACATGTGTGCTGGTGTGGTTCTTTTACAAAAATAATGTTGTTGTTGGGGGGATACACGTAAGCCACAGAGCATACGTTGGAGGACTGAAACCAAACTTTTTAAAATTTATTAACTATTATTTATTGGTCACTATATTCGCCTATAACAAATATAAACACCTAACTACTAATTCTACAAATGCCTACAACTCCTATGACCTAACCATTAAACCTATTGATAACTATTACAACTATTTTCATAACCTTTTGAAAGGATACAGTATCTGGGGCAGGTCCTCAGTCGCCAGGAACACAGTCTCTGGGGTAGACCCTTTAATGCACTTAACAGTCTTTTTTCCGGAATACCTCTGATGTAGATTCCTCAGGGTAAATTGGCTATGGTGACTTCACCTTAAATAAGGCTTGAGGCTTTTTTCTCTCTGGGAGACCCTAGCTGTCTGTAGTCCAACTTATTTCCTTCGTATCAGCAACTCTGCTGATCTGCCTCAGTCTTTAAAGCTGGCCACAGTTCTGTTCAGGCCGCTGTTCAGACAGGTCAAACCCCTCTAGGCAAAAGCTGAGCCACAGGGTTTAGTCCTTGGCCTTTTGCTGTCTTGCTGAGACTTTCTCTGCTCACCAGCTTCTTTCTGCCTCTAGAAGATCTGGCCATCAGTCCACCAGCACTTTCTCCATCAGAGGATACAAACTCGTTGTCCTTTCTAGCACAAAAACCATATCCTGGGTTGATATACCTCAGTTAGCAAGAACAGTTAGCCAGAAGCTGAACTGCAGAAGCTAAAAAGCCAAGGCTAATACATTTAGAGACCTCCCAGAACTATGGACTTCGATGGATTAGGTCTTTGTTTTCGTTTTTGGCAGGCAGTGCTGAGTTTTATGGCCTGAATGGGATTCCACCATGGAGTCAGTTGTGCTGAAGTGGGTGCGGGGCTGTTACAAATCATTCAGTCATTTTGCTCTGGAATATACTATCTGCAGTAGCCCCATAGACCTGATTTCCTCCTGTGACCTTGGCAAATGCAGAACCTACCATCCCCTGTTGCCCTGCTGCAGAGACAGGCACTTTCTGCACTTCTTTTATCCCCTCAATGTCCTGCTCTTTGTCTCTGTCAAGTAGAATAGAGAAACTGGACCCTACTGTTTGGTTGTGTGTCTCAGCATCTCTTATCCAATTGATCTAGTCTACAGTACCAATCACCTTCCATTAAAGCCATTGGTCCCAATGGGTCAGACTCCTGTGTATAACTCTTCAGGGCCCACTCTCAGCTGGCAGGCAGCATAGCGCCAGTCCCTCCTGTCTTTGGGCTTTTGTCGGATTTACTAACATTTTGTTATTTTCAAACAGGAATTATGTCACAAGTAATTGACCCTACCCTGTGGATAATGAGGTAAATTATGTAACTTGGGGTTTGCTTTCCCCATGGTGACACCTTTATGTCTCGGGTTCTCCTGGGGGGAGTGAGAGAGGTGAGAACTAGGTGGGGTGTCTCTCTGTGGAATCAAAGGCTTGCTCTATGCAGAGGTACCACATGGTTGTTGATGCTTGGAATGACAAAAGGGTAGAGTTATTAATCAAAGGCCTATCAATATCTGAGTATCCTTCCTTCAGGGTTTAATAGATTTAATAGACTGGGTCAGATGGGTCTGATATTAATCAAAATTGTCTCTTCTGAGGATGGCTGATAAGCATTGGCTTCTGTCCCTTAGGGAGAGCCAGGCAGCTACACAGCATTGCTTGAGTTTTCACTTAAATTAATGCTGCATTTGGTTGCCAGACCCACATGTCTTTTCCTGTACATTTTTTGCATTAGTATATTTTGGTTTTTTATTAAAGCTCTGTTAACTAGAGAGATTTAAGATAGAAGCCCATTTGTTCCCCTTGCTTTGTTTGAATAAACAGTATATCTTTGAAAAAAAAAAGCCATTGGTCCCCATCTGTCCTATCTAATTAAAGATCTGACCATTTCATAATGGGGAAAGTTTCCTTTAGTAATAAAGCAACTAATCAAACTTTCTAATATGTGTAACATTCTGTTAAATGGATGTTTATGCAATGGATTGTGCTCATGGGGGTAATGAAATACTACATGATTTATTAATTCTGCCATCACATCACCTTGTATATTTCCTCCTAGGTATAACATAGTATATCTGCCTTTGCAAAAATAACATGGGTCTAGTATTGTGGGCTGTCTCAATATACTCATTCTTCTGAATATATCTGCCATGTTTCTGCAACAGATCACATCTTCTTCCTGTTTTTGGTATTATTTCCACTTCTTGACATGTCTAAAATACATAAAAATCTTGAACACAATATATGCCATACATACAAATATTATAATCCAAACACATTCTTTAATCCAGTGCCACCATGTGTATATTGGTGTGCAAATAAAGTCAATTTGTACTAGTCTGGCTAAATAGTACCAAAAAAATGCATTTTCCAGCTGCTGGTTCCAGTCCTTATGTATATAAATGTTAGTTCTTAATAAACCCACTAAATTATGAGTCTCTATTCTTGATGCTCTAAGAAACTTCAGTGCTCTAGTTATTTTTTTATGTATGCTGTTTAGTTGTTTCTCGTTAAATTCTGAAATTGCTTGTATGTCTGCTAACTTATTAACAAAATTAGTATAATGACCTTGCTCCAATGTATCATCAAAACTGGAGCTGGTTTCATAATAATGCTTCTCTTGTATTGATAATTTAGTAACCAAGGTTTGGTTCTTCATTGATGCTACTGAGCAGTTATGTATCACATAGCATCCAGGCTGCAGCTCAAGTCTTTCAGTCTCATCTTCATATGTGGTCTCATTGAGATTCGTACAAGTCAATTTGGTATTGGAATTGGTACAAGCCAAGAAGGTCCAATCACCAGTATCAGTTAATGCATCTGCCATGGTTGTGATTGTCAATCTAGTCTCTTCCAAATGTTTAAAGAATAAATGGGGGTATACATATGTATTTGCACCCAAACTAAAGGATTCTGCCATAAGTATATAAGCAGGTGTTCCATTCATATTTATCCATAAAAATGTGTCAATGGGTGTTAGCCATGTTGCTACTTTTACTTCGCTGTAAGGATCTAACTGATCTGTCCATTTCTGATTTATTGGCTTAATTTGGTAAGCATTAAATGCATTGTCTAAGAATATCTGTACTAGATCTAATTCACATAAGCCATCATGGCAAAAACTGTTTCCATCAGGATCTAAAATGGTTTAAAATTATGGGGTTCTTCTACCTATACCTGTACTGAATAAGTGATCCAGTTCTGATACCATTTTATTTAGGTTGCTCTTATAAATTTCATACATCATGTAATTATGATTTGTGTTAATCAAATTAAGTAGCTGTTCTCATTCCAGTTTGCTATTCTTTTTTATCATTTTTTTCTCTTTATTTTTTATTTCTTCAAGTTACATCTCAATCCCAATCCCCTCCCTACTCCCCCCTCCAAGTCCCCTCCTCCCACCCTCTTCCGCCTCAACCCTCCCATCCCCTTCCTTTTTTTTTTAAGTTTAAGGTATATCTTTTTCTCCCCAACAGCTCCCCCTTTCAGTCCAACAAATGGCTCTTTCTCTTATAATAATAAATACAATATAAAACAACAGAGGTAATTAGGCCACAATTGTGAGAGTTATATGGCTTAGCATACATTCCCAGTGTCCAGTCCATATGTATTTGGCACCTGACTTTAACATTCTACTATCTAACCATCTCCATGAGTTTAAAGTTCTATATCTAACTCAGCTTCCATCCTAACTTGCATCACAATTTTAAAAATATCTTCTTAGATCCGGAACACCCTCTTGATTCCTAAACAACTCAAAATTTAACTATGAGACTCTAGCTATCTATTCTTCAACCACCTCAGAGACCTGAGAGGGATAAATATATCTGATTATATAGGAAGTGCAGGGCCCGCAGCTTCCAAAACTAAGAAATGACATACCAGTGGCTGCCTGGACAGTTCCCATTTTCTCTCCATATGTTACAGCATCGATCTTCAGTCATTTGGCCCCGTTTCTCTGACAGACATTGATTGTAGAGCAGGAATTATGAAGGACTTGCCTACCCTGTCTTGGCAGAGCTAGACTGTCGACTTACCTGCTTCCAAGTTTTGTCCTGTTTGGACAGCATTCTGTCTACAGTTGAAGCAAGGGGGTTTTCCTGCCAAGAGATAGGCTTGCCACTAATTCAATCATCTCCCACTGGAGATTCTTCAATGCTCATCTTCTACTTGGAGTAGAATAGGGGGTGCTGTCAGGAGTTGACATGTCTCGATATCAAAAAAAATCTAAAGTTAAGAAAACATCTTTGAATGCCATATTCTACAGATCCTTGAGGTTTTTGAAGAGGCCCTATCTATCTCTTATATTAGGATAAGCAAATGTTACTTGTCTCTTAGCAACTTGATTTCTGATTAGCTTAGAAAATAACTATAGGAGACTGTCATAGTACCTAACAAAATGACAGGCTTGCATGACTATTAGTTTGCATTTCTTAATTACCCTAAACAGTTTATGACAATTAGTAGCAAAAGGCCAAAACTTCAAAGGAAAAAAAATGAAATGTGAAGTTTTGGCCTTTTGCTATTCTTTTTTAATATCTCAATTTTAGCTTGCATCTGCTGTGTTATTACTTGCAGTGCATTATAGAATTAGATATTGCTGCTATTGCTTCAGCTGTTTTCCTATTTACTTGTTGTATATGGAAGATTTCTGCTTTTATTAGGGTTAGTATTGCAGCTGATACTCCTCCTCCCATTATTCCTCCTAAAAGGGGTTCCTCCAATAACTGCTCCTAATAGTAGTAACTGCAAAGGTTTGCGTCCTACTTTAGAAGAGGTTCCATATTGCAATGGAGTCCAGAAATAAGATGTGCCACAATATATCTCTGGAGGTTTTAATACTGTCAGGACTATATTGAGCTGACTCTTCCTAATTCTTGGGAAGAGTATCACATTAGCCACAGTAGTTAAATATGGTACCAAAAATGGTGCTGTTACCACCTTAGGTTTACCAGGTGGTGGTACTAAATATCCTCGTGGCTAATGTGCTGAATACAAAGCAAATTCTGTTCCATTTCTCCATATTGGTCCTCTATACATTATTTTAGGATCTTCTTAGTATCAGGCCATGTATTATGTTTTATTGGTAAATATGTTATTGTGTCCCAATCTTCTGAAAATGAATTCTCCATCCCCCTAGGTTTATGTGCTATCCAATCTACTTCATTCCACTGACTATATTGAGGATTCACTATTATTTTTGAAAAGTAATATGGTAATCCTACATGGTCCATCTGTATCACATTTTCAAAAGAGGTGTTAAAATATTTTAACCATTTTAAATTAATTCTAAATCCTGTAAGATAACTTATCCTAGAGGGGTAGTATCCTGTAAGTTTTGTAGATTTGGTTCCCATGACCGTTGTCATAGGTGTGTCTATTATTACTCTAGGCAGTATATACTCTGTAACATCTGCTCCTGTCCAATTTGCTGCTGTTTTAACTTTTGGATCAAATAATCGTTTCAAAATTTGTAACATTATGTTTTGATCTATGGTAATATCCTTTATCATATTTTATATCCCATGGTATGGGAAATTCATCCTTCCCAAGTGCATTGTGATGACATATATGCTGTATGGTTCTTGAGGTAGATAAACATTCTCCTGGGTGTATGGGTTCTATGGAATTGTTGCTGTCCCTTACTACTAAAGCAGAAAAGCCTTGCTTGGTAGTGTTATAGAATTTAGCCTTGCCGGGCGGTGGTGGCGCACGCCTTTAATCCCAGCACTTGGGAGGCAGAGGCAGGCGGATCTTTGTGAGTTCGAGGCCAGCCTGGTCTACAAAGCGAGTCCAGGACAGCCAGAGATATTCAGAGAAACCCTGTCTCGAAAAACCAAAAAACAAAAAAAAAAAAAAAAGAATTTAGCCTTATCAGCTCCGTTACCTGTCCAGTTTTTAAATCCTATAATTGTTGTGTTCCATTGTATATATTCATATGTACCGTTCCCAACAGTTCTGTTGGTGTATGACAATCCAAGTGTTTCATTTACTCTTATCAATATGTTGCCAAATGTGTCATTTTCTATCTTCACCAAATGAAGGGCAGTGAAGTCTGGAAATATCACTGGTACTTGTTTTTCTTTAATTTCAAATAAATATTCACCCATTTTTTGATGCATTGGAGCCTTGTTTTTTAAATAGCCACCCTGTAACTGCATCATATCTAAATGGTCTAGTTAAATCTTTAATGGTATTATTGCCAGATTTATTGGGAATATATAAGGGTGCTATTGTGACATTAATACCAGCTGTCATGGTATCATTAATGTACCTTGTCCAGTCTTCCTTTCTTACACATGCAAACACCAGTTTGTTATAAGTTGGTGTAGAACAATTATGATTAAATACTGAGGCCAATGCACATGTATGAGTTTCTAATTTAGATGTGCAAGTTGGTTTTGTTAAATGTTCTCATACATTGCTCCATGGCTGTGGTAGTATTGAAGTTAGAGCTATAGGGTATCTCCAATGTTCTACTCCTAGAAGTAGGATTCTCTCCCATTTATCCCAATGCCATGTTTCTGTAGTCATTATTCTGGGGTAGTTAGATTTACTGTAACATTATCAATTACAGTCTGATATATGTTTGGAAGTGGTTTGCCAGTTTTTATGTCAATTGGAGTGAGGTTTTCATACCAAGGTAAGTTTGGGAAGTCTGAGACACATAACTATTTAAAGGTCTTGTTGTCATGAGTTCTATTATTATGCCATGTGTGGTTTAATTTTTTTGTTGTTGTTGTTTAAATATTTATTTATTTAATACAAATACAATGTTCTGTATTGAGGTATGTATCCCTGCATGCCAGAAGAGGGGACCATATCTCATTTTAGATGGTTGTGAGCCACCGTGTGGTTGCTGGGAATTGAACTCAGGACCTCTGGAAGAGCAGCCAGTGCTCTTAACCTCTGAGCCAGCCATCTCTCCAGCCCGTGATTTAGTTTATTCCACAAGCTTTGTGGGCATCTGTTGCCCCATGGTTTAGGTAGTGCAGGCATGCCATATTTAATCAGCCATGGTTTGATGAAAATTCCATTGTTGCACAAGGAAACATTCATGGCGATGTCTTTCATAAAACTGCCACATTATGTGTCAGTAGTGGCAACAGCACTAGCAGATACTGTACTATTGGTTGTAATGTCAATACTAGTGGTATACTTGAGAAAGCATCTTCAAAATAATCTTCCTGATATTCATACATCTTCTCCTCAAGGCCTTGTGTTGTTTTCATTGTATTCCCTACCAATTTGTTAAATCATTTGAGAAATCAATGGTGCAAACATCTGACATAGGATGCATTCATTGCTATCCCGCAATCAAAAACTGGGTTCTCGTCATATTTCCCTAACACTGTAGTTACTTACATAGCCTTGTGATTCTTTTAATTGCGTAGTCTTCGACATTGAGTGAGGCCTCCAGTGCGTGCTATATATAGCCACAGCATTAGTGACATTAGTCCATAATTCTCCCCAATGGCATTTTAAAGGATTGATGTCATCTAGAGAGGTTTCTTCCATGGACATATCTAGCATATATTCTTTCATTTGGTGAGTTACCCTAGTTGCCATCCTGTATTGCTCGCACCTTTCATAACATGCATATTCTATGCAAAAATTATATTTTTGCCAAAACTTGCAAATGATGTTCTAATCTGAACAAATTTTCTGTAGGTGTCCCAATATTGTGGTATTACTCCTTAACTTTCTTTGATGTGTAACTAGGAGTTGCTAATTGCATTTTAGCTGGGGTTTGAATTTTTTGGGTGCCACTTGCTATTATTGGGTTTGTTACTGCCAATATCATTAGGATTAAGATTACTATTTTATTTTGTTTTCTTAAGAAGTGTACCCAGCAAATAGTAAAATTTGCTATTCTGTTTATTGGATGTGAGGTGTTTGTATTGTTTCCAATTTTTATGCTGTATATTTTTTTGACATAGGTGGGATGCTACGTCCACCTGTGGTATTCCTATATATATAGTCAGGAGACATATTAGTACACATATGTATACTACTTTGTTGGCTTTCTTTGTCCAACACATCTAACGCTAAATCTTCCAATCTTGTCAATCTTAGGTCCCCTTTACCTTGGGTTATCCAAGCAGTGTTGCCTGTTCCTTGAGTAATTATTTCAGCTTTTGAAGCTTTTTATCCCTAGGATTCCTGTAAATATAATAATATGATCTAATCAATGTTCTACTATCCTCTATTTCTTTATTTATTTGTATAGCTTCCTGTAATGGTGAAAGTCTATTTAATCTAGGTCTGTTGTTCAATTCCATTAGTGCTTTCATAATAGCTTTTGCTAATGGTGGGTCTAATGCTTCTAATTTTATTTTCAATAACCTATTAAGCCTTTCTATGGATCCTGCTGAGGTTGGGTTATATGCTGCATGAAAATCCCACATTATTCCTAATTGCTTGGCAAATTTTTGGGTTTTTCTACCCGTAAAGTGAGTTCCTTGATCTGATTGTATAATTTCTGGTGTTCCTAACATTGAGCACCATGTATATATTGTCATTATACATGATCTTTGGTCTGGGTGTGGACTTGCCTAGCGAATGCCAGTCCAGTCTGTAGTACATGCATATTTTCCTTGAAACCTGGGTAAGGGGCCAATGACGTCTATCTGCACTAATTTATTAAAGTGCACTTTATGTCCAATAGTACCTTTGTAATTATGTTTAAATCTGGTTTTGGCTGCAGGACAATGCTCACATTTTGAGATTGCTGCTTTTACTTGCTGCCATGTCACATCTAGGTTTCTCTGAGTGAACCGTTGTTTGGTTGCATGTGTGCTTCTGTGTCCCAACTGACCATGTATGTCCAGTATTTCAGGAGCTGTGATTGGTCTTTCCTTAGTGTCTACTTTCTCCCAACCTCTCCTAATTAATATTTTAATAGGACCTCTATTTTCTTTTTTGTGTGTCTGGCTTTTTCGAGACAGGGTTTCTCTGTGTAGCCCTGACTGTCCTGGACTCACTTTATAGATCAGACTGGCCTCGAACTCGCAAAGATCCACCTGCCTCTGCCTCCCAAGGGCTGGGATTAAAGCGGTGCGCCACCACCACCCCGCTAGGACCTCTATTTTCTAATGAGTTTTCTCCTTTTAATTTTAATTTAGCTGTTAATGATGCTAATTTATCTATAATATCATTATTCTTATGCATTTCCTCCTGCCTTTTTGTATGAGCATCCACATGATATATACTTATTTTCACATCCTGTGCTATATTATCTAGTCCTGACCATGCTTCTTTTGACCAAATGTCCTTACCACCTATTCTCCATTGGGCATGTTTCCATTTACCTGACCAAATAGCAATGCCGTTAGCAACACACCAAGAATCGGTGAATACGAATAAATGTTTTTGTTTCTCTTTTTTAGATTGCCTGGCTGCCAGTAAAGCCACAATGACTTCAGCATGTTGTGCTGAACGATCTTTTCTTTGTTCCGTGATGGTCATGCCATCCCCTGGCCTGTAGGCTGCTGCCTTCCAGTGGGTCACATTGTTTTTGGTTGTGGACGAGCCATCCGTAAACCAGGCATTAACCAGGAAGGAGTTGTAATCCTGTTTCCCTCATTGTCCCATTGGTGCCTGTTTCTGGGGAGGGGAGGTGTTAGAGAATGTGAATCCCTCTGCAGTCATGGGACTAGTGGACTGAAGTATTGACTCCGACACCTTTGACGCCGTCCCCTTTGCTGACACTGGTACCATTTCCATTGTGGTACCTTTCCTTCCATGGGTAGTCCGGTGCATTCCTCTCCCAGTGCCTGTACCCAGTCTAGTATGGGTATCGGTGTTCGGAATACCACCGAGTTCTGCCTTAGCAGTCAGTGGTTGAGTTGTTCTTGTTGCCTCATAGGCTGTCCAAATAGTTTTCTCAAACAGAGAATACTTGGCCTTGCAATAAAAGCCTACTGGCATCAGCCTTTGATTTCTGGCCAATATATTCCAATTTCCATATCCTTGAAAATATAGGAGGTCGATTATTATTGTATCAGCTCCCTGTATGTAGCCAAGAGCATTGCATTGTTTAGTATATTCCAGGATCAGCTTTGCCGCTTGTTCCTGGGTGGATGTCCATTCAAAATCAGGTGCTTTCTTAATTATTTTATATAAGGGGCATAAAATTATCTCTAAATAAGGTATATGCTGTATCCAATATCCATAAAGTCCTGTCAACTGTTGAACTTCTGTCTTATTTTCTGGTGCTTTCCACTGTTCTAATTTGCTAATTACTTCACTGGGAGTTTTAGGTCCTACAGTACTCCAATGTACTCCTGAAAATGTAACTTGCTGTGCTAGTCCTTGAATTTTTTCTTTATTAATAGTCCAACCTTGGTCTCTAAGATGCTGTATTAATTTATTTGTTGTTCCTCTTACCCTATCTTCCTTTTGACCAAAAATTAATATATCAACTATGTAGGTTAACACTTGAGCTCTTTTTTTTTTTTTTTTAAAGATTTATTTATTATGTATACAGTGTTCTGTCTACAGGTATATCTGCAGGCCAGAAGAGGGCACCAGATTTCATTATGGATGGTTGTGAGCCACCATGTGGTTGCTGGGAATTGAACTCATGACCTCTGGAAGAGCAGCCAGTGCTCTTAACCGCTGAGCCATCTCTCCAGCCCAACACTTGAGCTCTTTATGGGGTAAAATCTTCCACTGTTTTACTTAGTGTACTATGTGCTATTATTGGACTATTCAAATAACCTTGTGGCAGTCTCAGAAATTTATATTGCTTTCCTTGACATGTAAATGTTGTTATATCTTGTGAATCTGCATGTAGAGGTATGCCAAAAAAAACCCATGTCAGATAGATCTATGCTTGCTAGCCACTTTGGGGCTGCTTGTTTGATTTGTAGGAATATGTCTTCTACATCAGGTAATTGTCCTGGTATTTTTGGAGATAATTCATTTATTCTCCTATAGTCTACTGTAAATCTCTGTTTGCCATTTGGTTTAAGTACTGGCCAAATACTATTAAATATTATACTATTATATATTAATTATACTATTATATATTATATAAAATTATAATTATATACTATTATATAATTATATATAATATTATTTATATATATAATTTATATATATTATATAAATTATTTATTTATCGCTTCAAGTTACATCTCCATCATATTGTCCTCTTTCCCCCCTTCCCAGTCCCACCCTCCCACCCTCTACCCCCTAACCCTTCCATCCCACTCCTCTGGAGTGGAGTGTCCCTACATAACAGTCTCCCACCCCAGTTCAGAAGTCATATGAGGGCCAAGAGCCTCCTCATACACTGGGGGCCTACAAGGCAGTACCACTAGAGCAAAGTGTCTCATTGCCAGGGAGAGAAAACAAAAAAACAAACAAACAAATTTTGTGCATGATCCCTTTGGTGTGTTAGTTATAGTATGGATATCCTATACTATATAGCTGAAATCCGACTATAAGTGAATAGATGCCACGTGCATCCTTGTGAGTCTGGGATAGCTCACTCAGGATGAGCTTCTCTAGTTCTATCCATTTGGCTGCAAATTGCATAATTTCATTGTTTCTGATAGCTGAATAATATTCCATTGTGTAGATGTACCACAGTTTTTTAATCCATTCTTCAGTTGAGGGACATCTTGGTTGTTTCCAGTCTCTAGCTATTACAAATAAGGCTGCTATGAACATAGATGAGGAAACTTCCTTGTGATTCAGTGAGGAGTCGTTTGGATGTATACCCAGAAGTGGTATGGCTGGGTCCCGAGGCAAAGCTATTTCAAGTTTTCTAAGATATCTCCAGACTGACCTCCATAGTGGTTGCACCAGCTTGCACTCCCACCAGCAATGGAGGAGGGTTCCCCTTTCTCCACACCCTCGCCAGCCAGCATGTGCTGTCATTTGAGCTTTTGATCTTAGCCATTCTGACAGGTGTGAGATGGAATCTCAGAGTCATCTTGAGTTGCATTTCTCTGATGATTAAGGATGCTGAGCATAATTCAAAAAAATCAGAAGCCCTTCTTTATACAGCAAACAAATGGGCTGAGAAAGAAATAAGGGAAACAACTCCCTTCACAATAGCCACAAACAATATAAAATACCTGGTGGTAACTCTAACCAAGCAAGTAAAGGACCTGTACAACAGGAAACTTCAAGCCCTTGAAGAAAGAAATTGAAGAGGCCTTCAGAAGATGGAAAGATCTCCCATGCTCATGAATAGGTAGGATCAACATAATAAAAATGGCCACCCTACCAAAAACAATATATACATTCAATGCAATTCCTATCAAAATACCAACACAATTCTTTATAGACCTGGAAAAAGCTATTCTCAATTTCATATGGAATAACAAAAAACAAAGAATAGCTAAATCTGTCCTGTACAATAAAAAAACATCTGGAGGTATCACCATCCCAGATTTCAAGCTGCACTACAGAGAAATAGTAGTAAAAACAGCATGGTATTGGTATAGAAACAGACCAGTAGATCAATGGAATAGAATTAAAGACCCAGAAATGGACCCACACACCTATGGCCACCTTTTGACAAAGAAGCCAAAACCGCACAATGGAAGAAAGACAGCATCTTCAACAAATGGTGCTGGTCCAACTGGATGTCCACTTGTAAAAGAATGAAATTAGACCCATACTTATCACCTTGTACAAAACTTAAGTCCAAGTGAATCAAAGACCTTAACATAAGCCTGGTCACACTAAATCTACTAGAAGAGAAAGTGGGAAAAACCCTCGAAATCATTGGCACAGATGACAACTTCCTGAACAGAACACCAACGGCTCAGGACCTAAGACCAACAATCAATAAATGGGACTTCATGAAACTGAAAAACTTCTGTAAGGCAAAAAACACTGTCATTCGAACAAAACGGCAGCCTACAGATTGGGAAAAAATCTTCACCAACCCCACATCTGACTGTTGAGGGAAGGTCTAATATCATTGCTTCTGATAGGTTGAATTCAATGCTGAGATCTGGTTACCGCCCCTTCTGAGGCATTCTCTTGATTGGTTAATAAAAGTCGCTTATGACCATTTAGCTGGGCAGAAAGAGTATAGGAAGATGGACTTCCTGAGGTTAGAACAAGAACTCTGGGCACAGACAGAGATTCAGCCACTTCCCACCGGGAGCCACAGAAGGAGACAGACCTCTGGAGAAGGCTGGAAGGTAATCGCAGGCACGTGGTGGTTTGGGATTAGGTGATCCGGGTTAATTTAGAGTAGCTAATTGAGAGTCTGCCCAGCTAAGGGCTAAGCATTAAAACATTGAAAGGTCTTGGTGTGTTTAATTATTGGGGAAAGGACTGCGGCAGCTTATAGGCCCTCAGTCTAAGCAGTTCCGGGCAGTTGGCCTTCCAGACTTCTGGACTCCCCCAGAGCCCAGGCGAATTTCCCACCAAGCCGCCGGTAATTCTACCGGCCTAATATAACAACTTATATTAATTGAGTTTAGGTTACAGGTGGTGTAGGCCACCCTTGGTCCCGGGGCTCTTTCTCCAGGATAAGTTAGGCAACGGGTTAAGGCACGCGGGCCAGGCCACCCGCTCCTCTGCCAAGCTGCGGGCTACTCCGCCAGCCTAATCTTACAGTTTATAATTACTAATAACTACAATAATTAGTTAATTTGCAGTTTCATCTGATAGAGGCTAATATCCAAAATTTACAAAGAACTCAAGAAATTAAATGCCAAGAAACCAAATAATTCAATTAAAAAATGGGGAAAAGAGCTAACAGAGAATTCATAAAATAGGAATCCCTAAAGGCTGAGAGAACTGATTTATACTTATTCGACTACCTGTGTCTAGAATCTATTTTAATTCTATTTATTTTTTATTTTTGTAGGTAATTTTATGAAGGGCCTTCCTATCTGGAACGATTGAACATCCTTCTGGTTTGCCTAGGCATCCCTTGATTCTTTGTTGAAATTTGTTTTGAAAGCTGAGGTGGAAGCCGGGCGGCGGTGGTGCACGCCTTTAATCCCAGCACTTGGGAGGCAGAGGCAGGCGGATCTCTGTGAGTTCGAGGCCAGCCTATTCTACAAAGCGAGTCCAGGACAGCCATTATATAGAGAAACCCTGTCTCAAAACACCCCCCCACACACACACCAAAAAAAAGAAAGAAAGAAAGCTGGGGCGGCCTCCTCCCTGACCCTGCTGTAGGGGCCGTCCCCTTCGACCTAAAAAAGGCCCTCTCTTTATCCGTTTTTTTTGTTTGTTTGTTTGTTTTTAGGTGTCCCTATTATTCTTCGGAAAGGTCCAGTTTTCAAATTTTGCCTTATGGGCAAAAAATTCTGGTTTCCAAAAGGTTTAAATTTTCTGGCTATGTTAGTAAATCTGCCTGTAAATCTACTTATTCTTTTAGCTGTGAATGAAAGTACTCTTTCTGCTTCTAGTTCTCTGAAGCTTTTGAAGAAGTCTATAGCTGTGGCTATAGTTTGGGTGTTCTGTAGGGGTCCTGTTAGGCTCATTCTTAGATGATTTGGAGCCCCTTTTATTAGCAGTCTTCTAAAGGCTGGTGTTAGAGGTGCCGGTTGGGGTGTTGCTGCCTGATTGTAAATGTACCATAATACTCCTAATTTTCTGCAAGTATTAATTGCTTCTTGGTAGGTAGTCCATCTGCCTGCTGCTTCAAACTGAGTGATATCTAGGGTGGGGAAGGCATATCTCTATGCTGCTGTTATCCAGTCCAGTAATGGGTGGGTAACTCCTCTAGCTGTGCTCTAGTGCCTCGAATACTGAAGGGTGTTCTATTATGTTCCTTATTTTTCTCATCTTCTGCTCATGCAACATGACTGTGTCTGCTCCTTTTTCCTACAGTCTAACCATGTATGAAGCACCTTTCATACCATTTTGGGCATATTCCCTTCTTAATTCTGAGTACCAGAGCGAGTCCTGGCATCTCCCTCTCCACTGAGGTGTTGACTGACCATTACCATTGAGGCTATTGGCCAGTTTCTTAATTACTGGAGTCTTTTTGTTAGTGATTACCACTGGAAATGATGGTACACTTGGTGGAGAAGCCTCTGAAAGTGGTACCAATTCCTCGAGCTCTCCGAGTAATGTTCAAGGCTAGCCTTTTGCCCATTAATCTATCCTTGTCAATATCTTGCACTGTTTTCATTAAAAGAGCAGGGACTTCCTTTTTAGGCGCCTTTCCTATTATAGGAGCCACCACCTGTGGGTCAGTTAATTCTAACCTTACTTTAGTGGGTGTCGTCATATCTATTTTGTCCTTCACAATGCCAGCTGTCTCATGCCACCTCTGCTGTTCCTCAGTTTCAGGGGGCCCTCCTGTCACCGGGAAACTTGCTGTTTACTAGTCTTTTTCAGCAGTTTGTTCATGGCGCTATCTCTAAGTACATGCTTAGGGCATGTCTACCACAACCAACTTGCCAGTGCGTATAGGAGTTTAATTTCTTTCGTTTTCAAATACCACTGCCAATTTTTAAAATTTGAGTCTTTCAGCAATTTCTCTAGTTTTAGATCTGCAGCTCTCTCTACTCTTTTGCTCAGATATCAGTTCATGAGATTTATGATTGTGTCATCAGCGTCCCACAGCTTGCTGGTCAATGACCACAAAGATCCAGGGCCCCAGATTCGTCCTTCAGCTATTCATCCAGAGCAAAGGCTCCTTCGAGGGCTTACTGTCAGTAGGAAAATAAAGGACTCCCTTCTCTGAAACAAGCTTTCTGGGCGTCCAATTCTCACTATCCAAGGCTCTGCATATTACCGATCTCAAAGATATTAAAAGAGTTGCGAGGGCTCCGGGTGTTCTGTAACAACATCCTGCCGACTATGCCAGCTGTCCCGAGCACACCAAACTCCCCTATGATTTCAGGGAGAGAAGGCTAAATGATCATAGGCGAGGCAGAGTTGGCTTTTCTGTGATATTTAATCAAGCAAACACAGCAATACGTACAACAAACACTGCAATCATCACACCTATTCCAATTCCAGTCAATCTTTTTTTTTTTTTTTTGGTTTTTCGAGACAGGGTTTCTCTGAATATCCCTGGCTGTCCTGGACTCGCTTTTGTAGACCAGGCTGGCCTCGAACTCACAGAGATCCGCCTGCCTCTGCCTCCCAAGTGCTGGGATTAAAGGCGTGCGCCACCACCGCCCGGCTCCAATTCCAGTCAATCTTAAGCTAGCTAACATAGCCACATACTGAACCTGATTCTTAGGTTTAGGGTCCACAGGTAAGGGCTCAGCTGTGGTGGTTGCCTTCCTTTGATGTCAGTGAGCTTGACTGCTCAAAGTGGGTCCTCTCTCTCTCTCTTTCTCTCTCTCTCTCTCTCTCTCTCTCTCTCTCTCTCTTTCTCTCTCTCTCTCTCAAGTCCTAGATGGCTGTTTTACAGGCTCCTTACACTGAGCCTGTGAAATTCAGTGAAAAAGGGACCTTTGAAATTCCACTGCCCTGACTCTCTACCAACCCCCCATTGTCATTACTAGGAAATGACCCTCAGTAAATTCCTGGAAGGACTCCAGGGTCCCCTGGAAGGAACAAACAGCTACCCAACCCTGGAATTAAGAACCCCCCACCACCACCCGTGGGCAAGCGCCCTCAGCAGACAATGGATCATAGTTCCCTGATCTCCAGGGCAAGACTCCTCCTCTATAGGAAGAGTTGGATAATAGGAAGCTATTATCCAACCCTGTCCTGAGAATGTATAAGAACCTAGAGTTCTAGGGGGTCAAGGTTCACTTCTCCTACAAGTGAAGGGGAACCCCTATGTACTTCAGAATAAAGTTCCTCATGCTTCTGCAGAGATCTGGACTCTATCTCTCATTGGGGGTCATGCCCAGTAATGAGGCAGGAGCCCTTTGGGGGTGAGCCTAACACTAGAGAATTTTAATATTCTTTCAAGAAAATTAAAATAGGATTGGTTAGATGTTCTTAGGTATTAAGTGTTTATAGGTATTAGATAGTATAAATTATAGGTGTTTATAGAATATAGATTTTTATTAATAAATATGTGTTTTAAATTAAAATTTTCTGTTACAGTGTGAAACAAATAATTTATCTGCATTTTATTTAGTGAAAACAAATTTGCCAGGAGTGCTGGCACTTGCCTTTAATCCTAGCACTGGGAGGGGGGCAGAGCAGGCAGATCTCTGTGAGTTCAAGGCTAGCTTGGTCTATAGAGTGAGTCCAGGACAGCAGGGCTGTTACCGGGAAATGAGTAAAAAAAAAAAAAAAAAAATGGAGACAGAGAAACCCTGTCTCCAATTTTAAAAAAAGGAAAAGGAAAAAGAAATTTTTTGTAGGCTCTTTATCTGTAAGAGATTGTCTCCATGAGCTGCCACTTAAGCAGCCACATTATTTTATAAGCTCATACCCTGCTCTGTTTCAGGTGTTACATTCTTACAGAATTTAACCAAGAGTTGCCAGAAAGCAACTTAAAGAGTAGAGCCAAATCCTCAGTAGTGATAAACAGATAAGAGCATATCCAAAGGCCTGTGGTGGTGGAGCACACCTTTAGTCCCAGCAGTCAAGAGGCAGAGGCTGAAGGATCTATGTGAGTTCAAGGCCAGCCTCTTCTACAAATCTACTTCCAGGACAGCCAGGAATATTACATGGAAAACCCCCATCTCAACCACCCCCCCAAAAAATCAAAAAATGTACCCAATTATATAGTTCAAAATTATGAATTTTGCATTTTTTGTTTATTTACTATGAAAATTAAGCTTTTATTTAAGCATAATTAGACAATCATGAGAATAAAACATCTCCATATAATGAATAACTAATAACCTCTGGGAATCTAAGCAGCTCTGGCTTAGTGCCTTATGCCCTGGTTGTGATACTAGAAGTCTTGTCTCGGTGTTTTTTTTCTCCCAGGAAGAGATCATTGATAGTGATTTATTCCCACTATTAGGGAAAAACAGGAAACATCTAAGCAAAAATCAAGCAAACAAACAAACAAACGTGAATGCTTCTCTGTGAGTATACGGACCTCTGTGCCCCCCAACAGAAGCCCTTTCTAAGTTCCACTCAGCCTTAACGTACCGTACTTGATCTTTCTCAGTCGCTATCCTGCATGGAAGTACTGAAAAGGTTCTATATGGGCACCATCTAAGGCAGGTGGATGTCTGTGAGTTCAGGGCCACACAGAGAAACCCAGTCTCTAAAAACAAAAAGAGAGAGAAACTGAGAAACAAACATAATTAGATGTAAAATTAACACTAACAAATACCCATACGTATTAAAACAAAACAACAAAAAACAGGCCGACTGAGCCAAGAAGGGAGCTAGTAAGCAGCATTCCTTCATGGCCTCCGCTTCAGTTCCTTCCGCGTTCCTGCCTTGACGTCCCTCCGTCACGCACTGGGTGAAATGACCCTTTCCACCGAAAGTTTCCTTTGGTCGTGTTTATCATAGCAATAGAATCCTAACTAGGGCTACTACCGTGGGCTGCTTTTTGTGGTGCTTGGGGTCAAACCTTGGGCTTCCTGTGTAGTAGGCAAGAAGAACCCTACCAGCTGAGCTACATTCCTGGCCCCAGCTGACCCCATTTCGAGTGATATTGGCTGCTGTATCCGACAAGGCAGATGCAGCATTTCCATCGTTGTAGGATGTGCTATTATGGGAGATAACCGGCCAGAGATCAGAGGAAACAGTATGAAGGAAGTGAAAACGCAGGCCTGTGCCTGCTTGCTCTTGGGAGAGAAGGGTCACTGGTGAGTGTGAAGAGGCTGAGCCTTTGGAATAGTGACATCACAAAGCACAGCTCACAATGGCTCCAGAACTCCCTGACCACTTTACCTAATTCATTTCTAGATTCCTGAAGCCTCTGCACATGTAGCTCCTGGAGCTGCTGTTTTAAAATGCCAACATCTCCAACTAAAACTTCTTCCTGGGACAATCTCTTAAATACCCTTGCTCGCAGCTCATTATGGAATTGGTTACAAACAACTTTAGTGGGAGAGACTAGTGCGCCTCAGCCAGCAAATTTCGGGATAATAGATAATCTCGCGCCAGCTGTGCAAGTCATCCTAGGGATTTCCTTTTTGATTTTGTTGGCGATTGGATTATTTTCCCTATGGAAACGAAGTGTTCAGTCAATTCAGGTTGTATTCCTATGGAGAAATCTAAGGGTTCTGTGGGGAGGTTTGTTGATTTTTGTTGTCCTAAGACAGGGTAGTAGCTTAGGCTGGCCTGGAACTCATTGTAGACTGAGGCTGTGTGATCCCCTGAGGGCTGAGACAGCAACACCTATACCCCGCCATTCCTGACTAAAAAGTCAGCGTTAGTTACTTCACTTCCATATTGCTGCTACCCAGTTTTAAAAGTCCATGTAAAGGATGGGGTGGGGGGGGGCTGGAGAGATGGTTCAGTGGTTAAGAGTGCTGACTGCTCTTCCAGAGGTCCTGAGTTCAATTCCCAGCAACCACATGGTGGCTCCCAACATCCATAATGAAATCTGGTGCCCTCCTCTGGCCTGCAAGCATACCTGCATACATAATAAATAAATCTTAAGAAAAAGAAAAGGATGGGGCGTGGGTGATCTATTGTCTGTGTCTCTTGAGTTGGTTGAAACTACATTATCCTTGAAAACCTCCACCAATTAGGTTATGAGCATAAAATAATTCTCACAACAGTGTTTGGCCTGTCTCCATTATAAAATAGATTTGGACAAGTTCATCATTTGAGAGAGTCATCTGAGCCCAAACTTAATTGGTCACTTGTCTCTGTGAGCCTACCATGTTCATAGATGAGCGGTGTGGCACAACTAGGCTCTTCTGCGTGTGTGCTTTCTGTGCTTACTGCCATTGATTTTAATTGCTCTGCTGTTTCCCTTTAACTGACAGGGACTGTGTGAGTTACATCACCCCAGTGCTTTCATTATCTTATCGTGTTTTAACAAGCTAAGCCCCAGAAACACACGAGCTCCTTAGGAGAAAAGAAAAAAAATTTTTAATATATTTATTTATTTTTATGTATACAGTATTCTACCTGCATGTATGCCTATACTCCAGAAGAGGGCACCAGATCTCATTGTAGATGGTTGTGAGCCACCATGTGGTTGCTGGGAATTGAACTCAGGACCTTTGGAAGAACAGCCAGTGCTTTTAACCTCTGAGCCATCTCTCCAGCCTGAGAAAAGAAATTTAACATGCTGGGATTATAAGGAACATTTGGAATTTGTATAGTTTTACCCTCAATAATAATAATAGCTCATTTATAACATGGTCCTCGGTGTTATGGGAAATGTTAATAACTCCATGAAATAGCTTATTTTCACCTCAGAAGTGAGGAAAGTGAGGTCCATGGAGGCTCGATGGAAATTTAAGGATAGAATTTTTTTAAAGACAGGGTTTCTCTGTGTAGCCCTGGTTATCCTGGAACTCACTGTATAGACCAGGCTGGCCTTAAACTCACAAAGATCTGCCTGCTCCTGAGTCCTAGGATTAAAGGTGTATGCCACCACGCCTGGCAATACCAACAGCTGTGAAATGCAGGTGGTGCTGAGATTTTGACTCAGGTCCTTTGGAAGAGCAGCCAGTGCTCTTAACCACTGAGCCATCTCTCCAACCCCCAGGAGATAGAATTTAAAGAAGGCTTTTGTTTTGTTTTGTCAAGAAGGACTCCTGTAGCTTAGGCTAACCTCAAATTCGCTAGATAGTAAAAGCTAACTTTGGACTTATCTTCCTCAATCCATTAACAAATGTTGGAATTATAGACAATCCTGAGGGCTTTCTTTTCTTTAATAATTTATTTTTATTTTATGCACATTGGTGTTTTGCCTGCACATATATCTGTGTGAGGGTGTTAGGTTCCCTGGAACTGGAGTTACAGACAGTTGTGTGTTCTGGGAATTGAACTCAGATCCTCTGGAAGAATAGTCAGTGCTCTTATCCACTGAGCCATCTCTCCAGCCATGCTGAAGGCTTTCTTAAAGGTGTGATGAATATACAGAGGGGCTATTACTGTGTCATTTTATAGCTCTGCCTTCTTTTCCATTTAGGAATCATGGTTGAAAGCACATTCAAGTTTAACTTCTGAAAGCCCTACATAATAGGCAGGACAGGGATTATCGTGTCCACTTTGGGGTAACGCGGTTCCTGCCCAAGTTCATATGGTGGTGGTAGAGCTAGGAAAGCTAGGGTTTGAACCCATTTTTGATGGTCCATCAATCTAAATTTTTAGAATTTAAAATTTAATTTTTTCAAAAGCTCATTTAATAAAATCCAACAAATAAATGTAACTCCTCAATACAAGATTTTGTATGTGTGCGTGCACATACATATAAACAGGCTTTAGTTATCTAATGAGTGTAAGGCAAAAACACAGAACAAAACCAACAGAGATCAGGTGTGGTGATGCATGATTGTAATTCCATCCTTTGGAAAGTGAGGGTAGGATGATTGGAAATTCAGGTCATCCTTGGCAATAAAGCACATTGGGGTCAGTCTGAGATTCATGAGAACCTATCTTTAAAAGAAAAGAGAACAAATGAGGGGAAAGTCCGTAAACAAAAAGGAGATATAAAGCAGAGTAAGAGTGTGGGCTTAATGGTCAGACTGCTTGGTATACAATTTTGGTGAGCTATCAGTTCTGAACTGAGATCACTCATTTAACCTCTACCCCAGTTTCCTTATCTGTAAGATGGGCTTGCTAGAAGTGTTTATCTGTAAGATGGGCTTGCTAGAAGTGCTCCCTTATAGGGTTATTGTGAGGCTTAAAGGATATAGAATGTGTAGCAAGCCCATGTTCATTCAATAAGCAGCGTAGATTGCTATAAGGGGGAAAAAGTCATTTTAGACTTATCTTACAAGAAAGCTTTACACTTCATTGTTACTGTTCATCATGGAAGGAAGTCAGGATAGGAAGTCAAGCAGGACAGAAACCTTCAGGTAGAAGCTGATACAGAAGTTATTGAGGGGTGTTGCTTACTGGCTTGTTCTCCATACCTTACTCAGCCTCAGCCTGGGTTCTTTATAAAACCCAGGGCCACCATACCAGGGGTGGCCCCACCTACAACAGGACTGTACCTTTCCCCTCTATCACCAACTAAAAATGACCTACAGGCTTGTCTACAGTCCCATTTTATGGAGGCATTTTCTTAATTGAGGTTCCCTCCTCTCAGATGACTTTAGCTTGGGTTAAGTTGACATAAAGCCATACAGCACAACCAGGAAATTTGCTTTTTAGATCTCTATCCTTAGGAGAATTCCTGGATCCCAGTCCTAGCTTTATCAGTTTCAATCTGTGGCCTTGAACACTGACAAAGTCCACGATGTAAAGTGCATCTACACAGGTGTGTCAAGTCCTGGGTTTTCATGAACACTTCATAAGCTGACAAATGTCAGCTAATACAGAACCCACCACAGGGTAAGAGGCTTTGACCAAATGCCACTTCATAGTATGCTTTTTATTAACTAAAGACAAATTAAATTCTGGGCCTGTCTACCACTCCAGTTTGTAAGTGATGGTGATCAAAAAATTAAGGGTAGGAAGGAGCCACACACAGTGGCACATGCCTTTAATCTCAGCACTCAGGAGGCAGATCTCCATGAGTTTGAGGCTAGTATGGTCTACAAAGCGAGTCCAGGACAGCTAGGGCTCTGTTACACAGAGAAACCCTGTCTCAAAAAAACCAAACTAAACAAACAAGCAAAAAAAAAAATTAAAAGCATTGGCTACTCTCTCAAGAGAATCCAGTTTTGATTCCCAGTACCCACACAGCAGCTCACAACCATCTGTAACTCCAATTCCAGGAGATCAGAACCCCTCTTTTGGCCTCCATGGATGCCAGCTGGACATGTAAGTGGTATATTTACATACATGCAAGCAAAACACTCATACACATAAAATAATAGAGTATATCTTTTTTTTTTTTTTTTGGTTTTTTGAGACAGGGTTTCTCTGTATAACAGGTCTGGCTGTCCTGGACTCGCTTTGTAGACCAGGCTGGCCTCGAACTCACAGAGATCCACCTGCCTCTGCCTCCCAAGTGCTGGGATTAAAGGCGTGTGCCACCATGCCCGGCAATAGAGTATATCTTTAAAATGGTCTTAAAACAATTAAAAGCAGGTGTGAAAATGTTCTGTTAAAGGGATAGCTTGGCTTAGGAATGAGGGGTTGCTACTAGGAGATCTTTGTTCTTTTTGGGTCTATGGCTAGCTGTGACATTTCACATGCGTGACTAATGCTCATCTTGTTTCATTTCAGAAAATAGTGGTGTTTGTGATCACACTCTACCAACTTTACAAGAAAGGCTCGGATTTTTTTCAGGCTTTGCTAGCCAACCCCGAAGGAAGTGGTCACCAGATTCATGACAACAGTAATATCTTCCTGTCACTGGGTCTGCAAGAGAAAATTTTGAAAAAGCTTCAGATGGTGGAAAACAAAGTGAGAGACCTGGAGGGAATGATCGTTGCCCAGAAACCCAGTATAAAGAGGGACTACTCTTCTGAGCCGTACTGCAGCTGCTCCAACTGCCAGAGCCCCTTGCCCACATCAGGGTTCACTTCTACATCTGAAATGTGAAGGACTCTAATCTTTTCCAGAAAAGCACTGCTTCCCTCATGTGTACAGTGGTGTATCAATAAAATAGAGAAATATATTGAATTTACCCTGCACAGATCTGGTTCCCTCTTGGGCAGGGCCCAGGGTCTATTTTGTGTGCAGTGGGTAATATGGGGTAATGGTAGTTGGAAATGTCCCCAAGGATGGGGATGGTGGCTTGGTGGTAAGTCATTGGCCTGGGCACACAAAGGGATAGTGCTGATTCAGGGGTCCGGGGACGCTCATGGTAATAAAGTAAGATAGCCAGACTGGAGTGGAAGCAGATGGAGAAAACAGAGTATGGTAAGGGATGTGACTTTGAGGTCCATGCTGAAGATATCGGAGATGATGTATATAAGCCAGTCACAGAGGGCCATGTTTTTTTGAATAGGCTGTCCATTGGTGGTCATTATCATAAGAAAAGTGTGCAGTCTGTTGACCCCTGAATTACACAAAGGCGAGAGTATGCATAAAAGAGAATATAGTAGAGTTTTTTGTTTTCTTAGGCAATATATCACTAGCCCAGCATGGCCTGGAACTTGGGTGTGTTTGTGTGTGTGGTGTGTATATGTGTGTGTGGGGGGTATGGTGTGGTGTGTGCGTTGAAGTGGGGAGATTGTTGCCTGCATGTCTGTATACCACTCCTCAATCTCATGGTGTCCATGGAGTTGTTATTGGATACCTTAGAGTTACAGGTGGCTTTAAGTTTCCACATGAATACTAGAAGTCAAACTTGGGTCCTCTGCAAGAGCAACAAGTACTCCTAACTTCTGGGTCACCTCTCCATCCTCAAGTGTGCTCTTATTTCTATAAACTATGATTTGCCCTGCATATCCATCTCACTGACAGATTGGTAGAATTTTACCATTTATGTTTATATATTATAAAAATTTATAATTGCTTTATTTTGATCAACTTTTATGAAAATTGCAGTGATAATCAGAAAAATTCTAATTTATAATTGTGTCATTTTGAATAACTATACATAAAAATAATTTCAATGGTAGTTCAGAAAAATTCTAGCATAGCCTCTAGTTACAAGGAGCTTTTATTTATTTTTAAATTATTATTATTTTATTTATTTATTTTTCTTTTTTAAGACAGGTTTTCTCTGTGTAATAGCATTGGCTGTCCTGGAATTCACTATGTAGACCAGGCTGGCCTCAAACTCAGAGATCTGCCTGCTTCTGCCTCCCGAGTGTTGGATTAGAGGCGTGAGCCACCAAACCAAGTTGAGCTTTTATTTTTTAACAATCACCTACAGTCCTCCACTCTATTAACTGAGCTATTGAAGAGAGCTTAGCTTTTATTTTTTAGATAAGGATAAGGTCTTTGTTATGTGGCCTAGGCTGGCCTCAAACTTGTTATCCTCCTGTCTCTGATACTCAAGTGCTGGAACTACAGATACAAGGCTAACCTGGTCTACATAACAAGTTCCAGATCAGTTGGGATTATGTAGTGACACTCTGTCTCAAGACAAATTAATGTATTTGTTAATTTACAATATACATTTTTATTCCACAGAGAAGTTTAAAAATATCAAAATATGCCGAGTGGTGGTAGTTCATGCCTTTAGTACCAGCACTCAGAAAGCAGATGAATCTCTGTGAGTTTGAGGCCAGCCTGGTCTATAGAGTGAGTTTCAGGACAGCCAGGGCTACACAGAGAAACCTTGTCTCAAAAAAAAAAAAACACCAAAAAAAAAACCCACAACACAGCCAAAAAAAAAAAAAAGATTAAAAGTATCAAAATATAAGCCGGGCGGTGGTGGCGCACGCCTTTAATCCCAGCACTTGGGAGGCAGAGGCAGGCGGATCTTTGTGAGTTCGAGGCCAGCCTGGTCTACAAAGCGAGTCCAGGACAGCCAGAGATATTCAGAGAAACCCTGTCTCGAAAAACCAAAAAAAAAAAAAAGTATCAAAATATGACATTTGAATAGTCTAGGGAAGTAGAATGTGTTAATACATATGCTAACAAGAATAGTGTTGAGGCGCTGATCCATGTTTCTCTCAACCTTGGTCAGAGAAGTTTTTTTTCTTTTTTTAATATATGTATTTCATGTATAGTAGGACTCTGTCTACTTGTACATCTACTTGACAGATGAGGGCATTCAGTCCCATGGTACGTGATTGCAGAGAACTGAAATCAAAAGCTCTGGAAGACCAGCCAGTGATCTTAATCACAGAGCCATCTCTCCAGCCCCAGATAAACTTTTTTTTCTTTCAGTGGGCATCAGTTAATCCAAAGACTTCTAGTTGATCAAAGTACTAAGAAAAAGTGACCATGAGTGCTCAGCTGTAAATGGGACATACCTGTCACCACCCTGCCTCTAAGGTCCAAGGAACATTCAAGAAGAGATAGTAGAGCCGGGCGTGGTGGCGCAAGCCTTTAATCCCAGCACTTGGGAGGCAGAGGCAGGCAGATCTTTGCGAGTTCGAGGCCAGCCTGGTCTACAAAGTGAGTCCAGGACAGCCAGGGTTACACAGAGAAACCCTGTCTTGAAAAACCAAAAAAAAAAAAAAAAAAAAAGAAGAGATAGTAGAAAGACTGTAAGGGTCAGAGTTGGCCGGAGTGCTATGAAATGCTTTCTTTGTAGCCAGGCAGTGGTGGCAGAGGCAGGCAGATCTCTGAGTTGGAAGCCAGCCTGGTCTACAAAGTGAGTTCCAGGACAGCCAGGGATACACAGAGAAACCCTGTATTGAAAGAAAAAAAAACCCTATGAAATGCTTTCTTTGGGGCATGGCCATTGTATTCATGATTCACAGCAGTTGCAACTACTGTAAGGGCCAAGGAATGGATTCCTGAACCCAAATGTGGGGCGACCAAGGAATCACCAGAAACTCGAGAATGTTGCAAAACGCAAGAGGAGCCGGGCGGTGGTGGCGCACGCCTTTAATCCCAGCACTTGGGAGGCAGAGGCAGGTGGATCTTTGTGAGTTCGAGGCCAGCCTGGTCTATAAAGTGAGTCCAGGACAGCCAGGGCTACACAGAGAAACCTTGTCTCAAAAAACCAAAAAAAAAAAAAAAACAAAAACGCAAGAGGATTTTATTAATCAGTATGCTGAGGTCACTCTCAAAGTTTCTCTATGCAAGGAGGAGGCCCCCCCCCCACCAACAGAATTTCAGTTCGGGTTCAGGTTATGTGACCTAGGAAACAAGGCGGAGATTTCCGAACTCATGGCCATTGGCAACCTGTGGTTTCTGTTGTTTTCCCTGAAGCTCTGGGAACCAGCCATACCCAAGCTGAAATTTGCCCTCCTGGTAATGGTTAGAGTTTCCAAACCCTGGGAGGTGGTACATGATAGATTCTAGGGCAAGCTAACCTGCAGCTCAGGGCCTACTCAAATTCCCAGGCTTCTAAAGCCTAACTAAAGTTTGGTCAAGTGAGTTTGGTCCTAACATACCTCCCTTTTTCTCTTGTGACTGCTTCAATCTTGAATCAGCTGAGTCTAATTCTTTTTCTTTGGGAAAGGGATTCCTCCCTTTTCTCTTAAATCTATTTTAATCATAAATTTCCTTTGAACTAGCATCTCAGCCTGTTAGGTGGGACAATGGATGGAGTATTCTCTTCTGTAACTACTTCTAGCTGACATGAGGGTGTTGTCATCAGGACCCAAGAAGGCTGGGCAATGGGGCATCTATCAGAAGCATTTGATCAATTGATCCAACTGTAAGACAGGGAGCAATCATATCTGCTGGACTGGTCCAGACTGGCTTTCAGGAAGTCCAGGGCTTAGCATTTTTCATTCCATAGGGGATCTCTGAATAGAATCTATCAGTGAGGTGAGAATCTGCTGAGACAAATATAAACTAGAAACAGAAGTTAGAATTGTCTACAAATTGGGGAAAGTAAGATTCCCCATAACCAAGGAGAAAAATGTGACCATCTGTGTCACATTTTAAAGTAAGTCTCAGGTGGAGTTCTTCTGTGCCCGTTCTCTTTCTTGGAGTAAACTAGGAATGCTGCCAGGAGTTGGCATGTCTATCAGAAAAAGCCTTTTTGTTTTAAACATTTAAATGTCATGTTCTACAGATCTCTGAGGTGTCCAAGGACCATCATATTTTTCTTAAGCTTTTTTTTTCTTATACCTTACAGGTGCCATGATAAAAGCAGAAATATAATTAGGAATATAACAATCATAACATGTCATAAACAGTGAATTTAGCATTTCCAATAAGCAGAACATATGGGAATGTTACATAAGCAGAAAACTTTCTATGAAACCCTGACCCAGAATGTGACTTTGATACGTATCCAAACATGATCTCTTTTTCAGATTGAGTAGTACCATAGCATAACAGTTTCCCATACTATGTAGGCATCCATTAATTTGTATTACTTAATTTTCTAAAATCGATTGACACAACAGTTCATAAAAGGATTTGAAATAACCCAGTATTCTTAAATGAGTTGCATCAGGATAACTGAGTAGAAATTTGCAAAAGTTTGTCCTCGTGTTTATCTGTTAATAAAATACCATTCACATACATTTGAGAAAACTTGGCTTTAATCCCATTAATAGCTTGGGACACCAACTTCTGACATAGTTTGGACTATTTGTCATCCCTTTCATGGTGGCATTATTTCTTCCTAGTAACAATCCTGTTGTTTGTTTAGGCAAAGGACGGTGAACGCCTGTTGGGAATATGCCAGGTGTTTCACTAGCAGTAAACCTGCATCAGAATCTCTAAAGACTCTACCTGTAACTTTTAAGTTTTGAAATTGTTCTTTTCCTATTAACATTTTATAATTCACTACAGCATTGTTAACTCTCTAGTTTTTCAAGAATAACAGTTATTGTCTTTAATTTTATTACTTAGGCTGAAGAAGAAGGAAAAGATAACATAGGTTTAACATCAATTATATAGGCAACTCTACAATTAGAGAAACCATCCAGGGCTGGAGAGATGGCTCAGCGGTTAAGAGCACTGGCTGCTCTTCCAGAGGTCATGAGTTCAATTCCCAGCAACCACATGGTGGCTCACAACCATCCATAATGAAATCTGGTGCCCTCTTCTGGCCTGCAGATATACCTGCAGACAGAACACTGTATACATAATAAATAAATCTTAAAAAAAAAAAAAAAGAGAAACCATCCATAACCAAAATTCATTTATTTCTTAGCAGTCTGTATTAAGTCCCTTAGTGATTTGTCTTGTAATCTCTCTAACTTTTGTAATTTTCTCTTGAAAATCTGCTTCCTGCTAAATTTTTGGGCAAAGTAAACCTATTAGAAGGAAATTGATTAAATTATCAAGGCAGGTGCCAATTCCCATTTTTTGTTTGTTTGGTTTTTTGGTTTTTTTTTTTTCCAGATGACTGGTTCTCCTTGGAGAAATCTTTTAAAAACCTGACTGTTGACATAAGGAGTCAGCCCTGGGGACAATGTAATAACTTTACTTTGAATATTATCAAGTTGTAGCTTTTATCCATATAGTTGAAGTTTGTAAAGCAGATAAGTTACTGAAAGGAGCTATGGCCCTTAAACAAATTTTTACCTTGACATTTAAAGCACTGGGTAGAAATTATGTTGGTTGATGGCCAGAACTCACGGCAAAGGGACTATGAAGCCTGGACATTTTGTCCGGGCAGGTGGATGACCCTTTTTATCTTTCCTGATGGTAGCAAATCCCCCTTAGCCTGTCTAGTTTTTAATCTCTGCCTCTGAGGAGGAGGGGTGACTCCGCAATTTGCTCAGCTCATGGCAGCTTTTGCCTTAGGGAGCCTTCTCTGTTCTTTTTTTTTTTTTTCATCGTTTTGCACCGGTGCTCCAGCTGACAATGGAATTCTGGAGCTGCCCTGCCTGAGAGGAGGGTCTTGTCCCCTCACAATGATTTTGGCGGGGGAAGATCCTCGAATCCCCATTCCCCTCCCCCATCTTGGTCCAGGCGCAGAGGGGAGAAGGGAGATCATCAGTCTCAGTGTGGCACAAGGGGAAAAAGCAGCCAAGGTCTAAGGCTGATGCACATGCACATTCACTTCACATGCAAACCTGTTTTCTTGTGCGGAACAAGAGAAAGACAGACAAAAACTTTTCCAAGTCCATTCATCTTAGTCTCAGTCAGAGGGAGTTAGGAAGACAAACAAACATAAAATCAGCCAACCAAAGCCACCCCTAGCTTGCTGGGAAGCTCCTTCTTTTCAAACAAGAAAACAAACATAAAACCAGTACACAACAACAGCTGTCCTCATGGGAAGAACCTGAAAACCCTCAGTCTTTCACGTAATCAAGTCCAGTAGTTTGCAAGGTGTTTGTCCCATGTCAAAGTAAGTCATTTGTGACCAAATGAGAAAGCAGTCCCACAAATTATCCTGACATGCACAAACTGCGCCTTTACCTGACACACACAAATTGAGCGTTTACCTGACAAACCAAGTGTTTACCTGACACACACAAACTCCCGTTTTTGAACTCCAGCAAACCGAGAAGAAAACTGAAAGCAAGGTAACAGAAGCCAAGCCACAGAACACAGACAAGAACAAATGGTCTCACAAACAGAAAGTCAGGCTAGACAAACAAAAATGAGCTCATGAATAACTAGCTGGCTCATCTCCACCTCGGGATCTTTCCTGGTGACTCAGGGTCTCCCAGATCTCGGTGGGACCTCCAAATGTAAGGGCCAAGGAATGGATTCCTGAACCCAAATGTGGGGTTACCAAGGAATCACCAGGAACTCAAGAATGTTGCAAAATGCAAGAGGATTTTATTAATCAGCATGCTGAGGTCACCCTCAAAGTTTCTCCATGCTAGGAGAAGGAGGGGACCCCCACACCCCCCCCTGAACAGAATTTCAGTTCAGGTTAAATATGTTTAGGTGACCTAGGAAACAAAGTGGGGATTTCCAAACTCATGGCCATTGGCAACCTGTGGTTTTTGTTGTTCTCCCTGTCACTCTGGGAAACGGCCATACCTAAGCCGAAACTTAGCCTCCTGGTAACAGCTTGTGGCAGACACCTTTAATCCCAGCACTTGGGAAGCAGAGGCAGATGGATCTCTGTGTGTTTGAGGTCAGCCTGGTCTACAAAGCAAGTCCAGGACAGCCAGAGCTGTTACACAGAGAAACCCTGTCTCGAAAAACCAAAACAACAACAACAATAAGAATGATAGTAGTTTTTGGTGACGTCAATCAACTGTTTTTCTCTTAAGGTACATTCCAAAACTCAAAGTTCAGCTGACAGCCAGGTGGTGGTGGCTCACACATTTAATCCCAGCACTCGGGAGGCAGAGGCAAGCGGATCTCTGCGAGTTCGAGGCCAGCCTGGTCTACAGAGTGAGTTCCAGGACAGCTAGGGCTATGCAAAGAAACCCCATCTTTAAAAATTAAAAGTTAGCCAGGCGGTGGTGGTGCACGCCTTTAATCCCAGCACTTGGGAGGCAGAGGCAGGTGGATCTTTGTGAGTTCGAGGCCAGCCTGGTCTACAAAGTGAGTCCAGGACAGCCAGGGCTACACAGAGAAACCCTGTCTCGAAAAAACAAAAAAAAAAACCAAAAAAATTTAAAAGTTTGGGCTGGAGAGATGGCTCAGCTGTTAAGAGCACCGGCTGCCCTTCCCAAGGACCTGAGTTCAAATCCCAGCAACCACATGGCACTTCACAACAGTTCACAGCTAATTGCCAGGTGTGGTATGTCAAGTGACTTATATGATTGCTCTCATGTGATGAATTTGGGCACGGTTGAGAAATTTGAAACCTCATTAATCTCAACATCTTTAGCATTGCAATTTCACCATATTTTAAATATATATTGTAGTTGGAGCTACAGATCTAGCTCAGTCCACTATAAATGATGATTATACAAATTGGCAACATCAGTTTGTAGAACTATTAACTTTTCGTCAGAAAAATTCTGACTTCACTTTCCAAGTAAAGTCAGTTTATTAACAGGGGTCACAGTGATCCCGTTTCACTGCTGAATTCCAAGGCAGAACGGTACTGAGCTGTGATTGTGTGTGTGTCGGTGTTGAAGGTCTTGCTGGGTTTACAGGCAGTGGCCACCAAGCCTACCCCACCTGTTTGAGGTAGTTGCCTTGTCCCAGGACAGACAGGCAAAATGCCTCCTCTAAGTACACTTGGCGGAGGATGTGATGAAATATGTAAATGAAAATCCTCATCACTATCACTAGTGTCATTTTCCTCTCTTCTCTTTCTCTCCCTCCCCCCTCCTCTCTCATTTCTCTCCGTCCTCTCTCCCTCCTCTCTCATCTCTTCTTCCTCTCTCTTTCTCTCCCTCCCTCCCTGAACTCACAGAGATCTGCCTGCCTCCCAAGTACTGGGATTAATGACGTGCGCCACCACGCCCATCTTTAATATTCCCGAAGTCAGAACTTCCCAACACAAGCCAAACGACCCCTACTGTAATGCCTTGTTTGGCTACTTATCCCAGGGATGCACCTCTAACCTTTTGAACAGGACTAAATAGAAGGCAGGATGAGTTTTAGAACCTCTCTCATCCTTCCCCGCCACTTCTAGATGGGAATGGGGCACACCCTGTCAGTCCCCGGTGAATCTTTCTACCACTTGCCCAGCCCCGGTACACACAGCGGTCCACAACCGTCTCCCGGAACTCGCCAAAGCAAACCAGTGGCAGCGACCATGTGGACCTTCCCAGGAAGGAGGCCGGAACCTTTGAGTTAGAGTCCCGCGGGCAGGATCCGGAGGGATGTTTCGCGTGCGCCGCCGCTCCGTCTTCGGGCCGGAAGTGAGGAAGGTGGGGCAAAACTTATTCTAGCAGAAATAAGTAGGTCCTGAAGGAGCAAGGAAGGGGAAGAATGTTTTTGTGACACTGATGGCAGCGCTGAGGGGATAGGAGTTTGAAGAGACTCTCGGAAGGGACCGATATCACTGTGACACCGCTGGCATTCTTTAAGGGACGCGTGTCTCTGTAGTACCAGAGCACGCTGAAGTAGCGGGTGGGACTGGGTGACCATGGGGATGTGGGCGTCGGTGGACACTATGTGGGACTTCCCTGCGGAGAAGCGAATCTTCGGGGCGGTGTTGCTCTTTTCCTGGACCGTGTATCTTTGGGAGACCTTCTTAGCACAGCGGCAGGTGAGCATGGATGAGGCCCCCTGACCCCGGTCCCTAGGGGGACAGCCTGAGCCTCTATCCAAGCCCCTTCATGTTTGCCCTGCCGTAGCAACAGTTTGTACTCCGTAACCCCCACTGAACTTTCTGACTTTTCCTAGTGGTGGCTGTGGCTTTGAGGGGTTCTTGGGACGGCAGGAAGTTGTCTGCAGCGTTGTAAAGGGACCCAAGCCTGTTAGCGCCTAATGAAGGGAAAGGGCCGCCCTTTCGTCAAACTGGAGCCTGTCTGTCTGTGTCTGCCTTACAGCATACTAGGTAGGATCTTTGGGCCCAGGCTTGACCCCTTTTATCTTTGATATAAACGTTCTAAATGGAGGTGCTAAAATTTTAGAATAACAGCTTCCCTTGACATTGATATTACGATACTTAACCACAGGATTAGGAAACTATTTTTCTGGAAATATTTTGCAACCATTCTAAAGGCTCGTACATTAAAAAACAAACAAAACAAAACAAAAAAACCTCATTAATGCATATGTTTGTTTTGGGCCCCAAAATATTTCCGTGTGTGTGTGTCACGTAAAATATCCCGTTTGGCCGGATGTGGTGGCACACGCCTTTAATTCCAGCATTCGGGATTCGAGTCCAGGACAACCAGGGCTACACAGAGAAACCCTATCTCGAAAAACAAAACAAATAAAACGTTAAATAGTGCAGTAGAAAAGCTAACAGTTCCCTGGAGATAGACGTAATTAGAAAATGGAACGTTTAAGTAAGATAGACTTTGGGTTGGTTTTTTTTTTTATGTTTATTACTTCAGGTTACATCTCCATCTCAGTGTCCTCTTTCCACCCCTCCCAGTCCCACCCTTCCACCCTCTACTCCCTATCCCTTCCATCCCACTCCTCTGGAGTGGAGTGTCCCTACATATTAGTCCCCCACCTCAGTTCAGCAGTCATATGAGGGCCAAGAGCCTCCTCATACACTGGGGGCCTACAAGGCAGCACCACAAGGGGAAAGTGTCTCATTGACAGGAAATAAAGTCTATGTTCCTGTTCCCTTTGGTGCATTGGTTGTAGTTATTCCTGTACTATATGGCTATAATCTGACTATAAGTGAGTAGATGCCATGTGCATCCTTCTGAGCCTGCGTTAGCTCACTCAGGATGAGCTTCTCTAGTTCCATCCATTTGGCTGCAATAAGATAGACTTTGTAACTGATGGTTTTATTTCAGTTTCACTGTTGGCTTTACTTTTGAGAACCTTCCCCTTTAACTGCTGGACCTGTTTCTTGAGCATTGCAGTGTTTTGTTTTGTTTCCTCTGCAGTCTTCTTTTTTTATCTTTTTGGTTTTTTCAAGACAGGGTTTCCTGTGTATCCCTGGCTGTCTTGAACTCTTTTTGTCGACCTGGCTGGCCTTGACCTCACAGAGATATGACCGCCTCTGCCTCCCAACTGCTGGGATTAAAGGCATGCGCCACCATGCCCCTCCCAATTACAGACAGCTGTGACTGCCATGGGGTACTGGGATTTGAACCCTGGTCCTTTGATTTTTCTTTTTGGAGACAGGGTTTCTCTGTGTAACCCTGGCTGTCCTGGACTCACTCTGTACACAGGCTGGCCTCAAACTGGCAGAGATCCTACTACCTCTGCCTCCTGAGTACTGGGATTAAAGGGGAGCACTTCCACGCCAGCACCCTGGTCCTTTGGGAAAAGCAGCCAGTGTTCTTAACCACTGAGCCATCTCTCCAACCCAGACCTAACCCTTTTTTTTTTTCTTTTTGGTTTTTCCAGACAAGGTCTCTATGTGTACCCCTGACTGTCCTATAGTCACTCTGTAGACCAGGCTGTCCTTGAACTCACAGAGATCCACCTGCCTCTCCCTCCCGAGTGCTGGGATTAAAGGTGTGTGCCACCAGGCCCAGCAATAATTTATTTTTATTGAAGGTGCCAGATCCACTGGAACAAGAGTTACAGATATTTGTGACCTGCCATGTGGGTGGTGGGAATTGTACCCGGGTCCTCTGGAAGAACAGTCAGTGCTCTTAACAACCCTTCAGACCTAACACTCTTTTTTTTTTTTTTTTTGGTTTTTCGAGACAGGGTTTCTCTGTGTAGCCCTGGCTGTCCTGGACTCACTTTGTAGACCAGGCTGGCCTCGAACTCACAAAGATCCGCCTGCCTCTGCCTCCCAAGTGCTGGGATTAAAGGCGTGCGCCACCACTGCCCGGCTTAGACCTAACACTCTTTTTTTTTTTTTTTTGGTTTTTCAAGACAGGGTTTCTCTGTATAACAGCTCTGGCTGTCCTAGACTCACTTTGTAGACCAGGCTGGCCTCGAACTCACAGAGATCCGCCTACCTCTGCCTCCCAAGTGCTGGGATTAAAGGCGTGCGCCACCAACGCCTGGCTAGACCTAACACTCTTAACTGCAAGTTTTAATTAAAAAAAAAAAATCTGCCAGTGTCAGGTTTATGCCTCAGCCTCTTGCTTTAGTATGTTCAAAGTGTTGAAATTACTATACCAAGGTACTCAAAGCTTCATTAGCCCAGAATTGCATAAGTACCATTGCCTGAAGCAAATACATAACATGTAATGTCAAACAGCAGGGTGAGGTATTGAGCTCTTAACTGATATAGTGTACTAATAAGCCAAGTTGCATCTTTTTTTCCCCCTGAGACAAGGTTTCTTTTTGGGTAGCACTGGGTGTCCTGGAAATAAAAAGATCTGCCTGCTTCTGCCTCCTGAGTACTGGGATTAAAGGCATCTGCCACCACTGTGTGTCATAGTTGCATCTTTGTCAGGTTATTCCTTAATACCTTCAGCTTTTTGTTGTTGTTAGCATACAACAGGAAAAGTATTTGTTGTAAAACTATTGTAGAAGAGCTGGTCTATTATACCTTTTGGTATTGGTTCCCTATGTTATGTCCTAGGGGCTGAAATTACCCTTTAGAATTTGACATAGTGAGAAAATTTGTTGTAAAGATTTGCTATGTTTCTGTCACTTCCTATCTCTGACTTAATTTGACTTCTAGGACCAAATGTAATGATGATCCATTACTAAAGTATCTGTTAATGCCTGTAGTGAGCATGCTTGTGTCTCTTTTTTTTTTCATGCATTGTTTCCTATAATATAAGACATACACCATACTCAGAATGATTGCTCTCCTCATGATATTCCAACTTTGACTCACACAGGCAAACTGAAAGCGTGATGACAACCTAGATGGTCATTCCACCTAATCAGCTAGCCTTGGAGTCTTTTTGGTTTTTCTAGACAGGGTTTCTCTGTGTAGTCCTGGCTGTCCTGGACTTGCTTTGTAGACCAGGCTGGCCTTGAACTCACAGAGATCCGCCTGCCTCTGCCTCCTGAGTGCTAGGATTTAAAGGCGTGTGCCACTATGCTCGGTTAGCCTTGGAGTATTTTTGTCTGGTTTTCCTTTCCTGTGTCAGTGGTCAGTGTTCTTAGCAGTTAGCTCATGTGTGTAACAAATTTTACAAGCTTACATTACAAATTAACGCTACAGACCATTTGATGTTTGATCACAAATTACTACTATGTAATAAAAAACATTTGTTAAAGTATTTTCTTCAAAATATTTCAGAGAAGGATATACAAAACAACGACTCATGTACCATCAGAGTTAGAACAGATCATGGATTCGGACACATTTGAGAAATCTCGACTGTATCAACTGGATAAAAGTACATTCAGCTTCTGGTCAGGACTCTATTCAGAGGTGGAAGGCACTGTAAGTAATTTATTCCTTGGAGACTGGTTCACAGATTGCTTAATACTTTGTAATGCTTGTTTTTGTTATTGCATTTTTGTGACACAAAGGGTACAATACCTATAAATCCTACAATGCCTTTTTAAAATGTTTATACTTTTAGACTTATTTGTTTTAACATTATCTTTGTGTCCTATTGCTTTGCAGAGACACCATGACCATGGCAACTCTTACAAAAGAAAACATGTAATTGGGGTTGACTTACAGTTTCAGAGATTAATTCATTGTCATCATGGCAGGGAGCATGGCAGGGTGCAACCAGAAATGGTGCTGGAGAACCAGCTGAGAATTCTACATACAGATCCGCAGGCAGCAGTGAGAGAGACAGACAGGGGCCTGGCTTGGTGGCCTGGCTTGGGCTTTTGAAACCTCAAAGCCCACCCTCAGTGACACACTTCTTCCAACAAGGCCACACCTCCTAATCCTTCTCAAGTAGCACCATTCTGTGGTGACTAAGCATTCAAATGTATGGGTCTATCAGGGTTATTCTCATTCAAACCACCACAAATATATACGAGGGGTTTTACCTACATGTGTATATGTGCATCGTATGTATGCCTGATGCCCAGAAGCCATCAGATCCCTGGATCTAGAGTTACAAATGTTTGTGAACCATCATGTGGGTGCTGGGAATGGAACCCAGGTCCTCTGCAAGAGCAGCCAGTGCTCTTAAATGCTGAGCTATATGCAGTCCCATAGAGTGTTTTCTTGACCTTGTCTAATTTTTATAGTACTAGGAATCAAACTTAGGGCCTTGAGCATACTTGATACTCAACCGGAGCCACATTCCCCACCATAGTCTTCATAATAGTAATGGGTGTGGAGTAAGAGGCAGAAACATAATTGCATTGTCATTTGAAAGTAGGAGAATATGTCACTTGAAGGCCACATGTGAAAAGAACCTTATATTGTGTGCTGTCCTTTAACAGTCCATACAGGTCCACTGCTGGCACTACCTCTTTTCCTCCTTTTCCTGCTTTTGCTGAAGATAGAACCAAAAGCCTTTTACAAGCTAAGCTGCTGCTGCTTCTACTTTTTTGGGGAGTTTGAGACAGGGTTTCTCTGTGCAGCCCTGGCTTTCCTGGAACTTGCTCTATAGACCAGGCTGGCCTCGAACTCACAGAGATTCTCCTCTGCCTCTGAGTGCTGGGATTAAAGCATGTGCATGCCAGGCAAGGTTTCACCTCTTTTTTTTTTTAAGATTTGTTTATTTAATATGTATACAGTGTTCTGCCTGCATGTATGCCTGCAGGCCAGGAGAGGGCACCAGATCTCCTTATAGATGGTTATAAGCCACCATGTCATTGCTGGGAACTGAACTCAAGTCCTCTGGAAGAGCAGCCAGTGCTCTTAACCCCTGAGCCATCTCTCCAGCCCAACATCTCACCTCTTAATAGTGCCACTTCCTGTGAACCAAGTATTCAAACATGAGTCTATGTGTCCATTCCTATTCAAACCTCTACACCCTGTATAACCAATTTTGGGGCTGCTTTTTACATAAATGTGATAAAGCAGCTAGGGAGAAAAATGTCCAGACTCTGAGATGACTTTACCTGATATTTCACAGATGTCCGTAAAGAGCCTTCCAAGAAATGGAATGGCTACACTGCTGCCCTGTACCCTGTAAGTCTAGCTAGAGCTGAGGCAGTAGGGCCCAAGAAATGGAGAACAGCCTGGGCAATACAGCAAGACTACAAAACAGCATCAAGAACTGGCATGGTGCCGGGCAGTGGTGGCGCACGCCTTTAATCCCAGCACTTGGGAGGCAGAGGCAGGCGGATCTCTGTGAGTTCGAGGCCAGCCTGGTCTACAAAGCAAGTCCAGGACAGCCAGAGATATTCAGAGAAACCCTGTCTCGAAAAACCAAAAAAAAAAAAAAAAAAAAAAAAAAGAACTGGCATGGCTGGGAATGGAGAAGAATGGGGTAGAAAAGCTCAGGTTGTGTGTGTGTAAGGTTTGCAGTGCATTTGCATGTGGAGAGGCCAGAGGTTCATGCTGAATGTTTTCCTTAGTCTTTTCTCCATCTAATTGTTTGAGACAAGGTCTCTAACTGAGCCTATTGATAACCAGTCAGATAGACTAGATGGCTAGAGAGCTCCATGGATCCTCCTATTCACCTCCCAGCAGTGGAATTATAGGTGTCTGGGTTTTTGGTTTTTGTTTTGGTTTGGTTTGGTTTTTGTTTTTGTTTTTTTTGTTGTTGTTGTTGTTTGTTTTGGTTTGGTTTTTTGCTGCCTGGGTTTTTATGTGTGTGCTGGGATTCCAAAGTCAGGTCTTGTGCTTGCACAACAAACACTTTGCTCACTAAGGCATCTTCTTAGCCCTTTGCCTTTTGGGAATTTTTTGGTGGAGGGCTGTCTTATTATGTAGCCCCGGCTATCCTGGAATTTGCTATGTAGACCATTCTGGCCTTGAATTTGTAAGATTCCTCTTAGCTTGTTGAATGCTGGGATTACAAGAGTGACCCATGAGACTCAGCTAAGCTCACATTTTTTGCTTCTCCAAGTTCATGTCTCTACATGAACATTTTAATCTTTTTTGTTTGTTTGTTTTGGTTGGTTGGGTTTTGGTTTTTTGAGACAGGATTTTTCTGTGTAGCCTTGACTATCCAAAGAACTTGATTTGTAGACCAGGGTCTCTTCGCCCTCAAAGAGATCTACCTGCCTCTACTTTCCAACTGTTGGGATGCTGGGATTGAAGGTGCGCACTACCACTGCTGGTGTAATTGCATTTTTTTTTTTCAGGTTTTTTGAGACAGGGTTTCTCTGATTAACAGCCCTGGCTATCCTGGAACTCATCTGTAGACCAGACTGGCCTTGAACTCACACAGATCTGCCTGCTTCTGTCTCCCAAGTGCTGGGATTAAAGGCATGTATCACCATGCCTGGCTGTAGTTGCATCTTTTTAAGCCTCACTGGCACCACTTTAAAAAGGATCTCCAAAGCCGGGCATGGTGGCTATACACGCCTTTAATCCCAGCACTCGGGAGGCAGAGGCCGGTGGATCTCTGAGTTCGAGGCCAGCCTGGTCTACAAATGAGTTCCAGGACAGCCAGGGCTGTTACACAGAGAAACCTGTGTCAAAAAAACAAACAAACAAAAAAAGGAACTCCAATGACCACAATAGGTACTAGTAATAATAAGGTCACAGAGCTCACTTTTGTCAGGAACCAGTGGAATTTTCTCCAGGACACAAGATCAAGATCAACAGTGCTCCTTCGTTAGAAGCTCATAGCTATGAATTCAAACATGGCTCCTCATGGTCAGGTTTGGTTATGGTTTTTGCTGGGGATTGAACATATGATATGGTCTTGGGCCTCTAACTCTAAGCTGAATCTATAATTCATCTTCAGACTGAATTGTCTTCATCTTCTGGAAAACGACCAGTAGAAGCTGGAGATAGGGTCAGTGATTAAGAGCATATGATGCTGTTCCAGAATATCCAAGTTTGATTCCCAGTTCCCACTTGGAGGGGCTGACAGCTGCCCAGACCCCCAGCTGTAGGGGGTCCAGTGACTGCTTTTGGCCTCCATGGGCACTTGCATTCACATACCCCCAACACACACACACACACACACACACAATCTTTGAAAACATTATAATATAAAATGAGAGGAGGATAGAGCAGACCTCTGACTGGCTTGTGACTTGGACTGAGTAGGCAAGGTAATATAAATGAAGCACTCAATACAGAGCTCAACATGGAGCAAACATTTTGCCACTGGATTTCTTTGGACATTACTTTAACCTTTCTGTGTTCCAATTAGCTCCCTGACATGTCAGCTTTTCAAGACTCTAATGAAATAATGTATGTCACAGAACTGGAGTTGTGTCTGCTGCACGTATTGATTCTTTTCCCAGGACTCCCAGGAGTGTACTCAGTGAAATATTAACATGGAGTAAGTTTATAACTCATCACACTTGTTTTTCAGTCCTCAAACTAAACAAGGTCTGGAACAGCAAACCTTCCAAGTGTGTTCATAAACCATTCAAAGCCATGTTAAAATACCCTCAATGTTTCTTTAAAAGCTGTAATTTTAGTAGTGTCTGTCTTAGCCTTCCTTCAAAAGCAGTATAAGTCCTTAATTCTACAATGTTTATTAGTATTGAGAGGAAAATAAAAGAAATGCCATCCTAGGTCAGTTAGCTCAACAGCTGTAGTGTGTGACAGGTAGTGGTTCCAGAACATATATATCTTTTAGGAACAAGTTTCTTACAGCCATGATGTAATTAATTGTAGCAAATAGAAATGCTTGCACCCAGAGTGCAGTATCACAGTCAGGTATTTAAACGATCACCTGTAAGTGAGTGTCTGCCAGATTCACCTGCAGACTGTTGGGTCTCAGCCTGGCCTCTGTGCTGTAGCCGGAGAATTTGTACTCCTGCTGCTGTTCCTAGTTCTGTTCAGAAGCCGTACTTGAGAGCTGTGCAAACCATGCAGCTGGTAAAACTGAATGATAGCCAGTGTGGGAATGCACACCTGCAACCACAGCTCTGGGGAGATGGAGGCAGGGGGCTCATTCTGCGTTCAAGATCAGCCAAGGCTACACAGTGAGTTCTACGGCAGCTTTGGCTGCATAAAACTCTATCTCAAAACCAAAACAAAAATGTAAAAGATGGGTAGTATGAAGTGTGTCTGAAGTTGTAGAAAGGTAAGAACACATGTACTATGGATGGAAGTATAATATGGTGGTAAGCATTTAGAGAGCAGCTGTTAATGCCAAATAAAGTTAAAGGTCACCATGGAAGGATTGTTACAGAGGTATAGTTCATGCCGGGCGTGGTGGCACGCCTTTAATCCCAGCACTCAGGAGGCAGAGGCAGGTGGATCTCTATGAGTTCAAGGCCAGCCTAGTCTACAAAGAGAGTCCAGAACAGCTAAGGACACACAGAGAAACCCTGTCTTGAAAAAACAAAGTATAGTTCAGGCCCAATGTAGTGGCACATGCCTTAATCCCAGCACGTGGGAGGCAGAAGCAGATCTCTGAGTTTGAGGTCAACCTGGCCATCAAAGTGAGTTCCAGGACAGTTAAGAGCTACATAGTAAGACCCTATCTCATAACAAGCAAAAACTGTAGTTCAAAAAGCAAGTTGTGAATGAGTACAGTCTGGTATCTTTTATATAGAGACTTAAAAGTAAAGGATCAATACGTCACCAATACACATATAAAAATCGAAAGTAGCTTGGAAGGATATCCATAAAATATGATTGTTCCCAAGCCCTTCAGACTGAATTATAGATACAGCTTTGAATTAGAGGCCCAAGGCCATGTGTTCAATCCCCAGCAAAAAAACAAAACCTAACCTGACCAGGAGGAGCCATGTTTGGATTCATAGCTATGAGCTTCTAACGAAGGAGCACTGTTGATCTTGATCTTGTGTCCTGGAGAAAACTCCTTTGGTTCTTGACAAAAGTGAGCTCCGTGACCTTATTATTACTCATACCTGTTGTGGTCATTGGAGTTCCTTTTTAAAGTGGCAGTGACTGAATCCAGGCTTCATGCATGCAAGCACTCTACAAATAAGCCACATCCCTAGACACAGAAGTAGACTGAGCGACGCCCCGTCCTCCCCTCTTCCTTCCACCTTCCTTCCTTTTCTTCCTTCCAACTGGGGATTGAACCCAGGGCCTAATGCATGCTAAACAATCTTTCCACTTCTAAGCTCTATGTCTAGCACCCCGTTGCTGTCTCCCCCACCCCTCACACAGGTCTCACTATTTCTTGGACTGGTCCTGAGGCAAGTCTTGAACTAGCAATCCTGCCTCAGCCTCCTGGGTAGATGGAATTACTGGCTGCTAAATATACATTGTTTTCACGGTTTGAGCTACTTCATGGTTTTCAATGTTCTGGTGACTTGGTGTCTGTTTACTTGTTTGCCCAAGACAAAGATTGGTAAGGGCCTACTCCTTAAGCCCTGATTCCTCCTGCCTTAGGATTCATCTTTTCCTGACCCAGGGAAGGCCTGAGTCTCCTATTCTGCCCCACAGCCTGGTAAGTGGACATGACTCTCCACTTCTGTATCAATACTAATACTTAGCCAGGTGTGGTGGTACATACATATATTCCCAGCTATGTAGGAGGCAGGAAGATCATTTGAAACCATGAGTTCAAAAGCAGTCTGGGCAACATAATGAGATATCTCAAACCAACAACAGCAAGCTAATACTTTTTCCTGACAGAAAAAGACACTTTCCTTTCATGGAAAAGATAGGTATAAAGTCATATTGCCATCAAATGCCACCTGTTGCGAATTACCTGTGGGATTTGGAACAAGCCATTTAACCTTTGTAAGCTTGATTTGTTTAGATAAGTTTTCATTTTAGTCTCTTGACAAATGTTTTTATTTGCTTTTTTCTTTTTTAGTAACTTACCTTTATTTTATGTGCGTTGGTGTTTTGCCTGCACATATGTGTCTGTGTGAGGGAGTTGGATCCCCCTGGGACTGGAGTTACAGTTGTGAGCTGTCATGTGGGTGGTGGGAATTGAACCCAGGTTTTCTGGGAGAATATTCAGTGTTCCTAACCACTGAGCCATCTCTCCAGCCCCCTTTATTTACTTTTTAAAGCTATTATGGTTAACACATATAAATCTTATTCCTAGGGTATCCTGATGGTTTTAATACATTGCAGTAAAGATCATATCAGGATAATTAGCATATCTGTCGTAAATAGTAGTCATTTGTGTGTGTGTGTGTGTGTGTGTGTGTGTGTGTGTGTGTGTGTGATATAAACATTGAACTTCTCTCTTCTGCTTGTTTTTAAATTCAACCATACAAAGACTAGAATCTATTCTCTCTTTGACTTTCTACTCCTTAGTTAATTTCTCCTCATCTTCAGTCCTAGTTTTTATTTTTAAAATAAATTTAAAAATTTTTAAATTTTAAAAAAATATTTAAAATATTTGTTTAATATTTAAATATTAATATTTCTGCACATTTATGGAGTACAGGGTAATTTAGAAAATTTATACTATGTATGACAATCAGATCATGGTAATTAGAATTTCCATTTCCTTAAACTTTGTGTGTGTGTGTGTGTTTTCAGGGCCAAATTTCTTTGTGCATAGCCCTGGCTGTCCTAGAACTCACTCTGTAGAACAAACAGGCTTGCTTCGAACTTACAGAGATCCACCTGCCTCTGCCTCCCAAATGCTGGGATTAAAGGTGTGTGCCACCACACCCAGCTTGGGTTTGCCTTTTAAACAGGTTTTTTTGGAATATAATTTACATACCATACAGTTTACCCATATACAATGTTTAAGCAAAAATATTTCAGTGGTCTAAACTGAGTATCTCAGTGGTTTGTATTCTTCTAAATGTATATTTTATTGTAAGTGAGTTATGTACCCTTTTTTTTGTGTAACTTATTTTCCCTTCCATTTCTTCTGATAAAATACTCTTTCATATGATAATTGTTAAGACTGTTCAAATGTGACCACAGTCTGCTTTGTTTTACAGTTCATTCTTCTCTTTGGAGGAATCCCTTACCTCTGGAGACTTTCTGGGCAGTTCTGTGGTTCTGCTGGCTTTGGACCGGAATATGAGGTGTGTGATCCTTCACCCAGATTGGTCAGTCTTTGTTTTGAGTGGTAAGCTTTACACTGAAGTTGCCTTTTTGGCTCCTGCAGTCAGCAGACTTGCCTCTTAGTCTCCACAGTCCTTGTCTGAGCATGGATTAGCATAATGCCAGAGTTTTGGTTACTTTTCTATTGCCACAGCAAACACTGTGACCAAAGAAGTTTGTAAAAGAAAGCATTTAATTTGGGGCTCACCATTTCAGAGGATAAGTCCATGGCCATCATGTTGGGGAGCATGGCAGCAGACAAGCATGGTGCTGGGACAGTCGCTGAGAGCTCACATCTGATCCACAAATAAGAGGCAGTGATGCACCTCTTCCAACAAGGCCACTCCTCCTAATCTTTACCACACAGGTCCACCAACTTGATACCATATTCAAATACATGAGTCTGTGGGGGCCATATCATTCAACTACCACAGCTAGTTACTATAACTACAGAATTCTGGTAAGCTTTCACAGTGTATTTCCCAATCACATAATAGCTAGTGTGAGGATTTTGTTAGCAGGTGACTTGTTCAATGTGGTGAGTCAGGGAGTCAGTTTTCTTTCTCATTTTTTTTTTATTTTTTATTTTTTTATTTTATGGGTTTGTCATCTGGTGACAGTGGGAAGAGCATGTTCTCTTTAATTTCTCTAATGCTAAGGCTATGCTCTCATACATTCTCACACGCTGAAGCGGTCATCTGATCTTACCTAGAGGGAAGGGAGCTGGGAAGTGTAGTCTTGAATAGATTTGCTTCTTAGAACAACCCTGTCCAATAACAGGAAAGCCGTTCATTTTGTGGAACTCATACTTAGCAGACACCTGTGTGGCATGGTGTGCACCTTCAATTGAAGTGCAGACACTTCAGTTAAGACAGAAAGTCTGTCTCCTTGACAAAGGGTTCAGTGAATTCTCCGTCTGCAGCCCTGCTTCCTGACTTTCTCCTCGAAGCTGCCAAGTCATCTTACCCCTTCTCAAGTCTTTCTTGGAAATCACAGACCTCCTGTACAGATAGGTGCTCTTGGCTTTAACTCTGCTCACCTTGCACCCTTTCCAAATACTGTTTTCTAAAGCAGCAAGACTCGTGTGTGCATGTGCGTGTGTGTATAAGTTAGAGGACAACTTGAAGGTGTCAGTTCTCCCTTCCACCATATGGGCTCTAGGGCTTGAACTCAGCCACTCAGGCTTGGTGGCAGGTGTCTTTACCCTCTGAGTCATCTTGCAGGCTCAGAGTAGGTATACTTTATTGAATGAGTAAACACAACTTCTACATAAGGCAGTAATAAATACTCATAATCTCCCACTAAGTAAATCAGTGCAGCCCATATGCACACGTATGTTCAGACATCTACTGGGGCCTGGGCAACTCATGGCTGCTCTCCCCTCCAGCCCTGACAAAGAAAAGTGACTCCCTCTTCCTTTGCAGCCGTCAACTGCCATTACCTCCTCACCTAGGGGTGAGTTTTTATCTTATTGGGATATTTTATGTAATGTTCTGAGATATGAGTTTTATATGTAATAATGATTTAGGGTTCTTTTCTATTGGTTTACTTAGCTAGACATTTGTTCTTTAATGGCTGCATGATACTGGAGTCCTCAGTTTGTATAGTTCTGATATAAACAAATCTAAGTTACCACAGTATGGTTGTAGTACCAGCCCTTCAACACTGTGGCTCAATTTTCAGTTACCATAGTGTATTATGTGAATAGTTAAAATACAATGCAGGCTTCCCTGTTGGCTGTTCAGTATAGAGATCATGATATAAGTGGTAGTCAGGACCAGTCATGTCAGTAGTTGCATCAATCTAAATAATTGGTCGCTGCCTATCTGTTACTCAGCGTGTGATGCCTTGGTCTCTTTCAGCTAAAAACACAAATGCATTCATGAAAATAGGTAGTTGAGCGGGTGCAGGGGTGCACAACTCTGGTCCATTATATAGGAGGCTGAGGCCGGAGAATCACTTGAGTCCAGTCATTCAAGATAAGACTGGACAACATAGTGGGGTGTGTGTGTGTGAGAGAGAGAGAGAGAGACAGAGAGACTAAGAGACAGGTACAGAGAAACAGAGACATAGATCTAGATGAAAGGGACCTGGAATGATTGAAAGATGGAGTTGACTGACAAAAGTGGAGGTGCAGCAAAGAAATGAAAAATGGAAGCCCTGAAAGTGAGGTTTAGCTCTAATATTAAACCCTGCCTGTGGGAGCACTAGTGCTGTTACTGTCAGCTGCTAGGTAGGTAGATATTCATCAGAACTGTAAGGGGCTGCAGAGATGTCTCAGTGGTCAAGAGCACTGGCTGCTCTTCCAGAGGACCAGGGTTCAATTCCCAGCACCCACATGGAAGCTCACAACTGTCTATAACTCCATGATCTGACACCCTCACACAGACATACATGTAGGAAAAACACCAATGCACATAAAAGAAAAATAAATGAATTTATTTAAACTGTATGACCGCAACTTGGTTGTCATAAGTGAAGGCCATGGTTTTGTTAAAAGGATGGAGATATCCCAGAGCGAGTGGTACTGTAAAGCCCCTGACATAAGGACCTTTTGAGATATTTCACATTGAAGTTCAAAAGATAAAACATTAAAAGCTGTTCTGACCTTAGCTCTATGACATCTCTCCAGGGGCAGCTGTTCATGTTCTGTTTTTTTTTTTTTTTTTTTTTTTTTTTTTTTTTTTTTGTTTTTCGAGACAGGGTTTCTCTGTGTATCCTTGGCTGTCCTGGACTCACTTTGTAGACCAGGCTGGCCTCGAACTCAGAAAGATCCGCCTGCCTCTGCCTCCCAAGTGCTGGGATTAAAGGCGTGCGCCACCACCGCCCGGCAGCTGTTCATGTTCTAAGATACACAAGGAGAAACTGAACATTGTTTAAATTCCCTTCAGATCATTGCAAAAAGAAAATAAAAAAAGAGACAGACACTAGTCCTGAATGTTCCCTACTGTTTTCTTTCTTTCTTTTTTTTTTTTTTTTGGTATTCAAAACAAGGTTTCTCAGTGTAGCCCTGGCTGTCCTGGACTTACTTTGTAGACCAGGCTGGCCTTGAACTCACAGAGATCCACCTACGTCTGCCTCCCAAGTGCTGGGATTAAAGGTGTCAGCACCACATTTGGAGTACTCTCTTCTCTCTCTGTACTTTTACAAAATGTTTGAAATTTCTCCTCCTTTAGAAGCCATTTCTCCCCCTACCCCTCAGTGGACTCCAAGTTGCACCAGCCCTTTAAATGCTTGTGTTCGGCCAAGCATGATGACGCATGCCTTTATTCCCTGAGGCAGAGGCAGGTGGATCTTTGTGAGTTTGAAGCTAGCCTGGTCTTCATAGATAGTGAGTTTCAAACCAGCCAGAGCTACACGGTGAGCTCCTGCCTCAAAGAAAATACACAACAAAACCAAGAATAAATCTTCCTTGAATCCAACCAGCATGTCACCTTCTCTGTTTTGTGAATACTACCAACCATTTGTCTCTATGACGTAAGGTAGCTTTTAAGCTGTGCCTCTTCTAAGAACATTTTCCATGGGCAGGATGTTGTTACAGGCTTGTTCCCACAGGATCACGTGCATTGCTTGGGACAGAATAAGCATTCTGTGTATACTTGTTGATTTGTGCTTTATTTCATTTAATTTTTTTTCTTGTGCTTAGATCATTCAGTCGTTGATATTCCTGCTACTGGCCACACTCTTTAGTGCACTGACTGGCTTGCCATGGAGTCTGTATAATACTTTTGTGATAGAAGAAAAACATGGCTTCAATCATCAGGTATCCTAGAAATTATCAGGGTTTTAGTATGAAGGTTTTCAGTTTTAGTGCTATGCTGGCAGTAATTTAGATATAATTTGCTATTTCAGAGTATGAATCAGCTGAGGAAAAAGAACCCAGAGATACTGTAACGTTAACATCTTGATAGAAACCCATACTGCTTTTCAGCTAATATTAATTACATTCTGTTCTAAATTGTGAAATGCAAGACTTTTGCTTACTGTCCTTAGGCTGCTTTGTGTTCCCTTACAGCTGTTTTAAAAGCAACCCTGTTGCTTGGTTAATAGGGGTAATACTTTCTTTTTCCAGACTTTGGAGTTTTTTATGAAAGACGCAATAAAGAAATTCATTGTGACTCAATGTATTCTATTGCCTGTGTCCTCCCTTCTGCTTTACATTATTAAGATTGGAGGTGACTACTTCTTTATCTATGCCTGGCTCTTCACATTAGTTGTTTCTCTGGTAAGTAAATTCTTTGTTTCATTTTCTATGTTCTTTTATTCACTTATTTGAGAATTTCATGTATTATTTACAGTCTTGTCTCCCCCTCTCACCAGTCCTTCCTATGTCCCACACTCCTTCTCAAACTCATGACCTCTTGTTCTTAAAATGTTTCATTTTCTTTTGCAAAAGTTCCTTTAGATTAGTGGGATTTAGTTTTTGACATGAAAGTAGTTCCTAAGAAAAGGTTTCATTGTAACCAGCTGCCCATACATTTTCCTTTCAGTTCCTGCTTTGGGATATAAAATAGGAAAACTGACCGAACATAGACTTTCTTCTCTTTATGCTGACTCTTAACGTTTGCCAAAAGCTAGTTGCTATTCACTCTTTTTGTTTTTTGAGATGGAGGTTCTCTGTGTAGCCCTGGCTGTCCTGGACTCTCTTTGTAGACCAGGCTGGCCTCTCACAGAAATCCACCTGCCTCTGCCTCCCAAGTGCTGGGATTAAAGGCGTGCGTCACCATGCCTGGCGACTTTTTCTTTTTTTTAAAGAAGCATCTATCTCTTCAGTTCAGGCTGGCCCAAAGCTACTATGTAACCTAGGCTGGCCTCAAATTCATGGTAATCCTCCTCCCTCAGCCTACTGAATGCTGAGATGGTAGGCATGCATCACCATTCTTCTTCTTTTCTTTGCCCCTTCTCTGTTCTTTCCTTTTCTCCTTTTACCCACTCTCCACCCTCTTTCTTTTCTTTCCCCCTTTCTCTTCCCAACTACCACCTCCTATCCTTCCCTCTCACACCATTTTCCTCCCTTATATCTCCTTTTCCTTCTGTTTCTCATATTCTAAGCTGCTTTATCGGGCAGACAAACATACAATCAAAGCAGTATGTTCACAGGCCTTGGAAAAATAGCATCTATCAGTTCTTCAACTCCATGGTTGATCAGGGTGGTTTCCATCTGAATTGTGTGGTGTTTGTTGCTTTATCTCTCACTGGTGGGATCAAGAACAGAAAATGGGCTAGTTGGATTTACAAATACCTATACTATGATAGTCTGAAGTAAGAGCAAAAACCGAGCGCATACTCCAGAAGCGCCATTTCAGCCAGAGTAAACAAGAGTGTGTATTACAGTGCTAGCAATCCCCAAGAAAGGGGTACGGACTGGGCCCAGAGTTCTTAGTCACTGTTAGTAGCATTATCTTCTAAAATTAAGTCTACTTGCTTACTGTGTTACCACACTGTTTTGTTTGTTTTGAGTTTTTTTGTTTTTGTTTTTCGAGACAAGGTTTCTCTGTGTAACAGAGCCCTGGTGGTCCTGGACTCCGATTTATAGACCAGGCTGACCTTGAACTCCAGAGATCCACTTGTCTCTGCCTCCTGGTATTAAAGGTGTGCCCCAATATGCCCAGCTACCACACTGCTATTTTGATTTAATTTACTAAACAAATACTGTCCCAGGTGTTGGTTTGAAGAACATAATTATACCACATAATTGAATTTTTAATAATGAACAGTTTTTCTGTTATTTTTCAGGTTCTTGTCACCATTTATGCTGATTATATTGCCCCTTTGTTTGACAAATTCACACCTCTACCAGAGGGAAAACTTAAACAGGAAATTGAAGTGATGGCAAAGAGTATTGACTTCCCTTTGACTAAGGTGTATGTTGTTGAAGGTAAGGCTATCTGGAGGTGAGAAGAGTTTATCAAGTGGTTTGTTTTGAGTACTTTATTCTTAAATCAGACTTTATTGTTTGTTTTAAATTTGTTATTTAAAAAATAGGGAAAAAAAACAGGATAAGATTTTACATTTGGCTTTTTTGGCTTTTTTTTTTTGGTTTTTCAAAACAGGCTTTCTCTTGCTGTCCTGGAACTCGATTTGTAGACCAGCATAACCTCAAACTGCCTCCCTAGTGCTGAGATTAAAGGCGTGCGCCACCACACCAGGGTTTTTAAGATGTATAGAATATGAACTGGAGAGATGGCTCAGCAGTTAAGAACCCTGGATGCTCTTCCAGTGGAGCCAAGTTTTGTTTCCAGCACCCACATAGTAGCTACAGTTGCCACAATTTAAAAATTTAAAAACATAATTTTTTTTTTTTTTTTTTTTTGGTTTTTCAAGACAGGTTTCTCTGTGTAACAGCTCTGACTGTTCTGGACTCACTCTGTAGACCAGGCTGGCCTGGAAGTCACAGAGATCCACCTGCCTCTGCCTCCCAAGTGCTGGGATTAAAGGCGTGTGCCACCATACCTGGCTTAAAAACATAAAATTTTAAGAATAAAATAAAAATAAAGAGGGGGCTGGAGAGATGGGTCAGCGGTTAAGAGGACTGTCTGCTCTTCCAGAGGTCCAGAGTTCAATTCCCAGCAACCACATGGCTCACAACCATCTATACTGGAATCTGATGCCCTCTTCTGGCATGCAGGGGTACATGCAGATAGAGCTCTCATATATATAAAATAAATGCATCTTTTAAAATTTAAAAAAAGAAAAAAAAGATTTATAGGAACTTATGACATTTTCCAGGATAGAAACTGACACCCTGATGCCAAGTCCTATTCCTGTCGACAACTCTGGTTAACTCCGCAGTACTGTTCTTAACCTTTCTTTTATCCACACTGGGCTGTAATAGACCAGTTTCTCACACTACTGTCTGCCTGGTTTCTTTGGAATTGAATTGGACTCTTGAATGATCAGCTATATAGCACTAGTTTAGAGGCTGTAAAACAAAACCAGTGTTCTCAGCTTTGTTTTCCCTAGCAGAACATCAGTGTTCTGAAGGACTCTGACCTGTGGTACCATCACACCTCACATCAGTTAGACTTTTTCTGATTGCCCTGGGGTGGCGGCACCTATTAGCTATAAGACTACTTAATTTTCAAAGAGGCCTACCAAGTTTAGAGGACAGCTGTTGTGTATGCGTCAGAATTTCTGTATAAAATAAATATAACTGATTGTGCCTCAGCAACTTACTAGTTATAGGAAGAAGTGATTTGTTTAAGATCCCATAGCTAGTAAGTGTGCTTCCTCTGAACTGTAGTTCTCTGTAAAAAGCAAACTATTCACTGTTCAGTACTTGTGGCCTGCATTGTCTCCTTCAAATGTTCAGTTTTGTATAGTAGAAGCTCCCACAGAGTGTGAGCAATGTGAACCTCCTTGTGTTCCAGTAAGACTGGATGCAGACAAGTAGCACCTTGGATGTGATCTAAAGCCATAGTTTGCTGGTTCCTACTACAAACTAAAACTTCACCAATAAGAAACAATTGCAAAGTGAAGGGAGAACAAAGATGGTTGTAGCTAGAATGAGCAGCTACAAGAGTACAGCAGTGCGACAGCCCTCTGTAAGTCAGGGTAAAGAGTCTGGTTGTGGTTGATGTTTGAGACAGCCACAAGTAGCCCAAGCTAACCTCAGAATTACTATACATTTGAGGCTGACTGTGAACTCCTGATCCTACTGCCTCTGCTTCCCTAGTGCTGAGATTATGGTTACGAGTCACCACACTCAGCCAGGAGACTATCTTGGGCTACTGCGTGGACAGTATGTTATAGGGTGAGGCAAGAATGGAAGCAGAGAGAGCAGGTAGAAGGCTGATTTGGTAGTCCAGGTTAGATGCATAGGTGCTGTTGTTGTTGTTGTTGTTTGTTTGTTTTGTTTAGTTGATGAAGAGAAACAGCCATTTGCTAATAGATTACAATAGGGAAATAAGGAAGAGATATTAAGGATAACAAACAGCCTGGATTTGATGTAGACAGCCATATGAATGGCAGCTTGTTGAGAGGGAATAGAACTGGAAGAAGAGCAGATTTGTAAGAAATTAGAGTTCTCACTCCTGTATTAGTATTGAAATACCTTTAAACATCTTAATCACAGCTCTGTAAGAGGTAGCCATTTAAGTAGAGGAAGTTATTAATAGCTACAAAATCTCCAGAAAGCTATTTACCAACCTTGGATAGTAGACTCTTAGATGGGTGGCTATGAAATCAGAATCATAGGGTACAATGATTCTTCAGTATGGGAAGGTTGCTGTTGTTGCCATTTCACAGTCTTGTAATTAAGGCTTATATCACTTAGCCTCATTAATAAAGGACTTGCCTTGCAAGCATGAGGACCTGAGTTTGGTCTCCAGAACCCGCGTAGAAATGCCTTGTGTAGTGCACTCCATGGTATTCCCAGAACTGCGGAGGTGGAGACCAGAGGGTCCCTGGGGCTCACTGGCCATCCAGTTTAGCCTAACTGATGAGCTTCAGGCCAATAAGAAGCCCTATCTTTTTTTTTTAATAATTTATTTTTATTTCTTCAAGTTACATCTCAATCACAATCCCCTCCCTACTCCCCACTCCAGTCCCACCCTTCCAACTTCCTCCCCCTCAACCCCCCATCCTCTTCCCTTTTTTTTTTTAGTTCAAGGTATTTCTTTTTCCCCCCAACAGCTCTCCCTTTCAGTCCAACAAATGGTTCTTTTTCTTATAACTATAAATACAATACAAAACAACAGAAATAAATAGGCCACAATTATGTGAGTTATATGGCTTAGCATACATTCCCAATGTCCAGTCCATATGTATTTGGCACCTGACTTTAACATTCTACTATCTAACCATCTCCATGAGTTTAGTTCTAATATCTAACTCAGCTTTCATACTAACTTGCCTCAAAATTTTAAAAATATCTTCTTAGCTCCAGAACACCCTCTTGATTTCTAAACAACTCAAAATTTAACTATGAGACTCTAGCTATCTATTCTTCAACCACCTCAGAGACCTGAGAGGGATAAATATATCTGATTATATAGGAAGTGCAGGGCCTGCAGCTTCCAAAACTAAGAAATGACATACCAGTGGCTGCCTGGACAGTTCTTATTTTCTCTCCATACATTACAGCATCAATCTTCAGCCGTTTGGCCCCGTTTCTCTGACAGACATTGATTGTAGAGCAGGAATTATGAAGGACTTACCTACCCTGTCTTGGCAGAGCTAGGCTGTCAGCTTACCTGCTTCCAAGTTTTGTCCTTTTTGGACAGCAGTCTGTCTACAGTTGAAGCAAGGGGTTTTTCTTGTCAAGAGAAAGGCTTACCACCAATTCTTCAATCATCTCCCACTGGAGATTCTTCGTTGAAGAAGCCCTATCTTAAAGGAAGTGGATGGCATGTTGAGGATAACACTGAAATTGTTCTGTGACCTCCACAGGCTCACATACATATATACATGTGCACATATATGTGCACTTACGCTGACATACTAACACTTTTTTGTTTGTTTGTTTGTTTGAGACAGGGTTTCTCTGTATAACAGCCCTGACTGTCCTGGACTCACTCTGTAGACCAGGCTGGCCTCAAACCCACAGAGATCCACCTGCTTCTGCCTCCTAAGTGCTGGGATTAAAGCCACCATGCATGGCTTGTTTTGTTTTGTTTGTTTGTGTTTTGGATTTGTTTTTCTTTTTTTTAGTGGAGCCCTAACGTCCCTGCCACTGGTAGCTACAGAATCAATTCTTGACTGCTTTGCTTCTCTGACTATTCAGAATTCCCAGGGCTGCATCTCACCCTCTAAGCCTAGTTGCCAGGAGTTGCTGAGAAAGCAAATACCTGGCTTTTAGGTTTCCCAAATGAGAAGCAGTTTCATAAGACCATCATTGTGTGAAATTTCCTGAACCCTGAAAGGAGATTCCAGTAGTAAAGAGGGAAAAGGCACAAATAAAAATATAAACATCTCAGGGCTGGAGAGATGGCTCAGCTGTTAAGAACACTGGCTGCTCTTTCAGAGGCCCAGGGTTTGGTTCTTAGCACCCACATTGGGTGGCTCACAACTATCTGTAATTCTAGCTCCAGGGATCCTTTGGCCTCTTTTGCCCTCTGCAGGCAGCCACACACATGTGTGTATACACACATTCATACACATTCATAAAAACTTTTTTAAATCTTAAAAAAAACAATCAATAATGGGTGGAGAGATGGCCCAGTGAATAAAGGCACTTGCCACCAATTCTGAGGACTGAACTGATCCATAGAACTGCATTGTAGAAAGAGAGAAGTCCACACATGAGCCATGGTACATGCACATATACACACATGTAACATACATGGAAAAATAAATAAGCTAATCTGGAGAGTTGGATCAATAGCTAAGAGTGCTTTCCTGGAAATCATGAGGAGTAGAGTGTGGATCCAAGCACTCCCCCAGTGAGTAGGAAGTTCCATAAACACTGTATCTGCAGCTCCAAGGGCTCTGACATCTATTTTCCGACAACCCCCCACACACATACACAACTAATTAAAAATTAAAACTCCTTAAAGAATATAAACAAGTTGAGATCTGTCCCAGGACTTCCCCTATAGCTGCACATTTTTGGAACCCCAATATGATAACTGATTTTGTATTACACCACAGGACTGTTTCCCAGGTCTGTGGGAAGGGACTGCGAGACAGTTAACAGAATAAATGAAAGCCCTAATATCATCCTGAGTGAGAGCTTCCAAATGAGTATGGGCTGGGCTCTTTCATGTTCAGAGGACAGACTACATTGAGAAGCAGGCAGATCCATCTAGCCTAAAAGAGATCCTAAAGGAGCTTGTTTAAAGTGAGAGTCTAAAGCTTTTGTTGTTGTTATTGTTATGTTTTGTTTTTTCAAGACAGGGTTTCTCTGTGTAACAGAGCCCTGGCTGTTCAGGACTCACTTTGTAGACCAGGCTGGCCTCGAACTCACAGAGATCCGCCTGCCTCTGCCTCCCGAGTACTAGAATTAAAGGTGTGCCACCACAACCCAGGGATTCCAAAGATTTTAGATGGGAATTTTGAAAAAAAATTTTTTTTTTTTTTTGGTTCTTCAAGGCAGGGTTTCTCTGTGTAAACAGCTCTGGCTCTCCTGGACTCACTTTGTAGACCAGGCTGGCCTCGAACTCACAGAGATCCGCCTGCCTCTGCCTCCCAAGTGCTGGGATTAAAGGCGTGCGCCACCACCGCCCGGCCGTATTTTGAAGTTTTATCTGCATGCTCACAATTCAGGTACAGGTAAGAGAAGTCCAAGCAGGCTGGAATGATACTAGGTTTTTAACAAGGACTGTCTTGAAGAGAAATCTCTTTTTTTTTTTTTTTAAGATTTATTTATTTAACATATATGAGAGCTCTATCTGCATGTTTCCCTGCATGCCAGAAGAGGGCATCAGATTCCAGTATAGATGGTTGTGAGCCACCATGTAGTTGCTGGGAATTGAACTCTGGACCTCTGGAAGAGCAGACAGTGCTCTTAACCGCTGAGCCATCTCTCCAGTCCTTGAAGAGAAATTTTACATTTAAGTTTAGGAGGAACTAAGGTGACCTTGGACAAAAAAAGAAATCACAACATTGGAGTGTCTTTTCTCTTTTAAAAGATTTTTATGGGTTGTCTTATTTTTTTATATTTATTTATTTTATGTGTATGAATGTTTTGTACAATGGATGTCTGTGTATCAAATGTGTGCCTAGTGCCCTTGGAGGTCAGAAGAGGGCATTGGCTCCCTGGACCCATTGGAACTGGAGTTATAGATGGTGGTGAGTCAGTCACCATATAGGTGCTGGGAATTGACCCTTGTTCCTCTGCAAGAACAAGTGATCCTAACCACTGAGCCATTTCTGTAGCCCCATGAGTTTCCCTAAGTAAAAATGTATTTATTTTAAACAATTCTGCCAATTATTATACTTAAAAGAAACTCTTTAGATTGTAAAAAAAAAAAAAAAGTCAGCATATATTTTTGGTTTAAAATTTAGTGTTCTATTGAGAGAAAAAAATTAAATTTAGCACTTAAAAAATAAAATTAATGAATATATCCGTAGACTTCCAGTGTAGACATGTCACACAGGGAGCTCCTTACACAAGCCTGGAGTTTCAGGGAGAGGCCAGTACTTGGAACATAGGTTTGGAAGTCTGTGGCACATGACTGGTGCCAAAGATGAGGGCAACACCAGGCTCAGAGTTGGCAGGGAAGGAACACACAGCCCTAAAGCTAAATGTTCCAGGAGGGTGTGCTCACCGTCGTCAGGTACTGCCCAAAGTCCTGTCAGGAGCAAAGGGTGAAGACACAGGTGATGATTCCACCTTTCATTCACACCCCCCCTTTTTTTTTTTTGACAAAAGTTTCTCTGTATAACAGAGCCCCCTGGTTGTCCTGGACTTGCTTTGTAGACCAAACTGGCCTCGAACTCACAGAGATCCGCCTGTGTCCTAAGTGCTGAGATTAAAGACTTGTACCACCACACTCGGCCACACCAAATTTTTGTTCTGAGAGTTCTCAATGCATTACTTCAGCTGTCTGTAATTCATAGCCAGGTGTGGTGGCGCACACCTTTAATCCCAGCGCTCCAGTTCCGGGAGAATCCGACATCCTCATACAGACATACATGTAGGCATAAAAACAATGCACATGAAATAAGAATAAATTATTATTTTTTTTTACAAAGGAAGCTGGGCATGGTGGCTCATGCCTTTAATACAGCTCACTGTACAATGAGGAACATTTGGAAATTGAAGACCTGCATGAAAAAGAAAGTAATACCAACCACAGTCAGAAACTCTCAGCCTCTGCTGAAGGGTTAGGTGTTTCTTCCAGTCTTACAGAGGCTTTTCTGATAGTAGATGTCTGCTCTTTTTAAAAAGCCCTGGAGCAGAGACAAGCAAATGCCATACTTCCACGTTCCCACGGACTATACTGCCTTATTTTGGTATTTTTCTCATAGCCTTGGGTTGATGCCTCTCTGTCATGCACATTTTTTGATAATATGATAACCTTATACATGTGGCATTTTGTATTCTTTACGATACTTTGGGGAGATTTTTCTCTTGCTAAATTCCATGCAGTTATATACATATTATTCTGGTTGTTTAAAATTCTATTCTGTAGCTTTACCACAATTTAATTATTTCAAGCTGTTGGGTATTTAGGCTAATTTTATTATTACTACAAACCAGGGAGTGTAAGTGGAGCAGGGTGGCAGTCACTCCACTGCTGCTAATGATTTATATTAACCCAGTGTTTGAAGACGTTAACGCCCTCTCCATCAGCTCCAAAGGCCCCGGTGTTTTAATTCTGTTGCGTGCTTTGGACTGTCTTTCCCTTAGGATCTAAGCGCTCTTCCCACAGCAATGCTTACTTTTATGGCTTCTTCAAGAACAAGAGAATAGTCTTGTTTGACACTCTACTAGAAGAGTACTCTATGCTAAACAAAGACAACCAGGAAGAGCCTGGCGTGGAACCCCGAAATGATGGCGAAGGGGACAGTGAAGAAGTGAAGGGTAAAATGAAAGTGAGTTCTCCCCGGGACTTGGACTAGTTCACAGCATTTCTTTGACCGATCATGGTAGTGCCAGTTTCTGTGCTATACGTGGAGGTCAGAGAGACCACCAACACAAACGCTGTATAGTCCTTTTAACATTCTGCTGTTTGTGAGAAATGACTACTATTGTCACATGCTAAACTACCTTGCAAGCTTTCACAAGATGTACACATTGAAATTGAAAGATCTTATTTTTTTAAAGTTATGTAATAGCTTTGTGTGAGTGTGTGTATGTGAGTGTGTGTGTGTGTGTGTGTGTGTGTGTGTGTGTGTGTGTGTGTGTGTCTGTACACACATGCCATGGCATACATGGAAATTAGAAGGACCAGCCTGGGATATGTGAGATGTTTTCTCAAAATTGGGGGAAATTTTTTTTTTTTTAAGAGAAGTCTAATCTTTATATACTTACAGTGTAAAGGGGGAGCAGTCAGACAAACATCCTTAGCTCCAACGCTGGGAAGCTTTAGATACAAGGCACCAGGGAGTAGAAGAGAAGGCTTTTCTTGCTTGAGAGTGCATGCATGTGAGTGGCATATGTGCATGCCATAGCATATTTCTAGAGGTCAGGGAACAATTTTATGGCAGCGATTCTCTACTTCCACCTTTTCATGCGTTCCAAGGATCAAACTCAGGTCCCCAGACTTATTGGCAAAGACCTTTACCCATCAAGCTATCTCACCAGCCCAAGAAAATATACTTCTTTTTGTTTGTTTGTTTTTGAGACTCTATACATAGCTCTGGATGCCCTGGAGCTCACCTTGTAGACCAGGCTGGCCTCAAACTCAGAGATCTGCCTGCCTCTGCCTCCGGAGGGCTGGGATTAAAGGTGTGCACCACCAAGCCCAACCCCAAGAAAACTTTCCTTAAATTGGACCTGAGAGTCTAAAAACTTTGCTGAATGAGGTCATCTAATGCTGTCAAGTAAAATGTTAAAGTACTAAGAATAAACAGATGAGGGGAGGGATAGTAAGAAATAATAATAATCTTCAGTATTTATATGAGGGATGGTATGTGCCCTTGGCTTGGTGTCATGTGAGATGTTCTTATATCCCTATTCACTCACCAGCTACATAACTCTGGGCCAGTAACTTAAAGTTTCTGGACATTTGATTCCTTCAGTCAAAGGAGAAGCTGGCTGCATTTCTCAACCTTGTTACTCCTAGACTGGATAGTCTCTTGTGATGCTTGGCATCATCACTGGCCTGTCCTCACTAAAGACCAGCAACACCTCTATTACCCACTCATATATTACAACTAAAATACTCCCCAGATTTTGCAGATATTCTTGGGTGGGAGTGGAGTAGAGTCAGAATGATGCAAGATCTCTTGTGGTTGGGAAATGTTGGTGTAATGATCACCTTTTAGAGTTGTGAGATGAAGTTAAAAAATACCTGTGAAATCTCTTGTGCTTTTCCCTTTAAGTTCTGGAAAATAATGATTGTCATTTGAGCATTTGTTTTGATTTTAAAGGAATGATCTAGTAAGGTGCCTGTACCTGTTATGAATATGTAGATGAGACAGTTTCTGTGCCAGGATTAAACAGTATGGTGAAGGAGCTAATACCTTTGGGGTTTTTGGTTTTGTTTTTTTTTTTAAAGATTTATTTATTATGTATACAGTGTTCTGTCTGCAGGTATACCTGCAGGCCAGAAGAGGGCACCAGATTTCATTATGGATGGTTGTGAGCCACTATGTGGTTGCTGGGAATTGAACTCATGACCTCTGGAAGAGCAGCCAGTGCTCTTAACTGCTGAGCCATCTCTCCAGCCCTGTTTTTTGTTGTTGTTGTTGTTGTTGTTGTTTGTTTTTTGAGACAGGGTTTCTCTGTGTGTATCCCTGGCTGTCCTAGACTTACTTTGTAAACCAGACTGACCTTGAACTCACAGAGATCTGCCTGCTTCTGCCTCCTGAGTGCTGGGATTAAAGGCATGTGCCACCACACCTGGTTTATACTTTTGAAGTTTTAAAGGACTTATTTATTTTTAGTTATGTGTATAAATGTATGGGTGGGTGGGTGGGTAAGTGCATGTGAATGTAAGGTGCCACTGGAGCCTAGAAAAGGATGACTGGGTGCCCTGGAGCTGGAGTTAGAGGCGATTGTGATTGACATGGCCACTGGGAGCCAAACCCAAACTCTCTGGAAGAGCAGAAGCACTCTTAACTCCTAAGCCATCTGTGTGTTTTTGTTTGTTTTATTAGATTTATTCGTGTGTGTGTGTGTTTATGTGTATTTTGCCTATATGTATGAATGTATACCATGTGCCTGCTTGGTGGCCACAGAGGAAAGAAGATTGTTATCAGATACCCTGGAACTGGGGTTATGGATGATTTTAGCCACCATGTGGGTACTGCGTCCTCTGCAAGAACCATAAGTGCTCTTAACTGTCCAGTCTAGCCCTTGGGGTTTTTGTTTGTTTTGGGGTTTTATTTGTTTATTTGCTTGTTTTTTAAAGACACTCTTGTTCGGCTGGGAAGATGTCCCAGTGGGTAAGAGAATTAATTGGTTCTACAAACTTGAGGACCTGAATTCAAATCCCTTGTATCCATGTAAACAACCAGCGTATCCTAGCTGCTCACGGGCAGCCAAAACTGAACTTCTCCTTCAGTGAGAGACTGTGTTTCAAGGCTAAGATGCACACCTGCACATTCACATGCACCACACACAAGTACATAGACACACACACACACATATATACCCTACACACACAGAAGACAGTGACCTGCTGTGTGTGGCCCATATTGGCCTGCACCTTGCTACGTATGCAGCCTAATCTGACTGGCTTCACATTTAGGACCTCCTGCTTCTGAGTGTTGAAATTATAAGCATGAGCTACCATACCTAGCCTTTTTTTCTAGACAAGTTTTCTCTGTGTAATAGCCCTTACTGTCCCGGACTCGCTTTGTAGAACAGGCTGGTCTCCAACTCACAGAGATCCTCCTGCCTCTGCCTCCAGAGCACTGGGATTAAAGGTGTGCACCACTTCACCTGGCTAACACCTGGATTTTAGTATTTGCTTCAAATGGAATTATCCTGCCAGCTAGCATCTTAGAATAAAAGCCACTTAGGTTTAACCAACTATTGTAGGAGTCAAACCTGGGACAAGGTCTAAAGGTCATTTCATAAATAGGAAAGCTGAAGGTGAAAAAAGGGTAATAACTCAGTGACACTTGATAGTCCTGCAGTTTCAACAGGGAGCCTGTTTAAGGGGTGTCTAGTACAATATGACATGTAGTTAATTTACATACTAGCAAGTGATCCAGGGATTGCAACAATGGAAGGAGAATGTAGACCTTTGGTATTTTTGAAACAGCTTTATTTGGCTACAAACACAGTTGGTAGCTGGGGTAGCTCAAACATAGAATACTTGCCTAGCTTGTCATGACCCTGAGTCAGTCCTCAGCAGAACAAAAGCAAACCACAAATTATTGGAGTGTGCTGAGTGGAGTCTGCCTTTTTGTGCTGCTTTTATTTTGTCAACTACAAATGGTTATATATAAGTTATATATAAGCATGATACCTCAGACATCATCCCATCCTAATAAACCTGTGAGTAGAGGTGACAAGGAGCCCATAGTTTGAGACACACTGAGGTTTATGAGGTATATCTTAAATAGCAGATGTAGTGTGGCTTTTTTAAAAAATCGAGTTTGGGGGGAGGTTTGTTCTTTTGATGCAGTAGAGTCTCACGTATCCTGAGCTGGCCTCAACTCTTGATCCTCGGTCTCAGCCTCAAAGTCTGGGTAGGGGTGTGTCCTTGACTGTGCCCATCTTAAAACTCAGGCATTACTACAGATTCTCATAGGCAGCAGCAGGAAGGTTTCCGAGAAGGATATGTGAGCTAGGCAGAATTTTGAGTGGGAGATGGGCTCAACAGATTGAGCAGGGTTTTTTGTTTTGAGTCAGGATCTCATAAAGCCTAGGGTGACCTTGAACTTTTTGTGTAGCTGAGGATGACCTTGAACTCTGGTTCCTTCCACCTACCAAGTGCTGGGATTACAGCACCACCCCACCCCACAAGACATTTTGGTTTCTTAGCTTCCTTTTCTTTATCTCTGAAGTGAAGATGCTCCACTTGTTACCAGTACAGTATTGTTGGGGGTCAAACGAGGCAAGGAATGAGTTTTATGAAAAGGAGTAAGCTGTATACACAGTGTGCTGTTTGCCCTTGTTCTTTTATGTGACATGAATGTGGAAGGAAAAGAAAATCCAGTTCTTTCCAACAGACTACTGTAAATAATCAAGCCTCCTTTTGGTGGCAAGTGATCCTTGTTTCTTTTTCATTCCACATTGATGTGGCTTTCAGTGTGACTCCCATGCTGTGCGTCACCCTGTCCCCATCTCCATGCTGGGAATGAACTGAGGTGAACTCAACACCTGCAAGGCAAATGCCCATCACATGCTCTCAGCCAGCTGTGCTCCTTATCAATCTGTCTTTGTCTTTTGGTTTTGTTTTTGTTATTACTGAGTTTTGGGATTTTTGTTGTTGTTGTTTGTTTGTTTTAGGTTTTTCAAGACAGGGTTTCTCTGTGTATCCTTGGCTGTCCTGGAACTCACTCTGTAGACCAGGCTGGCTTTGAACTTGAGAGCCACCTGCCTCTGCCTCCTGAGTGCTCGGATTAAAGGTGTGTGCCACCATGCCCAGCTGGTTTTTGTTTTTGATTTGGTTTGTTTGATTTTTGAGACATGGTCTCTACACATAGCCCTGGAACTCACTATTTAGACCAGGTAGTTTCTGCAATTCACAGAGATCTATCTGCCTCTCTGCCTTTGCCTGCCTAGTGTTATGATTAAAGGCGTGTGCCACCATGACTCTATCCTTTTTCTTTTTTCTTTTGTTTTTTGTTTTTCTTTTTGAGATGGGGTTTCTCTGTGTATCCTTGGCTGTCCTGGAACTCCCTTTGTAGACCAGACTGCCTCAAATGCTGGGACTAAAGGTGTGTGCCCAGCTGGAGAGGGATTCTTTAGCTCACATTTCCTTTTGTATTCTGAATCTGATAATTGCATTATGCAAATTTTATGGCACTAGTGCTACTTTTATTGTTTCTGTTCGAATTCATTGTGACTTGTTTTCTGAAGTATTTGGTGATTTTTATTATAATTTGTCACTGATTTTTTTTTTTTAAACTATGTGTATGGGTGTTTGGCCTGCATATGTATATGTGTACCAGAATCATGCCTGGTGCCTGAGGAGGCCAGAAGATGCTATCAGAGCCTCTGGAACTGGAAATACTGATAGTTGTGAGCTGCCATGAGGGTGCTGGGAATTGAACTCAGGTCCTCTAGAAGAGCAGCCATCCCTGCAGCCCCTTCCACTGACCTTAATCTTGAAGAACCCTGAGGGGTTTAGAGTACAGGCCTGGTGAAGATTGCATTTGTCCTGTAATCCCTGGATGCTTCGTGTTTTCTTTTTGTTTGTTTGTTTTTTTGGTTTTTGTTTTCTAATTTCTCTTATCAGAGATTACTTGAATGTTGAGTTTCTTTCTTTAAAAAAGTTTAGTTACTATTTTTACTTGGGGGAAGGAGGTATTCATGTGCCTTGGCACACATGTGGCAGTTAAATGGCCACTTTTAGGAGTTGATTCTCTCCTACCATATGAGTCCTAAGGTCATCAGCCTAGGTGGCAGGCACCTTTATCCTAACTAATTTTGTCTTCTGTGTGTTTTGTGTATGTGTGTTGTTAGGTTTGTCAGACGTGCCTTTACCCACTCAGCAATTTCTCTGTCTCAGGTCTTATTCCAGCTCCCTCTTTCTCTCCTGTTCAGAGGCGTTTGCTGTTGTTCCCCATGCCTTTGAAAGTTCAGAAGTACAAACTAGGTTCCTCTCCATACTCGCCACTGCTGCCTTGTGACTCAGCTTTGTCTGCTTACTTTGCTACTATTTGTCCTTCCACTTTCCTGCCCTCCATGTGTCCCTCCACTTTCCTGCCCTCCATGTGTCCTTCCACTTTCCTACCCTCCATGTGTCCTTCCACTTTCCTGCCCTCCATGTGTCCCTCCACGTTCCTACCCTCCATGTGTCCCTCCACTTTCCTACCCTCCATGTGTCCCTCCACTTTCCTGCCCTCCATGTGTCCCTCCACGTTCCTACCCTCCATGTGTCCCTCCACTTTCCTGCCCTCCATGTGTCCCTCCACTTTTCTGACCCTCATTTTTCCGATTTCACTCTTCCTGTTTCTCCTATGTTCCTTGCATTATCTTATAATTTGAATAAAATTTTATTACTCTATTTTTTGTGTGTGTGGTGTTGGGGATTATATTAGAACCAGTGCCTTGTGCATATTGGGCAAATGCTCAATGATCAGGCTCTGTATATCACTAGCCCCTGAGGCTCTGTCTTTAAACAGTCATTACTGGTATATTTTTGAGTCATGAGTGAGATGTGCATATTTATAGGCATTCAAAAAATAGGAAAGATGTAAAGTAGACAAGTCATGGTAGTCTGCTGGATACAGTCGACTGCTCCTAAAGGTGCTGTGCAGTCCTGTGCTTCCTGTCAGTATTTCTGTGAATGTATGCATGACTGTTACTGGTCACATTCATCACGAACAGTCTCTGTGGCACAACAAGCTCTTTTGGTTTTTCGAGACAGGGTTTCTCTATGTAACAGCTCTGGGTGTCCTAGACTCACTGTGTAGACCAGGTTAGCCTTAAACTTGCAGCGATCCAGCTGCCTCTGCCTCCCGAGTGCTGGGATTAAAGGCGTGCGCCACCACACCCGGCTCAGAACAAGCTCTTAGGATGAAGTTTCTAGTAGGTTTAGGATATGACTGCCAAGTGGTTTCCTTATGACTTGTTTAACCCTTTACTGACAAAGACTTACACTTTTTCCAGTGTTTTTTCATAATCTAAGTTAGTCTAGCAGGTTAAACTTAATGAAGTTGGAGCCTGTGTTGTTTATAATTCTGTTTTGGGGGTACACCACATGGAGTGAGTGCTCCATTAAGCAAAATTCTATATAAAAGTCTAGTTGTTTAATAAGAATCAATGAAGGGATAGTACTGGGCCAAGGCTAAAGATATAAATGACTTAAAGATTACTAATAGGCTATTTTCCTTTTTTTTCATTGATTCAGAATAAGAAACAAGGATGTAAAAATGAGGAGGTCCTGGCTGTACTTGGCCATGAACTGGGGCACTGGAAGTTGGGACACACAATAAAAAATATCATTATCAGTCAGGTAAGTTTGGTGTGACAATTGTATTTTATTTTGTTTGCTTTTTTTAAGACAGGGTCTCATGTAGCCCAGTCTGGCCTGGAGCTCACTGTGTAGTCAAAGATGACCTCAAACTCTTGGTCCTTCTGTCTTTATACAAGTGTGCATCAGCACTCTGGCTCAGTGGCACTTTATAAAGGAGTAGTTAAAATGGCAGAAAAAGTGAGCGTGGGGTGCCCACCGGTAATCTTAAGTCTCAGGAGACCCAGGCAGAAAGGTGTCAAGTTGGTGGGGCTGGTGAGATGGCTTAGCAGTTGAAAGTGCTTGCTGCCAAGCCTGAGTGCCACCCCAGGACTCACATGGTGGAAGGATAAAACTAACTCCCTTGAGTTGTCCTTTACCCTCCACACTCACACTGGCATATGTTCTTGTGTACACACATGTATATAAACAGAATAAATAAATAGAAATTTTTAGAAGCTGAAAGCCATTCTGAGCTATATAGCGGTTTCCAGGCCAAACTGAGCTACGTAGTGAGATTTGATCTTAAAAAGAAAAGCTAGCCGGGCGGTGGTGGCGCACGCCTTTAATCCCAGCACTTGGGAGGCAGAGGCAGGCGGATCTTTGTGAGTTCGAGGCCAGCCTGGTCTACAAAGTGAGTCCAGGACAGCCAAGGATACACAGAGAAACCCTGTCTCGAAAAACCAAAAAAAAAAAAAAAAGAAAAGCTAAGTAAGTAAAGTATGACAGACCCAAGACATTATATGGGAATGGGTCAAGATAGACCTCAAGCCAAGAGTGATGGTACAGGCTTATAATCCCAGGATTCAGGAAGCTGAAGCAGGAGGATCTCAACTTTGAGGCCAAGCCACCTGACTTCTCTTTTATGGTTGCTTCCCTGAGTTTACATGTGTGACCTGAGGTAATTCACTCCTTAATTTCTCTCTGCCCTATGTCTTCATTGAATAATTTAGCATAGGGCTGGTTAGGAATTAAATGAGTAGTACTAGCAGAGTTTGTAATGGTACCGGGAGAATGGTGAATACATATTAGTGTTTATTGCTGTCCTCATCATTGCTGTCACTTCCTGAGTTGCTCAGATACGTTAGATGTGAAAACCAAAAGGAAGAGAAACTAGGTAAGTTGTACATTAAAATGCTTTTTAAAGGTGAGATGGCTGGTTCAGCATGAAAAGTCTCTTGCCACCAAGCATGATAGCGTTAGATTGATTCCTAGGACCCATCTGGATCCTGCAGACACCCACACAAAAATACATAAATCCTAGATATAAAACGAAATAGATGGGCTGGAGAGATGGCTCAGCGGTTAAGAGCACTGACGGCTCTTCCAGAGGTCCTGAGTTCAATTCCCAGCAACTACATGGTGGCTCACAACCATCCACAGTGTGATCTGATGCCCTCTTCTGGTTGCAGATGTTCATCCAGATACATAAAATAAATAAATAAATCTTTACAAAAAATAGACACTATGAATTCGCTCTGTAGACCAGGCCAGCCTCTGGGATTAAAGTGGTATGCCACCACTCCCAGCTTCTGTATTTCTACTTTTTAAAAATTTTTAAAGAATCTTTTGTAAAATAAAAATTTTTTTAATATTTATTTTTATGATTATTTATCATGTATAGGTATGTATATCTGCATATGGGTATGTGTACTTGAGTGCAGGTACTCACAGAGGCCAGAGGCACAGGATCCCCTGGAACTGGGGTTAAAGGTGGTTATGAGCCATATGATGCTGATGCTGGGAACTGAACCCATGTTCTTTATAAGAGCAGCAAGTACTCTTAACCATTGAACCATCTCTCTAGCCTAAAACCCTATTTTTCCCCCATGGTGGGCATTTTGACCCTTAGGATGGTGCCAACAATAACATGTTATTTGCATATGTTATATATGAAATTATGAGATTAAAGATATATGCCTTTAATCTCAGCACAGAGGAGACTGAAGCAGGAGGATTATGAGTGTGAACCAGCGTGACATAGCAAGACCCTGAGTCTTAGTTAGGTTTCTATTGCTGTGATAAAATGCCATGACCACAAGCAACTTGGGAAGGAAAGGATTTATTTCATCTTTCACAGCCGAGCGAGGTGTGCTTTCTTATACCACCAAGGACCACCTGCCCAGTGGTGGCACAGTCCAGTCCCTCCCATGTCAATCGTCAATCAAGAAAATGCCTTACAGATTTGCCTACAGGCAGTCTGGTGGAAACATTTTCTCAATTGAGGTTCCTCTCCCAAATATGTCAGGGTTTGTATCAAGTTGATAAAACCAACCAGCATTTCCTGTCTCAAATGAAGTAAAACAAAAACTAACCTAAAATCTAACCCCTTCATTTAAAAGTAATTATATATTCACTAATTGAAAATTGTAAAAAGCATAAGAAAGAATGCAGCAGCTGGGGATGATGGCGCACGCCTTCAATCCCAGCACTTGAGAGGCAGAGGCAGGCCAATCTTTGTGAGTTCAAGGCCATCCTGATCTACAAAATGAGTCCAGGACAGCCAGGGCTACACAGAGAAACTCTGTCTCAAAAAAAGGAAGGAGGGAGGTTAGTTAGTTCTCCTCAGGGTGTGGCTAGTCCTTCTAAACCAAGTTGAAACAGCAGTTAACCTTTTTGGCTGGTTCTAAATACAGCCATAACTGAGTCTTTCTTGTGTGTTGTTTGAGATAGAATCTTATCTGTAGACCAGAATGGCTTTCAACTTGCAGTCCTCCTGCTTCCCAAGTGTTAGAATTACAGGCTTTACCATCATTGCTGTGCTTCACTGAGTCTTAAATAGGTGTCTGTTTCTGAGAGCCAGGAGGTTCTGGGCTGTGTATACATATGTTTACATATGTGGGAAGAGTTGTGAACCTAATTTTCCAGTTGCCATAAATCTTTCGTTGAAAATTAGCTCCTGGGTCTAGAGTGGTTAAGAGCACAGACTCCTCTTACGAAGGACATGGGTTCAAATCCCAGCACCTACATGGTAGCTCACATCTATCTGTAACTCCAAGATCTGATACCCTCATATAGACATACATGCAGGCAAAATACCAATGCACATAAAATTAAAAAAAAAATGCTAGGCATAGTGCCGCACACCTTTAATCCCAGCACTCGAGAGGCAGAGGCTAGGGGATCTCTGTGAGTTTGAGGCCAGCCTGTTCTACAGAGTGAGTCCAGGACAGCCAGGGCTATTTTACACAGAGAAACCCTGTCCCAAAAAAGAAAAGAAAACTAGCTCCTTAGCTTGAAGCTGAGCTGTACAAACACACAACAGTACATAAGATATTAAATGAATCTTAATTCTAATTCATTGTTGCTAACAGATGTGGTGGAATCAGCCCAAATACATAAGGCAGTGGGCTGGTCCCTGAGGACAAATTGGGTGCCTAGTAGAAGCCAGGTTCCTCTTATGACAGACCGTCTATGATGCTTACTGAAACACAGACTCAGTCTGTCACTTGGCCACTAGTCAGTCATAAGCACCTTGGTTAAGTCCTGGAGTAGCTGTGGAAGCAGGGCTAGTCTTAGTGTGTTCTGAGATCCCAGATCATCCATCCAAATCAGTAATTGCCCAGGGTCAGCAGATTAGTGTGTATTTTCTTATCTCCTCTACTGAATAGCCAGTGAGACATACTATTTAAAGTTTTCCTCATTGAAGAGTATTTCTCTATGCCATAATCCCAGCACTTGGGAGGCAGAGGCAGGTAGATTTCTGAGGCCAGCCTGCTCTACAGAGTGAGTTGTTCCAGGGCAGCCAGGGCCACACAGAGAAACCCTGTCTTGAAAAAAAAGAAAGGATTTATTTCCTCTTACAACTCTCAGGGTACACTCCATCACTGAGGGAAGTCAGAATCTGGAGGCAGAGCCCATAGAGCAGCTGTTTCAACCTGTGGTTCGAGACTCCTTTGGGGTCACATATCAGAAATCCTGAATATCAGATATTCACAATTCATAACTAGCAAAATTATAGTTATGAAGTAGCAACAAAATAATTTTACAGTTGGGGTCACCACAAAATGACGAACTGTATTAAGGGTCGCAGCATTAGGTTGAGAACCTATAATGCATAGAGGGATGTTGCTTACTGGCTTGCTCCCCATGGCTTGCTTAGCCTACTTTCTTGTCAAACCCAGGATCACCTGTCCAGGGGTGCCCCTATCCACAGTGAGCCCTCCCATGTCAGTCATTAATCAAGAGAATGCACTACAGGCTTGCTTAGCATCATAGTAACCACAGTGTTGTATCTTCTTTTCTAGATGAATTCTTTCCTGTGTTTTTTCTTGTTTGCTGTATTAATTGGTCGAAGGGAACTTTTTGCTGCCTTTGGGTTTTATGACAGCCAGCCTACTCTGATTGGACTCTTGATCATCTTTCAGTTTATTTTCTCACCTTACAATGAGGTAATGTATGCTTTTTTAAAAAATTACCATATAAGCCGGGCGGTGGTGGCGCACGCCTTTAATCCCAGCACTTGGGAGGCAGAGGCAGGCGGATCTTTGTGAGTTCGAGGCCAGCCTGGTCTACAAAGCGAGTCCAGGACAGCCAGAGATATTCAGAGAAACCCTGTCTCGAAAAACCAAAAAAAAAAAAAAAAAACCATATAAATGCTTTTGCCTATTTCAAATGTACAATCTTTAGGGTGTTGTAAAAATAAATCAACAAAGCCTTACAACCTTCTACTAATTGATTGGACAATGTAAAAGTAGCAGAGAAATCTGAGTAAGTAATTAAGTACTCATAATATTGTTAGGAGATAAAAGTAGAGAATTGGAGGTTAGCCATAAAAACCTTGATGTGTGTACCTCAGAGCTTCAGTAGCTGGAGGTCACTTACTAAACTGTCCTAGGCCGTGTGTCACCAGTGTGGGTAGGAAAATCTGTATGTGAGAGGACAAAACAAATAGTAACTGAGTAGGACAGCTGGACTGGAGAGGGCTGTGTGACAGGACTCCTGACATTCACAGCAAAGTTAAGGTTCTCCAGGACCCACCAAACCCAAGGTGATGTTTCACAAGTGAGGTTAGGAACCACTCACAGGCAGATCCTGCACGTGTGATAAGACATGGGTTAATGAGACTGTATTTCAGAGCAGATTCTCATGGTTTTTGAAAAGGCTTCCACATGAAGCCAAGAAACACTGTTGGTGATCTTGAGGAACCTCCATTCATTCTTTTTTTTCCCCCCAAGGCAGGATTTCTTTGTGTATCTCTGGCTGTCCTGGACTCACTCTGCAGACCAGGCTAGCCTTGAACTCACAGAGAATCGCCTGCCTCTGCCTCCTGAGTGCTGGGATTAAAGGTGTGCGCCACCACACCTGATCTCCATTCATTCTTGAGACCAGTTCTAGAGCAGTGGTTCTCAATCTTCATAATTTCCTTTAATACAGTTCCTCATGTTGTAGTGACCCCAAACTCTTCTGCCCAGTTCTCGAGACCCCAAAGACCACCCAGGAGCCAACTCCAGTATAAATACATGAGAGTTATTTATTCAAGCTCAGAGCTTGGACTCTCAAGGCTCACTGACACAGCGGTTTGAGTTGAGAGCCCCAAACTCCAAAAATACAGGGTTCGTATAGGGACTTAGAGAAAGATATGATTTTATCATATGATTGGATGACATTTGGTAGCTAGTCATGTCCATTTCTGATTGGCTCGTTGTTACTGACTAACCAGCTGTGGCCAGTTTGACCATCAGAAAGTTCGTTTGACTTTTTGCATGCTTTCTAAGAGTGAGCTGTCCAGTGATGACAAGGGAACACTCCTGGAATGCAAGGTCGGGTACATTTTGTTGTTCTGGAACTAGAGGTCAGCTCTGAGTCAAACTTTTGAAGATGGATTCGCTCAGGCTCTACAAAACCATAAAGTTCTTTTCATTGCTACTTCATAACTATAATTTTGCTACTGTTATAAATTGTAATGTAGGGCTGGAGAGGTGGCTCAGAGGTTAAGAGCACTGGCTGTTCTTCCAGAGGTCCTGAGTTCAATTCCCAGCAACCACATGGTGGCTCACAGCTATCTACAATGAGATCTGGTGCCCTCTTCTGGAGTGAATGTATACATGCAGGCAGAACACTGTATACACAATAAATAAATAAAATCTTTTAAATAAATAAATAAATAAATAAATAAATAAATAAATAAATAAATAAATAAATAAATAAATTGTAATGTAAATACTTGATATGCAGAATATTTGAAATGAGACTCCTGTGAAGGGTCATTTAACTCCCAAAGGGTTTGTGACCCACATGTTGAGAACCACTGCTCTAGGGTAAAGTTTATAAGGGAAGAGTTTCCACATGAGCTAAATTAAATAACTGTTGTAGACAACCTGTGTTTATTGTATTTGTTTTTAAGATTTAGTTTTATTTTTAACTACATGTATGACGTTTGTGTGTGACATGTGCATGTGAAGGCAGATGCCAGCAGAGGCCAGAGTTGGTAAATGCTCCTAGAGCTGGAGGTACAGGCAGCTGTGAGCCACCTGACATGGTTGCTGGGAATCCAGCCTGGGTCCCCTCGGAGAGCAGTACGTGCTGTTAACTGCTGAGCCATCTCTCTAGCCCCTACACATTAAACTTCTTAACTTTTGATGAATGTATTTATAAAATGCCTTATGCAGCTTGCTTCTTAAACATGATACAGAGCCGATTGATGGCGCACACCTTTAATCCTAGCACTCGGGTGGCAGAGGCAGGCAGATCTCTGTGAGTTCTAGGCCAGCCTGGTCTACAAAGGGAGTCCAGGACAACCAGGACTCTGTTAAACAGAGAAGCCTGTGTTGGAAAAACAAAAACCATAAGCCGGGCGGTGGTGGCGCACGCCTTTAATCCCAGCACTTGGGAGGCAGAGGCAGGTGGATCTTTGTGAGTTCGAGGCCAGCCTGGTCTACAAAGCGAGTCCAGGACAGCCAGAGATATTCAGAGAAACCCTGTCTCGAAAAACCAAAAAAAAAAAGAAAAAACAAAAACCAAAAAACTGAAATAAATATGGAGTATTAGAGTGGTTTGCTCTGTGATTGGTCCACAGAGGTACTAACAACTGATTAAAAGCCTTGAGTTGCCCGGGAGATGTGTTTCAGAGGCCTGGGTGTTAAGCCTGGACATCTTGTAAGCAGTTTCAGCTTAAGGGGGCCTCTCTCCTATTGAGAGATACTTTTCTGGCATTGCCCTTTCAAAAACAACTGGAGCACTAGCTGGGTGGTTACTAGGTAGGCTGCTCTTCTATCTGGGTGGTTACTAGGTAGGCTGCTCTTCTGGAGGATACAGAGTTTAGGTCCAAGAGCTCACCTCAGGTACTTCCTGTAACTCTAGCTCTGGGGGTTCTGATGCATCTGGGATCTGCAGGTGCCTGCACTCAATGTACCCATGTGTACACCCTGCATACGTGAACATAATTAAAAATAAACATTTAAAAATATTGGACACTCGCCTGGTGTGGTGGCGCACACCTTTAATCCCAGCACTTGGGAGGCAGAGGCAGGTGGATCTCTGTGAGTTCAAGGCCAGCCTGGTCTACAAAGCAAGTCCAGGACAGCCAGGACTATTATTACACAGAGAAACCCTGTCTCCAAAAAAAATAATTAATTAATTAATTAAAAATGAAAATATTGGAAACTTAACAGCAAAACAAGTGGTTACTAATTTATTTGCTTATGTATTACATAATATTTATGTATATAATGTATTATGTATATAAATACATATTGCACATATGTTATGCATATTAAATATATAAACATATGATGATACGTAATATGCATTATATAATATTTATGTATTATAGCAAAAATCAAAAACTGATTGACTAGGGTACTTAAAAGAAGTGAGGGATGAGAATGAGGGATTATTTGTTTGTTTGAGGGAAGTGGTTTTTGTTTTATATGTTTCTAAAAACTGAACCCAAGACCTCATGTATGCTAGGTGGGCTTTGAGATAAGGTTATTAGAGCCAGTGAATGAAGGATGAGTAGGGGTGGCCTCTCTCCCCTTCCCTTCTTTCCTTCCTGAGACGGGGTCTCACTGTGTTGCTAATAAGGGTAGCCTCAGACTCCTGCTTGAGCCTCCCAAGTAACTGGAATGACAGGTACACACCACCACATCTGGCTCAGATAGCCAAACCAAAATGTGTATTCAATATTTGGAAGAAATTTCATGGAGAATTGGATGGTAACAGAGACTCACAAACTTTATTAGGAAACTAGTATCAGATAGCCAAACCAAAATGTGTATTCAATATTTGGAAGAAATTTCATGGAGAATTGGATGGTAACAGAGACTCACAAACTTTATTAGGAAACTAGTATTTGTTAGTGGCAAATAAAAGTATGGTGTGTGTGTGTGTGTGTGTGTGTGTGTGTGTGTGTGTGTATGGTGTGTGTGTGTGTGTGTGTGTGTGTGTGTGTGTGTGTGTGT